>CAWUFW010011324.1:0-623982 GCA_963921515.1 Calotriton arnoldi
CAATGGCAAGTGGGACATACCACTGCCATGTGCATGCACATGGGGATCTAGGCCCCAATGACTTGCGGGGCGTGCTGATGGGGACTGACTGCATATTCATCAAGCGGCAACGCCACGGCAACATGAGTGTCTGCTGAGCATGGAACTGCTTCCGAGGCTGGATGAGTATGGCACACGACGAGCGACGATGTGGGCACGGGCTGAGCGGCCAATACAAGTGGGACCTGTGGCACGAGGGGATATGAGACAGTAGTAGGTGTCAGCACTGCACCCTATGTACAGCACTGTACGGATCACAGCTCCCGAAACATTGACTGGTGTCCACATTGACAGCCCCATGCCAAGACGGCTGTGTGCTTGCAGTCACACGTCACAGGTGAGAGGTTACATTGCACGTGCCAGGTGGCAGACGTACATAGTGGGAGCTGGCATGTGTGTGCATGTGTCTCCTGTTCAGGATCCACCAGATGGGCGCTGACTCTGTACTGACCATTGGACACAGCATGTTCCGTGGAAGGCTTGTGTGTGTGGGATGGTGGCACTGGATGTGCCTCCGTTGGGTGGGGGGCCAGGCACAGGGCGGGTACGTCGATGATTGCGCATTGTTGGTCACGGTGGGTGCACCAACTAAGATGTGTTGCCCTGTGTTCAATTCCTATGTCCGCATGATGATGGACTGTGGATGTGGGCAGACTACACATTGGTCGATGTGCTGTCTATATGCATGTGCCTTCACACCAGGCACAGCTGCCCCTGCACATGTGACCCCTGCTGGACTCGCTGCTGGGTCTGTGGAGCTGATGCACCTTCTGCGCGTGGGGCGGACAGCTCTCCTCACTTCCCTCATTGCGCATGTCATGTCTTTGCCGCAGGTGACATGGATCATGGAGGGCCCACATGTACGCGTGGGTAGGCTACACATGATTGTTCACTGGTCGCCACCCCAGTCAGTGTTTCGAATGGGAAGGTTGTCGTGCTGGTGGTATGTTCGATGTGGCGGATGGGCGGGCCTAGGTGCGGGCTTACATTCCGGACATGGGGGGTAGTTGGATTGGCGACTAGTTGCAGTACACACGGGACACGTCTCTTCCTTTCCACATCTGGGTCATCCCTTGTACTAACTGACAGTGATACAGTCATCTTCGCCCCAGCCCTCATGTCCTCCCTCGCCCCCCCAATATGCATGCTCACCTGCGAGGCTAGCGCTTGCACAGGCAGCCCCAAGCTCGCACCAGAGAGGGCAAGGAGTGTATGTGTGGGTCCAGTTGCACGAGTGGGCTGTCTCAGGGTATGATGTGTGGCGGGACGCCGTCCACCTGCGTGGTGCCCCAAATGGAGACCCGGCCTGCATGGACTATGCATCACAGTCTTCGCCTTCCGGATCCGCCACCTGCGACACCCAGTGGCTGTGGCTGCCCTTGCGGCCAGGCCGCGTCCGTCTGTGGCTGATGGCCCACACATTCACTCTTTGGCCTCTCTGGGGAGGGCTCGGGGGTGGTGGCGCACGCGCTTGCACTTAGTCGCAATGGCATGTGGCATGGTTGGTATGATGGGCAATGGATGGGATGGTGCGAGCCACCTCCCGTGACGTCAGTGCTGCTCGTGCTGTGGTGCGTCCCCCTACACTTCCATCTGACTTGTGCCATGCTAGACGTTGAGGTTCTATTGCCTGCGTGATATGACCAGGAGGAGCGCGAGGAGACCTCTCACACACCATGCTCCACTGCCATCCCGTGCCCTGTATCGCCTGTGCGGATTGACTATGTTGGGGTTACACCTGGTCGACTGGGGCTGTGTGTGCCTTGTCAAGGGGCATGGCGGGCGCACAACAGGATCCAGCTTGTCCACAGAGGGTGGGCTGAGGTGCACCTGGTACCGCTTTGTACGTGTGCCCGGCAGCTGTGCACACACGTGTTCACTCCCCCCGACAGGTGTCCTCTCACAATGCCCTGGGAAGCGGTGGTGTACTGTTCATGACCCCTCCCAACACGGCGTGCTCCAACTTGGCATGTGCGCATCTACCCGTCGCACCCACCCACCTGAGCACTGCGTCCATACGACTTCACACGACACATGTGTGTCTTCCACAGTAGTGCTACTCATTTGCGTTGACATCCAATACCAGTGGACTACATGGTCATGTCACGACTGCCGTGTACTTCACATACTCTCATCCTCTCTCATTCGTACTTGTGAAATGAGTCAGCGGAGACAGTTTTGGTTTCAAACATTATATTGAGTCTTCTGTCCTCTGTGATGCAGTATAGTGGACACTACTGGCAGCGGAATACATGTTGAGGATATACTGAGCATGATTACAAATGGGATAGGGTGTGGGGTTACATCTGCTTGGCCAAGGCTGTGCTAATGTACATTTACGTATAGCTGCGGAGCTGCGGACTTTGACACAGACGGTATACATGTAGCCTACCAGACCGCTCGGCATCATGGGCACAGTCCATCTCAGTTCCATGTGACAGGTTTGCTGCGGTTGTTCCTCATGCACGCGTGCATGTGAGATGACATCAGGGCATGTGCTTGCGTGCATGCAGCGGCGTGCCACTTGTTGTTGCACTGTGGTGGTTACTGGACATGTCACAGTCACTGGGGTCGTGTTGTTGTTGTATGCACTTGTCGTCCATGCAAAGGTCCTGGTATGGGATTCCCGGGGCGGGGGTGGGAGGGGTGCAGCACCCACAGACTCCAGGCGACCTATTCATGTCCACTGAGCGGTGTGTGTGTCCATGTGCGCTGGATCCATGTCGTGTCCTGGTTGTTCGTGCAGTTCCGTCCATGTGGGTGCGATACACAGAGCCCATGCCACTGCCTCCCACGATGCATGCGGTGTTCCTGGATGTGATGGGGAACAGTGTGCATGTCCCGGTCATATCCGATGTCATGGCGATGTCGTTGATGGTGTGGTTACAGTTGCCGGTCGTTTGGTATGGCTGTTGTGGTGGTGACTGTCCAGTCCGTGCGGAAGCTGAGCATGGGTGCGGGGTTGGACTTCATAGGTCACTCGGGGAACCTGCGTTGTGGTCCGACGTATTTACAGGTTGTCAGGTATGCGATGCCGTCCAGCAGGGCTTCCATGTCATTGGTGGTGTACATGTTTGCCAGCCAATGAAGCGGATGGTGGCTCTCAAGGTGTTGTTCGTAAGTTGTCCCTTGGAGGACCATGATGGGGCATGCTGGGTGACATTCGATGTAGCTGTTCTCGATGATCCGTCGTGTGGAGGCACAGTGGTCCCATTTCAGTGCGGGTGCGATGTTGGCCACATACGCCATGCCCCCATAGGCAGAGCAGGCCCTGTCGTGTGCGTCCAGAGGAGGAGTAGTGGTAGCAGGTCCGCCTTCAGACATGCCGGGTTGGAGAGGCATATCTCGACGGGATGCTGGTAGGGACACCTCCGACAGTAGAAGACGGGCATGACGCAGCTGAACAATGTGATGCGGTAAGTCAGTCGGTAACTTACGTTCAGCAGGGACAGGAGATCGCATCCCAATGTATGTATCGTGTTGGTTTTGTACAGCTTGAGCTGTTCGGCGTAGTTGGGTAGGTGTGTTGCGGTTGCCATTTCGCAGCGGTTCGTTGAGGTGGCGTGCTCCGGCTGTGTGTGCAGTCTGCAATGTGCACGCTCCGGGGTTGCTGTGAGCTCTGTGTAGTCGTAGGGAGACAGGACTTGTGTTCTGTTGGCTTGTTTGGAGGACACGGGCCCTCTTCCCACATGCTTCTCAGACAGTTCAAGGTCAGTGCTGTGTGACTCCTTCCAATTAACTTGCATGTGGCCGACATGGGGGAGTGTTTTCTTCTTTCTTCCCCGTCCGTTGTGTGCTTCTGTGATATGCGCTATCTGCCGTGTGGTCGGTCTCCTCGGCATGCCTGTGTTGGTCTATTCTTGGACAATGGCTGTATTCACCGGCTTCTGTCGTGGGGCTGTGGTTTCGGAGTTGGAATGGAAGGTCATTCAGTGCTGTCTGCTCTCCCTTGTGTGGGCGGCAGCCTGCCTTTCCGCTCTGCGTTGGGCCTTGTGTGTGGATGTTATTCTTGGGCCACCTGTTGTCGGTCCCCGGGCTCTTTGGTGTTCCGTTTCATGTGTCTTGTTCATATGTGCAGGGTGGTATGGGTTTTCAGTGTGGTACTGGCGTTCCTCTTCCCGAAGAGGCCCTGCTTCTCCTAGTTGGTGTTGCCGCCGCTGTGTGCTTCGCCATGTTTGTTACACTGGGGTGTGTCCTGCTGTTGCGTGACTTCACTGACATGTGTGCGTCGGTTGTGTGGCGTTGGGTGTTGTCCGTGAATTGGGCGTTGGGGACATGTCTGTGGCCGGCCTGTCACGTGTCATGTGCGTTCGGGGTGGGGCTGATGTGTGTGCTGCTTGGTTGTGTCCCTGTGTCTGTGTGCGACGCATGCATGGCGCTGCGGTTGGCCTCTGCGTTGTGCGCATGTGTGGCGGCGTCATCGGCGCTTTGTGGCCGTGACGGGGTGGTTGGTTCCTAGTCCCAGGTGGTGTGTACACATGTGTTCCGCGATGTTGGGATTTGGCCTGTGTGTCATATGTGGATGCAATGGTGGATGTGTAGTGTACACGCGCTGTTGGGGGTTGTCCGCTTTTCCGCCCTTGCACTGTGTGCGCTGTTTGCGTGCACTTGTTGTGTGTGTGCCTACCTGCGTCTCCGCGGTACGTTGCGTCCTTGGTGGTGCATCAGCAGAAGCATGGGAAGGGCCTGCAGTGCTGGATTCATGCCCGGGGTGCCGCTTCTTCGTTGTCCGTGCTCTGCGTCCGTGTTACCGCCTCTCTTTCACGTGCGGTGTCTCTTAGCCGTGGGAGCCGTTTGTTTGCGGCATCGTAATTTATGCGCCGGGCGGGACGTGTTTCGTCGGACGGTGTGTGTCAGTTGGGCTGCGCCGCTACGTGTACGGGCGCACTTTGATGGCGGACGGTGTTGCTGGCTTGCCGGCGGTGTTTGGCCTACTTTTCGCATCGTAATTGGGCGGGCGTGTGGACTGCTGCGTGCTGGCGGTAACTGGTGGTTTTTGCATCCGCCAGCACGGCGGTTGTGCTTCCGCCCGCCATCGTAATGGGCCCCTTAATTAGGGTATGTGTTTATATTTTTTGTGTGGTTTTACTTTTATAGGGGTACAGTGTGGGAGTAAATTAATATTACTTACTTTATAATTAGTTATTAAATACTAATTGTGTAATTCATTTTTTACAGTTTAATTTTAGCTGCGGGTTGTGGGGATTATAGGAGTAAAGTGTAGGAAGTTAGTTAATTTTGATGAGTTTTAATTTGTTTTTTAATTAATAATATTTCTTTTATTGGTAATTAATTATGTTAATTAAGGAAGTACATTTTTTTTAAATGTAGTTGTGGGTTGTGAATTGTGTGGTGTTACAGGGTAGGAAATAAAAAAGCAAATTTATGTAATAATGTTTTTGTTTCTAAATAATTTCTCTTTAAAGTATTTTTTTGTTTAAAATTTATTTTTTATTATATTTAATATAATATTTGTAGGTATTTGTCATATGTATTTAACATTATATTTGTTTTACATTTTAATATTAAATATATTTGCATTTTAATTTTTAACATATTTATATATTGTTACATTTATTTTGTATTTTTAAATATTTTTGTTGTTAATATTTTGTTTGTTTTTAATTTTGAACTGACTGGAGTGAGAATATTAATTGTTACCCCTCCGCAATCCAACACTTTCCCTACTGTTGCACTCACTGGAGTGGGAATAGTAATTTTTACCCCTCCGCTATCCATCATTTTCCCTACTGTTGCACTGACTGGTGTGGGTATAGTAATTTTTACCCCTCCGCTATCCAACACTTTTCCTACTGTTGCACTGATTGAAGTGGGAATAGTAAATTTTATCCCGCCACTATCCAACACTTTCCTTACTGTTGCACTCACTGGAGTGGGAATAGTAATTTTTACCCCTTCGCTATCCAACACTTTCCCTAATGTTGCACTGACTGGTGTGGGAATAGTAATTTTTACCCCTTTGCTATCCAACACTTTCCCTACTGTTGCACTCACTGGAGTGGGAATAGTAGTTTTTACCCTTCCGCTAACCAACACTTTCCCTACTGTTACACTCACTGGAGTGGGAATAGTAATTATTACCCCTCCGCTATCCAACACTTTCCCTACTGTTGCACTCACTGGAGTGGGAATAGTAGTTTTACCCCTCCGCAATCCAACACTTTCCCTACTGTTACACTCACTTGAGTGGGAATAGTAATTTTTACCCCTCCGCCATCCAACACTTTCCCTACTGTTGCACTCACTGGAGTGGGAATAGTATTTTTTACCCCTCCGCTATCCAGCATTTTCCCTACTGTTGCACAGAGTGGAGTGGGAAATTTAAGTTTGAAGATTTTAAATACTTTAATGTTTTAATTTATAATAGAATGTTTTTTCATTACATTTTATGTTATTGGTACATTTATATATCCATATATATTTGTAAATTTTATATAATTTTAAAATTATAAAATAAATTAAAATTAATAGTTTATTAATTGTTTTAAAGTAAATATATATATTAAATATTATGTATGTGTGTTTAACTTTTTTTATTAAGCTATTTGTTATATTTGTTAAAATTTATATTAAATCTACTTTATTTTTTATATTAATTTTATTTAACATATTTAATATTTATTATTCTATTTGATATATTTATATAAAAATCGATACTTTGTACAACTATATATTTTACATCGATATTTTTTTCTCAAGATTTTTGTACTTACCTGTTTAAGTATAGGGAGTCGATATTTTTGCATTCTATATTTTTTCATCAATATTTTTTACTTCTATATTTTTTACATCGATATTCTGTCAGTGAACCTTATCAGATGACTACTGACAAAGTACCCTTTGTAATTATTCCTACAGTTGGTGACCGTTTAATTCCCAACGATGACCGCAGAGTTTGGCTCATTGTAGCCACCCATTAAGGCATAGCTTCTGCGCATGCGGGGGTATCGGCTACAGTTTCTCTTTTACAGCAACGCTATTGGTGGCGCGGTTTATACCAACAGACTTGCAAATATGTGCTTTCATGTGACATTTGTCAACAAATAAAGAGTTCTACTGTGTCGCGCCCACCGCAGACTCATCTCTTCATTTCTAACCATCCATTTGGATATATTTATCTTGACCATTGCGGACCCTTAATGTCCGATAATGCTTTCAAATATATTTTGGTTGCAGTGGATTCATGCACTGGATTTCTCTGGGTTTTGCAGCAGCGCTCTGCTGACACTCGTACTGTTATAAAAGATTTGCATGTCTTTGTAGGGAATTATGCCTGTGGCTCCTTCCATTCAGACCAAGGTCCGGCTTTTGCCTCTAAGGCTTACCGTGATTAAATGAAGTCCATGGGGGTGCAGGTGCATTTCTCGTCTGAGGGCAATTCTGTTGTGGAGTGGATGAACCGTGACTTAAAGCAGTCTTCAACAGCAAGGGTATTAGGTACGGGCCGTGGCTGGTTAACTCATCTATATGGAGATCAACGTGCTCTTAATAATCTCACTCGAAGATCTCTTGGTGGACGGACCCCGTACGAAATGCTCTTTGGCATTAAGATGTTTGAGCCAGACCTTGACGGTCTAGATGTTGTGGCGGTTGCTGCAACATTTGACATAGATAACCACTGTGCTGTGTTACAGGATCTACAAAAGAATCATGACACGCTGGCGAAAAATAATTTGCCCTCACTAATGGATGCAGCAGTACTGAGTCATGTTTCTGGCTGACAACCAAAAGTTGATGATCTGGTTTGGGAGAAAGTGGCGAACAAGAAAGAATTCGGTCCCACATACCGTGCTCCGGTCCCAGTCCTTGGTCTTAAGGGCACCCGAACTGATTTTACCTCCACTACCTGGATCTAAAGACAATCACTTTATTTCAATTGAACATGTCAAGTTACACCATATGGCGATACTCAGTAGTGTGCTTACAAGCATCCCATGTCGGGATGTCTTACTACAGCCTATGAATTCTGTTTGTTCTGATTCTCCCCGGCTGTCAGAAGGGGAGACCGAGTCTTCAGTTGGCCAGTTATCGGTTTTACTTCCAACATTTTCTACCATGGAACTTACTTATGCGTCCCTGCCTGCTGAACCTCCAGTGGCAGAAATAGATTCAAATATAAATCCTGAACAGCCCCCGTTGTTCCAACCGAGTTCCAGCAGTTATTATATCGATCAAGATAATTTTTCATCTGACAGTTCTTCGCTCTCTTCAGTTATCTCACCACCTCCTGCATGGATTTGTGTTTTCATCGCTTGGTTAAAAGGCACTTATCTGGTCCCGCCTTGGACTTACATCTGGATTGTTTTTTCAATGGTTTTCCTCTTCATGTGGATTGGATTTGTGGCTGTGTTTTTCCATTTGATAAATGGCCACTACCTCCCTGAAAGCTCTGCAGTGGAAATGGTTGATGGAGTATTGGCACCACATTGTTCCTCCCATAAAATGAAAAGAGACTGTCGTGTGGTTTGTGGCCTCATGGTCTGCCTTGCTAAGTTGGCTTAGGCCTGGCTACCATGATGCCTTTTCTGCGCACGTTACTTTGTGACTTTGTTTTTCCAGCCTCTGCTTGTGCCCGGCTATATTAGGACTGTCTGCATTTCTGCCTTTCACCTTTTCTCCTGTTCCCTGTGGGTTACATCTGCACAACATGTACAAGGTCGAAAAACAACGTCCCTTGTTCTTGCTGATCTGGCCAGTCCCTCGCACCTAGACATAACACTACGTACAGCTGCACTGGAGAAATTCGTGTGCTTTTTAATATTGTGATTTCACTGTTAGAGGCACTTGGAGAAAAACCTTTCCAGGGAGAAGAGCTGTGCTTGTCTGATGATGTAAACCTTGCATATAGATATTGAGGTATGAGGGTCCGCCTGACAATGCCCAGAGGTCTTCTGTTTTTATAATAAACTAGCTAATAGCACGGGGAGGGTGGTATGGTCATTTAGCCCTATATCCACTGCTTTATGAAATGCTTTCCCCGTTTGTATTCTATGGAATTGTAACTATGCTGATTATTTTATCCTTATGCATTATGCTGATAGTACTGGCACGTGTACTGTATCTTAGAGCACGGTAGTTGAAATAAACATTTTAAACTATACTGTGTCTCTTATTACGCACGTTGTGGACAGGTATGAGTGAGTTATGAAAGAGTGTTCTTGCTCCCGCGAGTCCTGAGAGACATACGTGTTCTGGGTTGTCTAATCATTGGTAGTATCTGCTAATGAGACGCTAAAGCTAGTCGGGTTGGGATTGTGGGTACTAAGGTGTATGGTTGGCTCACCACTATACTCTGAGGTCCTATTATCCTGTACATAGCTCTGTGTATGTGCAGAATCCCTACAACATGGCGCAACCAACGAGTGGGCTGCTTATCTGCGAGACGCTTGAGTAGTACTTGTGCTTGTTCACAACCCCCTTTGCAGACTCTTCCGGAAGCGTGTGTGAGGGTGATACCTCCTATATTGACGTTTTTATAGGTTCTTTCAAGCTTGAAGTTGTTAAAGGTTTTAAATAAAACCCCATATTGTGCTGCCTCATATTAGGTTGTCGAAACATTTTAGCCTTAAATGGCTGTCCAAATTGCGGCACATAGCCGCGCAGCGCTCCGGGCTCACTTGACAGTGTATGGAGTGCCTGACGCGGGTGTCGATCTAATCTTTGTGGTACAAGCGGATCCAGCTTACCACTTTGAGGTGTTTTACTCTTGGGTCACCTTTCCGGTGGTGGATGGGACGGATAATATGTTCCATGAATATACAGCCACCGCTACTCCTATAGTTTATAGGCCTTATCGAAATCTTGAAGTACCGTTCACGGTATGGCAACACGGTGTTTGGTTTAATGGCGCCCTCCCCCAACCGGTTACCCCGATTCGTTTAGGCCCCTTATCGATTGCAGGGGCCACTTGGCCAGTTTTGGCCGGGTATACCCCACATCCGCGTTATATGACGCTAGCAGTTGCTGAACTGCGTGAATTGCATACGTCTTTGATACGTGTGCACAGAGCTTTAGTACAGTATGTTACAGGCAATATCCAGGAGCCCCGCCTGGAGTTGCAGCGCATCCAGCTGGGCCGGGCGGTGTAACCATAAGTCCCGTCATGGTTAATTCGGTGATGGGCAAACGCCCACAAAATAAGGACGATTTACCTTATTGGCTTGCAGAAAAATTTGACCAGCTGGAGGCAGTTTTTCCAAATACTTCTCCTGTGGAAAAATACAGGATTTTAACGATTAGTTTGCCAAAAGACTTGATTCCCGAGTTGACAGAATGCAACAACTGGGGTAAGGTGATCGCAGCAGTATATGCGAAGTGTTTCGGCACTCCTTCCATGACGGTTCTCCCCTCTGTAATTAAACGAGTGCAGGATGAGCATGGCCCTGAAGCGGCTGTGGAATTAGGGATGAGACTGGTGGGAGTGTTCGATGTAGTAGCTGATATGATCCTTGCGAATGTCAAGGGCGATGCAGTTAACTTTCAAGTAGCTAATGCTTTGGCTTTGATCCCAGAACCGGACAAGCTGCGCGAATTACCGAAAATTATTGCACAGGCTTACAAAACACTTGGCCGCAATAGCCTGGGAGTCAAGCCTTTTGCTAAGACGCAAACACAAACACAACCTCAACCGAAAACTCAATCTGAGAAGGATGAGAAGCCGTTCTTTACTAAAAAGAGCTGGAGGTTGAAAAAACAGGGTAAGCAATAGAAGAAGCCAGGGTCGCGAGGCGCATCCCCGGTTTCCGTCTCTTCTGAACGCACTTATGATTTGCGCGATAGGGCGAGAATTAAATCTCCAGAGAGATTTCAAGTCACTGATTCGCGTTCTCCTCGTTCTTCACAGGCACCAACAACCTCCCAGGCTGGTGGAGGAGATCTCCAGGATAGAGGCAGGGGTCGTGAGGCTCCACAGGGACGAGACCAACCTCGACAGCAAGGCAGAGGGAAACCAGAAGAATTTCAACGTTCTCGCCCACAGTTTCAGAAGAAAAAAGTTGCAGCTGTAACAGCGAGGTATGCCACAGACGGTGAGAACGAGACTCCTGAATTGGACGTGGGCAGTGACGCTCCTAGACAGCGCCGCGGAAGTTACCATAGTGCGGGAGGTGCTACGTCCTCATGTGGAGGCGACAGCAACTGATACATTCATTACTGTTGAGACAGCAGACACCAGAGTGGCACCCCCTGACAGACTATATAATATTGTCATTCAAATTGAAGGTGACATACAGCGTGTTATTAAAGGGATTTTTTGGGAGAATCTGACCTCTTCGTACGACATTCTGTTGGCAGAGGCGGATTGGCCGCCCCCATTCGTACTAACTGCGCGTAGAGGGGAGGAGGTAATCCTTCCGAGCTTTTCTCGTCATGTCCCCAAGGACAAAGCGGAGGCCCTCGCAGCCGAGTGGGCTGCGTCCCTGGCTCTGGCGTTATACCGCAACCACGTGGGCTGGGACGAAGACTCTCCCCCCCATGATATTCCTTTGCGGTCGCTGCCACAGCCACAACCCCAATATCCCATCAAGCGGGAAGCTAAAGGTCCCGTTTCCGAAATTCTGACACAGTTAGAATATCAAGGAGTAATTGAAACATGCGTATCACCGATGAATAATCCCCTTTTCGCGGTTTCTAAACCCGACGGATCGTACCACCTAGTTTTGGATTACCGACATTTGAACTCTCATTGTCGGACCTTTGCGGTACAAAATACACATAGTTCTGCGCTTGTAGACAGTCTTGTTCGTAAAAAATATAAAACGACACTTGACTTATCCAATGGATTTTACACGCACAACTTGACCCCGGAGTGCAGCCAATGGAGCGCTTTCACTTCCGGTGGTAAATAATTCAAATTCCGGCGTTTACCTATGGGCTACAGGAACAGTCCAGGTGTATTCGCCGCCCGTGTTGTCTCTTTGTTGGACAGCATAGACCCAGATGCTTGTTCGTACGTCGATGATATCTATCTGACAGACGACGAACTATGGTTGCATCTTTCCCGAGTGGACCGCATTATTCTTGAATTCGCGGTCTTAGGTTACAAATTCAACTTTGCCAAATCTCACATTGCTGAATTTACCGTTTTGTTTCTGGGCTATGAGCTCAACAATGAAGGTAAGGGCTTAGCCCCCCATTTCTTGGAGAAATGCGCACTGCTGTGCCCTCCAACCACACTGAAGAAACTTCAGTCTTTACTGGGTTTTCTGAACTTCGGGCGTACTTATATTCCCGAATATGCCCAGCGTATCAAGCCTCTTTATGCCTTGATACAACCTAACTTTTCGAAGTCATGCTGGCTTCCCGAGCATTCCTCTATACTGCAGTCTTTGCAGTCAGATTTACTTGAATCTAAATTCTTGTTGACTCGTGACAACCACACAAACCTGGTGATTAGAATCTTTCCAGGGGCAGTGGGTTTTTCACGTACTTAACCTTTAACGAAGGTGACACAGTACCGATTGCATACAAGTCACATCTTTACACTTCAGCAGGAATGCGCTTTTCCTCTGTGGAGAAAGTTTTGACTGCAGTGCAGATGGCGATTCTGAAGGAACGCGCACTGGCACAGGGAAAACGCATTTTGGTGGTAACACCATATCCTGCCCTTGAGGCAGTGACGAAAGCGAGTGTTCCGAACTCTAAGGCGTTGCACCCCCGTTGGATACAATGGGCTACATCTCTGACATCTCCGAATGTCACATTTATCTTTGATTCCTCTCTTCAGACACAGGAGTTTTTACAGTATGAATTTGTTCATCCTCCTCCTCTGTCTTTGCTACCGCTTGAGAAGTACGAATGTATTATCTATACCGATGGTTCGGCACAACCGGCCACGGGTTCCAAGCATGCTTATTCCGTGGCATGTGCTATTGTTGCAGGTACCATGGTGAACGGCAAGTTCAAATCAACTGTAGTGCACACACAGGCACTAGGAGACAGTACCGCACAATTGGCCGAGCAGCGTGCTTTGGTGCTCGCACTTGAGTTTGCTAATCCAGATGTGACGACTCTTATTGTATGCGATTCTTACTACTGTGTTCAATCTTTCAATGACAATCTATTCTTTTGGTCGCAAAACGACTATAGAGATGCAAAAGGCAGCACAATTAAGCATAAAATGCTTTGGGTTCGAGTGGCAGATTTGTAACAACGTCTGCCTCTCACACAGGTGATTCACACTCTTGGCCACCAGCGTGTGGGCGCACACGCTGTCGGTAACGGTTTGGCAGATGAAGCTGCCAAATCAGCAGTAGCCACGTGCTCAGTCGCAGCAGTTACAAGATCCATGACTAAGATAGATAATGATATTCTGGCAGCTATTGCTGTAACAAAGGAGGGTGCTAATTACCCACGGGGTTTCCCTTCCAAATACTCTTATCAATTAGGTCCCGAACAGGCTCCTTTCGTAAGAATTCCTGACGTTGGTGATCGGCTGATTCCCAACGCGGACCGCAGACTTTCCTTGGTAACGGCCGCACATGAAGGCATGGCTTCGGCTCATGCTGGCGTGTCTGTGACGGTTTCCATCTTGCAGCAGCGGTACTGGTGGCGTGGTTTATACAAACAAACCCGTACTTATGTGCTTTCTTGTGACGTTTGTCAGCAGATTAAGCCTTCCACGGTTACACGACCACCACAAACTCCGCTCTGCATTTCAAACAGACCTTTTGGGTGTGTTTACCTGGATCACTGCGGTCCATTTTCTTCTGACACTGCATATAAGTACATCTTAGTAGCAGTGGACTCGTGCACACGTTTCATCTGGGTTTGGCCACAACGGAGTGCTGACGCTCGAAATGTCATAAGGGATTTGCGTGTCTTTGTTGGAATTTTTGCCTGTGGCACCTTCCATTCTGACCAAGGTCCAGCGTTCGCCTCTGAGTCGTACAAGGACGCAATGGGGTCACTGGGGGTGCGGGTGAAATTTTCGTCTCCATATCGGCCTGAGGGCAATTCAATTGTTGAACGAATGAACCGTGACCTAAAGCAATCCTTGACAGCTAGAGTCTTAGGTACTGGCAGGAACTGGCTGGCCCACTTGTATACCGTACAACGTGCACTTAATAATCTCCCTAGAAGACCTCTGGGTGGGCGGACCCCATACGAAATGCTCTTTGGCATACGAATGTTTGTGCCCGACCTTGATGGTCTAGACATGGCGGCGCAATTTGCAATCTTTGATGTAGATAACCATTCTACTATGTTACAGGACTTACAAGAAGACCGAGACAAACTTGCAAACGAACATTTACCTTCAGCCACGGACGCTGCGCTGCAGATTCCGGTTGCCGGCTGGCTTCCGAAGATTGGAGATCTGGTTCGAGAGAAGGTGGAGAACAAAAAAGAATTTGGCCCCTCTTATCGTGCATCGGTTCCAGTCCTTGGCTTGAAGGGTACTCGTACAGTCATCTTACCACCGCTTCCTGGTCGCAAAGAGAACAGATTCATCTCAGTGGACAATGTCAAGCTACAACATCTGGCCGATCCTGAATAGTGTAACACCAGCAGTCTCTTGTCCAGTCATTTCCCGGACAAATGTTTGTGGCCCTCCAGCCCGAACGGTCACTGATGTTGCTATCGAGATGGTAGATTTGCCTGATCGCTTACTCGACTACCCGGCCTCCCCCTGCAACGAGGAGACTGAGTATACCTACCCCGCCAACGAGTCGGTGGCTCACTTACCAACAACGCCACTGAGCCCAACACGTTATTCCTTTGACTCGGATTCCACCTCATCACTTATCCCGTCCAAATTCAGTATTTTTGTATCCTGGTTCAGAGACAATTTTTTTATTCCTCCATGGACATACATCTGGTTGGTCCTTTTCCTGATTTTTCTGTTCATGTCCATTGGGTTTGTCACAGTTTTTTTTCCTACTCATCAATGGTCACTATTTACCAGAACGCTCTGCTGTGAACTGTGTCGCTGGAACTATGGCTCCGCATTCTTCTTCTCACATCATGAAGCGTGACCACACATTCGTGAACATTTCAGCCTTCCCAGTCGCTGATGGCATCGTATGGGATGCGGTAAACTTCCAAATTCAAGGACCTACCGAAATTATTAATGTACCAAATGTCCTTCGTGTTTCAATGGGTGATGTCGTTAAAAGTACTATTCATTCTGACGATTGGGATGTGCATGCCGTTGAATCGTTATTTACTGATTTGAAATATTATGCTGCTTTTAATGCTGAAGATTTGTATATGAATTCTGCAAGTTATGCCGATTTATATTGTTACCAGCATTGGGGCAACCACTTTCTCCATAAACCACGTACTCTGCGGGGTCCTTTTAATTACACCCAATGGGAACATTGTCCGACCCCTTTACCTGGGAGCTCCCAGACTCTTAGAAATAAGTTTACTTATTTTACAGACTTTGATAGATCGAACCCTGGGTCCTATTATTTTAAATTAAACACTTCATCTACACAGAAGATCATGTTGACCCACACCAAGTTACTGTATTCAGGTTCCTTTTTGAACGCCTTGGCTGTGGGTGGTTATGAACACTGGCAGGACACCATTGACTTGAAATCTATTTGGGGCTCCAAATCATGGCAGGTACAAGGCACAGAAGCCTTGCACCGTGCTTGCCTCATCCCGACCCAAATTGTGTTTTTAAATCATTCAATCTATCAAACAACGTGTTGGGGTTTGGCTACTTCCAAACAATTAAATGCACCTTCCATTCCTGTGTTGTCTTCCTCCACCAACAAGAGCTTGCATTTCAATGTGTCCCTTACAGATTTGCAAGCCTTGTTTCAGAACAATTCATTTAATGTTTCCACGTTTGTTCAGTCACCCTGGTTTGCTTGGCCAACGGCAGCAAATGCCTGCCAACTGTGTTTTCTTGACTCAGCTCCTGGTTACAAACAGGATAGGCCAGACCCGAGGTTTTCTGTCTCTCGTTCTGTGACAACATATTCTGTTGGTAAATTGTGTAAACAGTGGTTGCAGCGCTCTTCCTTAGATTCTGTTAAACAGCATTTATCCCTCCTATCAGGCAACATTGATCTGTCCGATTTTGTTTTGGGGCCTCGTGGCCCCCGACCGAAGAGATTCATTTACGAGACTTACAATGAGCTCTGGAAGCTTTCACAAATTGAAGCTGCCTCCCGTCTTCGGGAAATTGATCAAGCAAATTTAGAAAAGGTGCTTGCTGTTGTTGACAATAGTATTAATACCCTGTCTTCCCGCATTTACACATTAGAGAATATTGTTTCCTCTGTTGTTGATATTGTACAAGATGATGTTTCTGTGTTATATCATGGTCAAAATCAATTGCGTTCAGTGATGCAGTTTGCATGGACTTTGCAAACACTTAAAATGGGTAAAGTTCCTTGGCATTTTTTAAACACCTCTGCCTTATTTTTGCCTTTTAATTTGACTGAGAAACAGCAGTTCATGTCCATGAAAGATGCAACCTACACTCTGTTACATATCGAGAAAATAGAGCCCTTATCATTCTCTGTGGCGGAATTGGATTCTGCAGTGTGGCTGGTACACAGGGTTATCGCTTTACCTTTTTCTTTATTTGAGTTCAGTTCCTGCATGAAACATTATCCTGTTGGCCGTTTTCAGCCTTTAGGCAGTGCCTTCTTGCATGAACTTTGGTCCCTGCCTTTCCTTTATAGATGCCTTAGGGGCGGCAAGGAAGTTTTTCTCACAGGAGAGTCATGCGATTCTACTGTGGGTCATTCCCTTATTTGCAAAAACATTAAATTGCACGGAGCGTGTAACGTTTTGGCTCCGAATCTTGCTTGTGTTTTAAAGGGCATTCCTGCTCCTGCTATATCTCCTACTTTCACTGTGCTTGCAAATGGTAGCTATCTGCTTCTGAATAATCAGGACTGCTGTGGAATGCTGGCTGGCATACCCTATATTGTAACTGTTTCCCACCGGGTTGTGTGCTGTAAAAATGTGCTTTTTCCTCCCCCGCACGACATCATAGATAGTTCCATTTGGCCTTCCATTCCGACTTTGAAGGCAGATTT
Source organism: Calotriton arnoldi (assembly GCA_963921515.1). Lineage (NCBI taxonomy): Eukaryota > Metazoa > Chordata > Amphibia > Caudata > Salamandridae > Calotriton > Calotriton arnoldi. Next base: position 17,061 of record CAWUFW010011324.1, read on the forward strand.
CAATAAATTGAGCAGAATAAAGGCGCTATTATTGAACCAGGAGGTTATGCTCACATCCGCCCGGGAGACATTCATTCTCCAGGTGGCGAGTACCCACAGTGAAATACAGGCCCTTTTGAACACAAACCTCCCACAGCATTTCGGTGAACTGATTCACCGTGTTTTTAATGCATCACGCACCGAAGGTCTTGTGCACTTTTTTAAAGTTGTGGGCTCTGGCCTTGTTACCTCCTTTCAAACTATCTTTGGTGTAATTCCGGCTTTTATTCATTCCATTTTTTCCAGCGTGTTTGGCGGCTTTCCGTTGATCCTCGCCTTAGCTGCTGGTGTATTACTTTTGGTCTGTTTGCTACTGATCCAGCGCTATCAATAAAATTTCTTCTCCTATATGCCTTGGACGTCCAGGTACAAATATCCCTCTTTCCACAACTTATATCCATATGACGGTGGGGCCCATAACACCGCATAAACATTCACTCTCTCATATATTCCCTGGATTTCATCCATTTCATTTAGGAGAAAACAGTAAATGATTTTGCTGGAAGGAGACGGGATACCTTTTAAAACGACATAATACTTCTCAAACCTTAAGGTATTCCGCTCATTGGTCGATGGACCAACTAGTAGGAATCAGTTGATGGTGATTAAGACCAGCTCAATCACTATAAACCTTTAAACATTTATATTTATCATTGAGCTAAAGAACCACAGACTCATTGTTTTAAAGATAATAAAGTTTATCTAATTTTTAGAAGCATGAATAAGTTTCAAATTTATTATTCAGATTAATACATTTATCATCATTATAAGAATAAATTTAAGTTGCAATGCATACCTATTAGATGGAAAAACAAAGTTCGTCACAGCAAAGAATTCAGATCACAGCATAGAAACTCCCGAAAAACTGTCTATCTGTCCTGTAAAAACAGGCCTTCTCGACGGATCACCTATATGGTGTTTCCCGCCACAATCCAGTTCTTTTCCCCTTATAGTATTTAAGAATAAAAAGGTCTAATAGTATTAAAAATGGAAAAATCTATTAAAGCAAAAAGGTTTCTCCATCAGCAGCGTCCCGTGCTCAATAAAAATATAAAACAGCAGCTCCCGCAGCAACAACACCGGCAAAAAGCAGTAGCATCAGTAGTATCCCCCTCCCTCAGAGTAGGTCTTCTTATACCCTAAAACTAGCTTACTAAGTGAAAATGTTACATCTTTGGGGGCGAGATTCTCTCTAATTGGTCCATTTGGGGTCAGTATACATCTCATTATGAATATCCTTGTTCCAACCAGTTCTTTGTGGAAAGTTCATACTTCTGTCGTTTCTCACGGGTTCATGACATTACCCATCCGCACATTGGTCTCTATCTGTATCCTTTTTCTGATACTTTAAATTGAACAGTTCATTGTTCATTCACGTATTCACTGCAACTTCTCACGCTTTTCGCAATGTCCTTCTTTGGCACACGTTTGTATAATAAGGTCATCGTAGCCTTGACCAAGCTTCCATCCTAGGCTTTGGGACGGTCACATGATCCCTCTGTTCACAGCCTTTCTCATTCGCGGAAACCATTTGCGCCTGCGTACTCTAGCTTGCTTGCCTCGGCAGCCATTTTACATCGCGGCACAACAGGCCTAAGCAAACTATTTATAAAGATAAACAGAACATAGTTAAGAATAAAGCATATAAGCCTTTTCGTTTCCCTCCCGTCATTCTACGTACCCCAATTAAGTGTTACCTAGCAAAAGCGACATATAAAGCTATTTCTTACTTACCAACCGCTTTACTTTGCCACCACACAGTTTATTTTCAAGCACAAATCATGCAATTATTATTCTAATTAGTACGCAAATTATTAGTTTTATGTTATCCACGTTAACAAATGTAAGTAAATTAGTTTGCACAGATATGGCGTGTTACCCATAACCCTTATCATGACACATACATGGTTGGTTATTTACTAAGACGAACATGTGTGTTAATTATTCAACGTAAATATTAGGAGGTTAAATTTTTTTCGTTTACCCTGCTCCATCAACTCCCCCCTTAGGTGATTTCTAATATCAACACAAAAACCCATGTTACCAATTCTGTCAGATAGCATATTTCTTGTCCAGTTTGTTTTTGTTAGTTTACACAACTGTATCTCTTTCATCTTGTCTCTTGGTTTTCTTATACATGTTTTCTTTTATTTCTTCTAGCTCTATTTCACCCATCTCTCTTTCTCTTTCTTTATTTATCTTATTTTCCTTTTCTATTTTATTCTGTCTTTTTCTTCTCTTTATACATACAATAATCAATTTTAATACTAGGACTATTAGTACTATTATGGTCGCTATTATTATGATTTTCCCTATTACTAATCTACTCATTCTAGTAAACCAATTTATTACTGAGGAAAAACTCTTACCAAGTTTTCCCAATGCATTTTCAACCTCCAGTGGAACAAGTTCTTTGTGCAAATTGGTAATATTCTTAATATACTTTTGTATATTTTCACTTTTATCTGGAATGTAAGTGCAACAATGTTGGACTTTCAACATTCCACAGACTCCACCCTCTTTTGCCAAAAGAATGTCAAGGGCAAGTCGATTTTGCATCACCATAGCTCTCATGGCAACCATTTCTGTATTAACCATCAAGAACCCTCTAGCAGTATCTGTAGATAAACGATCTACTACTGTGGATAACTTCCGAATTTTAAATGCATTCAAAGATATTCCCACTGCTGGTATCAATGCTCCAAAAACATCACCTACTATTTCTGAAAAGCTCTCCCTTTTCCTACGTGTAAATGTCTTTACCATTTCGTGTGTTCCCTTTTCTGTTCTATCTACATGAAAAATCTTTGGAAAGACCAGGCCTAAGTAACATGATCCATACCAATGGTCCGGCAACCTGTAATAAGCTCTGTTACCGCAAATATAATAGATCCCAGGAAATATTGGATCTTTTCCCCCTTTGAATCCCCAACCTCCTAAAATGTTATAATTGTCTTGGCAATCACTGGAACCCACGAAATAGTTGTCATATCTTGTTCTATTTCTTCTAATGCACAACCTTCCCTGTTGGGGCCAATCCAGAGACATAGCTGCATTTGTCTTTTTCTTGTCATGACTTTCTTCCTCAAACGCCCAAAGAGGTGTTTTTGTTTCTTCTATCACTTTTCTTTGAAATTTTACCCTTCTATCCTCGACCATTTCTAAAAACACCTTTTCTTCATTCCTTAACTCACAGGTAAGGTTGTTTTTAACTATATCATCTAATGTTAGAATTTTATTTTCTATGAAAAATTCACCAAACGTTCTTGCTTCTTTCACTTTGTTTAGTTCAGAAATTATAGGAATCTCTGCAAAAATCTTATCTACATCAGTATAATAATATTCTAACCTTCCTGTCTTGTAAAATAGACTTGCTAAAACACTACATGTTATTCCATACGTCAAAGGAAGGTGATGATAGGTCACACCTTCTGCAACAGACGCAGGCAATTGCATACAAACATAACAATCTCTCACATCCATTGTTTCTACATACTCATATAATAATTTAGTAAAAACATTTTTTGAAAAATCTGTTATTGATTTGTCCTTATGTAACTCTGCACTACTTTTTAATATAGCTGTTTCCTGCATGTTAGCTCCATTTTCTTTCTCTGTGTTATTCTTTAATATAGACGTTTCTTCTACAGCTAATCTAATTGGAATGGTGATTGCTAAAATAATCCAAACGGTCATTAATAATCCTGTACAAAAGAAGCACATCTTACACCATCTACGTAAGAACTCACATCTACATGCTCTATTTTTAGTATCTACCATTTTGTTCTATTACCTACTTTATAATATGTACAGAAAATGTGTCACCACACCTCAGAAATGACCTCTTAGTCACCCTACGCTCTCACTTTGTCTCGTTTGGTACTTTCTTTAATTCTTTTCAGAACTCTTTCTTGTCAAATCCAGTGTTTTGTCCAGTCCGGTAGAAATTTGTTCAAATTTCTTTAAATTTGTTGCACTTCACCTTCACCCATTAGGTTGTAGCTTTGTTCCGGGTTCTCGTGAGTGATCTCTTCTTCTTTGATATCAGTCAATGCAATGTATAGCCATTCAGGCGATTTATACTTCAGATTAGCTTTCTTTACTCTTTTTGTTTTCTGCAAGTGTTTTCCTCCTTGTCTTTCTTGTTCCTTTTGACTTGTTATTTCATTTACTTGTTCTGCATCCTTTCCATCTAACCTTATGATTTTGTATCTCAATCTTTTAACTTCGTGGGGCCAATTGTCTCCTTTTCTTGGCCTTTTAGGTTCACTTTCTTTTTCCTCTCTTTCTGTTCTCCAAGTTCTCTTTCTTGACTCTAGTTTCTGGTTTCTTTCTTCTCCACTTTCTTCTGACTCTGTTTCAGTCCTTTCTTTGTTGTCTCTTATCTTAATTTTTAGAATTTCACTTCCTTCATCTGTTTTTGATTCTCCTCGTGTTTTCCTTTGATCACCTACTTCTGTCCCTCCTCGAGGTTCTTCCGAATTTGTGTTAATCTCTCTATCTGTTTCTGAATTTCCCTGTTTCTTTGTTCGCCGATCTGTCCCTACTGCTCCTCGGGGATCTTCCGATTTTTCTACCTTTCTATTTGAGACTGTCCCTTCTTCGTCTATTAATATAATTTCTGAAGGATCTTCACCATAACTTGTACTTGGTTGCTCACCGTCACTATCTTTTTGCTCAGTTTCTTCTTTTATACTATCAAATTTCCAATTTCTTTTCAGATTTTCATCACAATCAGAATGCTCTGTATCAGATGCTGAACTAGTGTCTGATATTTCCAGATGTCGACTCACATGTCGATCTTCAGATTCTGGAACTTTTGCTATTTCCTCCTCTCCTCCTGTCGTTACACTTGTACTTGGGTCTTCCAGATGTCGACTTACAGGTCGATCTTCAGTTTCTGGAGCCCTGTTCGTCTCTTCCTCTGCATCAGATGCTGAACTGGTATCTGATATTTCCAGATGTCGACTCACAGGTCGAGCTTCAGGATCTGGAACTCTGATGGTGTGGCTGGCGTGTACCCAGTGTTTTACTCCTGCACATTTGACTGCAGTTGTTGTCACCAGGATCACTTGTCGTGGTTGGTCCCAGCGAGGAACCAAACAGTTTCTTCTTCGGTGGACTTTTATGCGGACCCAATCTCCTGGATTCAAGTCATGAGCTGGTTTTCTTTCAAGAGTGGTCGCATCCGGTCCAACCTGATGAAACACAGAACGTACCACATCAGCCAATCCTTTGCAATAATCCAACACGAGATCATCAGTTATAGTCAGTAGTTTGTTGACAGGTACATGTGCTTGCCTCATTGCTCGTCCCATGATTATTTCGTGGGGACTAAGTCCTGTCTTTCTTTCAGGTATGCTTCTGATAGTCATTAAGACCAATGGCAAGGCATCTGGCCATTTGAGTCCTGTGGCTTGACACATTTTCCCTAGCCTGTTCTTTATTGTTCCATTCACTTGCTCTACTATTCCAGAAGCCTCTGGTCTGTATGCACAGTGCAATTTCTGTTTAATACTAAGTGCTTCACAAATCAGTTGAATCAATTCGTTTTGAAAATGTGTTCCTCTATCTGTTTCAATCGTTACTGGAAAACCATACCTTGGAATGAATTCTCGCAGCATTAGTTTAGCTACTGTAATTCCATCATTCCTTCTGGTCGGGTATGCTTACACCCAACGGGAGAACAAACAGACGACTACAAGAACGTATCTTAGCCTATTGCTTGGGGTCATTTCTATAAAATCCATCTGCATTCTCGTGAAAGGACCTCCCTCTCGTCCTATTGTTCCTAGACTCACTACTGTCTTTCTTCCTGGATTTAGCTGTTGACAGATAAGGCATCTTTGACAAAGACTCTCAGCTATGGCTCTGAATTTTGGATTATACCATGTTTGCCTAAAAAGTCTGATCATTGCATCTCTCCCAATATGTGCTTGTCCATGGTACATCCGTGCCATGTCAGAAATCATGCTATCGGGCATAACTGGTCTTTCATCTCTGTAAACCCAAACATCATTTTCCTCCCGTTTTCTGCATCCTGCTTTTATCCAGCTATCCTTTTCCTTATCATCTGCTGCTTCCTGTAACTGTCTCACTTCATCCCATGTCTGGACATGGTTAGTAAAAAGCAACGGACATGAAATATGCTCTCTTTCTCTGTTTCTGTTCAATGAGACTACATTTTTGGCACAGTACTGAGCTATTTCGTCAGCAAACTTATTGCCAACAGTTATGTAGTCTTCCCCATTTTTATGTGCATTGCACTTTACCACCGCAATCTGTTTAGGCAGCTGTATCGCCTCAAGCAACTTTTTCACAAATTCACCATTTCTTATTGGAGTTCCTGCAGACGTCAAGAAACCTCTCTGGGACCAGATCTGCCCAAAATCATGAACCACTCCAGAGCCGTATTGGCTATCCGTGATTACTGTGACTCGGACATTCTTTCCCAGTTTACATGCTTGAATTAGAGCAATCAACTCCGCTACTTGAGCAGAACGTATCCCTCTCAAACAAGATGCTTCCATTACAGCAGCTACTGTGCAAACTGCATATGCTGCACTCAGAACTCCATCATTCGTTCTCAAACATGAGCCATCCACGAACAGAATATAATCTGATTCCTTTAAAGGCTCATCCCGTATATCGGGTCTCGGTTTTGTACAATATTCAAGTACATTCAGACAATCATGATCAACTTCATCCATTTCAATCACACTCTCTTCATCTGGCAATGATGTTGAAGGATTCACATTTATGCATCTGTCAATGGTGACATTGTCTGCACTCAAAATTACTTTTTCATACCTAGTCAGCCGACTATGTGTCATATATTGGGTCTTGGTTCTTGTCAAAAGAATCTCCACAGAATGAGGGACATATACTCTTAGTGGATATCCCATCACAATGCCTTCACTCTGCTCCAGACTTACACAAGTAGCAGCAACTGCTTTCAAACATCCAGGCAACGCTTTTGCTACTGGGTCTAAAACAGCTGAAAAATATGCAATGGGTCTTTTCATGTTTCCGTGTCTCTGCACTAGGACTGAAAACGCACACCCATCTCTTTCACTACAATACAACTCAAAATCTTTTTCATAATCAGGCATTCCTAATGCCGGGGCTTCACACAGCTTTGTTTTTAGTTCTCTGAATGCTTTCATTTCCTCATCATTCATTTCAAAAGGATCTTTAACGTCCTTCTTTGTCAATCTCTGTAATGGTTTTGCAATCAGTGAAAATCCACTTATCCATTGTCGACAATATCCAACCATTCCTAGGAACATTCTTACCTCTCTCTGTGTCATTGGAGCTCTCATTCCTTGAATTATTTTTATCCTTTCAGTCGTTACCTTTCGCACTCCCTTTTCAATCTTATGTCCCAAATATTGGACCTCTTGTTGACAAAACTGTAATTTTGATGGGGACACTTTATGTCCTCCTTTTGCTAAATGATTCAGCAAAGCAATTGTGTCAGTAACACATGCTTCCTTTGTTTTTGATGCCACCAGTAGGTCATCAATATACTGAACCATCACGGATTTTTCAGGCATTTTTAAATCTTCCAATGACTTCTTTAGGATCTGATTAAAGATCGAGGGGCTTTCTGTATACCCCTGAGGAATTCGGCATCATGCCAAAATACGCTCTCCGAACCTGAACGCAAATAATGGCTGGCTATCTGGATGTAATGGAATGGAGAAAAATGCATGGCACAAATCAATAACTGTGTACCATTCTGCTTCGCGTGGAATCTGGTATAGAATTACAGCAGGGTTTGGTACTATTGGGCAGCAAGGCACAACAATTTTGTTTACCTTTCTCAAATCCTGTACAATTCTATATGTTCCATTCGGCTTTTTCAGTCCCATTATAGGTGAATTACATGGACTGCTCATTATTTCTTTCAGAATTCCTTGTTCAATCATTTTATTTATTACAGGTGTTATTCCTTCAATTATTTCTGGTGTCAATTTATACTGTGGTGTATTTGGGTAACTTGTTCCTTCTTTTACAGAGATCTTAACAGGGTCTACTCCTTTCATTAACCCTATATCTTCACCCGTAAAATCCCACACTTCCTGTTTCACTGTTTCTTTTAGTTTACTGGGATTTTCTCTACGTCAAACACAGGGAACAACTCACTCACTTCTGACTCTAAATTTACCAATGTCATTTTATAGAGTACATCTTCATCTGGGGTTTGAAATGCAATCCCATCTGGAGTACAATAGATGGTGCAGTTCATCTTGCAAAGTAGATCGCGTCCTAATAGGTTCACAGGACTGCAATCGCACACCACAAATCGGTGCATATCACTGAATGGTCCAATCTTTACCTCCACTAATTTGGTAAGAGGCGCCCTAATTTGCTGATTCGAAACACCCACGACTTGGATATGTTCACCTGAGAGAGGAAGGTTTGAAATTTCCACTGATCTAACAGTAGAACGGGTAGCTCCAGTGTCCACAAGGAATGTTACATTTGCACCATTCACTTCTCCATCCACAAATGGACCTGCTTGATCTACCTCTAGAGTTGCGCCAAGCACGCACTCTTCCTCCTCTCCTAGGCACCGTCATAAACTTTCATCCGACTCATTCCCATCCTGTCGTAACCAATATTGAGATATGGCAGCTGCGCGCGGCAATTGTGTTACCTGCTCTCCTCCGTAGAATCCTGTTTCTGCACTGTATCTCTGTGGATTTACACTCTTGGGAAGTGGTGGTTGAGGCACCTGACTTTGCTGAGTAACTACCTGTGGTTGCTGCAGCTGTTGGTAACTCACCTCACTCTGCACCTGTGGATTCAATGATTGATTTTCCGCATTAGTTTTTGGAGGGAATTTACACTCGTTTCTCCAATGTCCTAATTTTCCGCAGTTGTGGCATGGCCACTTTTTCTTTGCTTCTTCTATACTCATTTGACCTTTTCCTTTACCTATATTTGGTCTGGATTTCGTCTGTCCTGTCTCATTAACTTGATTATTCAATTGAGCTTCTTGTTTTTCTGCAACTTTCACCTGTGCCCACATTGCTTTTTCTTTCAATTTACGCTGTCTACTCTCAATGTCATCACTACAATATTTAGCATATCTCAAAACCTCGTCTACCGTGCTATTCTGCCAACAAATCATATGTTGCTTAATCATTTCACTTATCTCTGGTTTTAACCCATAAACGAACCTATATACGAAATGGCTCATGTCTTTTTCATTTAGTGTCTCATATCCACTATACTGTTTAAAAACTAACAGTAGCCTTTCATAGTACGCATGTACAGATTCCTTACTCTCCTGTGTGGTTCTGTCAATCTTTACCCAATCCGTTTCTTTGGGTGGGATTTTATTTTTCAAAAAGGTAATAACTTGGTCATATTTCCTCATCACTTCTGGTCCTGGCGCTCCTGTTTTAGCGTCTCTTGGATATTCTACAGTTGGCCAATCAATAGTAATCTTACATTCTGTCCACAAATCAGCTGGTACTACTATATCAAATAATCCATCCAAATCTATCCATAACACTTTCGAAACCTTAACAAACCTCTCCACTTGTCTGTACCATTCTACTGGTTTTTCTCTCAATTTTGGGAAGTCATTTGTAAATGACAGTATATCTTGTCTAGACCAGGGGACATGCACATAACTACCTCCTGGAGTTTCTCTCATCGGGTACTCCCTCACAATTGATTCCTTGTCTGTCACCACAAAAGCCAAAGACGCTTTATCGGTCGTTTTCTCATTCCTTTTAGTCCACCTGCTTCTCCATCTATCCACATCTCCCCATTTTCTCAGCAAAACAATTAATTCTTTTATTTGGGTTAACCGTCCTGATGTGTTCAAATTTTCTATATCTTTCTCGCAAAAATCTACTCTATATGGTTTCTGCAAACTTCTCACCTTTACAAATTCTACTCCTAGTTCGTTTGCTGTTTCTTCTAACTTGTCATGTAAGTTTCTAGCTCTCCATGTAATGCTCTTACATAAAAACATTATCTCATCATCCTGATAAGTCTTCAATTTTTCTGTACCAATTGTCCCTAAAATCAATTCTTCCATATCTATTTTTAACCTAATTACATCTAATGGTTTTGATTCTGTCTCTTTCGTTTTCAGGGTTTTCATCCATTCATTCAATTCGTCCGGAGTCGGACCTACAGGTGTACTATTTAATTCTATCCAATTTTTACTTCTTTCTGGTGTCTCTGACGCAGACTCAGTTCCCATAGGAATCCTCCTAAACTCATTCTCATTTACCGTCAAATTAGTAGGTGGGCTTGGTCTATATGAACTAACCAGATTTCTTGCCCTTTCATTGTCTAATTCCATCCCTTCTTTTCTTCTTTGCAAATTTGAATTCATAGGAATGACTAAAGAATGCTCTTCTATCTTCTGATTCTCAAAAACTGGTATTACTGGACCTATTGTTACGGGTACAGTTACAGCTTCCATATTCATTGTTAATTCTCTTATCTTTTCAGTCAATTCTCTCGTGGTTTTTGCTAATTCAGTTGTATTGTCACTTTCAACTTTCTCGCTTTGTGGGGTTTTCAATTGATCTTGTGACCTATTTATCTCATCTCTCCGTTCGGGATTTTTATTCCTCCCAGTTTCCATTGGCGGTGCATTAGGTGTCACCACCGCAGAATTCTGTTGGTATGGAGGTGGGTTTCTGTTTAAAATATCTTCCAGCAATTCATCTTCCGTCTCACTACCTCCATACCCGTACCTTTCAGTAACTAAATGCTTCTTTTTCTCTGTACATTTTCTCTTCGCTTCTTCCTCAACTGTAAAAGCTGGAAATAAACCTCCTGTCATATTAGCATATCTCCAACGTTTTATTCTGTCCTCATGATTCACTCCCCATAACCTTCCGGGTACAAACTCATGATTTCTTAATCCTCTGAATCTTTCTCGTTCATACATCTCATCTTCCCATTCACTTAAAGCTTCAAACTGTGTTGGTCTAGGTTTAGGCTCAAGCATCGTCATCTTCTCCCTCAAATTCCGAAGTACAGCTACACTAAATGAACCATTCTCAGGAAATGCTAATGCTCCATCATTTTGAGTATATTTAGTCCAATTTTCTAACCATATGCAAGTATGATATCCGTATTTCAGCATCATATGCGAAGCTGGTGATTTTGGCGGAGGAATTACTTGTCCCTCTCTAGTCACTACCTTTTTGTCTTTCTTTAAAAAGTTCTTAACTTTCGCCATCCACGACGTTTTCTCTCTACCATACTCATAATAAGCCATAATTCACAATCTCTTTCCTTTCTCGGAGTCCGTAACTTCAACACTATTCTCTATGCGTTATTCGGACCTATCACAGCGCGACTCACACCAACGTTCCAATCCAAAGCTTCTACGTCACTGCTTATTTAACCAATCCTAGCGCGTCTCACACCAACGCACCAATCAGAGCGTCTTCTGTATAACTAGTGCACTGTCCAATCCCAGCACGGCTTTTGTCAACGTCAGTTCTGCTCCTGACCCCTCCTTTACAAAATTTATCTGCAATTTATTTTTCAACTGTTCTTGGTTAGTTACGACATTAAAAACACATTTCCATTGTCTGATTTCGCTAACAAAAGTGACAGTTTTATTCTATCTCGCAAGAATACAGTTTTGTTCGATAAGTGTAGCACTTCCCTCTACCTTACCCTTCTTTCAAGCAAGGGGTAAACCCGTTTCTCTGGGGATAAAACACATATGGACACTACACTGCTCCTGAGAATTAAGGCCAGAGTTTCACAAGAAAACCGGTTGCTATTTCACTCACACACCTTTGATACGGAAAATGTCCCTATCATAACACAACCTGTGTTATCACCAATATGAATTCAGACAATGCACTATTCCGTGTGACTTCTCTTGCCACACGTGTCCACTTCCTACTTCCCGGAAGCTTCAAAACCTTTGACTTACATATAACGTAATACCATACAACATGAAGTGTTATACATAAAAAATAATCAATAATCAATAATCACCAAACTAATCTATAGTAACCATAACTCTGCTACCAAGAAATCTGATCCAGCGCTATCAATAAAATTTCTTCTCCTATATGCCTTGGACGTCCAGGTACAAATATCCCTCTTTCCACAACTTATATCCATATGACGGTGGGGCCCATAACACTGCATAAACATTCACTCTCTCATATATTCCCTGGATTTCATCCGTTTCACTTAGGAGAAAACAGTAAATGATTTTACTGGAAGGAGACGGGATACCTTTTAAAACGACATAATACTTCTCAAACCTTAAGGTATTCCGCTCATTGGTCGATGGACCAACTAGTAGGAATCAGTTGATGCTGATTAAGACCAGCTCAATCACTATAAACCTTTAAACATTTATATTTATCATTGAGCTAAAGAACCACAGACTCATTGTTTTAAAGATAATAAAGTTTATCTAATTTTTAGAAGCATGAATAAGTTTCAAATTTATTATTCAGATTAATACATTTATCATCATTATAAGAATAAATTTAAGTTGCAATGCATACCTATTAGATGGAAAAACAAAGTTCGTCACAGCAAAGAATTCAGATCACAGCATAGAAACTCCCGAAAAACTGTCTATCTGTCCTGTAAAAACAGGCCTTCTCGACGGATCACCTATATGGTGTTTCCCGCCACAATCCAGTTCTTTTCCCCTTATAGTATTTAAGAATAAAAAGGTCTAATAGTATTAAAAATGGAAAAATCTATTAAAGCAAAAAGGTTTCTCCATCAGCAGCGTCCCGTGCTCAATAAAAATATAAAACAGCAGCTCCCGCAGCAACAACACCGGCAAAAAGCAGTAGCATCAGTAGTATCCCCCCTCCCTCAGAGTAGGTCTTCTTATACCCTAAAACTAGCTTACTAAGTGAAAATGTTACATCTTTGGGGGCGAGATTCTCTCTAATTGGTCCATTTGGGGTCAGTATACATCTCATTATGAATATCCTTGTTCCAGCCAGTTCTTTGTGGAAAGTTCATACTTCTGTTGTTTCTCACGGGTTCATGACATTACCCATCCACACATTGGTCTCTATCTGTATCCTTTTTCTGATACTTTAAATTGAACAGTTCATTGTTCATCACGTATTCACTGCAACTTCTCACGCTTTTCGCAATGTCCTTCTTTGGCACACGTTTGTATAATAAGGTCATCGCAGCCTTGACCAAGCTTCCATCCTAGGCTTTGGGACGGTCACATGATCCCTCTGTTCACAGCCTTTCTCATTCGCGGAAACCATTTGCGCCTGCGTACTCTAGCTTGCTTGCCTCGGCAGCCATTTTACATCGCGGCACAACAGGCCTAAGCGAACTATTTATAAAGATAAACAGAACATAGTTAAGAATAAAGCATATAAGCCTTTTCGTTTCCCTCCCGTCATTCTACGTACCCCAATTAAGTGTTACCTAGCAAAAGCGACATATAAAGCTATTTCTTACTTACCAACCGCTTTACTTTGCCACCACACAGTTTATTTTCGAGCACAAACCATGCAATTATTATTCTAATTAGTACGCAAATTATTAGTTTTATGTTATCCACGTTAACAAATGTAAGTAAATTAGTTTGCACAGATATGGCGTGTTACCCATAACCCTTATCATGACACATACATGGTTGGTTATTTACTAAGACGAACATGTGTGTTAATTATTCAACGTAAATATTAGGAGGTTAAATTTTTTCGTTTACCCTGCTCCATCCCTACGCAATGGCTGCACTTCCGAGGGGCATCCTCAACCCAGGTCATCTCCGGTTGCTCCGTGAGCGCATCCTCACCGGCTTCGGCATTTTGCCCTTAGCGACACTCAGTGTGTCCTACAGACTTTCTTTTCGCTTTGCGTATTTCACTTGCGTGCAACCTGTGATGTCCTGCATCCGATGTTCTTTCTCATGGTCCTTGGATTATTGCCTATCGAATACGTCCCTGTCTCGCCCGGATTTTGTCCAGTTGGTGGGTCCCTTAGAGGCCCATGAGCGGGACTGTTCCGGTGCTGGCTACATGGCGCGTGCGGCTGCACTTGGGATTTTGGAACAATGGGATGTCTGTGCGGCTGCTCAGCATCTCCTACATCAAAGTTATATTGAGTATCACGCAAGTTGTCCCGCAATGCTGTTCACTGCTCCCTCTTGCGAGGAACATGACTGCAGTTTTGAGTTATTGGACTGGATGACGTCTCTTTTTTCTGACGATTCCAACGATGTCCTCTTGGAAGGTGTGGCGTTTTTCTGCACTTACACTCTATTGGATTAAGGTGGCCTCCGCTTTCAGCGACCTGCCACACTGGATTTTTTTTTCTCTCCCATTCATTGTCCTTCATTGGGGACTATTCCGCAACAGACGTTTCTGTTCTGCTCCATCTATTTGAACTCTGTCTTCGTCCTATGTCTTCGCCCATGGACTGACCAGGGGAGGGTGTCATGTGGTTTGTGGCCTCATGGTCTGCCTTGCTAAGTTGGCTTAGGCCTGGCTACCATGATGCCTTTTCTGCGCACGTTACTTTGTGACTTTGTTTTTCCAGCCTCTGCTTGTGCCCGGCTATATTAGGACTGTCTGCCTTTCTGCCTTTCACCTTTTCTCCTGTTCCCTGTGGGTTAGATCTGCACAACATGTACAAGGTCGAAAAACAACGTCCCTTGTTCTTGCTGATCTGGCCAGTCCCTCGCACCTAGACATAACACTACGTACAGCTGCACTGGAGAAATTCGTGTGCTTTTTAATATTGTGATTTCACTGTTAGAGGCACTTGGAGAAAAACCTTTCCAGGGAGAAGAGCTGTGCTTGTCTGATGATGTAAACCTTGCATCTAGATATTGAGGTATGAGGGTCCGCCTGACAATGCCCAGAGGTCTTCTGTTTTTATAATAAACTAGCTAATAGCACGGGGAGGGTGGTATGGTCATTTAGCCCTATATCCACTGCTTTATAAAATGCTTTCCCCGTTTGTATTCTATGGAATTGTAACTATGCTGATTATTTTATCCTTATGCTGATTGTACTGGCACGTGTACTGTATCTTAGAGCACGGTAGTTGAAATAAACATTTTAAACTATACTGTGTCTCTTATTACGCACGTTGTGGACAGGTATGAGTGAGTTATGAAAGAGTGTTCTTGCTCCCGCGAGTCCTGAGAGAGATACCGTGTTCTGGGTTGTCTAATCATTGGTAGTATCTGCTAATGAGACGCTAAAGCTAGTCGGGTTGGGATTGTGGGTACTAAGGTGTATGGTTGGCTCACCACTATACTCCGAGGTCCTATTATCCTGTGCATAGCTCTGTGTATGTGCAGAATCCCTACAACAATACCAAGTCCTTGTTAAAATTTCAGCAGTCCCAATTGCTGATAGCACTGTGTGGGATAAAGTGCCATTCGCTGTATATGGTCCCACGGAGACCCTACAGATACCATATGTCTTCCGTGTATCTTTGAGTGATTTTGTTATACCTGGTTTACATTCAGATGATTGGGATGTTAATGCGGTAAATTCTTTGTTTGATTTGCAATACTACACTGTCTTTGATACAGAGGATTTATATCTGAATTCAGCTAATTATGCCGACTTATTTTGTTACCAACATTAAGACATCACTTTCTCCATAGAACCAGCGGTCAGCATCCACCTTTTGCCTTACTCCATCTAAGGAAAGTTCTAAAATACAAAAACTGAAGTATACCTATTTCACTGGTTATAACCTTTCAGACCCAGCCTCATATTTCTTCAAATTGACTATCACGACCTCGAACAAATATATGCTTACCCAGACTAAATTAGTTTATTCCTCATCCTTCATTGACGATTTGGCCATGAAAGGTTATGATTATTGGAGGGAGAATGTTGAGTTGAAATCTATATGGGGCACTAGGTTTTGGCAAGTGCAAGGTACTGAGTCCTTGCACCGTGCTTGTCTGATACCAACTCAGATAATATTTCTTAATCAAACAGTCCAGCAAACTACTTGTTTGGGATTGGCTACAGTTAAAATTTTGACTACTCCCACTATCCCACCCCTGGCCCTTTATGAGACATGGCAAACATATACCAACTACACTGCAGACCAACTAAATTGTATGATAAAAAATGGTACCTTTAATTCTTCCATGGTAAATCCGGAAGGGTGGGTATTATGGCCAACAGACACGAATGCTTGTCATTCTCGCTTTATAAATACTACAAGTGGGTTTACACTACATAGATCAGATTCACGCTACCCACATTCCCGCAATTCCAATACGGTTACCACTTATTTGGTTGGTAAATTGTGTCAACAATGGTTGGAACATTCCACACTGTCTTCTGTAAAACAGCATCTTTCCCTTTTATCGGGAGACATAGACCTTTCTGACTTCCTGCTAGGCCTAAGGTCCCCTCGTGCTAAACGTTTTGTTTATGCAGCCTATAATTAATTCTGGAAATTGTCACAAATGGAAGCTGCTGTGTGTTTACGACAAATAGATCAAGATAATTTAGATAAAGTTCTTGCAGTTGTCGATAACAGTATTAACACATTATCATCTCGTATACACACTTTAGATAACATTGTATCATCTGTTATTGATATTGTTCAAAATTAAATATCTACACTGTATCATGGTCAAAATCAACTTTGATCCGTTATGCAATTTGGGTGGACACTGCAAACACTAAAGTACCATGGGACCACCTGAATGTATCAGCATTGTTTTTACCCTTTAATTTGACGGACAAACAAAAATTAATGGCCATAAAAGATGCTACATACACTATGCTACATATTGAGAAACTAGAACAATTACCATTCACTGTGGCAGAGACAGATTCAGCAGTATGGTTAATACATGGGGTTAATTTATTGCCAATCTCACTGTTTCAATTCTCTGCTTGCATGAAACATTATCCAGTGGGTAGATATGAATTGCTTGGGAGCAGCTACATACATGAGCTATGGTCCTTGCCGTTTACATTTTGTTGTCAGCGTGCTGAAAAAGAGGTTTTTCTTACAGGGGAGGATTGTGATTCTACTGTCAGACATTCTCTTGTGTGCCAGCAAGTAAAACTTCACGGTGCATGCAATGTCTCTGTCCCTAATTTAGCTTGTTTTCTAAAAGGAACCCCTGTTCCTACTATTATTCCAACTCTCACTTTGCTTTCCAATTATCTCATCCTTAATAATCAGAACTGCTGTGGTTTGCGGGCAGGCATCCGGTACACAGTAACAGTTTCACAACAAGTTACATGTTGCAACAACATCCTGTTCCCCCCCCCCCAAATCGGGGTGTAGATAGTTCGCTGTGGGCTTCCATTCCAACTTTGAAAACAGATTTCAATAAGTTAAGCAGACTCAAAGCGCTATTGTTTCAACAAGAAGTGTCTCTCACGTCAGCTCGTTAGACCTTCAAATTGCAGGTGGCGAGAACGTCAAGTGAAATACAATCATTGTTGAACACGAATCTTCCCCTAAATTTTGGGGAATTAATACACCAAATATTTAATGCGTCTGATACGGCAGTCCTAGCCCATTTTTTTAAACTTGTGGTGTCCGGCCTTGTGACCGCTTTCCAAACAATTTTTGGAGTGATCCCTGCCTTCATTCATTCTATTTTTTCCAGCGTATTTGGAGGGTTCCCTCTACTGCTCCTCCTGGTTTGTGGTGTACTTGTTCTGCTACTACTGTTCCGCAATTGCTGCTTAATCTGTGGTTCTACCAGGCCCGATAACAGCTGCAGTTGTACCGTGATAAGATGCAACAGCTCTTTGGTTTGATGTCATTGGAAGCTCTGGACATCGATTTTTGGCTAACTTTTCGATGATCTTACTTTACCTGTGTGCAACCTGTGTTTTACTGCATCCAGTGCCCCTTCCAGTGGGCCATGGACATCAGCCTGGCTACCACGTCTCACGCTGCCCTGGATTTTGAACTGTTGATGGGTCCGTTGATGTCCCATAACCAAGGACTGTTCCTTGGTTATGCGGCTTGTGTATAATCGATATCTGGGGCCACCGGCCGAAGTGAGTCCCTGTGCCTGTGCACAGCGCCTCCTGGATCTGAGTTTCATCGAAATCGACACAGGTTCACTGGGAATGCTCCTAACGACAACTGGATGTGAGGAGCATGTCTGTTCATTTGAATTGCTTAATTGGATGGCAATACTTTTTTCTATGGAAGGTTCGGAGGCCTTGTTAGAGCTTCTGGCATTCCATTTGGCGACCTATATATTGGGCCCTGAGAATATGTTGTAATTGGATATATTTTTGCGTACAACATTTTTTTCCCCACCCTTTTCCATTGTCTCTTTTGCCATGTTTTTAAATTTGGACATTCGACACAGACGCTTTGGTTCTGCTTACCTCTGACTTCTGTAACTACTTAATGCTACCGCCCTGACCTAAGAGAGGGTGTCACGTGGCCCATATGGGCATTGTCGTTTTTCCTATTTTAGCATGAGCCCGTTGCTGACTGTCCGCTGCTTTGGGCATGTTACTACACAAAATTATTTTGCTTGTGCCACACTGAAACTTTCACATGGAACATGCAGTTGTTTATGCACTTTGCTCGTTCCTGGGATTTAGTCTGCACATTGTGAACAAGGTTGAACAACAATGCCCCTTGTTATTCTGTTCTGGTCAGGCCCTAGCATCTAGACAAAACATGCAGCTGCAGCTGTTGGTTGGGAACATGTACTTTGGTCATATGAGGATACATGGATAGATAACACACACTTGGAGAGGGACCTTCCCAAGGAGAAGAGCGTGACAGCACCTGTGATGTAGACCTACCATCTATAGACTGAGGTGCGGGGTCTGCTGATAACACCCAGAGATCTTCTAATATATAATCTTCTTGCTTCTATACAAGGGGAGGGAGGTTAGGCTACTCGGTTCTATATCATGATAGCTCCTTTCTTGATTTAGGGACTACTTGCTATGCTGACGCATACTGCATGCTAGAGCACGTTAGTTAAAATAAACATTTTAAACTTTTTCATGTCCGATCTTATTGTGGACGAGTACAGGAGCATGAGCGAAAGAGTGTGTCTTGCAACCGCGATTCCTGAGAGAGTCGGGAGTGTTGTGTTCTGGGGTGTCTAATCACTTGTTCCTCTGTGAGTGAGTAGGAGGGCAAGTGAGACCCTATAGCTAGTTGGTCCTGGTCTCATGGGTACAAAGGTGGTAGGACAGCTCAGTGCCTGCCTACTAAGGTCCTATAATCCCAAGCATAGTTCTGTGAGTACGCAGAATCCCTGCAACACTACTAAGCTGCCTGTTTGTGGGTGGCATACTGAGGTTTTTATATGTTGAATGTCTAATTGTTTACATATCTGTGACATCAGTCTTGACACAAAAGGAGTGCCTTGATCAGTGAGTATTTCTTTTGGAAATCCCACTCGAGAAAAAAACTCTACCAAGTGTTGCGCAATGGTTTTTGTATCCGGGCTACGTATAGAAAATGCCTCTGGATATCGAGTGGCATAGTCGATTAGCACAAGGGCACATTGATGACCTTTGGATGACTTGGGAAGGGAACCAATTAAATCCATTCCAATTCTTTTGAATGGAGTGCCTATTATAGGTAAAGGTTGTACGCCTAGGGTGGACGATAAAAGATTGTTCTTCTGACAGATTTCACATTCCTGACAATATTTCTTTATGTGTGCGAAGATGATAACAGGCCAATAGAAATGTTGAAGGATTTAACAGGTTGTTTTCTTGGGTCCTGAATGACCTGCTAGCAGATGGGAATGGGCACAGAACATAATTTGAACTTGGAATTCTTTGGGGACTAGTAGTTGGGGTGGGTCATAGGGTCCTGCAAGCCGATACAGGAGCCCCTCTTTTTTTAGTGTGGGTATTGTTCTGTCTAGCCCTATCCCAAATGGGTTGAAGAATAGCATCATTCATTTGTATAAATCGAAAGTTGTGGTCAATCATCCAGGGTTCTGGAGTCAAGAAAGCATCTTGAGGGGCCGGATTTTTGACTTTGAGTTGCCCTTTTGTTTAGTTTACCTGACTGAATATGCTATCTTGGAACAATTCCAGAAAGTGGGGTTTTCAACCCCTAGTATAACATCTTCAGGGAGACCTTGAAGAACCCCTACCTCAACCTCTATCTCCTTAGCAGATGTAGTAGTAATTGTCAGTCGGGATACCAGATAGGTTTTTACATCCCCATGGACACATCAGATAGTAACAAATGTCCCTGGTATTATCTGTGACGGGAGTACTAAATCCCCCTGTACTACTGATTGCTTGCATCCAGAATCTAAGTAAGCGGTTGTCCATTTTTGATTAATTTGCACACTTACAAAAAAAGGACCCATTTCCTTTACTTCACGTAAATAGAACTCGGTGCATAATTGTTCTCCATTGGTTCTTCTGTGGGTTTCTTATTCTTGCAAAAACGGGCTGTATGGCCCCACTCGCCACATTAAAAAATTGTGGCCTGGTGTGGGTTGAGGTTCCGAATTGGACGGATAAGTTCTTTTTGTTTCAGCTGAAGTTTTTAGAGGTTTCCTTTCGCTATGATAGATCCCTTGTTTAACTGAAGTCTTTGCACTTTTTTTGACTTCCACTACGTGAAAATGTGGATGAGCCTGTGGAAAAATGGTAGCTATCTCGACCGCTTGATCGATGGTAAGTCCTGAGTGTTGGAGCAACCACTTCTGCGTATGATTGGGAATGCTTCTAAGAATTGTTCAAGTCATATTTTGTCCATAATTTCCTCTTTACTATGTTCTTGTGGTTTTAGCCATTATTCTGCTGCTGTCTTTAACTTCAAGTAGAGGGTTTTCGGCATATCTCCAGGCTTCCCTCTCTCTTGCCGAAACCTTAAACGGTAGGCCTCTTCATCTAGTCCTGCTATATCCAAGATCAATTTTTTGACCTAGTCATAGGTGGATTCCCCTCGGGGGTTGCCGTCTGTTAGGCGACTTGGGCCTTACCTGTCAGTAAAGGGACAGAAAAAAGGCCAACGTTTAAAGGGCGGGGAACTAGCTTTGGTAGTTCATTCAAAATGTAATGAGAATGAATCAAGGCCAATAGGAAAGGAGCGAGGGCGAGGCAAGATGGCGGCTGTGTGAGTGTTGTGGAAAGCTGCTCTCCCTGCCACGCTGATGTTAGTTTGATGGAGCGAGAAAAAGACATTAATCAAATGTGCTAAAAACGTTATTTAGCTACTTACAGTTACTTTGATGGATTTGCGGCTTTGAATTATCACTGGACGAGGAGCTGATGAGGATACAGCTAATCGGTGCACTGACGGCTCGCGCTCTGAGGACGTTCTCCTCTGCGGTGACCGGTGTCAGAAGGAAAGTGCTCCGGAGGCTCAGAGAGGCGCATCGATACTTTGTTGCTACGGGAAGGCTGCCAGAGATCAGAGCGGTGGAAACTGGCTGCAACATTGTAACCACGGAGATCAGGCTGACGGGCTCTGACTACTGCATCATGCCGGCGAAAGTGAGGCCCGCGATGAAAGACATTGGCGCTCCCGCTGGAGCCAAAGGGACATCTACGACTCGGCGAACTACTACAGAGGAGAAAGGTCTGATCTCTAACCCTAACTCAAACAAAGGTGACATGCAATGGGTAGAATCACCCAAAGATGGGGGAAATAACGTGAGAGACGCTGGGGCACAGCGACTGAGTGAAACAGGTACCAGACCAAAACAACAAACTGTGCCCGGGATGTTTGCCGGCCGGGGGTCTGCAAATACCCGGGGAAAAAAAAACGGCAAAGGAAAAAACTGCCTTCTGGTAAAAACAAGTACAGACAGTTTTAGGAAGGCCCTAAGGGGGGGGGGCAGCCCAATAATAGCAATCATAGCATAGGAGAGATTGCATTAGAGGCTCTAGAGGCTTTAGAGTTGGACAAATCTGTTATCAGATCTGCCCAGCCATCCATGGAAATGTCTGGAAAAAATCTATCGGACTCTGAGGAGGGGATGCCAAGAACCGAGGGCATTGCACAACAAGAAGGCTTGGATAAGGCTATTATCACGCAAGCTTTAGGTGAATTCCCCCTTGCACAGGCCTTAAAGTCACACCTTGAGGCTAATGCTCAGGAGGATGATAAAATCCCAGCGACTCCAGACCTTGATAAATTTTACTCATTGACAGATGAATCTGAGCTATCTAATAGTGAGAAGGATGAAACAGGAGATGATTCGACTGGGGTGGATAGCGGCAGCCCACCCACAAAATTTGACACATTAAAGCGCGCACCTGTCCGCACTAAGAAGAGGAGCTCAAGAGGGTTAGACAAAGACAAGGGCTTCACCTCGGATTACAGTCAATCAAGTCAACTCAAATGGGATTACTCCGCCACCCACTTTGAAAGGGAATTCGAGGATGGGGTTAGGGACCCAGCGTTAGCTCCTGAACTCCTAGAAGAGAAAAAAAAAGACAGCGCGGAATCTCTAATACCACCCCCATCTATGGAGCTAATTTATTCAACGTTAAAGCAAATGCAAACTGAGGCACGCTATGAACATAAGAGGGCTCATTTGGCTACCAAAAAACTTCAAGGTGCAGTGCGAAAAGTCAATAAGGCCTGCACGGAAATATCAGAACGCACTACGGCGTTAGAAGAAAGAATTGTGCAACTTGAGGCCAGCACAGAGATAACGGGGCAACAGACATCGGTTAACGAAGGCAGGATGACCGATGTTCTTTGGAAGCTGGAGGACTTCGAAAATAGACAACGCCGGAACAACCTCCGGCTACTTGGAATTGCAGAAAATGCGGAAGGGGACGATATTCGTGGCTTCATATTGAGAGTACTTAAGGAGGCCTTTCCCGAACTGGCTCACTGGAACTGGGAGCTTGAAGTGCAGAGGGTGCATCGTTTTCCTCTGATGCTGAAAAAGAGGACTGGACAAGCTGAGAAACCAAGGGCCATTCTTATATTTTTTGGCAACTTCCTCCTCCGACAAGCTATTTTCGAGAAAGCTAGGCCCAACGCACAGAGGGTGGGGGAAGGGCATTCCTTTTTTGTCCGACCTGATTTTTGTCATGCAACGGTGGAGAGGAGATGGAGACTCCGCTTGCTTATTACACCATTTCAAAAATTAGGCTGTGAAGTCTTTCTACAGAACCCTGCCAGACTTAAAGTTATATGTAACGGTACAACAAGAGTATTCTCGTCTGAGATTCAGGCTCAGGAGTTCTTGAAAGAACTCTCTAAGAAATAGGCTATGGTAGCAGGATAGCAAATGTGATTGAATATTTATCTGTTATGTTTTTCTTTTTATGTTTTGTCTTTTTTTTTCTCTTTTTCATTTGGGTTTTTTTTTTTTGTTGGCAGGGAGCGGCTAGGGGGCACAACACATGCAGGAGGCATCACAAGGGTCCTGGAACCTTTTTTGCCTTTTTGAAGGGGATGGGGAGGGGGGAGAGGGTGGGCATGATAGAAACCAAAGGGAGTTAGGGTGGAATTTTTGCACAGGGTTAAGCACTTGGTCTTTTAGATGGGTATTGTTCGTACTGTACTGTCATTTGTTTTGGAATCGTAGCTTATGTCATAATGAGGAAACTTAGAATTGCATCCATTAATATATGTGGGCTGAACGATCCCCAAAAACGAAGGAGATGTAGTTACGATGTTCAATTTTTGAAGGCAGATATTTTATGTCTTCAAGAGACACATATTGAAGGCTGCAGGAAAGGAGTTTTAGAGATGGCAGGCTATCAACTTATTGCCTGCATGACACAAGAGACCCGGACAAGAGGGGTGGCAATACTGGCTAAAAGAGGCTTGGGCAGCTTTCCGCGTTCATCCGTAGATAGAATGGGGAGATGGGTAATTCTGCAAGTCAGCCTTGAAGATAAAATGTTCACTCTTTGCTCTGTATATGGATCAGTACTGGATGACCCGGTAATTTTTGATTGGTTGAAGGTTGAACTTGTCGGGTGGCCTCTTCCTCTGATATTATGCGGGGATCTGAATATTAACCTGAGCTGTCAGGTTGCCAACCATAGAGGAACGACGTACCAAGGTCGTAAACCCAAAGTTTTTAATCACTCTCTCAACTTAAGTCATTGCATGGGCTAGCAGATGTATGGGCGGCAAAAAAGGAATCTGATCCAGGCTTTACATATTTTTCTGCACCTCATCAAGTGCATGCGAGATTGGATTATTTTCTTGTGTCACATGAGCTTTTACAAGGTTGTTTTATAAGCAAGTACCCCAAAGTTATGTCAGATCATAACCCTTTGGTGATTGAAATAGATATTGGACACCGATCCGCTCAGACACAATGGACATTTAACAGGGCTCTGTTAAGTGATGAAGGGTATATACAGCAATTGGAGGAATGGATCCCTAGGTTTTCGGACGAAAATCTTGGGAGCGCCAAAATTGGTATAGTATGGGACACATTAAAGGCGGGGATCAGAGGAGAAACATCTAGGTATGGCTGGGAGGCGCAAAGGAAAGATAAAGCAGTGCTACAAATCTTGTATGAGGATCTGGGTAAGGCAGAAACTGAACTGATAGAGGTATTGTCTAGAGGGGTAGAATCAGAGGCAGCCCAACTTAAGATTACTCTTGCAAGATCGGCCATTACGGAAATCTCCCTTAAAAAATCGGCCGGCAAGTATATGGCTTGGAGGAGCAGGGTTTATGAGAATAGCGAGAGGGTGGGTCACTTACTAGCTTTACGAACGAGGGAAAAAACAGTACAAACACGGGTCAGGGAAATCAGAGATCCTATTGTAGGCATGGTAACTGAGTCCGATGCTATTCTCACTTCATTTAAAAAAATTTATCAAAAACTATATACTGATGATGTCCGGGTTGGGGACAAAGAAATAGAAGACTACCTAAGAGGGCAAGCTTTGGATCAGCTTTCTCAGGAAGAGAGAGCTAGCTTAGACAAGCCAATTACAATTGAGGAAGTAACTGAAGCTATAGATTCCCTTCCACCAGGCAAAGTGGCGGGAACCGATTTAATCCCGGGGGAATTTTACAAAAAATTTAAGACTCAGATTTCTGCATTTTTGTGGGATGTATTTTGTAGAGCGCAATCAGATATGGTAGCCCCCGACTCATGGAAATGTGCCAATATTATAGTTTTTCTCAAAAAAGGAAAACCTGTTGAGGAACTGGGTTCGTACCGACCAATTACGTTGGTTAATAGTGATGTGAAAATTTATTCTAAAATTTTGGCAAACAGGCTAGCCGAAGTCATCAAGAAGTTAGTTTCCCCCTTTCAGCACGGGTTTGTCCCGGGTAGGGGCACGATTGAACATATTCGACGTATAATTACACTTTTTGACTATACAAGGGTTACAGGAGACCCTATGGACGCAATACTACTCGATGCCGAGAAAGCGTTCGATAGGGTCTCCTGGCCCTTTTTATGGGCAATCATGGAAAGGAGAGGTTTGGGCAAAGGTTTTATTGGAGCCATCAGGTGTATGTATCAGGAACCTGTGGCTAGAATAGCCATGATGGGTTCTATATCTGATGTAATCAAAATTACTCGTGGTACACGGCAAGGGTGCCCCTGCTCCCCGCTATTATTTGTGTTGTATATAGATCCTTTAATTAGGAAAATCACAGAGAATAATAAGCTACAGGTTGTTCAGTCTATTGGCGGAGATACCAAGATCCTAGCATATGCTGATGATCTTGCGATAATAACAGCTAATCCATTGGAGGCTATTAAGGAGGTAGAAAGGGAGGCCATAGATTTTGGTAAAATTTCAGGGTATCATCTCAATGAGAATAAGACGTTGATTGTGAAAAACTCCAGAGTTGGCCTAAATGACACACGGGTAGTGGGAAAAGCCAGATATCTAGGGGTTGAGATCTCTGCTAAGATTGACGAAATTGTACAAATTAACCTGGAGCCATTACTACATAAAACTAAATCAGATTTCAACAGAATGAATTGTTTACACCTTACTCTTTTAGGAAGGTGTAACGTTATTAAGATGTTATTTTTGCCTAAAATTTTATACTTTTTCAGAGCTATCCCAGTCGAAATAAATAAGGCTTGGTTTTCTGCTTTTAATCAGGTAATATCGAAATTTCTATGGGCCGGAAAACGTCCCCGTAGAGCGCTAAAATACATGACCTTACCCAGAGATCGGGGTGGGTGGTCTGTTCCAAATCTTCAGATTTATTATTGGGCGTCAGCTCTACAACAGATGGCTGATTTATTGGGGAAAGAGATGGTGGCAACTGATGAAACATCTTACACCTCAATATATAGGTTAGTATTAGGGGCGGAGGCCCACGGTTGCCTCATGCGACATATCGATTTTGCCTATTTTAAGAGAGTGAAATTCAAAGTTATGTCGGGAGCATTTAAGATCTGGACGGCAGTTAGGAAGAAACTCAAAATAAATAGGATTCATAGATATACCCCTCTGGCTGATAACGATCTTCTGCCGGAAATTTTCCGAGACGGATATATGAGAACTTGGATGGATAGGGGTATAAAGCATATTGGTGATCTTATGGTGGACAATACGATGCATTCGTTTGATGTTATCAAGAAGAAATTTGGGATTGAAAACAATCACTTCTTTAAATTTCTACAGATAAGGGATTATTTATCTAAGAAGGCAATCCGGGGCCATAAAGTTCCCTTACTGGAAATGGCATTAGGGGTTCCATCACCAATTTCCAAATTCTGTAAACTCCTTAGTAATTTGATGGAGGACGATCTCATTAAACATACCAATCGTTGGCAGGATACGGTACATGCAGAGGTAGGGGAATGTGAGGATTCCTTAGCATTGAGCCAGACTGCATTTTTCTCGGCAAATCTACAAGTTCAATGCTTTAAAACTTGGTTGAATTTGTACATCACTCCAGCACGGATAGCCAAATGGGGTGGCTCCACAGGTATACACTGCTCTCGTTGCGGTTTCTGCGCCGCCGACAGTGTGCATATGTTTGCAACTTGTCCCCGTTTAGCAACTCTAGGTAGCGAGGTGGGTAATTATATTAAGCTCATGTTGGGGTTTGAGGTGGATCTTACGCCTCAAGTAATTTTGCTGGGAGTAACCAATGAAGCACTGACTAATGCAAATCGGACATTGCTATTTGTAGCTATGGCGGTGTTTAGGCTCAGCCTGGCTACTGTCTGGTTAGATAAAGAACCTCCTTCTGTACACTGCTGGCTGGGGAAATTGTTAGCTACCTACCGCTGGGAGAAAGCGATATACATAAGAAGGGGTTTAAGCGCTAAAAAAAGGGGGCTCGATATCTGGTCACCAATTGCCAATTGGATTAATGAAGCTACGTTGTGATATGATTTAATGTAATTTATTTAAGCTTTTAAAAAAAAAAAAAAAGTACTAAAGAAAAAAAATGGTTATTTAATTCTAAGGTTTAGCGTACTGTAAGGCTTAACCCAAATTTGTATCCTTTGGTTTTGTGGGGAGGCTGGGGGGGGGGGGGGTAGTTCGGTAGGAGGATAAAAAGAGAAATAACGGATATTAATTGTATTTATTATAAGTTTTTGTATGTTTGGCTGTCTAAATAAAAATAAAAAAATTAAAAAAAGAGAATGAATCAAGGTCTTCGCCTGGTAATAGCTTCTGCAGGGTTATCATAGGACCGACCGTTATGGTTCTCTGTTGTTAGCCAGGCCTGTCGCTACTTGTAACTGTTCTTGAGCAAGTTTATTGAGCTGTTCGGTTTGGGTTTTTAATGCATCTCAGAGTATTTCTCTATCAGCCTTGGCGGAAGACATTTGGCGCTCCATGGCCCATTCTAACTTGTGTTGTTCTTGTGCTAAATGTTGAATTAAGGCATCCATTTTGTATCAATGGAAGGTAAGTGCCCGCATTCTCCACCACTTGTCACGTGAATATAAGACCAGAGTCATCTTTTAACGGGGAATATAAGTTTTATTTATATGTTCTTATTTCAATGGCGACTTGTTATCTTCAATTAAAGTCTGTATTTCTCTTCCTTCTTCTTCAGGTCCTTTGGAACTCCCTGCTGACGGTACCCTCTGCAAAAAGGAAAAGCCAGCTAAGCGACTGGTTATGTTTTGTTGGGCTGCTCTTTTGTGTGGGTTTAGTGTGGTGAGTCTTTCTATTGTTTATCTATCCTACAGGTAATATCAGTAAGAACAGGTAAGTGAATAAGTCTCCAAACACATGATTAGGTTTCTTTTATACAGAAAAGAACATAAACGAAACCCCAGAAGTGGAAAAATCGTTTTCAAATCAAAGAAGTGGAAAATAACCTCAAAACCAATTATCTTCGATTTATCAGACTCTTAGAAATAGTCTGATTTTATCCTTGCTTGCATGTGTGAATCCCTTTCTTCCCTTCCACCCATCTTACTCCCAGGAGTTTCCCTTTACACTTTAGGCTCTGTTCAAGGGCCGTGTACACACCTGATGAAGCCACGCTCCTCCGGGAGCGTGATGGGAAACGGGGCTAGACCGACGGGCAGGACTTGGATCCGGGTCCTCCCTTGCCGTCTTGGTTCTCTCCAGCGTCTGAGGGCTCTCGAAGTTGGGTTGTATCGGTTCAGGGGGTGGCATCTCTCCAATCTCATCGATCTGTAGTTTAGGGACTCCCTACCGCTCTCCGTCTCCTTCCGTACGGTCCACTGACACCATTCTTCTTCTAGTGTTCTTCCTTCCACGTTGTCAGGTTCGGCCCCTCTTGTCTGGGTCATGCCTGCTAGGGGTCTTGTCCTGCCCGAGATTGCCTGACTTCCGGTTATGATCCCATCGCCTGGTCAGCCCTATAACAAAAGAAGGGTGCAATCGTTTATGGGGAGACCATGCATAGGATCCTCATCCCCAGGTCGATGACAGCCATTTATAGATTCATCTCGTTGCTACACTCTTTGTAAAACTTTATGTCTTTCCAAAACCACATTTCACATGGGAGAAAACCTCTTATCCAACGTCTTAGGAACAGTGGCATACTCATCTACAGCTTCCACATAAATGATTTCACCAGCAGCACTTTCTTTGGTAACTCGGACTTTCACCTCCTCAACAGGTAACGCTTTAAGGATAGGCCTTCCTTCAGGGCATAGATTATACACCAAAAGAGCTTTCTTTTTCTAGTTAGTAAAAGTGTCACCATCAATTGCCTCAGGATACACTTCAAAAGCCTTCTACCATCTTTGCCATTCCAAAGGAGGCACACCTGGTTCAGGTAGACATGGAGGAGGATCCAAAACACGCTCCATGTATTTAGCAAAATCTCACCACTTACCAGAGAGATGGTAATAGTCCAACCACTGCCTGCCAACACGCTCCAATAGTCACACACTCAAACACACAGAGGGTCGGAGGAGCAATAAAAGAAGAATAGTCAGGCACCAATTTCTGGCAGCATATATAATAAAGAGCAAGGTCAGGCAAAATGGCCGACGCAATATAGGACACATCGCGTGACACGTCATGAAATGCTGAATGCTTCGTGCACCGTACCACCTCCTCTCAGAGAAACAACCTTCCACAGATGCCATTGTCAAAGAAAATTATGGCAAAAAGATCCAGGAGGCACCCAGGAACTGAGGTATGTCCAAAGCTCTGGAAGTATGAAGGGCCATCACCGCCGCAGTACTTCCGACTGGAAGCACATTGGCAAACTTGTGGTCGGAGCAAAGATTCCAGTTCCCGCTCATCGCTACTTTGTAAAGACAAGGCTCACTTTCTCCACAATATGCAGTAGGGTAAATGTATTGCAGCATTTCCAAATGACCACCAGCACCTCACCTCGTCCTGCTTTTCTCTCCAATCTCCACATCTAGAATCTTCCCGCTGCATTGTACCACATTCCAACCCTGGACACAAACATAGAAGTAAACCCCACAAGTTCCTAACTGACAGAATAGAAACGGTTTCTACACCAGTCAGAATCATGTGCCATAGGTAAAAGAGTTGGCTGTGTTCGAAAGGGACCTGGGAATATCATCATTTAAGCCATGTACATGTGTACTTAATCTGTAGACCTAAAGTTGTTTTCTGCTGAACAGTTGCGCCGTAGTGGCGTTGGATCCTGTCATCCTGTTAATAACCGCCAACCACAAGACAACAAGAGACTCGAAAAATGTATCTCTCTCCTAAGAAAACACTGTTGCCCAACATTAAGAGCACATCACATATATTACGATTAGTTACACCTACATTCAACCACCATTTAATTTGTGATCACTCTTTAAGATCAAAAGGTTCCATTACACCTTTAGAACTGAATGATTACACTGAAGTACAATCTTAATGACTTTAAAATAGTACATGAGTTAGTCACTAATACTGATACCCCAGGGGTACAAGTGAACTTCAACCTCAGTTATTAGATCAGATAACATCATTCTAAGTCCCACAGGGGCATGACAAAACTGTTCTAAGTCAGACAGAGTCATGATTAAAAACCACTCTTATCTTTCTGCTTGTTTTCTTTTTGATCTCGATAAATGATACCTGCATTCAACCACCATTGAATTCATGATTAGTCTATAAGATAAAATTGTTTCATTACTCCTGTAGAACCGAATGTTTAGACAAAAGTAAAATCTTTTTCGAATAGTACATGAGGTGGCTGCTATTGTAGATACCCCAGGGGCACCAACAAACATCAACCTGTTTCAAGATCAGATAACCTAATTCTAAGTCCCCGGGGGTACGACCAAACCGCTCTAAGTCCCCCGGGTTCATGATTAAAAAACCACTCCCATCTTTCTGTTTTACCGATTGGGAACACCTGGCAAGGAACACTGCTATAAAAGCTGGCAGCTTCCCCCACTTGCTTTAAGATGCAGGCTTGAGAGGACATGTCGTGGAGTGCACACTGGAGGACTAAGGTAAAGGGGAAACTACAACTGTAGGTGACTCTCTAAACGTCTCCACAATAGGCGGAGTAATTTTGAAACCCCTTTCATTGCTTTATCTATTTATAACTTTCCAATCTCCAATTTTATAGCTTCTCCTCTCTAATGAAAGGAATAGTAATACTGCGCCTCTGCCCAGACATATGAAGACCTTCTAAAACAGAAACTAAGGTACGCCGCAGAAGCCTTACAAGACAGTTTTCTACCAGTTTCTAAAGGGGCACTAATTGAAAGAATGTTACTACTTCACTCCCTTAAAAAACAACATACGTAACATTGTGGTCACAGATTCCTTTACCCTTACTGTTCATTTTCAAAGCAATGTCTATGTTTACATCTACCTAAACTCAAACTCATCATTTCAAAATACAGTGAGATCTACACAGCATAAGTTGTCCAAAATTCGCATAGAGGAGGCTTTGACAATAGAGCCCCCCCAAATCAAGATCCATCCTAGTATGGAATACATGAGCAATTATTACATTTGCTCACATAGAAAAACAACCCCAAAAGGGTTGAAGATGGTCACATTTAATGGAGCAAAAATGCACATTGATAGAAATCATTGGGAACATGCATAATTAGAAATATGGGACAACAGCAGTACTAGATTCTAATACATAAGACATTGTTCTCCATGTCTTTTTGCCTCCTTCTAGGACTGGACAAAGAGTCCCTTATGACCAAAACAGAAAAAAACTTCAAAAGTTGGAGGGAAAGTGTCCCATTCGATTTGATTTAATTTGACTTCATGAAGGGATCCTAAAAAACAACCTTTTGGTTGTTTTTTAGGATTTAATGGAGCAAAAATGCACATTGATAGAAATCATTGGGAGCATGCATAATTAGAAATATGGGACAACATCAGTACTAGATTCTAATACATAAGACAATGTTCTCCATGTCTTTTTACCTCCTTCTAGGACTGGACAAAGAGTCCCATATGACCAAAAAAGAAAAAAACTTCAAAAGTTGGATTTGATTGGGTTCGATTTGATTTAATTTGACTTCATGAAGGGATCCTAAAAAACAACCTTTCGGTCCTGACGAAAGCCATCGAACCATAGGGCGCAAAGTTGGCTGAAACATGTTGACCTGGTTCTTCCAGAGATAGATGTGAGAGACACCTAATACCTCTCTTTCCACATCCCGCATTTTTTAATCATACCACTACCTTTGATCTTCTTAATAAAATACGTAATTTCTAAATGTAGGAGGTATTTTTAAACTTTTTTTCCTCACATGGTGGATCCCATATGATCTCAGATTCAAGAGAATCCCTCCTGGTGGAGGAAAAGACCTAATGATGTAACGATCAGTGGCTAAGTACGCCAACGGGAGACATGCCTTTGGCAGAAAAAGACTGTTGAGGGTCTCACAACAATTTTGGTGTTGCCCTCCCAACCCCCTGTCTCAACACAACTCTTCCACTCCTTTTGATTTTCCATATTTTAACACGTTGCAACACAGTTCCTCCACCCTTATTGGTTGGTTTAATAATCAATTTACTATTCAACAGCAACTCTTGTAAATCTGTCCTTTCGTGTTGTGATAGGTTATAAAAAAATAGCTGTGACATTTGTATTGGTGTTTTGGTGTTTTCTACTTCTTTTGTTGCTGGCAATTCAAATGCCATGACCTCCAGATTTATATTGTGGGATGGAAGTGAGAAATGGGATTTGTTTCTCAGTCCTCCATCACCTCTATCATTTTTGCCTGGTTCGCTGAGGAAAAAAAAGGCTTTTAGCCCTATTCTCTGAAAGAATTCTATCAATTCACAACTTGAATTTATCAGGACTATGGGCACAGATCCTAGTCCTTTGTTTAGTATATTCTTGTGTTGTGTCAGACCCACATCAGTAATGTTGATAACAAAGTTGTTATCTTTCTTGTCTCTGGTTGTAATCCCTGGACATGCTATGTGTGGCCTGAGAGCAATCCCAATTGGACGTGGCTACTGCAGGAGTGCAGCATGGTTGGTGTCTGTGTCAGGTAAATGTCTCTCTCCAATAAGTACTGACACAATTTGGTTATGGAAGGATAGTTTCTTCTGCCTTTTACCACTATTACTTTAGAACACCCCATTCTGTGTGAGGCTATCCAGCAATTTCTTTCTCTAGCAAATGCAGACATCATCTCTGCATCATTCGGAAAGCCTTTTCTGTCTCGACATGCCCTTTCCTTTTCTCTCTTTACCGTTACAGAATTCCTAGATGCCTACTGGGTGAATGGAATTTTACAATGCTTCCCTTCCTATGATTTTTGTAGGACCGTGAGTCCCCTGAGCCACATGCCAGGGTGAGTTGATGCGTGTTCCCTGACATCAGCAGGTAAGCCCTCTTGTAATTCACTGTATCAGGAGCTGGCTCGCATATCTCTTTTTATTTCAATTCCCTTGATCACTTGTACCTAAGATTTAATTATGCTAAGCACATAGTAGATACATGTGGCATGGTGAGATTCCACCACCTGGTGAATTTAATTGTCTAGCCTCTCAATTTGAAGCAATTGTAGCAATTGTAACTGTTTTTATGTCTGACATAGCTGTATCTTATTTTCTCATGAATATGTTGTTTTTTCAGGTACCTCCAGTGAATCCACTACCTCATGACGACTTGATAGGATCACTGGCTGGTTTTGTATATTTGATATTCTTACACACTTTATACTTTTGAGCACCTTGAGCAGCAGCACTTATGAGTAGGTCCTGAAGAAAGCCTCTACACTTCTGAATGAGGGTACTAGGCTGAAACATGTCGACTGCATATTGACACTCACTGCGGGTATATTGTTCCCCGCGAGTGCCCTGTTTTTAATCCTGGCCCCGGGGCGCATGAATAAAGGGATATTGAGTACCCTGTAGCTAGTTTTATTATCACTTTCACTTGCTCTGCTGCCCCCACTAGCCTGAGCTCATCACTGTGGTATTTAGTATACCGTCCCTCTACACTAAAACATCCCTGTGCTCCTCCCTCTCAGTGAGGGGGTTGTAGCCGTACCGTGACTAGACATCACGGTACAAGGAGAATCCCAATGATGAAGCATGCCACCTCTAGTGGGTAATGGAATTTGTCTTTTTAAAGGGATATCCCTTTGCAGCTAGGTCTTCATTTGCAATAGTTGTGTATACATTTTTTCTGTTTAGACCCAAGGTTTCTTGTTTGTGATATTAGTTTCTCCCATTAGTAGTGGTGCAGTGTTCCTCAATGCTGGGTAATTTGACGTTGAGATTACCATGGCAAAACATGTGGAGGAACGAGATCCACAAACAATGTTGGGCATTTATCACCAGGAACGGGGTGGGTTCGTTTCGGGGACACCTTGTTAAAACGTATTATGATAGCCAGGGAAGTTAATATATATAGCTCAAAATCCTTTGATCATGGATATACATGACTATTACGGATTAATGATAATTGATTTTCTTATATATTTCTATTTCAGTGTGTGACTAAAGGAGACGTCTCCCTCCCCTTCTCCCATGGAGAAAATAGTTTAAAATGTTAGGATGAATATTGTTTGGTGTGCTACCTTAAGATTGTTGTGACTTGATGAGGGAGGCAAGATGGCGATCACATAGTGCCGCGGGTGCCTGCTCCTACCAGAGCTCCCGATCCCTGATGTTGGCAGCGGGAATACTGTACCTTTAGACCTGCGGACCTGAATTGCCGGAATGTGGACTGGCCACGTGACTATTTTTGACTACAAAACTACCTGTGTTCTGTCGGCCCGGAAGGTTTCCTTGACTCTGGCCATCCGTCAAGGCTTTGGCTTTTTGAAAATCCGTGCCGGCATCAGAAGGCTAGTCAGGTGTGCGAGTGGAGCTGTAATGGCGTAGAAGTCCACTAAACTGGCCCGCGACAAGACGGAGAGCTCTGGCTCTTGCTCCCGGGCGGCAGCCGGCACAGTGAACATAGCAGGGCCACCCAGCCGGATGAAGCAAGAACGAGGTGGAGGCAGCATCGGCACTCGCCTTGAGACTGGAACTACCAAATAATGAGGGGCTATAGTTACCAGTGCACAGGCTACTGAATGTGAAGACAGCACACGGATTACTCCACAAGCGGGAATAACTGATTTTTTCTATACCGCCCCGCCTGTGAGCCCTGGGTCCTCTGGACTAAATTAACCTGGTGATATAATACGGGATATTAACATGAATAATGACCCTCCAGGCTGTAGAGGTAAGACCTCTCAAGAGGCTGCTCTAAGTTTAAGCTTAAAAAAGATACAAAGTGACTCTGTGACCATGACTAAGACAGAAGGCTGGGTGATACCAAGGCCTAGTGAAACAACTGTAGCCAGTCCCTCCCCCCCCCCCCCGGAGTGTGTATCCCTGAAAAGGTAAGAGATTCAGAGCAAAGTTTGGCATCTGCTCTTAAAGAAATGGTGATTGCAAAAAATAAGAAGGGGGACGCAGAGCCTTATGGGCAGGGGTTAACCTGTATGTGTCTTATGAGGGGGTCAAAAAGTTCTATTCCCTCACGGATGAATCAGAACCCTCTGATTTGAGCCTGGGATCAAGTGATGAGGAGCCTAGTGACTGCCTTGTGGGAGCAAGCGGGGGCAGCTTTTCTACAACACAGGGGGGCACGGTCAAACGAAAGAAGCATACTAAAGCACAGAAGGCTCAAGGAAAGTCGGTGCTGCCTCCATCTGAAAAATCATCTCAGCCGAAAGAAGCATTAAAATGGGACTACTCAAACATATGCCTACTGGGTCAGAATGAGGGTCGCAGGAGCTATAATGCTTCTGGCATAAAAGGCCCTGGGAACACTGGAGAGGAATCAAACAAGGCCACATTAAAACTTATCTTGGAAACAATCAAAGAACACCAAGCAGAGTCAAGATCAGAGGATCGTCGAGCCAGAGTTCCTACCAAACAGCTGCAAGGGATAGTCAAAACAGTGGCTAAAGCATGTGTCGAGATTGGGGAGAAGCTTAGCACTATAGAAGACAGGACAAAAGAGGACAAAAGAATTTGAGATGCATGATGACCAACTGGAGGACATATTATGGAAGATTGAGGATTTTGAAAATCGGCAAAGGAGAAACAATCTTCGTTTTCTTGGAATAAAGGAAGGGGCAGAAGGTAATGACATCAGGTCCTTCATGCTTGATTTACTAAGAACAGCCTTCCTAGAACTTGTGTCTTGGAACTGGGAGACCGAAGTGCAAAGGGTACATATATACCCACTCATGCGCAGAAATCAGAATTCTTCTGAAGGATCAACCAATAGCAGACCGCGGGCAGTATTGGTGTACTTCGTGAACTTCCTTCTTCGACAAAGTATCTTTGAGAAGGCTCGGCCAGGTGTCCAACGGAACTTTAAAGATTTTTCATTTTTTTGTCCGTCCTGACTTTGGACATGCCAAAGTTGAACGAAGATGGAGGCTGAGATTACTTATAAAGCCATTCCAGGAGGCCGGAGGCGAAGCATTTTTGTTGGCACCAGCTCGACTCAAAACGATTGTCAAGGGCCAAATCAGAACCTTCACCTCAGAAATACAAGCCAAAGAGTACTTAACTAGTATGGGTCCTCAGCGCTAGCTCCCTTTTTGTAGCTTAACAGTATGATGACAGTTTCAGATAATGATGGATATAATTTCTCTTTACATATTGGGTCGTATACTGGTGATATATTGAGTATGGTGAAGGAGGTTGTGGAGAGGTGACCAGCATTCGGGAAGGGTTTAGGATTAATTGTTGTTTTTTTTATTTCTGATATAAAATTTCCTAATTATTTTCACGGGGTGTTTTTGGATTGGGGGTTCGAGGGAGGGTGGGCGGCAGTTTGCATGTGCAGGAACCAACCGACAGGGCATGGGGGACCTGTCTGCCTCCATTAGAGGGCAGGGGAGGCTCGGGTTAGGGCAGGGGGAGCATAGGCGTAGAAGAGGGAGGGGGACTGGGGTAGGAAGGGGAGGGTGGGTGTCAGGGGGACGAACACTGTTTGGTTTTTCATTGGGAAGGAGGGGAAGCAAGGAGGGTCACTGCTAAGCTTAGGAAAGAGAGTTGATATATTGCTTGATAGAGGCAGGAACAGATAAAAGTTTGCAAGAAAATGTGTCTGTTTAGTAGGTCTTTTCAAAAACAATTAGGTTGGATAAGCGAATGGTTGGCTAGTTAGTGAAAAGTGCAACAAATTAATGGCTAAGATTCGTATCGCAAGTGCAACAATAAATATTTGCGGCCTCAATGATAGTAGGAAAAGACGCAGGGTAGCACAGGATTTAAGAGCCTTAAATGTGGACCTTTATTGCCTGCAAGAAACTCACATAGAGCGTGTAAACACGAGGGTATTGGAGGAACTGGGTTTAACGCTAATGGCTAATACCACCCAAGATACTAAAACTAAAGGGGTAGCAATTCTAGCTCGGAGAGGGATAGGTGATTGTGTATGTAGTAAAGTGGATAGATTTGGGTGGTGGGTTATTCTGGAATGGCGCTATGGAAAAGGGTTGTTTACTCTATGTTCAGTTTAGCAATTCTAGCTCGGAGAGGGATAGGTGATTGTGTATGTAGTAAAGTGGATAGATTTGGGTGGTGGGTTATTCTGGAATGGCGCTATGGATTGTTTACTCTATGTTCAGTTTACTGAATGGTACTTGATGATCTTAATCTATTGGATTATCTTTCTGTAGAACTGCCAGTATGGCCGGCCCCCTATATTATCTGTCGGGATCTTAATTTTAATGGTTCAAGGTGTATGCAGTCTCATATATCTAGCAACTATGCTGGACAAAAGCCACATATGTTTAAATTTCTTAAAAATAAAGCATCTGATCCAGGCTTTACGTATTATTCTGCTCCTCACCAGACTTTTGACCGGTTGGAATACTTCTTGTTATCATTAGAATGGATAAGGGATGCTAAATTCAAATTATACCCTAAAGTAATGTCAGGCCATAACCCACTGGTGATGGAATTGGCTATGGATGAGATTGCTAGGAATATTGCTTTGAGAGAGCCCTGCTGGTAGACACTAACTATAAATTCCATATGAACCCTTGGATCCCTGAATTTTTCAATATAAATAGGGGGAGTGCTACACTGGGAGTGGTATGGGATGCCTTTATGGCAGGTATAATGGGAGAAACTTTGAGGTTTAGTTTGAATCGTCAAAAACAAGAGAAAATACGTACAGCAGAATTATATCAAAACCTTATTAAGGCAGAAACTTCCCTAATTCCAGAAATAAAACAAGGGGGAGCTAATACTGAGATCGTCCAACAGCAGGTAGCTAGGGCCAGAGCTCAAATTAATGAAATTATGGCCAAAGCAACTGCAGGAAAAATTTCTAGCTAAAAGACAAGAATGCTATGCCTTTAGCGAAAGGGTTGGTCATTTATTAGCTATCCGCACTCGACAGAAGGTAGCAGAAATATATATAAAGGAAATCAAGGATATGGGTGGTAAAACGGTCTCTGATCCTGAGGATATACTGAAAGTGTTTCATGATTATTATGCGAATCTCTATAACGCTCAACCTCAAGAGGATGGGTATAGTATTGAGCAGACTTTGGCCTCAATACCGGGGGAGAGACTAACACAAGAGGAGCAAGACATGTTAGGAGCAGAGTTCACAGTAGAGGAATTAAGAGCATCTGTCAAAGATTTGCCCTCAGGAAAAGCCCGTGGGACTGATCAAATTCCATTGGAATTTTATGAAACTTTTTTTTCAGTCCTTGTCTCAAATATGATGGAACTCTTTTCTCAAGTGCAGAAGGGAGGTACAGCTCCGGAATCCTGGATGAGGGCCAATATTGTTGTATTTAAAAAAAAGATAAGGTGACGACTGATCCAGATTCACATCGCCCCATTACACTGATTAATAGCGATATAAAGCTATATTCCAAAATGCTTGCTACCTGGATGAGTCCAATTATAACTAAGCTGGTATCTGGGAATCAGCATGGATTTATTCTGAGCAGAGGTACCACAGACCACATACGACGGGTGATTAGGATTTTTGATGTAGGGGAGGTTGTGGGAGAAGCAATGGCTGTTGCCCTGTTGGATGCTGAGAAGGCATTCGACAGGGTCAACTGGCATTCTCTGTGGGAACTTATGAGATCGATTGGCTTTGGGATGGTCTTCATAAAAGCAATACAAGCACTATATAGATACCCGGTGGCTAAGCTGCAAATTTTGAGAAACCAGTCAGGGCTAATAAATATTGAGAGAGGAACAAGGCAAGGGTGCCCCTGCTCTCCCTTGTTATTTGGCTGCTTCAGTTTGGTGCTCATTACCATAAGAGACACCCACAGGCTGGGGGCAGTGATCTTTTCTGTTAACCTCTCATCTTTCATGAACTTCGCCTCATCCTGAGGTTGTATGTGGATGGGGACTTCTTCAATACTGAACAGCCACTCTCTATAAGCAGATGTATTGGTCTTGTTTAGAAACACCCTAGCCCAGAGAATAGATGTTGATCTTCATGCATAATGTCGTTAATTTTACAAGTGTGCGCATTGAGTGTAAAATGAATAAGTCTTAGTTTCTCCACTGTGGCTAATGTGAGTTTTGAATGTGACTTTGTGTGGCAGTATTTGTAGCCCACTGTCTCCATATATTCTTGTGTTGGTCAGAGCTTGTTTCAGATGCATATTTTCCTTTATGTCTATTACTTTCTCTGATGCTCTCGAGTTGGTTAGGGCAACTACAATTAGCCATTGTTTTACAATTTTGCAGTTGGGTTAGTACAGCTTTGGTTTGGAAAACTAGTTTACAAATAAGAAGAAGAATACCCCTTCTTCTTTACATTCACTGTCCCTGACGAGGGTGGTGCTCATAGCTGTGATTAGTTTTATGTTCTGTGTTGATGGTGCAAATCTTATTAGTCATGGTGGTGCACCTCGGGCCATGTGATTTAGGCGTGTGCTGTGGCATATGCATCAATGGTCCAGATGACAACATGTGGAACATTCTGTGCCACTTGCTGTACGGTTCACTGTTGCAGGTACGATTTCTACATTGTCCTCAGTGCCTTTTGGAGTTTCTGGTTGTCACATACTCCTACACGTTCATTGACCTTACTGATGCTGTGCATGTAACAACTGGGTCTTCTTGTGTTTCTTGCTTGATCGTGCAATGGTGTATTTCATTTTAGAGGCAAGTATGTGCAATAATTTATGCAACCTTCACAATATTAAAATGGTTTCAAGGTTCAACTATGGTTCGCAGTAGAATGACTAGGACTCATTACTGAATACTTAAACCCTTTAATTATTTGCACCCTCACCTCTTTGTTAGGGAAGCCAGCTCTTTCAGGAGTGCATAGAAGTCTTCCAACATTCTTCCTGTCTCTTTTGGGCCTGCAATAGCAAGAAACGTTTGTAGTTGAAGTTGATTTATGGATTGAAAATGTGCTTTAATTGCAGCTATAGCTTTATCATAGTTTTTATCTTCGCTGCTGTCAGGAAGATACTTTAGATTTTTACGCCTGGTCAGTGCAAATGGTGTGATCTTTTTACCCCTCCATCTGCTGCTGTGGTTACTAGGAAAAAAGTGTCCAGGCATCCAGTCCACCATTACGTAAATTGCCCGTCATGTAGAGTGTCGTCTGCATACTGTGGGAGGCTGGCTTAGCATATGGTGCTCACTTATGTAAGTGTAGCACCCTGCACTAATCCAGAGAACCCTTATGGTGATTTTAGTGGTCTTAGACAATCTTAGAAAGCTCTCTAAGTGGTAGCTGTGGAGAGCAGCCTTCAGGCTTAGTCCAGAAGGAGTGTAAGGCAGCTTGTCTTACCAGTACTAATCATATAGTGTAGGTTAAGTGAAAAGAATCACACAGTGTAGTTATAAAAATATGTATTCATTATAAACACTCACTAACATATTGCAATATCTCCTACCCTGAGATATAATCACAATACACACAATACTTTAGTAATAGAACACGTAAGTAGCACAAATACACAGTGGTCTCCAGGGGGAGACCAAACCATATACTACTAAAGTCGAATGCGAACCATGATCTATGTCGAGACTGGCCACAGAAGACGTACAAGCGACGGGGACCCAAGGAACCACCCAAAGTAAGTACCTAGGAACCCCACGGACGCTTGTGCAGTATGGGAACACGACCGCGTGCTCAATACAAATCAATGGGTAAGTCGCTGTTGAAGTTTTTAAGAAGAAGGACCCTTCCCAGAGGACCCTGAAGAAACCCTGTGGAAGATGGAAGGTTGGAGAGACA
Organism: Calotriton arnoldi; assembly: GCA_963921515.1. NCBI lineage: Eukaryota > Metazoa > Chordata > Amphibia > Caudata > Salamandridae > Calotriton > Calotriton arnoldi. The sequence continues at coordinate 58,119 of CAWUFW010011324.1, forward strand.
CACCACCCGTGGATAAACCGGGAACCAGGATACCTACAGCAGGGAAGCCGGGTGCATAGGTGCGAAGTGACGTCAGAAACCACAGTAGACCACAATAGAGGCCTTCAGTGAAGATGCCACTGGGGAAGAAGGTGAAAGAGTCCGGTAGAACCCAAAGGTGGATTCAAGATGAGAGGTACCTGCAAGCAGAGGGGACAAAGTCTATGCCACTCAGGTGTGACCAGGAGGCATGGAAGACAAATGCCCACCGATGTCGGTGATGCAGGAGAGTTGATGATGCCCTTAAAGTTGCAGCTGTGTGGACCAGGCGATGCTGTGGAAGACCAGGAGCCATTCACAAGCTGTCCCATGTCGGATGTCAAGAGCCAGGGGGGTCGGTGTCCGTCAAATGCACCAACAAGCCTTGACAATGGCAACAAACGTAGTATGCAAAAAAGGTGCGGTGTCGGGACCAGCAAGGTCCAAGTGACTCACCACAAGCAGGTAAGTCAGAGCAGGCCCCAAGCAAGCAGGAAAGCCCACTGGAGCCAAAGAAGACCCTCAAGAGTACCCACAGGCTGAAGGCACAGGAGTCGCTAGAGGACCTCAAGCAGCTCACCAATGGATGAAGGCCCACAGTGCAGATGATGTGATGCAGGCAAAGATCTTGGTTGCAGGAAATGCTTGAGGCTGGAGCTTCTTGGAGCCTGAAGATCTCTGGTGAAGAGAGTCAACAAGCCTTGGCAACGGCAAGTCAATGCGGTGCACAGGGGTACTGCTCCAGCGGTTCCGACGAGGGATACTGGCTTCAAACTTGCTGTGAAGACAGTGCAGGCCTCGAGGGAGTTGCTGAACCACCACCTGTGCTGCTGATCCTTTCGGAGTCCGTCGGCACTCAGGAACAGCAGACCAGTCAGCTTTGTTGCGGTGCCTTCACTTCAAGGGAGATTCCTTCAGGTGTCTTGGTTCTCCACAGGCCTGTAGAAGAACCTGCATGGAGCACAGGCGCAGATGACACAGAAGACTGGCAGGACGACGAGACCAGGAGCAGCAGGAGACTTCCCAGTTGCAGTCTCGGTTCCCAAAGCGAAGTCCAGCAAAGTCCAAAGTGCCCAGATGGTTGAAGATTAAGTGGTTTTGGATCTGAATCTTGTCCCATGACGAATCTAAGGAACACCCACAGGTAAGCCCTTAAGTACCCTAATGAAAGGGTTGGGACGATTCAGGGGTCCCTCTCACAGGAGGGACTGGACAGTGGGGAGGATACTTCCATGTCCTTTGTTCAGCTCCACGCCAGAGCAGGAGCCAAGGGCTCCCTGACTGGCTCCAACTGAAGTATGCAAGGAGGGCAACAAATGTGCCCTTCAAAACAGTCTAGTGGTGCTGGCAAGCGCCCCCACACTGGCCCAATACACTAAGTCCTGTCTGGAAGGTGGTCACACCTCCCTGTGACAGGAAACCTATTGTCCTGCCTTCCACTGCTCGAGCTTGGCTCAGCAGCAGGAGGGTAGAATCATTTCTCTGGTCGGCAGCAGCCATAGTTTGCTGTCCGGGTCTAGAAGACTGGTACTGGGAGCACTGAGGGCCTACTGGAGGAGCTTTACAGTGCTTGGAGTCATACCTCCAACACCGTAAACGGTGTTGGAGGTGTGATTCCACCATGTAGGGTGTTTGGGTATGATTCCAACATGTTTGATACCAAACAACACAGGGTTCGTTACAGCTAGTTTAGAGTTAGCCATCCCGTAATGACGCAATGACCACTCTATGTATCGTATTGGCTAATGCACTTACAACCCGGGAGGATGGACTCCGTGGATTGTAGGGGTGTCCTGCTCATGCAGGGGCACACTCACACTTATAACCGAGCACTCTGCCATCAGAATTGAAAGGCCTGCCTTAGGGGTGACTTATAGGTTTTAAGTGCAGTGACCTCAGATATAAGGAAACGTATATCTGTAGTAAGTGGTGCTAGCACCAGCTTACACAGGCTGCAATGGCAGGACTGTAGTCACAATTTGAGTGGCCTAGCATGGGTGGCATAATACATGCTTCAGCCCATGGGGGACCCCTGGTGTACCTATGCCCTGGGTACCTTAGTACCATATACTAGGGACTTACAAAGGTACATCAGTAGCCAATCTGGGGGGTACCTAAGTACTCACCATGTCCAATTTAGGGACATTTCTCCAATGGAGAATCAAGCCTCCATTTTGGGAAGATATTCCCTCAAACTCCATCAGCTCTCCATCGGAAGATGGCGCCTACCTCACACACTAATGGCCAGCAAAATAGGACTAACTAAGCAAGCCAAAAAGCGGCGGCCATCTTGGAAAGGCTTCAACCCTCAACAATGCCCTCTCCAGATAAGGGATGATACCAAAGAAACTGTGTAGGACAACTCTAAATATGGCAGAAATGAAGTAAATAGAGTGTCCCTAAGAAATAAGGATTTAATGGAAAAAAGGTCCCCAAATTAGGACCAACAAGGTCCAACAAGCTTGAAAATGTGGCGGCCATCTTAGAATGGTACTAACTTCCACCAGTGCTTACACCAGACTGATAATGAATAAAGTTGCCTGCGAATTGGTGAAGGAAGGAAGCAGAGAGGGAGTCTCTGTGAAATAAGGAAAGAATGAAGTGAAGAAAGAAAGAGAAAGTGAAAAGAAAAAAAAAGAAGAAAGGGAGAAGGAAGGAGAAGAAAAAAAAAAACAAAAAAAAAACAATGGATAAAAACCTAGAACCCGCAGGTTTCCATGCCTTCACCATTATCTATCCTCCCAATCTATCCAAAAATGCAGCCAAAAAGTTCAAACACAGGCTTATGAAAACTCACCTTGAAACTCTTATTTCAGACCCCTATTTCTGCATCAACAAAGGCATACTATCGAATCCTCATCTTCCACACCAAAAAACGTGCACAGTGGAGGAATATCTTCTACACCATGCTTCGAATCTCCAATGTAAAAAAAACCCCTCATGCCCTCAAATTGTCGGTAACCGCCTCGGACTTCTACACTGCGAATGCTACCATATCCATATACAACAATAGTAATATCCTTATACAAGTGTCTAATGTCAATCTCGCTATCATAGACAAGATCTTTCCTACTCTCAAGAAAGCAGTGAACAGCAAGAAAAACACACTCCCCGCCACTACTCATCCCGATTATCTGGAAGACACTCCAACTCTTTTACAAAATCCCATAACAACATCAATTGAACCTAAATTCCTCCACACCCCCAATGACCAATACTCGTCCGTCACAACGGTCTCAACCACACCAGGGTGCCTTGGCCCAGTATGGTCAAGGATACACTTAGCTACCGGCCATCCCAATGCAGACACACCCCTGATATCCTTGATGACCAATGGAAAATCCACTAACCCGGATTCCACCCCCGACATCCCACTCGCCCCATCTACAGTTGAGCTGTCATGCAAAGCTCCACATGACTTGCCATCTATCCTGATCGTTGATCGGCTCCCAACACCCTCGATACTTTCTCCGCTCATCCAAACGCACCACTCATCGACCTTACCCCAGCTCACATGCATCAGCCCATATCATGCTCTCACCTCTCAAGGCCATCCCCCACACTCATTCTGACCCACCAACAAACCTCCATGATCAACTTACCCCATCGGAACCTAATAACGATATCCCCATGCAACCAGATATCGAGCTCCCCATGCAACCAGACCTTACTTGCGGACCTCCCCCTATAAGAGAACACATGCCTATGCACATAACTAATTATCCTAACTCTGATTGGATTGCACGATTCAACGAGTTAGCCATCGGCCTATCTCTTCTCAAGGACGAAATGCAAAATCTATCAACCATCACCAAAGAACTCCTAAACTCACACAGAGCCACTAGTGCCACTGTGAACCAAATTAGTTACCAAACTAGCAGATACATCACCAAGAATTCACACCCTGAGTATACTAGACAGAGTAAGATACCTTCCCCCAACGACCCGTCTCGTCCTAGGAGCAGGGGCGTAACACAGGCCCTCCCAGCCCCCTCAGTGCGGGGGGCCCTCACGTACCCTTACTCTGGAGGGGGGCCCCCATCCACTTCCGAAGCCTTCTTGCAAAGGCTGCAGTAAACAACACAGCAGCTGAAGCCTGCTGCACGGGATGGGATTCCCAGCACAGTGAAAGTCACTAATAACAAACTTGCACAAGTAAAACGCGCCTCCATGTCTCTTTATGACAGTGTGCAAGGAAACAGCGCCTCCATGTCTCTATGTCAGTGTGCAAGAAAACACCTGCAGAGCCCAGGGTGAGAGAGGGGAAAGACAACACAGGGAAGGAGAAAGGCAAACGAGAAATAGACACTTAAAAGACACAGGTGAGAGGGAGAAAGAGAGAACTGCGAGAATTAGTGTGAGGTAATAAAGAACAGGTTACAGAGAGAGGTGGAGACGAGGCAGAGGTGAGAAAAAGGTAGATGAGAGAGGAGACAGGTGTGAGACAGAAATAGGCGAGAGACAGCTGCCAGAGAATGAGAGTAGAGAGGTGATAAAGAAGCAGGCAGGTGAGAAAGGGACAGGGTGGAGAGACAGAAAAGACAGGTGTGAGAGTGATAGACAGGTGAAACACCATGGGGAGCGTTAGAGGGGAGGCCAGTTAAAAAGGTACAATAGAGACTGTGAGAAGAAAAGAAATAGCTGAGAGAGAGAAAGAGAGTGAGTGAGATTGGGGTTGGTAAAGAGACAGCCATGTTATAAAGGACAACTGAGGAAAACAGGGTGGAGGAGACAGATGTGAGAGAGATAGCAGACAAGTGAGAGACAGTTAAAGACAGATGGAGAGAGAAGTGATAGAGCTAGAACAGTAAGAAAGAAAGACATTTGAGAAAGAGAGAGACAGTTGTTTGGAGGAAGATAAGTTAAACACAGCTGAGAGATATGGAAGGAGAGATTTGTGTGAGAGAGGTGATAAAGATATAGAGGCATATGGGAAAGAGACAGCTTAAAGGGCACGCAGGGGGAGGGCATGGGAGAGGGAGAAGGGCTGGGCGGGGAAGACAGGTGAGCGAGATAGACTGGGTGATTAAGAGAGAGAAGTGAAAAAAGGACTGCAGAGTAGAAGAGACAAACCGAGATAGGGAGGAGACAGGCATTTGAGAGAGATGAAAGGAGGCGAAAGGCAACTCAGAGAGGTAAAAATATTGGCAGATGAGAAGGTTATAAAGAGACAGCCAAGAAAGCAATAGCCTCGAGAGAGCATACGTAGTCACAAAAGAGAGCAATGAGGAAGAGACATACATGTTAGAGAGAGAGGTGAGAAAGGGACAAGCTAAAGGAGGCGGTTAAGCGACAGACAGGTGAGAATGAGGCTGCAGAGAGAGAGAGGGGGGGGAGAAGTGATGGTGGACATGATAAAGAGACAGGTGACAAAGAGACATTGCAGAGAGAGAGAGCGAAGTAAATCAAGAGAGAGATACAGATGAGAAAGAACTGAGAGAGAGGCAGAGAGAGTGGGGAGATAGGAGAGAGCATGGTGATACAGAGACAAGTTAGAAAGAGAAGAGAAGGGGTGGGGAGAAATAGCTAGTTGATAAAGGGACATGCATGATATAAAGAGACAGGTATGGAGAAGAGGTAGAAAAGAGGTAATTAAATTATAATTATGTGAGTGAGAGATAGCTGAGCAAGAGTGGGGAGAAGGGTGAAAGAGGTAATAAAGAGACATTAAATGTAATCAAGAGCAACTGATAGGGAAAGGTAGCAGTGATGATAAAGAGACACTAGAAAGAGAGGGAGAGGTGAGAGAAGAAAACAGGTGACACAGAGATGAGTAATATGGAAAGGGAAAAAGACAGACAACCCAGTAGAGAAGAGATGACAAAAAAAGCATGGAAGAAAAGACAGAGGAGTGAGTTAAAAGACAGAGAAAGGGAGGAGAGAATCATAGGACATGGAAGACGTGAAGGAGAGAGTAAAAAGAGGCCACATGAGGTAGAATATTAGTAGGAGAAGACACAAATAAGTAGAATAGCTATGGGAAGGGGGAACCTGCAGAGGAGTAGAACACAAAGGAGAAACGTGAGCATGTCCTATTACAAATATAGATTAACATTCTGGTGTCCTATTATGGAGAATGTGTATGTATGTAGAGTGTTGGCCACTGCACAAAGAACAGCATCACCAGGTAGAGCAGTAACTTATCCTTAGCTATACATTTTCTTGAAATGGCTGGTTTTAACATTTTCCCAGTTGCCTAGGTATCCGAAGGCAATATGTAACATAGGGAAACCACGAAGATGGCAAAGAAGGCTCCACTGGAATGACTTTTACAGTATCTCAGAGAGATAGGTCTCATTGGAGCTGAAAATCTCAAATGTCTTCAGGGGCAGTATCTTCTAATGACTTTTTAAGGTACAAAACACCCTTGTAATAAATAGCTCTATGGGCCAGACATAGTACCCTTAATTCTATGGAGCACAACATAACGTGGATTCTTCACTCTGTAAATCAATCACATAGCTTGGTCTTGAGCCATCTGGAACATGTAAATCTGTCCAGCAGTTGAACCCTCATAAATGCAGCCCTTTTCACTGAGCCCAAGAATGGAAGAAGATTTCTGGCCAGTCTGGACTAAACCTTTCACTTCTGTCCAAATTTTGGGAACTAAAGAGAGTTGATGGCCAGTATAGACTCTCAGGTTCTTAACGGTAGAGCTGGTTCATGATGCTGCCATAAGGAACTCTGGCAAAGAAAACAGAGACTAAGATCGAATAGCCACTCCATTTTGTGATATTTCATTTTTTCTGCCACTGAAAGTCGTTTTACTTACTCTCATCCCCGCAAGAAGCTGTTATTTGCTCTCTCTCTATTGTCAGAATACAACAACCCTCACTCTAAAATGGCACATGCCTCCTGATTTACTAGAAGAGGCAGCACCAAGCCTCACGATGATGGCAGTCTAATTTCTGCCCTTCAAGATTGCGTCTTCGAACTTGCCACTACAAATGGTTCTGGAGTGAAATGATAATCCGCAGTAGAGTTGACCAGCTGTAGACTAGCCAGAGATGGCAAAGAAACCAGAAGCTTGGAGTGACTCACTGCTAGTTGAAATTCTGATCTGAAATTGCCTGTTAATAAAGGTATCTGTCTGACCCGGGCTGAATATATTAGGCAAGTAAAAAAGTAGCACAGTGGCACTGAAAAGGCAAAGAGGACCATTTGGAACTGAAAGACTGTAGGAAATCTGGAAGAGTGAGAGAGTACATGCTAAGGGGTAGGCAAGGAGAAGAACGTGGAGCAGTGGTGAGCAGGAGGATGCATAGATGAGCTGGCGAGGTTCTGTACTGCAACAAAATGCTGTGGAACACTGACAGTTGGAGCTAAACTCCTTTTTAAGTGTACTGATACTTGAGCATGTTCAAGTGATCAGAGTTTTCTTAAAGGCATTTGCTGTATTCCGTTTACTGACATGTGCAAGAGAACAGCTAATTCTGTGCTTGGTTTGGTTGCTGATGCCGGCTCTTGGATGAAGGCAATCATTCCATGATTAAATGTTGCCACTCCGAGGCCACAATCTCTGTGAGCCATTAAGAATGTGGAAACAGAGCCTGGCAACTACCTTCCTCCAGACGAAACCTTATTTGAGTGTCATATTTAGTGCTGAAAGTTCAGTCCAGTTGGAAGTCCAGCCATATATCCTTTAAAAAACAACAGATAAACTGCAGAACCTTGGGGTAAGTAAAACTTACAAACATGCTGCTGGATCATTTTATGTACCACTCCCTCCGACACTTGGTCAATACCGGCAAATAAGAACTTGGTCTAAAATTGTCATTCATCCATGGGCAGACCTTCGTTTTTGAAGGTGAGGAGTCACAACAGCTGTTTTAATCTTTTGTGAGACCACACCCTCTTGCCATACCATGTGCAGATACCACAACATGCTGCTGAGCAGGGACCCAACAGTGCCTCACCCAGTGAGATAGGGAGGAAAACAAATGAATCCCTGAATAGATAATATTCATATTTTGTGCTGGATTATAATGAGCAAGAGTCCCAGTTGGTCACCAAACTTTAGACTTATGCCTATCAGATAGACTGGCTGTCTCAGACAGAGGCACCAACATCTTCAAACACGTTCATGGTTTAATAAAAAGCCTCAAGGTTTCTGCCTACCATGTCCCCAAATCCTGAAACAAAGTATTGAGCTTGTCAGTGCTTAGTATTTTTTGCATTTGCACTACATAAGCTTTTTGATTCATTGATTTTCATTCTTGTCTACAGATGTTTGCATTCTGGCTCTGCCATTTCCTCACTTAAATAAAAGATGTTTTTAGATCTTCTGATTTCCTCTCTGCCAACCCCAGCATTGCATATACTAAGAACAATAGTAATTTGTCTAAGATGCCTCTCTTTCTTGTATCAGTAACATACCTACATCCCCGGGTTAGCACCCAGTCTGCTTGATGCCATTTAGTGTGTGCAGCCTGCAGACCTTTTTTCACTTGAGATACAACAGAGTCTCAATCCACAGCCTGAAGGTTTGTGTAATCTGGGAATAGTTCTGCTGAAAGTGTCTATATGTTGTGCAGTTCTGAAAGTCCTTGCAAAGGTGAAAGGTGAGGGACATAGATTGCATGTAGTTGAGCAGGGCCCCTTCATCGCACCTTGCAGGGGGGCCCCCTAAGGTTTTGTTACGCCACTGCCTAGGAGGGTAATTGCTGAACTATCTGACAATGACATATATGACCTCCTCATATCCTATGTCAGTCCTACAGACAACAGTAAGTCTCTATGTGGCATTATCCAAACCATTCAAACCAACCCCTACAGAGAACCCACTCACAACTACAGATCCATAAATAGAGAAAACCTCACAAATATCAACATAGTGCAGACTGCTCTCACCCATTCGACTAGCAAGCTGAAGTGTGCACTCATCAATTGCAGATCTGCTAGCAAACATGCTCCCGACATTTACGATCTCGTCCTCTCGAATGATCTGGAGATTATCGTCCTTACCGAAACATGGCTAAATAGTTCCTCCTCTCCCATCCTAGACCTACTGGTCCCTCCTAGTCATGATATAATCCGCCTAGACAGAACCGTGAAGCCTGGTGGTGGGTTAGCCTGCATTTATCGAAACACAATCTCAGTCAATCAAGCAGACTCCATCTCTTTATCCTCCTGTGAATATCTCTGTATCAACATCTCAGATGACAAGTGCCTCACCAGCAAACTTCACATAATATACCACCCCCCGGGTGATAATCTGACATTCATCGATGAGTTAATGGAAGTCATTACATCCAACGACAATTCACAAGTGCCGCAGATTTTTCTGGGAGATTTCAATCTCCATTGGAACAACACAGGCGATCATGATGTAAGCTGTCTTAAATCCTTTCTGTCAGATCAGTATCAGTATCTGTCCCAATTCTGTGACAGCCCAACCCACAACAAGGGAGAGACACTAGACCTCATCATAGCGAAAATGAACATTGTATCATTAGAATCCATTATCCCATGTGACTGGACTGACCATTACAGCATCTTCTTCTCCATCAATATTGAGGTAATTCCAAAAAGATGCCAACCTACAAAAACAAAACAATAGAAAAGGAATATCCAAAATATTAACCCCATCGCCCTGGTAAACCGATGCAACTCCTCCCTGATCCCCACGACAGGCATGGTTGACGTCCATGACCTCACAGACTTTTACAACTCCAATATGCTTGAAATTCGTGACTCTACAGCGCCCCTCCAAGAAAAATCGTTTCCTCCAAAATTTCCAAACAATGGTTCAATGAAAACCTGAACTCTGATCGGCGCAAACTAAGATCAGCTGAGCGACTATGGAAATCAGCACCCTCCATTGATCACCTATATCACCTTAGAGCGCTGAGGAGGAATACATACAACAGGAAAATCCTAAAGGCTAAGGCAGACGTCTTCAAAACCCAGCTGAACCAAGCCATTAACCGTCCCAAAAAACTATTCGAAATCGTCAAACAACAATCGCGCAACACTACTAACGCTATGGAACTAAGCGATGCGGCTACCCCTAATTGCGATGAGCTTGCCAATTTCTTCCTAGAAAAGACAAAAACCATTGAATATGACATTTAATCTAAGAATGCCCTTCCACAAACTATTGCTCATGAGTATACATTTCACCAACAGATCAAGGACCATTTTAGTACTCCGATTGAAATTCCAAAAAACAATGCCTCTTGGCATACCTTCTCGCCCCCTGAATTCAAAATCTCTAACACTCTTCTAGCGATTAACCCCTCCAATCACTTCTCTGATCCCTTACCGCCTTCTTTATTCAAAATGATAAAAACCTCTATTCTACCCTTATGGTCAAAGATTGTAAACGCCTCTCTGAGGCAAGGCTCCATACCTGTCTGCCTTAAAGTAGGGCAGGTCACACCTATACTAAAGAAAACCAACTCCCTCTCCTCAGATCTCAACAACTACCGCCCTATATCCAACATCCCCACTCTGGCGAAACTGTTGGAAAAATGTGTACAAATTCAATTATGCAACCACATCGAGAACTACAACCTCCTAGACAAACTGTATATGAAAATCTCCTCTCCAGATGACTTCATCTCCTTCAACGCTATTCTACATAATACTCAAGGTTGGCTCTCTGGCAACCACCTCATGCTTAACACCAAAAAAACGGAATTCCTTCCCATCTCCCCCCCCAATCACACACCCAAGATAGACTTATGGCTGAAGCATTTAATTTCCTCTGACTGCGCTCACCTCAACATTGACTCCGCGAAATCCTTGGGAGCCACCCTTAACAAACACTTAAATATGCAGGCGCAAATCAATAATGCCACCAAGGGAGCTAATCATCAGATGAGTATCCTAAGGAAACTTAAACCCTTCCTCCCACAGACTGACTTAAAAATGGCGGTACAAGCCCTAGTGTTACCAAGATTGGACTATGGAAGCACCACTCTATGCGGTCTTCCCAAAAACAAGCTGGCCCCGCTGAGGGCATCGCTTAACACTGTGGCCAGACTGGTCTCGGGAACTAAAAGAAATAACCACATTTCTCCAACCTTGAAAGTTCTGAACTGGCTACCCTACGAGGCAAGAATACAACTAAAGATCGCCTGCATGACCCATAAAGCCCTGCATAGAAATACCCCCAGTTACTTAGCACAAAAGTTAGAGCGGTCAGGAGGATGCAGACAATCGCGAAGTGCGAGTTCACTACTACTGAAACCACAATCCTTCCGCAAAAAGAGAACTGGTTGCAGAGCATTCTCTGGTATCGCACCGAAGATTTGGAACTCCTTACCTCCAGATGCACGCAGAATCTCTTCCTTTACCTCCTTCAAAAAAGAAGTAAAAATGCTTATAATGAACAAATTCACATCCTAAGACTTTAATTCTTTGATGACTTTTAGCCACCTATGCTATCCATATACCACTGTCTACCTCTTTTGTATTGAATGTCGAATTTCGAATGTATGTATATTACCCCAATCATCTAATGTTTAAAAACAGTGTGTTGTAAAGCGCTCTGATACCCTCGTGGGTCATGTTCGCGCTATATAAAACTTTATAAATAAATAAAAATAAGAAGCACAGAGACTGGGGTCCTGATTAGCAGGTTCCCAGTCAGACTAGGCAGAAAAACATAATGACACCAGCAAAAAGTGGGGGTGACCATGAAAGCAGATCCTACTTTCCTACGCATACCCAAAGTCCTTCTCTTCTCCCGTTGTGCGACTGTGTGGAGATGTGTGCTGTACGTCTAGGATGCTCAGTGTATGGAGTCAGAAATTAGTATAAGGGCCATGCTTAACATACTCAAGGTGTTGAACCTCCGACTTTTGGGTATTACATACTCATCTGAAACACAATCATCTGAGCTTTCGATGTCTGTCCGCATCAGTTTCCCCTCATCTGAACCATAACCATATCTTGAACATATTTTTAAATAGTAACACAAGTAACTACCCCCTCCTTTACATATGTTGTCCTACCCAGACCCACATCACAAATTCACACCACCTTCCCGACCTAATCGCCACTCTAGCTCCTGGACACCCACTGCATAAACTCACAGATCTTCCCTCAGTTGCATGCAGCATACTCTGCAGTCAAACACTGCCTTGAGATCTCTGAAACAATCAAAGACTTCAACCTTGACATGATGGTCCTCAGTGAAACCCGGCTCAGTGAAACCTTAAGCAATGTTTTGCCACTCCTACTACCCCCTCTCTACTCAATTTTGCACTGCAACCAAGATGACAAGCAAGTTAGGGGGCTAGCGGTCATCCACAGAAACTTGCTAAAGACTTAAACATCTCCCTTCTCAACAGCTTTTACAATAAAGCTGAGGAGAGTCTTCCCTTCAAGGCACTGCAGCCATAGCCCTCTTTCTACCCAATCTCAGAGGCATATCTACTGTTGACTATATCCAAAGTGAAACCCTCAAACTATCCCTTGATGCCATTCCCAGCTCCATCAGTAAATTACTCACCAAGCAGCTACTTCCTGACTACCCTGGTCAACTCCTACCTCGAACAGGGTTTTTCCCTAGACCATCTAAAAGTGAATCCAATATCTCCTCATCTAAAAAAACAATTATTATATCCTGTTGATTATAACAATTTTCATCCAGTCTTTAGCCTTCTGTTTCTAGGTAAGGTTATTGAAAGTTGAGTAGCCTCTCAATTGTCATCTCACATCCATGTAAAAACAACCTCCTTGACAGTCTCCAATCAGGTTTCTGTCAGGGCCACAGCACAGAGACTGCAATTCTGCAGAGTCTGGATGACACTCTACACATCCTTGACACTGGAAATTCCAGTCATCTTGTTAACCTCATCCTCTATGCCACATTTGACACAGTCAACCACCAGGCTCTGATAGACACCCTGAAGCATCAAATGGGATTTGAATGTGTCGTCTTTAACTGGTTTACCTCCTACCTAACAAACCACTCTCAAATAGTGAAAACCGGGAACTCTGTTTTCAATCAATCAGAGGCTTGTAAAGTGTGACTACTTACTAACAAAGTTCTCAAGGCGCTGGGGTGTGAGAGGAGCTGCAGGTCCGTCGAGATGCTGTGGTTCAGTCGAAGAGCCAGGTCTTGAGGTCCTTCCTGAATTGAGGCAGTGACGGTGATTGCTTGAGGTGGAGAGGCAGGGTGTTCCAGGTCTTTGCTTCGAGGTAGGAAAAGGATCTTCCTCCGGCTGTGGTCTTTCAGATACGTGGGCCATTGGGTGGAGCGGAGGTCTCTGGTGGGTACGTGGAATGCAAGGTGGTGATTGAGGTACGCAGATCCTGCGTTGTGTAGGGCTCTGTAGGCATGTGTGAGGAGCTTAAAGGTGATTCTTTTGTTGACTGGGAGCCAGTGGAGGTCTCATAAGTGGCTGGTGATGTGGTTGCGGTGGGGGATGTTGAGGTTGACACTGGTGGAGGCGTTCTGGATGTTCTGCAATTTCTTGAGGAGTTTCTGGGTGATGCCGGCATAGAGTGTGTTGTCATAGTCAATTCTGCTGCTGACCAGTGCGTGGGTGACCGTCTTTCTGGACTCAGTGGGGATCCATTGAAGATTTTTCAGAGCAGGCGTAGCGTGTGGAAGCAGGATGATGAGACAACGTTGATCTGGTGGCTCGTGGTGAGCGAGGAGTCCAGGATGATGCTGAGGTTCCGCGCGTGGTATGTGGGTGTGGGAGAGGTTCCAAGTGTTGCATGCCACCAGGAGTCATCACAGGAGGAGGGGGTGGAGCCCATGATGATGCTTTCGGTCTTCTCTGAGTTGAGCTTGAGGCAGCTGTTCTTCATCCAGGCGAAGCCAGCCTTCATCCCGTCGTAAAAGTTGTTCTTGGCGACTGTTGGTGAGGGAGAGAATCAGCTAGGTGTCATTGGCATAGGAGATGATGTTGAGTCCATGGTTTCTGGCGATGGCTATGAGCGGGGCCATGTAGATGTTGAAAAGCGTAGGGCTCAAGGAGGAGCCCTGAGGCACTCTGCATCTGATCTCTATGGGGCAAACACAAGGAGAGTTCGGGCTGGACTGTTCCCATTGGGCGCAGGGTCAAGACTGATTTGCATTTGGCTGGGTCCAAACTGGAATGGCATGGTGAGCAAAAAAACGATGGATTTAGGCCCAGATCTTTGTACTGGGGTGAATGTATGACATTGTTCTGCATTCTGTCCATCAATTGTTGTTTTTGCATTTGTCACCCCGAGTGGGACGGGTATGCCCAGACGTGGGTCCCGTGCTCTCCATGCCACTGGAGTCAAGCTATGCTGGCTGATGAGGGCTGAAAGCCCGAAACCGGTCCTAGGATGCTTGTTTCCAGTCCAGGAAGGACCTGGCCTGGCAGTTTGGGCTGGACTGTTCCATTGGGCGCAGGGTCAAGACTGATTTGCATATGGCTGGGTCCAAACTGGAATGGCATGGTGAGCAAAAAAACGATGGATTTAGGCCCAGACCTTTGTACTGGGGTGAATGTATGACATTGTTCTGCATTCTGTCCATCAATTGTTGTTTTTGCATCTGATCTCTATGGGTTCTGAGAGGAACGGAGGTGGTCTGACTCTCTGTATTCTCTGTGAGGAAGGAACAGATTCATTCCAGGGCTTGTCGCGGATGCTGACATTGTAGGGTCTTGTGCATAGAGTGCAGTGAGAGACGTATCGAAGGCAGTCGAGAGGTCCAGGAGGATGAGGGCTGCAGTTTTGCCTAGGTCGAGGAGGGCATGGACATCGTCTGTGGGGTGAGGAGGGCGTCTCTGTGCTGTGGTTGTTTTGGAAGCCAATTTGGGAGAGGTCCAGGATGTGGTTTGCTTCGATGAACTCCGAGAGTTGGGCGTTGATGGCCTTTTCGATGACCTTGGCTGGGAAGGGGAGAAGCAAGATGGCTCTGAAGTTCTTGAGATCGGCAGAGGGTTTCTTCAGCAAGGGGTTGTTCTCTGCATGTTTCCAGTCTTCCGGGAAGGTGATGGAGTGGATGGAGCAGTTGATGGTGCGGCAGAGTTCAGGGGCGATGGTGGTGCCTGCTCTGTTGAAGATGTGATATGGGCAGGGTTCCGAGGGTGCTCCGGAGTGGATGCTCTTTGTGATCTTGAGAGTGTTGTCCTCTGTGAGGGAGGGTCCAGCTGAGTAAGGTCGTTTGGGGTCCGGCATCGTAGGGTGTGGTGGTTGCAGGTGGGGTGGAAGGGTCTTGGGTATTGAGGCTGTCAAAGCTGTCATATGCCTCTCTGATCTTGCTGTGAAAGTAGGTGGCAAGGTTGTTGCAGAGGTCTTGGAAGGGGGGATGTCTGCTATCTCTGTGATGTGTCTGGCAAATTCTTTGAACACGGCGAGAAGTTCCTTGCTGTTGAGTTCGTTGGCGTTGATCCTTTCTTGTAGGGCCGCTTTCTTCATTGTTCTGATAAGGTGGTGGTGTGCAGTGACAGCGGTCTTGAAGGCTGAGTGATCTTCCGGAGTCTTGCTGCTCCTCCATCTCTTCTCAAGCTGTCTACAGGTGTGTCTGGACTCATGAAGGGTGGGAGAGAACCAGTTGGCTTTTTTGGAGTGTTGCTTGCTTGGGTCTTTCTTCAGGGGAGCCAAAGTGTCTGCGCAGTCGGAGATCCATTGGTGGAGGTTGCATGCTGTGGTGTTGGTATCTGTGGATGTCGGTGGAGGGGTTGGACTGAGGGCGGTGGTGAGCTGTTCTTCGGTGACCTTGTTCCAGTTTCTACGAGGGTAGAGGTGGGCGTGGTGGTGTACAGTGGGTTTGGTGAAGGAGAAGTGGACGCAGCAGTGGTCGGTCCACTGGAGCTCAGTGGTGTGGCTGAAAGTGAGCTTATCGAGGGCAGAGAACATGGGGTCAAGCATGTGTCCTGCTGAGTGGGTTGGGGAAGTGACCAGTTGTTTGAGTCCGATGGTGGCGAAGTTCTCCAGCAGGGA
This sequence comes from Calotriton arnoldi, assembly GCA_963921515.1. Taxonomy (NCBI): domain Eukaryota; kingdom Metazoa; phylum Chordata; class Amphibia; order Caudata; family Salamandridae; genus Calotriton; species Calotriton arnoldi. Next base: position 74,019 of record CAWUFW010011324.1, read on the forward strand.
CGTGGTGTTTTGTCATTGGAGTTAGCCAGGTGAAATTCGAGGTTGCCGAGGAGGATGTAGTCTGTGGAAGCAAGATCATGGGGTGTGATGAAGTCAGTGATGGAATTGCTGAAGGGTGGGCGCAGTCCGGGGGGTCTGTAGATGAGGGTGCCGCAGAGGGTGGTGGTCGGGTTGGTCTGCACCTTTAAGTGGAGGTGCTCCATTTTGGCTGAGAGGTTGTCTGTGTGGGTGGTGAGGCGAAGGCTGCTTTTGTGCACGATGGCAATGCCTCCCCCCGGTTTGTTGACGCAATCCTTGTGGATGATCTTGTAGCTCTCCGGGATGGCGGTGGCCAAGTCCGGGGAGGAGGTGGGGTTCATACAGGTTGCCGTGAGGAAGGCGATGTCGGGGTCGACGGAGTCGAGCTGGTCCCTGTTTTGTAGCCAGTTAGCAGTACCTCAAGGCTCTTTCCTTTCTCCAAACCTTTTTAATCTCTATCTCAAACCCACCTGTATGATCCCTAGGAGCTTTGAGATCCTCTTCTACTTGTAAACTGGCAATGCTCAAATCTACCTCAAGGTTGCACCCTGGATGATATCATCATCCTATCCAAGATCCTAGAAAGATTTCATTCATGGATGGCAAATCACCACTTCAAACTTAGTCCTACAAGAACAGAATGTATTTTTATTTCTTTTAAGAAACTAATTCTTCTGTTCAATACTTGATGAAATTTGTCTCTGCACTGGAAGACTGTAAATCCATTGTTTGGAATGCCAAATCACTTGAATTCCAAGTCACTTGGATTCACCCTCGACAGCAATCTCAAACTCCAGAATCATATTGCAGCCATGGCCAAGAGCACCGCATTCCAACTAAGGCTGCTATGGGGAATCAGGCATAAAATCAGTTGTGCAGGTGTTGGTTATTTCCAGACTTGACTATTGGATCACCTAGGTCCACTCAAAGCAGTTCCACATACTGAGCCTGCTTTGTGAGCGGTCACAAGAAATTTTACCACATCACCCCTATTCTGCTAACCCTCAAGTGGCTTCCTGTAGAACTGAGAGCCCAATATAAAACCACCTGACCATTCAGAAAGTACTGACCTCTTTTTTGCTCTCCTACCTAACAGAAAAACAGAAAATTTTGGGCGCTAACTGGGAATCAAGAAACACAGTCCGTTCTCCTGGAGCATCCCATATTCAAATGAGAGCAATTCATTAACCAATCATTCTCCAGAATCACTAGTACTCCCTCTCTCCGACTCTCTGCTTGACCACATGCCATGCTATTTTAAAAAAGATCTCAAAGCTCTTCTCTTCAAAAGACACTTGAGTTAAATTCCTCCTGCCCCCACTCGCTTTCCAGTGTATGCTTTAATTTGTCTGATGTTGTATCTCAAATATACCCCTGCACCGACTGTTGGGGAACTTAACTTTTGCACAACTTATCTCTCACTTACTCGTGACTTCCTACTTTCCACACCCACAGGTTACTTCTCTATTGTATTCTCGATGTGACTGTTCGGTAACGGTTCTCTTGCAAAGCGCTCTGATGCCCTTGGGCCAGGTCCGCTGTAGATAAAATCACAAAAGTAAAAATAATAAATAAATACACAGATTTATTTATTTATTTTATTTATTTGATGCAGTTTTATATAGCACAGACTTTACCCAAAGATGTCAGAGTGCTTTACAATAGAACCAAGTAAGTTACAGAAGGAAAATTACACACTAACAAGTTACAAATACAATCAGGATAATTAAAAAAAATAAAAATAAAATAAGAGGTGGCAAAATTAGGTTAATACATGTATAGAATACATATTTACAATGTTGAGCTCAAGTGAATGCCAAGTGGCCTTGAGGGTCATGAAAAGGGTTGAATTATTCCTGGAAGTGTCTTTGGAAGAGAAGAGTTTTAAGAACTGTTTTGAAAGTCCGGATAGAGGCGGTGGTTCGGAGGATTGGAGGAAGCGAGTTCCAAATTCTAGCCACATTGCCTGAGAAGGATTGAGCCATACATCTATCCCTTTTGAAAGTAGGGAGCTCGAGCAGTAAGTTTTCAGCATTGCATGAACGTCTAGAGCCACCTGAGCTTTTGAGTTTATTCACCAGATAGCGAGGGGCGGAAGTGTGCAAGGCTTTGTGGGTGATACAGGCAGTCTTGTAAATTGACTTTGCTTCGATGGGAAGCCAGCAAAGAGAAAACAGTATGGGTGTGATATGATCATTTCTCTTGGCCCCATATACGAAACATGCCACAGAATGGAGGACGGAATTAAGAGGGGAAAGGTGGGTTTTGGGGAGGCCAGCAAGGAGAGAGTTGCAGTAGTCCAATCTGGAGAGAACCAGTGATTGGACTAAGGTTTTTAGGTCTTGCTCAGGAAAAAAACGCTGAACCGCCCAGAGAAGGCGAAGTTGTTAACGTGCATTCTTGGCGATGGTATTGAAATGGGAATGTAGGTTGAGCCTTTTGTCTAGTAGTGATGGAGCAAGGACTCGTAAAGGAGACTTGCTCGGAAGCAATCCTCTCGTTTAACTCACTAACGAATTATTAACAACGCCTTGCAAATAATAACACGCAATACAGAAAACACGCGGGTTAGCGAAGCTTGCGTATGTGTGTACTAATATAAATAACAATGAAAACGGACTAATCCAGCTCTAACTGGGAAATCTTTACCGCGCATGCGTCAACTGCATCTACGCAGTATGACGGTACTAACGCTTGGAGGGAAATTCTAGCGCATGTGCAGAAGGCATTAAAATGGAGTCTTGAAGACTCACGTGCATGGCATCTGCTTAGCCGAAATGAAAACCAACTATTTTACTAATGCTAATGCGGGGAAAGTATTAATAAGTAAAGAGGGTTAAAGTAGAGACGGGTGGTATACAGTGAAACCATTTATTTGTGAAAGTAGCATTTCTTCTTTTGACTTTATTATTAGTGCGCATTTGGGCCTTTCACGTTTGTCTGAATTGAGCCGACTGATTCAAGTTTGCGCATGCCTACACAAGAGTTGACCCGGAGGGATGACCAAGTTTTTTGACAGCCGTCCGAGGACGAGAATGACGTGCCCTGTGAACAGAGGGTGAAGAGTTCATGCAAGAAGACATGTATTCATAATATTGAAATAATTGTATCTAATAAAGTTTGGACATGTATGGGAACGGAAGAAAAGAATAAAGTTTAAGGGGATGGGTTTTACGAACAATAGTTCAATAGAAAAAATAATATGTAAGTATGGTGTGATGATCATCCCCCCCTTGCCTGACCAATTAGATTTCGTATTTTTGCTATATTGAAACTTTAGTGGGTGGTACATGGTAAACGAAAGGTATAACTGAGGTAGCTTTAGTTAGTTAGAGAGTTGTCGATGCTGGAAGTCGAGAGCTCGGGATGCTGTCGGTGCTGTGGGTGATGCTGATGCTGAAAGAGACGCTGTGAGATGTTGATGAAGACATCGAATGCAGAACCATTTATCTTTACTTAATTGGGTTAGACAAGAAGATCGCGGAAGAAACTCGAGGAGGAAGAGAGTGTCAGAGAGGGGTGCTACGCAGCCGTCGGTATTTTAGAGAGGTTAAGTATCCTGTCCTGATTCCTGTCCTGAAGTCTTTGTCTCCTGATCTATCCCGGGGGACCCTTACCAGCCCTTTGGCCAGAGGGTTTGGTCTTCACACCATCCTTGGTAACTATAAATTCATGGTATTTGTAGATGATCTTTTCTCTCTGTCCTCTCCTTTCCGGGCATAGTTATTGTATGTGTCTGAAATATTTTCTTAATGAAGATTTGATTTGCAATCTTACGAATGAGGGTGTTTGTACTGTAACTTGAAATGGTTCACATTCATTTAATTTAGATAAAGATTTTAAAACTTCCCGAGTCTGTGGTTATTTTCTTTAATTAAAGAATAGTTAATAAGTTATGTTAATTATCACCATCAACTAGTTCAACTAATGGTCCATTGACCAGAGGAAAGAACTTTTTGATCAGTGAAAGGTTAGTTAGGAATAAGAAATAACTAATCCTAAATAAGGAAATATATATATACTAAACCCAGCGGTCTACTTGGATTTGTGTAAGTGTTTATGGGCCCAGGTGAGTATATGGTAGTAGAGTATCTGTTGTTAGTATACCGCTGGATCAGTTTTCTGGTAGCAGAGTTATGGTTATTATTGACTAGTTTGGTGGTAAGTATAGATTATTGATTATTGATTTATGTTTTAACAAAAGAGTTAGCGTCTTTGTTTTATGTTGTCCAGAATTCCCGGGGAATGAATAGCGGGTGGTGACAGAAGCCTTACTGCAGTGAGGTTACTCGTCTGTTGGAATAGCACTGAGAAGCTACGCAGGGCTGGCAGTGTTAAACTAGGGACTATTTCGTATAAAAGTAGATTGCGAATGATAGCAAAAGGGGTTCGCTGGTGAAACTTTGGTCTCATTTCCCAATACGGGTGACACTGGAGGAGTAGCAGGTTCTCTGGAGCTTGAATGAAGGGTAAGCGGAAGGTTTTACTCGTAGTGTATGAAGAGTAAGCTGAAGGTTTTACTTGCAGTGGAAAGAAAATCTATCCTTTGGTTTTAGTGGAACAGGCAGAGTAGCGAATGTTTTTATGTAGTTAATAACAAAGAATTTAATGCAAAGTATTAAGAAAATAAGTTTTCATATTACCTTGTGAAGGGAGGGTCAGTCGCCGGAGTTGGACTGACGTCACAGAGAGCCGCGCTGGGATAGGTTGAAACAGTGGGCGTGTGACAGAAGCAGCCTTGTAAAGGAGGGGTCAGTAGAAAGGAGCAGAACTGACATCAGAAAAGGCCGCGCTGGCATTGGTCAGATCACGAGCGTGAGCCTGATTTTGATTGGATAACCGGTTAGAAGCCGCGCTAGTATTGGTGGAAGGAGAGATTGTATGCGGGATTTTGATTTGACTACTAGTGTGAGACGTGCAGATAGAAGATTTCAAGGGTTTGCAGAATACAATTTTATATATCGTTCATCTAGGATGTATGGAGAAAAGAGAAAATGTCATTTATAAAGAAAATTAAGAATTTCTTTAAGAAAGATAAGCCTCTGTTGACTAGAGAGGGAATTCCTATTCCGCCACCGAAGACACCAGCATCCTTTATGATGATGGAAAGAGGATATCATACTTGCGTGTAGTTGGAAAATTGGATAGAATATACTAAAGGTGATGGAGTGCTAGCGTTTCCTAAAAATGGTATGTTTAATGGGAGAATTCTTCAGAATTTTAGAATGAGAATGAATGATTTGGAACCTAGACCTAGGTTAACTCAATATGAGGCTTTGGAAGAATGGGAGACTGAGTCATATGAACGCGAGAAATGCAGAGGTGGGAGATATAAAGGATTCTTTCCCAGATACTTGCAAGAATCATGCGAAGGGCAGATGAAACAGTGGAGGAGAGCTATGGTATCTGAAGGTTTATATCCAGTATTAATAGCTGAGGAACAGTCTGGAGGAAAGTGTAAAGAGAAAACGAAACACTTGAATACAACAGGATATGGTGAATCAGATGATGAGTTATCAGAGGATATTTTAACTTAAAAATCCACCACCGTATCAAGAAGCAACTAGTAAGGTTACCCCAAGCGCACCAGTGATAGGAATGCCTTTAACCCCACAAATTTTACATGATACGTCATTTAATAGGGTGCTGCAAGATAATGAGAGAGATGTTTTAAATAAAACTAGAGAAGAGTTAGTAAAGAAAATAAGTCAATTAAATTTGAATACTGAAGCTTTGACAGTACCAGTGACTATTGGTCCGGTAATCCCATTGTACGGAGATAAAAAAGACTTGCCAGAAACCACAAACTGTGACAATTCCGTTAAACAGTCCTAGAAAAGAAGTAATCATTACAGATGATCAGGTCAGTGAAAGTGAATCAGTTATTTCATTAATGGATCTCCCTAATGTGGAACCTTTAACTGAAACTCCGAAAAGAGTTACGCCTATGAATTTGAGAGAAAAGAGAGCTTTGCTTTCTATAGGAACTGGAGGTGCAACAGTAGTTACCCCTGAAGACATAGAAAGATGGGCACAGGAAAGAGATAATCGGAACCCACCACCAAAGATTTTAGACATTAGTAGATTGAAAGTGGAATTGGAAGAAATGATAGTGGGAAGTGTGGGCACAGAAAGATTGAATTTTTACAATGATGAAGAATTATTATTTTTATATAAGGGTATAACCAGAAGAGCAAGAGTATTTCAGGAGAAATTAACAAAAGTTGCTTCAGAAATTGGAATAGATATAGGAAAATCAAAGTTGTTGCAGAAACCATATCGAGTGGATTTTACTGACAAAGATTTAGAAAGTGTTAATGCATCTGGAAAGAGACTACAGATAAAGGAGTTAATTAATATTTTGCGAAAATGGGGAGACATTGATAAATGGAGAATTAGATGGATAAGAAAGAAAGAGGAAGTTCAAGCGAGAGAAGCATCATCTGCATTTCCAGTAAGGGAAACAGAAAAGGTTGAGAAATTGTGTCCAATGAGAGAGGTTCCAGGAGGAGGATATGTTCATGTTCCTTGGAGTAGACAAGATATGTTGTCATTTACAAATGATTTTCCAAAATTGAGAGAAAAACCAGTTGAATGGTATAAACAGGTAGAAAGATTTGTGAAGGTTTCAAAGGTCTTATTGAAGGATCTGGATGGTTTGTTTGACATTGTGGTACCTGCTGATTTATGGACGGAGTGTAAGATTACAATAGATTGGCCAAGTGAAGAGTATGCTAGAGACTCAAAGACAGGAGCACCCTCAGAGGAGGTGATGAAGAAATATCACCAAGTGATTACTTATTTGAAAGGGAAAATTCCTCCTAAAGAAACAGATTGGGTAAAGATAGATAGGACAACACAAGAACCAAATTAATCTGTACATGTGTATTATGAAAGGTTATTGCAGGTGTTTAAGCAGTATAGTGGTTTTGAGAATATTGGTGATAAGGATATGGGACATTTTGTGTATCTGTTTGTATATGGTTTGAAACCAGAGATTAGTCAGATGACACAGCAGCACATGTTGTGTTGGCAAAGCAAGACAGTGGATGAGATTTTAGAGTATGCAAAATACTGCGGAGACGACATAGAAGCAAGGCGTAGAAAACTAAAAGAGAAAATGATGTGGGCACAGGTAAAGTTGGCAGAGCAACAGGAGAATAAAACCAATACTCAGACTGATAATCAAGTGAAAGAGCAGAGTCAGAATGATCAAGTGGCGAATGGTAATAAATATAGAGGACGAATGAACAGAGAAGAAGCGAAGAAGAAGTTTCGTTGTCATGCGTGCGGAAAGCTTGGACATTGGAAGAACGAGTGTAAGAGTATTCAGAATAATAATGGGCCAAATCAAAATTTAATCCCACAGATGCAGAATGAAGTACTTATGAATCAGCAGCAGCAGGTAGTTACTCCACAATATCAGGTGCCTCCAGCTCCTATGCCAAACTTTGTGAACCACCAAAAGTTCAGTACGAACACCGGATTTCAAGGAGAAAGTGGTAAGAATAATAGAACAGTTGCGCAATATTTGTTGCAGAATGATGAGGAAAATTCAGACTTTGTACAATGACGGTGCCTGAGGGGGTGGAAGAGGAGTGCGTGCTTGGCGCATCCTTGCCGGTAGATCAGTCAGGTCCATTTGTTGATGGGAAAGTGGAAGGTAAAGACATCACTTTTCTATTGGATACTGGTGCTACCCGGTCTACTGTGAGAACAGCAGACATCCCAAACCTACCCCTCTCGGTAGAATCTATCCAAGTTGAAGGCGTGTCAAATCAACAGATTAGAACCCCAATCACGAAACCAATGGAGGTGCACATTGGAAACTTTAAAGAAATGCATCGGTTTGTAGTTTGCGATTCCAGTCCCGTAAATCTGTTGGGAAGAGATCTACTGTGCAAAATGAATTGCATGATCTATTGTACACCAGATGGTGTCGCTTTCCAGACCCCTGATGAAGATGTTATATATAAAATGATGCTAGTCAAGCAAGGAACAGAAGTAGATGAAATGTTTTCATTAATGACTGAAAATGAATTACCAGAAGAGTTGAGAGCCACAGTCAATCCGGAAGTGTGGGATGTTACAGGAAAAGATATTGGGCTGATGTCAAATGTAGACCCAGTGAAAGTGACAGTGAAGGAAGGTGCAGTTTATCCAAACACACGACAATTCAAGATGAGTCCAGAAGTAAAAGCAGGAATTATTCCAGAAATTGATCGAATGGTTAAACAAGGCATTTTAAAAGAAATAATGAGTAGTCCTTGTAACTCACCAATCATGGGACTTAAAAAGCCTAGTGGAAAATATAGGATAGTGCAAGATTTACGAAAAATAAATAAAATTGTAGTACCATGTTGCCCAATAGTACCAAATCCAGCAGTGATCCTTTATCAGATACCTTGGAATGCGGGCTGGTTTACAGTAATTGATTTATGCCAAGCATTCTTTTCTATTCCTTTGCACCCAGACAGCCAGTATCTTTTTGCATTTAAGTTCGAGGATCGTATCTATGCATGGTGCAGAGTTCCTCAAGGGTACACAAAGAGTCCCTTGATTTTTAATCAGATCCTGAAAAAGTGTTTAGAGTCATTAGTCATGCCTGGAAATTCGGTTCTGGTTCAGTACATTGATGACCTACTGGTGGCATCAAGAACACGAGAGGATTGTGTCATTGACACAATTGCATTACTGAACCATTTGGCTGAAGGAGGACACAAGGTGTCTCCAGAAAAATTACAGTTCTGTCAACAAGAAGTTAAATATTTAGGGCATAAAATAGAAGGAGGAGTAAGAAAAGTGACACCGGAAAGAATAAAAATAATCAAGGAGATGCAACTACCTCAGACGCAAAAGGACATGAGAATATTTCTGGGAGTGGTTGGGTACTGTAGGCAGTGGATTAACAGTTTTTCCATGCTAGCAAAACCATTGATACAATTGACACGGAAGAGAGCTAAAGATCCAATTGATTGGAATGATGAATGTTTGGAAGCCTTTGTGAAATTGCTGAATTGTTTATGCGAAGCTCCTGCTTTGGGCATGCCTGATTATTCAAAAGAATTTGCGTTGTTTTGCTGTGAGAGAGAAAATTGTGCACTTTCAGTTTTAACACAGAGACATGGATTGAGCCAACGTCCAGTGGCGTATTTTTCTGCCACATTGGATCCAGTGGCTTCAGCTTTACCTGGCTGCTTAAAAGCAGTAGCTGCTACTTGTATGAGTCTGGAGCAAAGTGAGTCAATAGTGATGGGACATTCAGTAAAAGTCTATGTTCCACACTCAGTTGAAATTCTTCTGACAAGAACAAGAACACAACATCTCACACCTAGTCGGCTGACTAAGTATGAAAGAGTGATTTTGGGAGCAGAAAATGTGACAGTGATAAGATGTACGGTTATGAACCCTGCCACATTATTGCCAGACCTGTGCAATGAGGAAGTAAGAGATGAAATTGATCATGATTGTTTGGATGTGACTGAATTGTGTACTAAGCCCCGTCCTGACATTAAAGAAACCCCATTAAAAGAAGCTGATCATGAGATATTTGTGGATGGGTTTTGTCTGAGGACAGAAGAAGGAGGATTAAGTGCTGCATATGCTGTATGTAAGATAACAGGGGTAATTGAAGCATCCTGTTTACCGAGATTCAAATCTGCACAAGTAGCCGAATTGGTGGCCTTAACAAAGGCATGCAAAATTGGGAAAAATTGGAGAATAAACATATTTACGGACAGTCAATATGGTTTCAGGGTTGTGCACGATTTTGGCCAACTCTGGATGCAGAGGGGATTTCTGACTTCTTCAGGATCTCCTATAAGAAACAGTAAAAATTTGAAAGATCTGCTGGAAGCATTACAATTGCCAAAGGAAGTAGCAGTTGTTAAATGCGCTGCACATCAGTCAGGAAATGACTATGTGGCAGCCGGCAATAGATACGCTGACCAAATTGCTCGATATTGTGCGAAAAATACAATGGCCATAAACAGAAAAGTTGAAACGGGTGAAACCAGCTGCCAAATTATGTTTTTCTCAATTCCAGAAACATGGGATGAGATTAGACAGTTACAAGAAGAAGTTGAGGAAAAGGAAAAGGAAATTTGGATAAAAGCAGCCTGTACAAAAAGGTCAGAAGATGAAGTATGGGTGTACTTAGATGGAAGACTAGTCATGCCAGATTGTTTGCTCTCTAAAATGGCAAGAGTATATCATGGAGCAACACACATAGGGAGAGATTCGATGATCAGATTATTCAGACAGAGTTGGTATAATCCGAAATTCAGGGTAGTCGTAGAGAGCCTTTGCCAAAGATGCTTAACCTGTCAGCAACAAAATCCAGGCAGGAAGACAGTGGTTAGCTGGGGAAAGATTGGAAAGGCAGAAGGACCCTTCACCAGGTTGCAGTTAGATTTCATTGAGTTACCTCCTTGTAATGGACTAAAGTTTGTACTAGTCATAGTGTGTCTGTTCTCAAGATGGGTGAAGGCATACCCCACCAGAAGAAATGACAGTCTTACAGTTGCCAAATTACTGTTGAGGGAATTGATTCCTCGTTTTGGTTTTCCAGTCACTTTGGAATCAGATAGAGGACATCATTTTAATAATGAAATAATTCGATTAATCTGTGCTGCATTTAACATTGAACAAAAACTGCACTGTGCTTATCGTCCAGAGGCTTCTGGAGTAGTCGAACAGCTAAATGGCACAATCAAGTCAAGATTAGGGAAAGTGTGTGAATCCACGATGCTGAAATGGCCAGATGCATTACCTCTTGTATTGATGGGTCTCAGAAGTATTCCTGACAGAAAGACAGGAATGAGTCCTCATGAGGTTCTCATGGGAAGGGCAATGAGGCAAGCATTTATTCCTGGAAACAAATTAATGAGTATAACTGATGATCTGGTATTGGACTATTGCAAAGGATTGGCTGAAATGGTGCGTTCTGTCTCTCACCAGGTTGGAGAAGACGCAGTTGAAAGACAGCCAGACCAAGCACATGATTTGAATCCTGGAGATTGGGTGTTAGTGAAGAAACACGCAAGGAAGTCGTGTCTAGCACCAAAGTGGGATAAACCGCGTCAAGTCATACTAGTCACTACCACAGCGGTGAAGTGTGCAGGTTTTCTCAATTGGATTCATGCTAGTCATACCAGAAGAGTACTGAGCCCATCAGAACAACAAGAGCAACCACTGACTGAGCAGGCAGAAACGTCAGAAGTTGAAAGCTGTGAAATTGAAGAGTCTAGAGCAGAGGTCTTCAAACTTTTTGATGCCGCGAACCCCCTGTCAAGATTTTTTAGGCGTAAGGACCCCCTCCTGACAAAAATTTCTAGAACTTGGTACTCCTCATCATTGACAACTATCGACAACCATAAATGCTCCAATTCCCATAGCAAATAATTTTTACAGTGGGGAAATAATATTAAACAATGTTTATCACACCAAAGGTCAGTGAGCATGGAAGCGTTGTCAAAGGTGTGGCTAAAAACAAAGGGCGAACAAAGCAAACACAAGGAGATAATGGACGGAGCGCTAAACCTTTTCAGACACTCACCCCCAGTCACAGATCTGGGTTGAATCCATCATCATTCTTTAGCTTACTTCGCCACCTCAGTTCAGACCCAGCTATATAGCCGATGAGGGCTGTTAGCCCGAAACCGGTCCCAGGATGCTTGTTTCCGGTCCAGGAAGACAAGGCTTGGCAGTTCGGGCTGGACTGTTCCCATGAGGCACAGGGTCAAGACTGATTTGCATATAGCTGTGTCTGAACTGGGGTGGCGAAGTGAGCTAAAGAACGATGATGGATTCAACCCAGATCTGTGACTGGGGGTGAGTGTCTGAAAAGCTTCAGCGCTCCGTCCATCATCTCCTTGTGTTTGCTAAAAACAAAGGGCCTCATTTATGAGGAATTGGCATAGGTCAACGCCACAAGTCTTCCTGCTTCGCTGGCCTACCCCAATGTGAAAGGGCAGGAATGCACCTTATTTATGAAATATGTTGACGCACAAATTGCTGCCTAGCGCCAAAGTAGGCAGGATTGTTTTTGTGCAGGAAGGGGCACCTTCCTGCACAAAAACAATCCCGAGAGGTGTTTTCCTCTTTCTATGTGAGTTGCAGAATACAACACACATAGAAAGAGGAAAAAACGAGGAGAAATGAAAACATTTCTCCTCGTTACGCCTGCTGTAGGGGAGGCGTAAGGTTTTGGCGCTCCTCTAGGTTTACATGGTTTTGTAAATCTGGGGCAGTGTCAAAATCCATGGGTGTTGCGTGGGAACACCCACCACAATGCCCATGTAACACCTACTTGACAGACTAAGGCAAGGCAGCGACTTGCGCTGCTTTGTCTTACTCCATATCTATGAGGCCATGTAAAGCCATGCAGGGTGACTTTTCGTTGCCTCATAGATATGATTGAGATGCTTGTGCCACCGGAGCTTAAAATAAAAGTGACGCTCCGGCAGCGCAAGCCTCTCATAAATCAGCCCCAAAATATTTTGCACGTTTTTTAGGTCTTTCACCATGAGGTAGGTATATATAAAATAATGGGTAGCTTAAATGGAGAAAAAATTTTTTAAACGTTTTTACTCAGTGGGAAATGCACTGTGGTACATAATGAAACCTTTATTAGTTAATGCACTGCAAAGGTCTGTGTGTAACCAGAGAGCCACAGAATTACATTTGGTTGACGCAGTGAAGAATAGTGACGTGTATTTTTAGTGCTACGAGGTCACAGCCTGTGACAGAAAGCACTGTGAATGTGTAAGTCATTATTTTATTTTTGCATTACACACATTATAAGATAGACTGCTACAAACTGCAAATAGTTTTAGGATAAAATGGAGCTTCTAAAAATGTAAATTTTAGTAATTCCTGGAGCATAAGAGATGCATTTTTTTTTGCATAACTGTCCCTTCAGCACCTTTTCAAGGGTACTAAGCGCTGTGTAAATTATGATTAAACGCATGCACTTCACAGCCCAGTTGTTAATTCATCCTACTACCACTCAAAACAAAACCAAATCTTTGCCATCACAAAGCAATTAAAGCCAGAATCGCTCCCAAGCACCCTTACATTTGCAGATTAACTCATAACACACAATTGCATTTCATTCAGGCAACCTGGCATGAAGGATTGTTTTACCTATCTGCCCAGCCTCTTCCTTTCACAATACAGGAGACTCATTTAACTTCAGCTGAAGCATTTCAAACACCGGAATGAAGCGTTTCGGTTTCCACAAGGAAGAGCACATGTTTTAGATTCCAGGCAGAAGTGAGGCCTGGAAATGCGCGACCCCCTTCCCAGGACTCCACGGCCCCCCTGGGGGTCGCGCCCCACAGATTGAAGACCTCTGGTCTAGAGTGATAGATTCTGAAAGACAACTAAATGACGAACAGCCAAGTACAAGTCAGGAAGATTGGATACCAATAATTGAAATACCTGATGATGCTGTCGAAACAAGAAGAATAACAAAACTGAAAAGGCAGGAAGGTAGACAGGGAAGGACAGGGAAAGAAGAACACACTCAGGTTGAAATAAACAAAGACAATCAGGGACCTGAGGAGGGAGAGTCAGAATTAGAAGAACAAGTTCAGGCAGAAGAAGGACAATCTGAAATAAGACCTGAACAGGATCAGGTAGATCTAGAAGAACAAGTTCAGGCAGAAGAAGAACAAATTATAATAAGACCTGGACAGGTGCAAGTAGAGGAAGGTCCATGCACAGAAAATAGAGAACAAGGACAGATTGTGCCTAGATTAAGTGAAAATAAAAGGATTCTAGAAGGAGATAGAGAAGGTAAAAGTGCAGTTCAGGTCAAAAGAGTTAGAAAAGGAGACAATTGGCCAGTAGGAGTGAAGAAATTAAAATATTATTTGAGAAAATCAGAAAAGAAACCAGAACAAGTAAATGAAGTCACAAGTCAAACACAATCTAAGCACACTTTAGTGAAACTCCCTCGAAGAAGCCCAAGACTGAGAAATGTAAACAGAAAATACAAGGCCCCTGAGTGGACTTACGTTATACTCGAAGAATTTGAAAACGTAGGCTTAAGTGAAGAAACAGAAAGGGTTCATGTTGCACAGATTGATGAAAGCAAATTGAGACCTCCTTAAAATAAAAAAATAAAAGAAAATTTAGCAGACAAAAGAAAGAAAAGAGAGAAGAAATTTTCTCAGATTAAAATGGCAGAAGTTGAAGTCACCGAAAGACCAAAACGAGGTTTAAAAAGAAAATGTTTTACATTTTGTTTTTGTAGTATATTATTGGTACTATTAGTATGGTTATTCCTAACTGTAGGAGTACCTTTATTAATGGAAACAAGTGACAAAAATAATACCATTACTAATGAAAAGGTAGCTAGAATAAAGGGAACTAAAATAGAAATAGGGGTAGAAGATGAGGCAAATTATCATAATGAGTCGGATTATAATATGTCTTCAAATGTGTTTGCTAAATTGTTATTTCAGTATGTTAATACAATGGAAATTAAAAATTGCTATGTTTGTAAGAAGTTACCCTCATCAGTATCAGAAGGGGTGACATATCACCATATACCTCTAACATATGGTGTGTCATGTAGTATTTTATCAAGTTTATTTTATGCTACAGGGAGACTTCAGTATTTTTATTCAAATCTAGATGTAGTATTTTCAGAATTGCCTATTAGAGAGAAAATGAATCCAGTAGCTAGTAGTAAGAATGCACAATTTATGGGTGAATTCTTTTAACAATGAGTTCAATAGATATAGCTCAAGCACACGAAAATAATTTAACTTGTACCTTATGTGAAGAAGAAAAGGAGTTTTTGAATTTAGTAGAAGAAAGGAGACAGGATTTAATAAAGAAAGCTGCTGAACAGAAAACCCATGTACCTCCATGGGTTGGGAAAGAGGGAATCTATGCAAATGGCAAAGCTCATGCTGCGATGTCCCTGGATTTTGTGAAAAAGGGAAAATTCTGCCTCCATAGATTGAAGACAGATTATAATAATAATTACATTGGTTCCAGTGAGTGTGAACACAACTTTCTAATTTTAGGAGGGTGGGGACTAAAAGGGGGAACTGATCCTGTATTTCCAGGAATTTATTATGTCTGCGGGAACAATGCCTATTATAGGTTACCTGCAAGATGGTACGGGAGCTGTTATTTTACAATAGTTTTCCCGAAAATATATCATGTGGACAGAATCAATGGAATCAATGGAAAATCTAATGAACTAACACGAAGAAGAAGAGCTAGTTTTTCTGAAATAGTAGGAGATATATTTAGTGCATTGATACCCTCAGTTGGAGTCATTCTAAATTCGCAGAAAATTTGTAAATTATCAACCATAGTTGATCGTCTTTCTACAGACACTGCAGGAGGATTCTTGATGATTAACACAGAGATGGTTGCAATCAGGTCTATGGTTTTACAAAACCGTCTTGCTTTTGACATTTTATTAGCAAAAGAAGGTGGAGTCTGTGGTATGTTGAAAATTCAACATTGCTGCACTTATATTCCGGACAAGAGCAGAGAAATTAAAGGATATATTGAAAACATTACAAGAATGCATAAAGACTTGACCCAACTGGAGGTTGACAGTGTGTGGGGAAAACTAACAAAGAGCATAACATCAATAGGGAAATGGTTTACTCATTTTGGGAAAAGTTTTCTAGGTCAAATAATATTACCATTAGTTGTGATAATAACAATAGTAATGATATTAATGATTACATAAGTGTTGCAAAAATAGAGGGAAAGAAAGAATACATTTAGAAAGAGAGGGAAAAGGAAAGAAACGAAAAAGAGAATATGAGGAGATACAACTAGAAGAAATGAAAGGAAAGATATAAGAAGATGAAAGATTTAGAAAGAAAAGAAGTAACAAATGGAAGAATGAGAAAAGAAATGGAAAATTGAGATGTGCTAAAGTTGGCATCTGGGATGGGATGGGTAATTTTGTGATGGCTTAAAATGCCATCAGAGAGGGGATTGATGGAGCAAGGACTCGTAAAGGAGACTTGCTCGGAAGCAATCCTCTCGTTTAACTCACTAACGAATTACTAACAACGTCTTGTAAATAATAATACGCAATACAGAAAACAGGCGGGTTAGCGAAGCTTGCGTATGTGTGTACTAATATAAATAACAATGAAAACGGACTAATCCAACTCTAACTGGGAAATCTTTACCGCACATGCGTCAACTGCACCTACGCAGTATGACGGTACTAACGCTTGGAGGGAAATTCTAGCGCATGTGCAGAAGGCATTAAAATGGAGTCTTGAAGACTCACGTGCATGGCATCTGCTTAGCCGAAATGAAAACCAGCTATTTTACTAATGCTAATGCGGGGAAAGTATTAATAAGTAAAGAGGGTTAGAGTAGAGACGGGTGGTATACAGTGAAACCATTTATTTGTGAAAGTAACATTTCTTCTTTTGACTTTATTATTAGTGCGCATTTGGGCCTTTCACGTTTGTCTGAATTGAGCCGACTGATTCAAGTTTGCGCATGCCTACACGAGAGTTGACCCGGAGGGATGACCAAGTTTTTGACAGCCGTCCAAGGACGAGAATGACGTGCCCTGTGAACAGAGGGTAAAGAGTTCATGCAAGAAGACTTGTATTCATAATATTGAAATAATTGTATCTAATAAAGTTTGGACATGTATGGGAACGGAAGAAAAGAATAAAGTTTAAGGGATGGGTTTTACGAACAATAGTTCAATAGAAAAAATAATATGTAAGTATGGTGTGATGATCATCCCCCCTTGCCTGACCAATTAGATTTCGTATTTTTGCGATATTGAAACTTTAGTGGGTGGTACATGGTAAACAAAACTGAGGTAGCTTTAGTTAGTTAGAGAGTCGTCGATGCTGGAAGTCGAGAGCTCAGGATGCTGTCGGTGCTGTGGGTGATGCTGATGCTGAAAGAGACGCTGTGAGATGTTGATGAAGACATCGAATGCAGAACCATTTATCTTTACCTAATTGGGTTAGTCAAGAAGATCGTGGAAGAAACTCGAGGAGGAAGAGAGTGTCAGAGAGGGGTGCTA
The DNA here is from genome assembly GCA_963921515.1 of Calotriton arnoldi. Classification (NCBI taxonomy): domain Eukaryota; kingdom Metazoa; phylum Chordata; class Amphibia; order Caudata; family Salamandridae; genus Calotriton; species Calotriton arnoldi. The sequence goes on from CAWUFW010011324.1 coordinate 91,081, forward strand.
CGCAGCCGTCGGTATTTTAGAGAGGTTAAGTATCCTGTCCTGATTCCTGTCCTGAAGTCTTTGTCTCCTGATCTATCCCGGGGGACCCTTACCAGCCCTTTGGCCAGAGGGTTTGGTCTTCACACCATCCTTGGTAACTATAAATTCATGGTATTTGTAGATGATCTTTTCTCTCTGTCCTCTCCTTTCCGGGCATAGTTATTGTATGTGTCTGAAATATTTTCTTAATGAAGATTTGATTTGCAATCTTACGAATGAGGGTGTTTGTACTGTAATTTGAAATGGTTCACATTCATTTAATTTAGATAAAGATTTTAAAACTTCCCGAGTCTGTGGTTATTTTCTTTAATTAAAGAATAGTTAATAAGTTATGTTAATTATCACCATCAACTAGTTCAACTAATGGTCCATTGACCAGAGGAAAGAACTTTTTGATCAGTGAAAGGTTAGTTAGGAATAAGAAATAACTAATCCTAAATAAGGAATATATATATACTAAACCCAGCGGTCTACTTGGATTTGTGTAAGTGTTTATGGGCCCAGGTGAGTATATGGTAGTAGAGTATCTGTTGTTAGTATACCGCTGGATCAGTAGGACACCTAGGGATTTAGTGCTGACGACAACAATAGGTTTGTTGTTAAGTATGCTCAGATTGTCCATCCATGATTGAACAGGAGGAGGAGAAAGTGAGGTAGAGAGAAGATGGAAATCAGTTTTGGAAGGATTCAGAATAAGTTGATGAGTTCACATCCAATTTTGGATAGAGTTGAGAGTGGTGTTGAGGATTGAGATGTTGTGTGCGGAAGACACCTTAAGGTAGATTTGGGTATCGTCAGCATAGAGGTGATAATAGATCCCTGATTTTTTTAGGAGATTTCCCATTGGTTCCATGTAAAGATTGAACAGAGTGAGTGCGAGGATAGAGCCTTGACGGATGCCTTGTCCTACAGCCATTGAAGTAGAGAGACAGTTTGCTATTTTGATCGTTTGAGATCTACCCGAGAGGAATGAATCAAACCATCTGAGCACTGTGCCTTCAAAACCTATTCTTTGATTTAAAGTGTTCAGAACTTAGACTAGAGTGTTGTGATTAACAGTGTCAAAGGCTGCGGATAGGTCAAGAAGAATCAGGAGATGCCTCTAACACAGGTAATTACCTTACTGGGCTGTATAACTGGTCGTTATTATTAGACTTAGAGTTACTAGAACTGATCACACAAACTTTGTAAATGCTGGGGACTCTGAAGTTCTTTCCAGGGACAGTGTTTTGTCCTTGAAAGAATTGGGCAGCTAGGAAGCCTCTAAGACACCTCCCTCACCTAGCTCAGTTGTTTCAAATAAACCATATTGAGACACTTGCACACACTGCATTTTTCTTCTATACATTTTATTGAAAAACATGTTTAACAACAATAACTATCGGGGTTCTTGTAATGTATCTTGAATACTTTGTTAAATCTAATCATTTGTCTAGCCGCCTTACTTCTTTGTGTGGGTTTGGTTTTGTTTTCGGTTTTTTTTGGGAGAAATTGGGCTTGTTTTATGCTTTGGACCTCGCAACGCTGCTCTGGCAGCAGCCACCACAGTCAGCGCTGTGCTGCCTGCTTTCTAGCTGCCGGGGGACCAGGTGCTGTCCAGACCCTCCGCGTCACCTTTCCCCGCGCACCGATCCCGCCACCATCGGTGGGAAACGCCTCCCTGTCCGGGAGGAAGGCCGGAGCTGCCTTGCCGTGATGTCCCCGAGGGCAGCCAGGGCACCTTTCCAGCACTCGAGGTGTGCGGCGGTAGAGGAGGCCTAGTCCCCCCTGCAGCGGCAGCTCTCCACCCCTCCTTCCTTTTCCAGCAGCAGCAATGATGGCCCAGGAGCCCGAGCAGCACCAGATGCCCACCATGGGGGCTGGGGCAGCGCTGCCAGCCCTGGTGCCTGGGCTTCCTGAGACCGAGGCTAGTGCTCTACAACACAAGATCAGGAACTCCATTTGGTAAGAACCGCCTGTTTACTGCAGACTTCACCCATTCATTGCACATGGGGAGGAGGAGCGGGGTTCAGCGGTTGTCATTATTTTACTATCCACTGAAACGGCTCTGTCTACACATGCAAAATATTTCAGGTTCCCTTTTCAATCAAAATCTTAAAGCGATGAAAAGCATCCTGAAGATGAATTTTAGTACATTTTTTACGGCATCCCTTAACGTTCACGAACGCTTACTGGCTTTATTGTGGACATAAACCCGTTTTTTGGTTAATTTATATGCTAAAGGGTGATCTGTAGTGCGAACTCAAGATGTATGTTACAAAGTTTAAGGCTGAACATATATATACAGCAAGAAAAATAACGCCTTTGGTGAAAGACCACCATCTCAAGAAACAATCTGGGTGAGGAATGTGTGTGAAAGAAACGTATTTTATGTTGTATCCATCTATGTAGGGGCGTGTTGTATACCACTACACTACTTTGGTTGAGGTCACGATAGGAAAACATACATCTGTGGATGAAAGCCACCTTATGCAGAAATTTGATCTCTCTCTCTCTCTCTCTCTCTCTCTATATATATATATATACATATATATATATATATATATTTATTTTAAACGTGGTGCTGACAAGTCAAGGGCAGCAATTTTTGGGGGGTTAGACCCAGTCCCTCTTTTCTCGTCACCTCCCCAGGTCACGGGTATATTGTTCTAGCATGGCATCATTTTGACAACAAGGTATTGGGTATAAGAGCTGCCTCACCTCCCAGTATTTACATGTATTGTTTATATAGCGCCTAACTGCGTGGGCGGTCAAGCGCTTAGTTTTAAAGTACTGTCGGTATTATCATGAACCCTGGCTTGTGTTTACAGGCGTGCCTACTTCTTGCAGGCGAATAGGTGTGGTCTCGTAGCGACTGATCTGGGTAAAATCGTGCTCAAAAGTGCCAAATTCTGTGGTGAAAATGGGCAGCACACACATGTCCGGGAGGGGAGTGAAGGAAGATGAGGGCGGGTGATAGGGGAGGCGTAGGGATGGTCGCCAATGATAAACAAGTTGTTGCTGTCTGCCGTGATCGAGCATCGAGTGTGCAGTGGAAAAAAAATAATGCCAAGCAGAGGGAAGCTGCATCTGCGAGAGGCAGCAGGGGGGGCGTTATTTCTTCTCCCTGGTTGCTTGAAGGCGGCGACTGTAGGTGTAGTGTATTGGGGATCTTGTGGAGGAAAATACTATCATCCGCGTAGAGAGAGGGCGAAAACCCGCACTGTCTGTCAGTCTGCAGGATTAGGTGCTGCTGCATCTCTGGGTGTTGTCTTTTTTTCTACCTCTGAAATGCTTTGTTTATGTTAAAGCCGATTTTACTGTACCAGGCTTGCCAATTTGCATTTTCTACCGAATAATCCGAATGAGAACGTCTTTGAAGTGTAACAGTAACTGGTTTATTCCAATTCATCGCCTGAATCACCGGGGGTTTAGCGCTATAAAAAACACCATGCATGCCTATTTTTGGAACGAGCTATCTTCCAGTGACGGTTGAAAAACACACATGAATGCCGTTTGTAATGAACAAGCATGGTCTTGGGAATGTTTGGCTTCAGCAATGTGTTTCCTTTTAGCTGGCCCCCTTTCTGACTGCCATTTAGGTCTGTGTGCACTGGGTGTGTTTGAGCCCATTTTAGAGCAATAACAAAGGTGGTGTGATGTGCAGAAATGTGCTGAATGGTTGATGCTCTGTGCGTTTGCAGCTCAGTCACCAGGTTGGAGTCTGGTGGGAGGGGGTGGGGGGGGGCTGTGATTGATGGACAACATCATCCCACCCCTTCATATTTTTATTACACATCTCGAAACACTGACTGCAGCAATCTTTCTCAGGGAGATCGCGAAAAATGGATTAAATGTCGCCACTTGTAGAAGGAGCAGAGCCTTTCTCTTTTTTGAATCCGTATGGCGTTTTCTCCTCTTTTGTTCATTTCGAGAAATCAGGTGGAGAGCCTGTTTACATGACATTCGGATTTGATGTCATGTCAGAGTTCTAGACAAAATGGCTACTTGCCGATTAGGTTTATGGAAATGTGAGAATTGAGTATTTTAACGTAGAGTATTTTACTGAGATTTTCACCCATCCATAGTAGAGTTGCTGGCCAAGTGATACAATTTAGTGATAAACACGTGGATTACAGTTTATTATTTACATTGATAGTGCTTCTTTAACGTCCATCACACCATTCCGGACATTCATGTACTAGACAACTTTTAACACTTCGCTTTTTGCTCTATATTTCCTTCTGGTTCTTTCAGATGCAGCATTTCCAGTAGACTTTTTGGCCTTGTGTAAAGCGCGCAACGCCATTGTGCCGACTACTTAAATAGATTTGTTGTGTCATTTTAGGTCTCGTACTAGCCAAGAGCATTTTACTTTTAATAAAAATGTATATAGTATTCATACCTATTTACACACAGGTCCATCGGTTTGCTGCAGTGTCATTCACATTTTCCTTCCGCCCATCACAGCATGGGGCATAGGGTCAATTCACTTCAGCCATTGGCTTACCTGGCTGTGAGTTATCTGCATTCTGCTCTGGCACAATGTGCAAATCAACACAATACAAATCACCTTCACTGCAAGGGGCTACTGCTGCAGTGTCTGCTTTTATATTAAAATATAAAGGTATTTTTTGGCCTGTGCATATTTTAATTATGTGAGAGTTTGGCAGCTCTCGACTCATGTCGTGTGTCTCCATTCAAAAATAATTCACAAACAAATTAAGCATTGGAAAAGCCAAAAGGATTGTCATCCAACATGAGACATTTAGCTTTGCCAGTGGTTGTTATATTTTTCTGGTGGCTCTCCCTTTTTCAGGTGGAAGCCTGATTAAAAAAAGTTAAATGGTAAGATTTCAATGTATCTTAAAATAGTTCAGTTTGTTAAGTGTACACTGCAGAGTTATGGAGTGTCCTGGTCATAACTTTGATAACAATACATATTATCTGAATGACAAAGATGTCAGTTTCCAACCTGCATTGTATTAATATTGCAAACAATTATTCAAAACAAAGAGAGCTGAGTAAAAGACATAGTAAGTGTAAAACAGGCATCAAAAGCACAACATATTCCCAGTTTTCTGAAGACAAGGAGCACAATGCAGATGAATATCCGCATAGTATGGGAAGACAGATCCTTGACTGGACCATGTTTGGACAATGGTTTATCTACCCATCCTTGCAGCCAGGTCTCCATAATACATTTTTGGTATAGTTGTACTTGCCTGGCTTTTGAAAGCTACAACAAGAAGGTACAGTTAGCTAGATCTTCTAATTGTATGTTGTATGGAAACAAAGTACTATATCCACAAATTCCAGGGGTGCAGAAAATGTTCTTCAAATACGGTTCCTGCAGTGATTACTCACATAGGTCTTGTTAGGGGTCCTCGGTCCATAATTCGCTAACCCACAAGTGTGGATGCAAATTGGGCTTCATTCATTCATGGTAGCTAGTAGAGGAATACTTTGCAGCCATTCTTAAATAAGACTTTAGCTCCCTTGTCATGAATGGTCAACTATTTTGTTTTATTTGTTTAATAATATTTTATTGATGCTGTTAAATTTTATAGAGATCGTTCTGAAATATTCACTGTCAAAAATCAGTATTTTTCAACAGGATCAAAAATGAAATAAAACGTAACCAGCTTATCCTAGATCATATACATGTCATTCTTTCAAATAATTAATTATAATTCTACTGACAATTTTATTTAGGAATCAACACTTTTATAACAACTGAAGTAGATGGAGGAGAAATAAGTGAGAGGAGAAAATTCCAGAAGTCCAATAAAATGTTCTCACCGTAGGGCAAATTAAGATTCTCTATTATATTATTATTTGATGCTGTTAACTTATGTCATTCCACATGGTCAAGTTCCAGAGGGTTTCAGACATTGCCTTCCTGCTCTTGCACAAATTTGGTGGTTGTATATCAATCAATCAGGGGCATTTAAAGCGAGCTACTCACCCGTGAGGGTCTCAAGGCGCGCGGGAGTGGGTGTGCAGCTCCGGGTCAGCCGAAAAGGCAGGTCTTGAGGCTCTTCCTGAAGGTGTGCAGGGTAGGGGAGCGTCTGATGTTGACTGGGGGTCGTTCCAGGCCTTGGCCGCGACGTAGGAGAAGGCTCTTCCACCTGCTCTGGCTCTGCGGATGTGCGGGGTCTCTGCTAGGGCGAGGTCGGCGGAGTGGAGGTTTCTTTTGAGGACGTGGAAAGAGACTCTTTCGTTGAGGTATTTGGGTCCGATGTTGTGGAGGGATTTGTAGGCTTCGGTGAATAGCTTGAAGGTTACCCTCTTCTCGACGGGAAGCCAGTGGAGGTCTCTCAGGTGCTGGGTCATGTGCTCATGTCGTGGGGTGCCGAGGACGAGTCTGGCTGCGGTGTTCTGGATGGTCTGGAGTTTGTGTAGCAGGGATTTGTTGATTCCAGCGTAGAGGGCGTTACCGTTGTCCAGTCTGCTGGTTATGAGTGCGTGGGTGACAGTCTTTCTGGCTTCGGGGGGGATCCACTTGAAAGTCTTGCGGAGGATGCGGAGGGAGTTGAAGCAGGCGGAGGCGACGGTGTTGATCTGGCGAGTCATGGTGAGGGAGGAGTCTAGAATGATGCCCAGGTTCCGGGCGTGGTCCGTCGGGGTGGGTGGGTTTCCGAGGGCGGAGGGCCACCAGGTGTTGTCCCATGTGGTGGGGGCTGGTCTGAGGACCTCTGTCTTCTCCGAGCTGAGCTCATCTAGGCTGCGACGTCTTACATTCCTTCCTGAAAGCTGAGTCTGATGTCTTCAGCGTTCTTCGTGAGGGAGAGGATGAGCTGGGTGTCGTCGGCGTAGGATATTATACTGAGTGCGGGGCTGAGCGATGACCTTTGGGGTGCTCCGCAGTTGATCTCTGTGGGTAGGAGAGGAAGGGTGGGAGTCTGGTCCTTTGGGTTCTGCCGGCGAGAAAGGAGCGGATCCAGTCGAGGGCGGTCCCCTGTATGCCAGTGTCGTGGAGTCTGGCTGCAAGAGTGCGGTGGGAGAGGTGTCGAAGGCTGCGGAGAGGTCTAGCAGGATGAGGGCCGCGGTGTGGCCCTGGTCGAGTAGGGAGCGGGTGTCGTCGGTGACGGCAAGGAGGGCGGTCTCAGTGCTGTGGTTACTTCGGAATCCCGACTGGGAGGAGTCGAGGATGGCGTTCTCTTCGATGAAGGTGGTCAGCTGGGCGTTGACAAATTTCTCGGTGACCTTGGCTGCGAAGGGAAGGAGAGAGATGGGCTGGTAGTTTTTCAGGTCCGTCGGGTCAGCCGAGGGTTTCTTGAGGAGGGGCTTGACCTCTGCCCGCTGCCAGACGTCGGGAAAGGTGCCAGATTCGAAGGAGGCGTTGATGGTGCGGCGTAGTTTGGGTGCTATGGTGGCAGCAGCAGCTCTGTGGAAGATGTGCGGTGGACAGGGGTCCGTGGGGGCTCCTGAGTGGGTGCTCATCATGGTTGTGTGGTGTCTTCGGTGGTGACAGGTGGTGATGGCGGGTTGGCTGTTGTTGCCAGAGGGGAGGGTGGTTTCTGGAGTCTGTTCGCTGAAGTTGTCGTAAAGGGCCTTGATTTTCAGGTGGAAGTAGGAGCCAAGCTTGTCGCAGAGGTACTGGGACGGGGTGACGTCCGTGGTTTCGCTGGGGGGTTTGGTGAACTACTAGATGACGTTGAAGAATTCCTTTGAGTTGCTGGCGTCGGTGAAGATTTTGTTCCGGATGAAGGTCCTCTTGGTGGCTCTTCTGCGTTGGTGGTAGTCGGTCATGGCGTTCTTATAGGTGTTCTGGTCTTCGGTGGTTTTGCTGTTTCTCCAGCGTTTTTCGAGACGTCTGCAGAAGCGTCTGGCTTCTTGGAGGTCAGTGGTGAACCAAGCTGCCTTTAGGGGCGTTGTCTGTCGGGGTGGTGGAGGGGTGCGAGCTTGTCTGCGCAGCTGGTGATCCAGCGGTGTAGTTCCTTGGCTGCAAGTTGGCGTCGGTGAGGGTGGAGTTGAGGTGCTCCTCTGTGACCTTGCTCCATTTCCTTCGTGGCGGGCGCGCGGCAGGCTTGTGTGCGTTGGTGGTGTTGAAGGAGAAATGTAACCAGTGGTGGTCTGTCCAGAGGGGCTGCGAGGTGTGGCTGAAGTGGATGTTGGTCCCTCTTGCGAAAATGGGGTGGAGGATGTGTCCGGCCTTGTGGGTGGGGGTGGTGACGAGTTGCTTCAATCCGAGGTTGGTGAGGTTGTCCAGGAGGGCGGTGGAGTGGGGGTCGCTGCGGTTGTCGAGGTGGAAGTTCAGGTCTCCAATGAGTATGTAGTCAGTTGAAGCGATGGCGTGGGGTGCGATGAGGTCGGCAATGGTGGTGGCGAAAGAAGCGCGAGGTCCAGGGGGCCTGTAAGCGAGGGTGCCGCGTAGCATGGTTCTGGGGTTGGTCTGGATCTGGAAGTGTTGGAGAGGGAGTCACTCGTGCTGGAGGTGGAGAGTCAGAGGGAGCTCTTGTGTACGATGGCGAGTCTGCCTCCTGGGCGGTGGGGGCGGTCCTTCCTCTGGATCTTGTATCCATCGGGAATGGCGATGGCGGCGCTTGCCCAGGTTTCCGTGAAGACGGCGACGTCTGGCGAGAGGGTGTCGAGGAGGTCCCAGATCTCTACGCGTGTCTGTGTAGGGAGCGCACGTTGAGGAGGATGTGCTTCGGTGGTGTAGGGGTCCGGCGTGGGTGTGGTGGTCGTTGGGGTGCTGTGGGTGGTGAACGATTGTTGGCAGGAGAACTGGCCGTGGGTGGTGTTTGGCGTGGACCGCTGGCAGTTGTTGTTCCTTTCCGGGGTTGAGTGCGAGGAGGGCAGCGGAGTTGTAGCGTTGGGAGGTCGGAGATCCAGGGTCCCTGGCGCTGGTTGCGGTTGGGTCGCGGATGGGTGCAGACGGGCTTGCCTTTGGCGCGCCCGCTGTGCAGACTCGCAGTGGCCGCCATTAAATATGGAAGGGGGGAGGGAAGCGCAGCTGGGAGGCGGGAGCGGGAACCGGCCGGTGGGAGGGGCCGCAGGGGCAGTAGCGGCGAGAAAAGGGCACGTAGAGCAACGGGCACAGGAAAACAGGGAACAGGCCAAAATCGGCAGAGGTACAGACTCACAATACAAAATTAACTACTCAGACACAATAACAAGACAGTGAAGAGGATAGAAGGAAGATAGAAAACGGGCACAGAAAGACAGAAAACGGCAAAATTAATACATAGGCACAATAACAAGACCGTGGAGAGGATAGAAGGAAGACAGAAAACGGGCACAGAAAGACAGAAAACGACACAAACACAGAGACAGACGACAGCGGACCAGCAGAAGAGCAAGGCTCTCCCACTGGACCACCAGGGATGAGGCGCAGGCAGGAGCCTGCGGGTGGAGGAGGGCCTCGAGCACCTACCAGCACAGGGGCAGCGGCAGCAGCACAGCGGAGCTGCTGAGGGAGAGAGCAGGTCTCTGACCAGGAGGTCAGAGGTCTAGCTCCTAAGCTAGAGGTATAGCGCTAACCAAGCTGAAATGCACCAGAGTGCTGTACAGTGTAAAAGGTAAAGATACTGTTGGAAAGTAATTGGAAGTGTAGTTGGGTTCTGAGTGTTGATTTGGACTGGTACCGTGTTGTAGTGTTCTTTAAAGAAGTGTTCTTTAAAGAAGTGTATCTTTGGGTCTTTCCTAAATTGGATCACGTTGAGGCAGTCCTAATGCTCATGGGGAATGTTGATCCAGAGCCCTGATACATAGATTGAGAATGGCCATTTCTCTGTTAAACGTTTTAGCGCTTTACCTCCAGTTGAATGCTATCCTGTTATAGCAGATGACGAACTTGTTAGCCAGATTGGCAATGGTGCCAGTTTGGATAGAATTACAGTTTATGCAGCTGGTTTTGAAGATAGTGTGGACCTCCAAAGGGAGCTAGTCGAGTTGTGGGGGTGACATGATCATTTTTCTTGAGTGTTTGATGAGGTGTGCTGTGGAGTATAGAATGTCCTCATGAGGGGCTAATGTGTGGTCTAGAGACAGGAAAACGGCTCCATTCAGACGCAAAAGCGTGTGTGCTTCCAAACCAGTTCTGAAGTCCTTTTTTGTTGCACTTTCTTTAATAGTGAAAGCTGGTATAAGGCCATCTTGGTTTTCTTGTTGATGTGTTCCTTGAGGGTGGGGTTGGAGTCCAGGCTGAATCTGAGTGACTTGGAGGTAGATAACCGTTGGGGGTTTGAGATCATTGAGTTTCATGCCGCTGAGGCAGGTTAAAACTAGTGTTTTGCTGAACAGCAGGTATTCTCTTCTGGTGAGGTAACATTTCAGTTTGATGCTACATGTCCTGATATGGATGAATCAGGCTTCGAAAAATCATAAAAATGTTACTAGACCTGCAGGTCTAGTAATTTGAATAATCTACTCAACCTAACTGTGATGTACTTGACCCGTAAACTGGTCTTGAAATTGTGTGAACCTAAGCAAATATTTTATTCTACAAAGCCACCTTTTTCTTCATTATCACTTTTGAGAGCACCTTCAAATATGCAAGTGTAGCATTTCTGCTGCACAAAAAAACCTCTTTTGTTTGATGAAATAGACTAAATGTTTGCTCCATGTATAATAAGAATCTAGCCCACATATAGGGTATACATGACCCCTGACTTGCCTCTTAGTTCACTAGTAACTGCGTTGCTATCAGGGCAGGAGTGTTTCTCAGTTCATATTTAAAAACTCACTTTTGTGGCCTAATGGCTAGAGCTGTCGACCTTGAAGCTGGGGAGCCAGTTTTGAGTCTCCACAGGGATGCTCAACATGCTGTGATTCTGGTTAAATCCCTTAATCTCCCGGTGCCTAACAAAATGAACGTGTCAGTCTCTAACGCAACTGGTGCTCATATAAAGCACTCTAATACCTTCGGGTGGAGTTCGCGCTATATAACCCCCCCCCCTAAAAGTTGGACCATATATAGAGAATGTAGGGATTGCAATTTCCTGATTGTGATTCTTTTCTAATCGTAATTAGGAAATCACAAGTCCTAATGTCCAAAAATCTGGAAGCTGGGTTTGCAATAGACCTACCTCATGAATATTAATGAGGTAGGCTGCAGTTTGCGACCCATTAGGAATTGCATAGATGGTGGGCTGCTGGGGTCAGCACACCACCATGTTTGCGATTGCTTTTTAATAAAGCAATCTTTTTTTTGTTTGTAACGTAGCCCGTTTTCCTTAAAAGAATACAGGATGTGTTTAAAAAGGAAAAAATGAAACGTTTCATTTTTTAAGAGAAGGCAGTTGTCCAAGGGACCACTGCCTGCTCTTACAAAATATTTGTAAATGGGCAGGGGTCCCATGTGGACCGCTTCCGGTTTGCTAATTGTTACCACCACCCTTGAGAAGTCGGTAAAAAACTAATGTTTTGCGACCGTAATTTGGTTACAAAACATTTATACATACCACTGCAAATCGGTATTGGGAAGGAACGCCCTAAACATGCCACTTCCAAATACCGATTTGCAAACCCAAATTGCGATTCGATAACAGGTTATCGAACCGCAGTTTGGCTTTTGTACCTTTTTGTAAAAAAATCTTTTTTGCAGTTGCAAATGACTCGATTCTATGAATTGGGCCTTTTGCTTCCTCAAAAAAGGTTTTGTTAATGTCTCCCTATATTACTAAAGCATGATGTGGTAGAAGACTGTCATTTACAGACAGTAAATTTCCCATTGAAATGGGCAAAAACCTTCCTACTAACATGCAGTTTTACTAGTAAAACTATATAGTGTATAAACAACCTGTGAAAATTGAATTTCAGCAGACCTATTCAGCATTTTCACACCACCAAGTAAAGTACTCGATTTGTTTTCATCCTATTAAAATATTTTTTCATCACACACAATTACAAAAATTGGGCTTCTTAACTACAGAAATATATTTTGAAATGTTTGTACAGTTCACTTTTTAGCTATTTAAATGTTGTGGGTTAGAAAAAAACCAGACATTCTAAAGCCTTTCATTTCACACTATTTGCACAGCATGTCAGGCAGTTCACTTTTCTAAATACTGGCACTCTGCAGTCATAGAAAGAAAAGTAATTGTTAGAAGATGTAAACTGACCTCTGTCTCTGAACACAAAGTAAATGTGACAAGATAAAAACAAGATTTTAAGGCTTCTTTATTGCTCCTTCACTTTCTAAGTGAACAGAACACCTGTTCTTTATCAGCCCACCAAAACTGGTGAGTAGGCCCTAAATATAGCTTGCCGTGATCAAATCTGATTCGCCATAGTGAGCGGGCGAGTAGATTTTTTGAGGCCGGATGAAATTCGGGCAGCGTTTGAGGTGTAGGGTGTTTAATGCTGGGAAGACCTTGAAGTAGAGTGGTGTATCTTTGGCATATTGGTGGATTTGGATGCTGTTGTTGGTGATCCATTTAAGTGTACTGTTCGAGTCTATATGGAGTGGGATGGTCAAAGATAGCTGAGATATTCATTAATATCAGTAGACAGGCGTCCGCTTTATCTGCCATCAGAGTGGTGCCATCTATGATTTGTACTAGAGATATCTTGGTACTCCAGCGTGATGTAAAACTGTTATGGTAGTTGGACAGGAGATGGTTGGCATTGATGTGATCTTGAGTTTTGCGCAGACTGCTCTTTCAATGGCGTTAATGATGAAAGGTATCTTCACATGTTTTGTCTTCTGTTTCCACGCATGTTTTGTCTTTGAAATACTTGTACATCATAGCCCAAATTTTCTGGTACATCATAAATTGTGCTGTCGTGCTTGCAGTATTCCCCCGCTTTGTGACAATTCACCAGGTCATTATAAATATTTCTGGTGTTTTTGCAGTTACTGGTGATGTTGCTCAAAACGTTGACCCGAAAAGTACTACTCTTGGGACATTTGGAAAGCATGCTTTTCAAAGCACCTTCTACTCTGTGGCGGAGCCAACCACAGCGAGAATCCAATAATCCGTAAACGTTGTTTTTAGAGACAACAATGCTCTTTTTGTAATACAACATACTGTCTGTTATATAACGGTTGCCACAGAAGTTTTAAAGACCTATCTCTGTAGTTCTAATTTCTGTGTTGTAATTCAATTCAATATTTTTATTCAAGATTTGGAACTCCTAGGAGGTCCACATAAAATTACGTACATAGTATTATAAATAACAAAACATAATCAGGCTCTTTCCACATACCATCATAAAATTTACCACCGCGGCACGTAAACATTTCGACTTTAAATAGCATTTAAAATTTGTAACATAAAGGAAGAGATAACAAACCGTATCCTGTAAGTGCATAGGACATCTAATAGCTACCCATTCATAGATTTTATAAACCCAAAATTCTAATTCAAATAAAACAATTAAAAATTATTTATCAAGCAAGGAGGAAGCAAAGCCTCTCTTACAATGTACAAATATACAAAAGGAAGTAAAATATCCACCTAATAGCAGCATGGAAGCAGAGTAACTGAAAGTAGCCAGAACTGTGCGAAAGCCAATTCAGTAGCAGCTAAGTTATGTGCAAATTCATGCAAAGTTTCACTTCGATTAATTTTAAGGATAACCGTAAGGTCAAGGTGGAACATATATTCAACATATCCCTAATGTGCAAAATGGCAGTAAGCAACAGCTTGGATGTGCAAAATGCAATTTGAAAAAAAAATACTAGTCCTTCGTGAGATTTTCTTAAACGAGGAAGTTAACTACCCAAATAGAGTAAATATATATATATAACAGATTTAAAATATAATATACATAAATTCTTTAAAATAGTTAAAAAGTTTTACACATACCGATTCATTTTTTGGACAAAAAAGAATCTCGGGCTGAAGCTACGTTTTTTACACTGTTCTGTAGGAACATCGGCCTACGCCAACGATAACGACTCGAGACCAATGCCGGACAGGCAAACAAAACATGATCTAAAGTCTGGATACCCAGATTGCAAAAATTACAAATTTTACCATTATTCGAATTCTGAGACCAGTTTACTGTTAAATCGTTTAGGGGTAGGAGATTCATGCGACATAAAATTAGCAGGCGCCGGATTCCATGTTCTAGATTCCAAAATACGTATTTTTGTGGGGTTCTCAGTACGTTAGTCCTAACTATTAGTTTTAGTCTTTCCTTAGAATTACAAAATGTAATAGCTTTATTAAAACTGATTTTACCACATAAAGTTTTTAGGAGAGATTTAAATCCTAAGGGGTGGGAGTGAGAACACTAAATCATCTTGTATACCAAAGATTTTCTGTGCCAATAAAAAATCCTGACAAAAAGAGAAGTTACCTGCCTTCACATTAAAAATTTCGCGACATAGATCTCTTAGTGTATCCGGTTCACTGTTTTTTAGTTGATATCCCCAACGTAGAACCCGGGATAAGCCTTGAATATAAGAGCCTGTCAACCCAAATTCTAATCTAATTGCTGCCGTTGGAATTACTGTACAAAAATTGCAAAGTTTGCGTAATATTTGGCCTTCGGTCTTATCTAAGAAATTCCAGTCCTTAACAGGGATTGATTCAATCGCATAAAGCAAGGTTGGTGGAATTTTTGCCTTAAAAACCGTCAAAAGGTGTAAGAAATGTCTTCTGCCCATAGCCTGGTAGAAAATACGCAGGCCATTGGCATGAGACATTGCCTTACAAGTGCTATGATCAATATGAGGTTTATTCTTTGAACTGCCTGTTAAGAGTTTCCCTAAATAGAGGTAAGAATCTACCACCTCCAACTTTTCAGGACCAATTTGACATTTAAAGTTACAAAATTTTCGACTTTTAGAACTTTTCATAATTAAAATTTTACTTTTAGAAACATTTATTTTCAAGAAATTATCTACCGTGTATTTCTGTAGTAATGTCAGCTTTCTATTTAGCCCGATAGGGGTTAGGTCCATTATTACAACGTCGTCTGCATATAGAAGACAAGCTAAAGATCGGGAGCCTATCTTAGGTGCGTCTCCACTAATTTGGGCGAGACAATCGGGTAGGTCCGCTATATATAAAGAAAATAATAGCGGTGCTAGCAGACAACCTTGTTTCAGGCCATTTTCTGTGGGGATTATGTCAGAGAGACCTTGGTTTCCTCCCATTAGTATCTGGCACCAAGTTTGGGAATGAAGAGCAATAATTAAGGATAACAGAGGAGAGGGCAGACACATTTTTTGCAACTTTCTCCATAAAAGCGGTCTATCTACCTTATCGAAGGCTGTAGAAAAATCTATAAAAGCCATATATACATTTGATTTACGAGTAGATGTATATTTTTCCTCAATTAGTTTCAACATAAATATATTGTCTAAAGTGGAGTGACTTTTGCGAAAGCCTGCTTGTTCTAAGGGGAGGACCTTCATCTCCATCACCCATTCAGTAAGATGAATCAGGATACTACGTGCGAATATTTTTCCTACCGCGTCCAGTAGGGCAATTTGCCGATAATTGCCTGGATGTGATCTAGGGCCCTTCTTGTACAGTGGAATTAAAACACTTCCAGACCAAGAGGGTGGGGTCTTCCCCTGAAGGTAACAGGAATTAAATAATGGAGCAAGATAGGTAGCCCACAAAAGTGGCTCTTTTTTAATAACCGTCATTGGGATTTCGTCAGGGCCCATTGCTCCTGAAGATCTCATTTTTCTTATAATTCCGGTCACTTCATTAACTGAGGGTGCGTAGTTGGATACGAAGGCATTTGATTGATCAAATGCAGCGATATATGATTTTAAGGAAATAGGGTTCGCGGAATACAAATCTAATAAATGAGATTTCCAATCGTCTTCTTTTATTGGTATTGGGAGCGATTTTATTCTAGTCCCGCAGCAATCTGCAATAATTTCCCAATACCTTTTGGAGTTATTTTTAGAGGCTGCCACCTTTAGCTGCATCCAAACACCGTCCTCCTTTATTTGTCTTAGCGAACGTTTCTTCCTCTGTCTTTTTCTCTTTAATAGATTTATTAGATTGTTTCTTTCGCTTGAGAATTTCAAAAACTGGGCCCTCACTAATTTATTTATTTCCCTGTTTAAAGTGAGCAATGCATTAAAATGTGGTCTCTGTTTGACGGGAGCACAAATTAATTTGCGGGATTTCGCCAAGTGACCTATATTGACGGAGAAGGAGGCAAGTAGATCACAATGTAAAGGATCACCCTCGACCGTTATTAAGCGCTGCTGCTCTCTTATTAAGGTTAATAAATGTGTTTTTAGTTTAACGGTAGCTAGAGTGTTCCAATAAATTCTACCATTTGTTACATTAAACTCTACTGTGTCACCTTTAAAATTCCAGTGATCAACCCTGGCGCAGGTGAAATCGAATTTAAAACAGATCAGCATATGATCACTAAAAACGTTTCCAAGAACTTCCATACATGTGAGTTTGTGAAAAGAATTAGCAGAAACAATCAGATAATCTATAATGGATCTTCCAGTTGGCGCTTTATGAGTATAATTAGCAGGAATATCATTATCTAGCCTTCCGTTAACAATTAAAAGGTCTAGACTTCTCAAACCTTCAAGTAATGAAACTCCTCTTTTATCTGTCCTACTTTTTTCAGGAAATTGAGCAAACGGAATCTTAAGGGCTTAATTTTTTTCGGTATTGGAGAATACCCTTATACTATGGGATGAAACTTTAGAATTCAAATCTCCCATCAGTAATATCGACCTACAATCTTCGTTGTCCAAAATGGAGGAAATAAAGAGGAATAGCTCTTTTAAAAGATAAGAATATGCGGCATCGGGGGGCAGGTATGCATTTATAAGTAACATGGAATCTAGGGAAGCTTGGTCCTCCTTATGAACTAATTTGATCGCCTGCATTAGGTTAGAGGGATGAGAAATTTCCTTGTATGACCAACTAAGGCTCGTACTTAGTAATATGGCTATACCTCCTTTGGCGTGACCTCTGTTTACAGGTAACGCAGGCCGGCTCAGCACTATGTAATCATCAGTAGACCAGTTCTTAGAGATCCAGGTCTCTTGTAAACAGATTACATCAGCATTTTGTTTTTTCAATAGTAACAGCTTATTATTGTTATTGCTTAAGCCAGCTGCGTTCCAAGATATCACCTTCAATTCCTTGCTAGGAGGAATTCGCACATTTTAAGCCTAAGGGCCTATTTGAATTTAGAACACCTGCCACCCAGCCCCATTTCTTATCTTCCTCCTCTAGAGGGGGCATATAAGGACTATTTTTCCCTGTGTGGATCAGCACCCTCCTACCTTCTTTACCAAGAAAAACCTGCATAGAACTGTCCTTCTCTAACAACGGTTTGTCACCTGCACTGGTTTCTAAATCAAAAAAAGGAGGCTTTTTTTGAGTCGCTATTTTTAAGGATGACATTACTTCTGGTATTAAGACATCAATGCCACAACGGCGTAATTTATCGCTGTGGGCCACTATTAAATGGGAAATGGCCTTAGAAGCGAAAGTTACTCTTGCTCCCCGAGGGTTGTTATATTTTTGAACCTCAACCAGCACAATATCGTTACTTTCGATCATCCGTAAACCTGAGATCTCTGCAAAGCAACCCAACAAGAAGGACCTATTCATAAAAGGTTCATGATCAAAAATAAACGAAAAGTCCAGACTATAAGAGGCGGGCTGGGAGTTAATATCCATGCTAGGCGCCTCGGAGATGAAATTTTCGAAATTATAAATAGTATTGTTGCCTAAACAGGAAGCAAATAATGTAGCATTAGGATTCAGTGCACTTTGAGCAAAGGGAGGGACACATTTATCTAATGTCTCAACTGCTTTAGTAGGGTTACAAGGACCACCTGAGTTTAAAATAAGGGAGCTAGAGCCCAAATGATTAAGTTCAGTTTGTCCATTTTCTATATTTGTAACAGTTACATCTGGCTTTGGAGACATATTAAGGATAGTGGTAGGATCAAAGCGTAACTGTTTAGACCTTTTTTTGTTTATCCTTCTATGTTTTTCCTTTTTTCCCTTCCGCTTTTTCTTGCAGACGAAGTTATTTTTGGTCTTAAATTCTGTTTCCTTGATAGGAGAACTTCCAACGTTATGTCTTTCCTTTGCATGCTGTTTTGGCGGTTTTATGGCTGTTTTTTGGAAGATTGGAAAAACCTTTAGTCTTGGGTTTATATTTGTATTTTCTGTCATAAGGAGTGGACAGGACGGAGGGCCAACCGCTGTAACTAGAGACTCCGTATCAAAAAGTTGTTGTAAGGTAGAAGAATGTAGCTTATCGAGTATATCCTCGTATCCTTTCTTTTTACGTTTTATTATTTCTGCTGAAAAGGAAAGACTTACCAGATTGTGTACCAAAGTCTCGCCCTTTGACTTGTGGAAAAGAATTTATTTGGATAAAGTTTAGTTTGTTGGGGTCATTCATCGGAAGGGGACTATTTATTCCCTTCACATCCTTTGAAGTACTGGGAGGAAGTGCACAGACCTTATCCAACAATAAGTTTTTATCAATTGCGATCATTTTTGTCAGTGTCAAGACAGAATCCAAAATAGAGTCGGAATTACTTACTGACTTCTCTAATAATGCTAAAATAGAGGCCAGCACTCTTTCTAAGCAAAGTAACGAATCCGACAACAACATTTTTGACTCCGGATTATTAATTAATGGGGGAAAATTTAGGGATAATTCGGTGGTTAGTGATCCCTGTGAGTCTAATAAACTTGCTTCGCTAGGTGTACTGCTAAACAATTGTAATTTCACAGGAGGATCCTTAGAAGATAGTGGGGTGGCAAGAGAAAGAATCCTAGACGATTCTAAATTAAGTGCGTAAAACTTCATATGTGGAAGTTCTGGGTTGATATCAGGCAGCGTAAAATCTTCCGCTATACGGTCATCCTTTTCTTCCCCTTTTTGAGATGATTGAGCAGATCCTACAGGGTCGAAGGCTCCAATTACCGTGGAATGAGTAGTTAGATTTGCCAAAAGGAGTCAACTACTATCCTAGATTCCATGTGATGGATGTCTATCGGGCATGAGTCCCTGATTTTGGACAAAGGAGAGGGAGATACTACTAATACTACTGATTTTCCAGGAGTTGCTTTAGTCACTTCATGCTTTTTTCAGGTGATTCCGGCATCTCTACAAGTTTTAAGCTTGTTTCTTTTTTAGGAAAAAGGAAGGAATGGTGTTGAAACTCTTCAGGGAATTGATTTGCAGAGACTGATTCCTTAAAGGGTTAGCTCTAGTTTTTTTACAAGCTCTTGTATACACTAATCTGCCAGAGCGAAGTTTTTTTGCAGTCATAGCTTTGCTCCTGAATTATATTATAGGACCCTTGCCATTCAGCCAGCATAAACGGAGAAGAATGAATTCGAGGACCCCAATACGCTAATGCGCCCGAGCACCGATGCGCCGCTTATGCTACACCGGGCTCTGAACGCAGAGCTGAATTTCCTCTCTCCAACATACAAGTCTTGCAGGCACAGCCCTCAGTTCGCAGCCCCCACGTCTCACGACCGCTAAAAATTCTTCACGGGCGGATTTCAAGCTGCCTGCAAAATAACAGGCAACGCTTCCGTGAAATAGTGCAGCCTAGGTGAGTAGCTAGATTTGCTGAAAAGACTTAGCGGGAATGGTGGCTACTGCTGGCAGGTGATGAGATGCGATGCGATATAATTCAATGACGCAACTCCTTCTCTCTATTCCAAACTACTCTCGCTGCTTGCTATAGCCTCTCCCCTCCCCCCCGCCTATGCAAAGCAAGGGGGGGTAAGGGGGCTAGGGGAGGAGCGGTGTGTAGATGCAATGCCGGGCTAGAGCAAGGCTGCGGCCTCTATAATTTAGTAGGTTTTGGTGGGTAAGGCCACTGGGTCGATGGGCCAACGACTGTAGGTGGCTTTGTAAACGACACCAGCCTGACTCCTACAGCCGGGCCGCCACCCACAAACTTCACTCCCACGAGTAAGGAGCAAGGCAAAGGCGGGGCAGAGGGGGGCGAAGCAGGGCAGGGCTGGCGGCAAAGCGGGACAGCGTAGAATAGTGTGGAAATTTTTCACAGAGCAGCACAGCTTGAGGGCACCAAGAGTTCTGTTGTCCTTATGGACCAGCAATAATCCAGGTTCCAAACCAGGTTAACAAAGTCCACTCACCCCTCGCCGCCGCTATCTGCAAACGTCTTGCCTCTTACCGCCAAACCCACTCACAGGGGGAGGGGATAATGAGTGAGCATAAAGGAGCCGAGAATGGGGGAAACACGGGGGGAGCAAGAGGAACTGCCTCCACCGCACCAACCTGCGTGCTCAGCCCCCACAGCTCACCCACAGCTCACCCCCCTCTGCTCTTCAGCACTTTCCAAACGCCAGCTCTGATCGCGGCGCCGTCGGCTCTTCCAAACGCTCCGCTCCGTTCAGGCGGCTGGTTGCGCTGATTGCGCGAGACTCTTCCTCTTCCTCTTCCTCTTCCTCTTCCTCTTCCTCTTCCTCTTCCTCCTCCTCTTCCTCCTCCTCCTCCTCCTCCACTGAGATTCGACTTGCAAAAACTCTGTGTTGTACTGATTCCGCTCATCATATTTCCTGACATGTTAACCAACATAATTTCCCCATTTCTTCTCTTACTGTGTGTATCTAGTCACACCAGCTTTTGTGATTTGAAATTCTTCTTTGAAAAATTAAAATACCTAAAGTGTTCCACCATTTTTCTTTGTTCTAGTGCTTCAACCAATCAATAGATTTATGCATTTTATTTAGTTGTTTTTATATAATGACTCGTGCCTTGTCTTGATATTAGTGTTCTAAAATGGTTATCTGCCATTTCGATGTGTCCATGGAACTTTCTTCTGATAATGGAAAAGGTTTCAAACAATTTACCTTATTCTTCCTTTCTATTTTCAGTCGATCTATCAGCGCTATTTAATTTATAGCATAGTGTTTTAGTGGGTGGCCTTGCTGTAGCAGACAATGGTATTCATCTCCTATGACTTGTTCTACTCAGTCTTCCCTTTGTGATCTAGTGGGGGCATCCCTACTTTGTTAGAAATACCCTCGCCTCTAGGGCTAGTTGGTGGCATGATTCATCAATGGATCATCATCCAGGGTACCGTGTGTACCTTAGTGGGCTCAACAATAAAAAATAACAATGGCCTTTGTGTGTTTTCTTGGGATGTGATCTGGGATTAAAATTGTCTTTAGGAATCCAGTATATTCGTATCCTTTATACCTTTCAGGATCCTTTTGGCAAGATTAAAACTGCCGGTTCGATGTATATGGAGTTAAAATGGGCACTACATCAACAAAGATCTACATTTTCAGCCACTTATTTAATGCCTTAAGGTCAAATAGCTTTCTTTAGGATCATTACAAATAATAGTTCCTTTGTACTGCTTCTTAATTAAACTTTTTATTTCTGTGAATCCTCCAATATTTGTGTTGGTTCTCCTTCATACTTGCATCCCATGTTTACAAACCAACTGCTTATTCTCGTCTGCTGGTAAGTTTCTCAGAGCTTATACTCAACCCCCATAGAGCCAGAATCTGCATGGAAGCGGATAGGTCCTGGGAAGGCGTGCACTCATGACGAATGTGTGACTACAGGGCACGTCCACCTACAAGGCATCTCTGATATCCCTTCCCTCTTTTCCCCAGAAGAGCCCTGAAAACTTTTCTTTTAAGCTAATGAATGTCCATCTGCCAGCCTCCCCTTGTTGAGTGAACTGAGAGAAAAGTTAGTTTCTGTTGTATACACAGTCAGTTCTTCATGAATAAGTAAAATACTTCCATTTATAGTTAATTTCTTAAAAATTTCCACATTGATGTGACCAGGCGACGCCAAATAAACAGCAAGTGCTGGCATTAGCTAATGCCAAAATGGCCACCAGTGTGTCATTGTGCTTACGTACGCATGGGCTGCCATCTTGGAATGGGTTGTCCATTAATTAAAAGCCGTTCCAAAATTGTCTCAGATGCGTGTGCATGCAACGTGATCACAGGCGGCCATTTTGGGATTTTTTAATTTACTGTCCCAACAGTGTTTCAAAATACTGTTCCAAAATTTGAGATTTATAACAGTAAAAAAAAAAAAGTCAATTGGAGAGCAAGAAAAGGAAGGGAGTTGACCGATAGTACTTTGCAGATGTCAGGACCTTGTAAAAAAAATAATATATATATAAAATGGGAAACAGGACTGGGAAGCAACTGATGAGGGTAGTAAATAAAGTGACCTGGAAGGACAGGTGCTGGATGAAGGAAAATTGTTATTCACGCTCTCAAGGGTTTTTTGGGTTGCCCTTGTTTGTTTATATTGGGAGAAAGAAAACAAGCATTGACAAAGCCAGTAGGTCACGCTTATGCGAGAGCTATTGGCTTTGTCAGTCTTACAGTGCTGTATAGAAAACCAACGGCTTGCAATGCTACACTGCATGCGAGTAGTTTCCATCCTCCCTCACAGATCAGGACCATCCCCTATGGGGAAATGTTGAGAACAAAAAGAAACTGTAGTGATGAAATAAGATTAGAACATGAACTAGATCTGGTGGAAAAAAGATTCAGGGACAGAGGATATACACAAGTAGCCATTAAAGAGGCTCGCTATAAAGCCAACAGGGTCAAAAGAGCATGTCTCTTAGCTAGCAACACCAAAAGAAATGAACACAACAGGAGAAAAGTTGCATTCATCACTCCATACACTAACATGAGCACGGATGTGTATAAAATTTAAAAAAAAACATTGGCATTTACTAACACATGATGCCACCCTATAAGAGGTGATTGGTTCTAAACCAATAATCACCCATGAAAGAGGGAGAACACTTAAACAACACTTGTGTCCTAGCTTTATACCACCTACGGTTAACACAACATGGTTACCATCTCCTCCAAATGGCTTTTACAAATGTGGATCATGCAACATCTGTTGTTTTGCCATGCACAGAACCGTGACATTTAAGTACAATACAGAGAAAATGTATACAGTGCACAGTTTCATCAACTGTAATACGAAATTTGTAATCTATTGTATTAAATGTATTTGTGGGAAAATCTACATTGGTAGCACTGTGAGACCGTTAAAAGAGAGGATCCAGGAGCATATAAGAGCCATACGTAATAACAATGAACAATATCCTTTGGCCGTTCACTTCAATACAGTCCATAAATCAAATCAAATGCTGAAGTTGGGCTTTCATGGTATTGATGTGACACGTCCTGGAATAAGGGGTGGGAACAGATTGACCAAACTTCGGAAGACCGAAAGTGAATGGATAATTAAACTCAGGACGGTGGAACATGGGATAAATATTGATAAAGAGATGTTTGAATTTCTTTAAAAATATAACAATGTTTGTACCGAATGTATATTTCAGTCTTTAAAAATCTGTATCATGGGGCGGTTCACTCCCTTTATCTCCAACACACCTAATCTGGAACTAACTATTGCCTCGACCTCCAATGATTCTTTAAGCATACCTTAGCACTAACTCACTCCTTCTGTATGAGCAACTGTATAGGTTTTACATTTTGCTAACTACTTAGATGAATTAATTAACCTTAAACTGATAGAGATAAAATTGTCATTGACACTACTTCGAGTTCACCCTTACATTAACAGTTAAGTTTAAGTACCAGATCCATTTTCACTTGAATACCTAATTCCTAGAATAGGAAAGAAAGGGACTTTTAATTACGTCAATATAGCTGCCCTACGATCGGCAATATTGTAGCGTCTCATTACAGACTAGATGTCTACCACGCTGTATTCTTAGTGCCACATTAAGTTGCTGGCCTTTCATTGCACCAAATTCTCTGTTCAAAACATGTTCTTGAGCGGTATAGGAACCACCTTTGATGCGTGACATTTTATAATGTTTTTCCATTGTCCTTCACACTTTTGATTTGATTATTTTCGTTTTTTAAGTACATACATTGACTTTTACCTAAAAAACATGGGAACAATGAAGGAACGATGTCCCCTTGATTGCTGCAGGGATACATAATATATGTCACTTAATGTTAGCATTCACTAGATCAATATGGCCGCCGTGCTTTCTACACACGAAATGGCACTCTTTGCTTTGGGCCCGCTTTTCATACCAATGATCGCACCATGTTTGTACATAATGATAACAGCGCTGACTTCAGACGCATACGAAGCAGTACGAATGTCCGAGTGAAGTTTTGGACTTTGAGATATTTGCGGTAAAAGATAATTCTGCAGATAGTTATTTTCCAAAATTGTTATATACTCCACAACAAGTGGAGTTTTGTTATTTATAAATCCTGATAGTTTTTAGACTGATTTGAATTCCCCTTACATGTTCCCTCGGCTTGCAGCTGACTTATCAAGGTCTAGTGCTCTTTAAGACGAAGAATCATTTATGTGGAATTTACGGGACCTTTTGGAATTTTAAGGACGGATACTGATAGAGCAACTGCCACGGTTTCTACTTTGGCTCCACTAGCATATATGATGCCGGTAAGCGATAATTGGAACGGACTGTTCATAATCTTGAGAGAAGGTGAGTCACATTTTTGTGTGGTCTACGCCTCCATTAAATAGGGTTCTTATTCAATGGTCTCACTAACTTTTTAATAATTTGCACTGAAAATACACGCTAATTCTGGTTGATCACTCTGGGACAATGTGTGCATGTTTTTTCAAGGGCACTATACATCACCAGAGGTGTTCTCTCTATCTTTTATCTCGAAATCTATTTAACACTGGATTGGTTAAGTGCACTCAGCTCTCATTTTGAAAGGGGCACACATTTTTAAAGTGTTTGGAATATCTTTATGTATATATATATATATTGCATGATGCAAACTGTTTGTACATGTAATTTTGCAGCCTTGAGGAAGTCCAGGAGGACGAAACGCACGTCGGCTGCCGTTTTGTGTCTATAATGGAATAAATCAAAAAGACCTGATACGCCAACTGCTGTGGATCATTTATTGAAAAATCATCAGTGGAACTTTTATAACTGGTTGTGTTTTTTCAATGTATTACTAATTGAGGATAAAAGTGACAGTTCTTTGGTGTGCTTTGGTGCATATGTTGGACATTTTGGTCTAGACTGCGGCTGCAGGTCTAGCGGATTTATACCCAAGGTGGGTGGGTATCAAAGCACCATGGGAGCACCCTTATAAATTGAAAAGTTGTGAAATAAGTTTCGAAAAACGAATTACTGACGCATAGATGTGCAGATCTGTAAGCATATCCACCAGATGTATACTTGTAACAGTCTTTCAGGCATGTTGTACAACAGAACACCTATTGTGCAGGCAGCATGGCTAAAAGTTTAGGAAAAAAGTGTTATGACACCGCCAGCACTGGCTGCGTCATAGCCCTTTTTTTTAGGGCGTGTGGGGGTGAGGAAGGGACAAGCAACCGCGGTGGAGGGGCATCGAGGGGAGAGGAGGACAGAGGGACGGGCCAAGAAATGACTGGTGACGGAGAAGCAAAGACGAGGAGAGCAACGACGGGTAAGTGGCGGGGCAGGAGGAATAGGTCAAGCAATAAAGTGTGAGTGGACGAGGCAATCATTGATAATTGAGCAACAATTTGGGGAGGTGGACGGGGCAAGTAACAATGACAGGGTAACAACGCAGAAGGGGGGAAGGGACGGGGCAAGTAACAATGGGGTAACAACGCAAAAGGGGGAGAGGGACGGGGCAAGTAACAACGTGGTGCAGGATGGGGGGAGGACGGGAGACAACCTGAAAACACATGGACTCTTAGTGAGTGCTGCAAGTAGACGCAATAAGTAGCCGGTGCCAGAAAACGCAAGCAGGGTAAGGACTCTCACAAACAAAGGAAACAGTACTAGGGCTATGCTCCAGGGGTAGGGAAAAACACACAAAGAGGAAGTAAAGCTGGACCACGCTAACCAAACAGAAGGCATCAAATAAGAATGACTTGAAGCCAACCAGTGGTAAGTGTTGTGGGTTAGGAGTACCAAATAAAAATCTCACGCCAAGTAGTTTTTTGTAGAAGATGTTAATTCCAATACAGGACCCATGACCGCTTCCCTGCTTAACAGCCCATCAAGTGACTGCCAAAGCTTACATTCTAGAACTAATACACACATTCCTTTAGGAAATTTTACATTCTACTAATTTCTAAAACCTAAGCAATGTTAATGCTATAACACACATAAGCAATACAAGTACCTTACATACTACACTATCCCCCCTTTATCAAACAAAACAAATGGAAGAAAAAAAACCTTTATAAACCAACACTTTAATAAGTGACATAATCCTTAAATCTAACGGAAGCAGATAACTCTTCTAACACGATTAGATCCACCTATTTCTCCAGCTCCAGAAGCAGACGGAACTGCAGCTTCAATTTCAACTTCAGCAGCAGATGAACAATCTCTACCACCAGCAATACTAACCGGCATTTCATCACATTTTCTCTCTGCTGCATCTTTGAACTGCTACCACCCTTCTTTATCATACTCTCACACATCCTTGGTAAGGAATTTTTCACCAATGATTCTAGCTTGTTCTTCACTCACCTTGATCACAGCATTCTTGTTCCATTGCCACTTCTCTTCAAGCAACACAGCCAATTTAGACACCTTCACAATGCGGGTTCTGACAGTCTAGATTCACCTTTTCACAACTTCTCTGTTTTTTTTGTAACCAAAACCCAATCACCAGGAACCAAACATTTCTCTTTCACACCTTTCGCTCGCGGATTTGCTCCATATCCACATTTCCATAACGCTGTCCTAATCGGTCTTCTAACCATGCTAGCTTTGACAAATCAAAAAGGTTTTCAACCTCTCAGTAAAACAATAGGAGCAACATCAGTGGTACTAGGTGGAGTGGTATTGTAACTCCACCCTTTCGGCTGTAAATATTCAGCTACATTCAAATTATTAGAAACTGCAGTCCTTCTTTAAGCATGTGGTTCGCCCTTTCAACTAAATCATTGAACGAAGGGCTATTTAGAGAAACTCTAACATGCTTGATGTCCCATGAGTTAAGAAAATCAGAATTTTTTACGAAATGAAATGAGCGCCATTATTGGAAACCAGTTTCTTAACAGAACCCTCCAGATGAAATATATGTTCAAGAAATTTAATAGCATTCAAGAAATCAACTGTTGTCACAAACGCTAAATACAACCATTTTGAAAAATAGACCATAGCAACAATGAGGTATCTGTTTCAGTTACCTAACATATTGTATGGACCAGCGTAATCAACTCCTATTTTTTCCCAGGCTCCTCTCGGCCAGTCAGCTGGACACAGAGGAGAAGTGGAAAGTTTCCAGTGATTATCTGAGCATAAACATTCGCGACAGCTCTCAACATATTTCTTAACCTGCCCATCAATGCCTGCCCACCAGTAACACTGCTTAATCTTCTTAAGTGTGGCAAATATTCCTAAGTGTCCAATGTGCAACAAAGAAATTATTTTATCCTTTAAACCAAGTGGTGGGACAAAAACATCTTGTCTAACGTCGTGATTGACCAGAGATAATTCAGAAGAAACTTGAGAAAAGACCCTCAGTTCCAAAGTCGTACTTCTATCATGGCCATTCCTTCACTAGATACTTCTTAACTAGTTTCAACACATCAACTTTGTTGCAACATAAATTCCACTCCGTTTCAGCAATACGAAACTGAGAAGTAGCATTCGTAACAGTCATGACACCTTCATCCTCCTCCTGGTACTCTAACCATAATTCATCATCCTTCACAGTTCGGTGAGACAAACAGTCCGCCCTGATATTTTTGCCACCAGAAATGTATAAAATTTCAAATTTGAATTCCTGGAGTCTTGACAGTAACCTAATCAAATGAGAAGAAGCTTTATTAGAATAGCTGCGACCCAACGTATAAATGAGAGGCTTGTGGTCCGTGATCAAATCAAACTTTGTTTCCCAAATGTACATCCTGAACCTTTCTGCTGCCCATGAACACACAAGGGCCGCCCTCTCAATTGTGTTGTATTTCTCTTCAGCTACACTCTGCATCCTAGAGGCAAATGCAATTGTTTTTTCTTTCCCTTTACAAACTGGCTAAGTACAGCACCCAAACCCTTGGCGCTGGCATCAGCTATAATAAAACTCTTTGCTCCTTGCGTGAAAGGCCTAATGGCAAATGCGTTAACAATTAAATCCTTGATACCATCAAAAGCCAATTGAGCTTCATTTGACCACACATTTCACATTCTTTTTTAATAAACTCCTTAAAGGTTGTGCTGTCAATGCATATCCCTGTACAAATCTAGCGAGATATTCAATAAGACCTAAGAATGCTCGGAGAGTATCTTTGTCCTCGGGAATAGGTGCTGCACTAATGGCTTTTCAACGGCTACCCTTAGGTTTTATTCCTTCAGGTGACAAGTTATTCGTCAGAAAATCAACATTGCTTTCCATGAACTTACATTTCTCTCGATTAACTGTCTCTTCATGACAATGTCCAAAAGTTCCAAATGATGAGGAACATCATCAGAATGTAAAAGTGTGTCGTCTTGAAATGTCTGAATACAGTCAAGACCATCAAAAGAGTGATCCATTAACCTTTGGAAAAGGCTCGCAGCGGATGCGAGCACAAAACGGTAAACATTTGTAAATGCAAGCACCAAAGGGGGTAATAAACGTGGTCAAACTTTGAGAATTCTTACTAAGTGGTATCTGATGGTAGGCGGACCGTAGAGCTATGGTTCAAAATACTTTACTAGAACCTAATTTTGCAAGCATATCATGAATTTTCGGGAGCAGGTGACAGTTAACTAAAATATTTCAGTTCAAAACCCTCAAATCCGCACATGAACGGATCTCGATAGTTTTCTTACATGCAATTACAGTAGCGGAAACCCAATCGATGACTCAACAAGAGTAATAATTCCTTGGGTGCACATGTTATCTAATACCTCCTTCAATTCTTTACGCTCAGACAATGGTACAGGTCTGAGTTTTTGGACTACAGGAGATACATTAGTCTTCAGTTTTTTAGAATGTTCGAAACCTTTAATAACTCTCGCTTTCTCACTTAATACATGGGAATATTTTCTTAATAGTGTGTCCAGTGTCATCTCTTTAAATCTGTCATTTCCATGTGTCATAGATTATACTGGTTCACTAAAACCTGGTTTGAGGATGATCCCTAAACTTGCTTGATCCTGCCACCCCAAAATATCACGTCCGTCTCGGCTACGTATATGTTCATAAAAATGCTTTCACCTTTGAACACAATAACATCATTAAAATATCCCTTCATACCTTACATACTACTGTAAGCAGTGAGCGGGCTCTATTGCCCCTATAAGATAATAAAATATCTTGGAAGCACAGTTCATGTGCTGTCTGTCACAAAAGTGTGTAATGTAAAAAAAACATGTTGGACAGGGGAGCAACAGGTGGAAAAGCAGAAAGAGCAGCTGGGCAAGGTTGTCAGAGGAACAAACGGATAGGGGTGTCTGACCAAGGAAAGAGACGCACTTCATGGAGTACTGAGAAGGAAAGAAAAAAGTTCCTGCAAGTCGGCAGTGGATGGATACAACTCAGCCAGTCGGAACACTGACATTTTCCGGGGCAGGACAAATATAAGAATGAGGAAAGATCTCAAATCAGAAGCAGATACCTGACTTGGACTGCAAAGCCGTCTTACAAATCGTATGCAACGGACAGACCCAAATCAAACCCTAGATATATGTAATGTATTGGAAACAATATATTACCTATAGCTAAAGCTGTCTGTGAGACCTTAAATCCCTAGCTTTATCTTTTGTGTAGTGGTAAGATTTTTTTTTCTTCAAACTTTACATACGCACAGATCAGGAATAGTGTAGGCACCAGAAGTGCAAACGTCTCTCGCATACAAAACCGGTACAATACAGCAGCAGCAGTGCAAGTTGCCCGCATCCAAAGTATCCGCAGTAGCAATGCAAGCGTCTCTGAAACAGAATAGGTATAGTACTGAGCAACAGCATAGGGACAGATGCTGCACAGGAAACACCAATGTCATCTTCCTTTGGATCGATTGGAAAAAAAGCTGTAATGGGGAAAACCTAGATGGGTCATGGCTTCAAAAGATTGAGTCATAAGTGGCCATAATACAACTATTAGTGTAATAAAAATAGGAAAGCGTCCTTCCAGCACAATGGTAGGGACCCGGCCTCAATATAAAAGACGAAGCAGGTGCCAGTGGTTGGTGTGTATGATGTCAGCGATGTAGCAGGACAGCCTTTGTTTCTCGACTGTGAAGAACCAATGGTTGGGGTGGAAGAAAACTAAAAGGGACTCTTTTTTTTCTTTTCTTTTCTTTTTTCTTTACTGTTTGTCACCAAATGCCTCCTTATTTAGATGTCTAAAACATGTTTTCCTTCAAGCAGTAGGCAGAGAAAATGTACTTGGGCTTAGTCCTCACTAAATCCCCACTTAAGCTAGTCACTAGCATGCCGCCCAAGCCTGATTTAATGCTGCTACACATATTACTCGTTTACAAGTCTTGGAAAGTTAAATTTAGCGTAGGTAGGATGGAAGAATGGATGGAATGCCAGCTGTGGTTTATTAATGGTCACCATGGCGGCAGTGGTCAGTTTCCCATCTTGGAACAATCATTTATATTAATGCAGTGAGAATTTCAAGCAATCTCTTCTGAGCCATGTTTCTTTTAAAACATTATTGAGTTGTAGATAATTAGAACATTTATAAACAAAGTATTGAATTGGCTTAGGGTATTTATGTAGCAGTTGAAGGCGATGTATTTGGAGGTGTAAGTTCTCCTTCAGGGTGGAAGTGATGTAGGATGAAGATTGTATGTGTTGTTGTTTCTAGCACATAGGTGGTAGGTTGAGTATAGGTAGGGTAGATGGTTTTGTAGGGGTCCAAGTGTGTAGTGGTGTATGTGGTGGGTTGGTGGAATAAACCAAATGAAGAATCATATGCAGTCGACAGCCATGCAAAGGTATGGAAGTGCTTCATTGTCACCTGGGCAGCCACGGGGAACAAGCCGCATGTGTCGGCTGGTGTTTAGGTAACAATGTAGGTGTTGGTGTAATTGTGTGGTAGTTGTGTGAGTATGGCAGGCTGAAGGTTTTTTTATTGATGTTTTAAAAAATGTGTATGTCCACAAAAGTAACATACAGTTGATTACACAAATATCGGTTTACAAAAATGTTGCTTCATAGTACAGTAGCAATATTTCATTGGCGGCCAGGAACTACGTATCCCGCCCAAACACAACAATGCTCAGCAGAAAATGTCAGATCCAGGGTTCCATCCCCGGGGGTCCAACAAATCAACATTATATTATGCAGCCTTTTTGTCCCAGTATAAACCTACTCTTGAATATTTAGATTCTTGTAAAGTCAGGACTCTTCCCCCTGTTTGTGTACTCTTACATTATATCATGGGTGTGTTCATCCCTGCATTTCAACCAGCGTCAGACAGGGAGACTACATTAAATGTCCCACATGGCCCCCGTTTTTTATTGATTTTCTTTTCCCCGCCTCCCCAAGATCATGGGGAGGACTGGTATCTGCTAACTGAACAAAGCGCGCCTGCACCATGTCCGCACATCTCTCTGGATCCTCTAATAACTTTTCATCGCACTACAATTGTTTCATGGGTGACTCTTCAGTTGTGGCCCATTATAGAAGGTTGCAGCATGCTTCCCTGGGCAGCAATCTAGGTCTTATCCAGTGTATGTCAATACACCTTAGTCAACAACGTTGTACCTAGTCTAAAAAAACTTCGCCTTCATGCACTTTCTCCTCACGTTTTTAGGTCGAGCATTCGAGACCTCTTGTATATACTTTAGTATATACTTATTATATACTTACTTATGTGTATGTTCTTTGTGGGAGCTGGAGATCAGCCCTAGGACTTGTCTGCTTCCGCTTAGGGACTTTTTTTTCTGTTCAACTGCCTCTATTTAACTGTCTTGAGGGAAAACGACCAGCTGAGGTCAGTAAAATACCAGAATTGCTTTCTGCTGAGGGACTTTCTTTTTTAAAATTTTTCTGGCAACTGCCTCTATTTAACTTTCTTGATAGAAAACGACCAACAGAGGTCAGTAAAATACCAGAATCACTTTAGCATTCTCTAGATTCCAGTCCATAGAAATTGTCTTCCACGAGCATTCGTAGACAATAATATTTTTTTCAAATCTTGTATTTTCAGTGATATGACCACCGAAGGCCCCGATTTTATATTAAAAACGGAGCTTTGGACCATACCATTTCCTGCTGAAAGGCAATATTTCTCTCCATGTGTTCCCATACGTGGCGTGTCACGCAGTTTGGTGCTTACGTTTCCTCCATGTTAAAGAACAGTAGATGTTTCAGCACCCAGGCTAATGTGCTGCATAGCTAAATATATATAAGGTCCCAAAGGCGAGACTGATTGCATTGCAAATGCTTGTTGGTATTTTTAATTTTTAAATATCTATCTGAAATGGTGTGCACCCTGAGTATTGAACCCACAATATCAGTGGAACCAAATATTGAGGACAACATTTTTTTGAAGAAAAAAAAAAAGTCGACAGGTAAGTAAATCTAGTCTGTTTATACCAAACCCCAAATATATATGTACGTACATGGTACATAAATCTTCAAGGTACGCAGATGTGGAGTTGGAATTGTACAATTACACTTCCCTTTCTGCACTTACCTGTT
Organism: Calotriton arnoldi; assembly: GCA_963921515.1. Classification (NCBI taxonomy): domain Eukaryota; kingdom Metazoa; phylum Chordata; class Amphibia; order Caudata; family Salamandridae; genus Calotriton; species Calotriton arnoldi. The sequence goes on from CAWUFW010011324.1 coordinate 123,620, forward strand.
GCTTTTGATAATTGGTCCCTTAATATTCTTGTGCCACGATATTGTTGGTGTCGATATTCAGTAGTAGTAGTACACCCATCCTAGAAGGATAAATAAATGTAAAAAAAAAACAATTGAAGTAGCGCATAAGCACTTTTTTCTTTTCTTTTACAGCACAAGTCCCAGCAGTAAGTTGCTCCATATAATATTTTTGAAAAAAGACTTCCGGGGTGGGTGATGGTCAATGGAATAGGGAATGGTGGGTGAATAAAGCAAAAATAAAACTGAGTGGTGTGAAGGGAGGAAAAACGGCACATAAGAGCGAGCAAGATTGATGGCGAGGGGAGAAGATCATTAAGGAGAGAGGAGTGCAGGGGCGAGAGAGCATGAGAGAGAGAGCAGCACCCAAGGGAGATACCAGCACACAGCTTGGGGGAGGGGGAAGACGCACACAAGGGAGAGAGCTGGAAAACTCATGGACTCTCATACACTGCTTCACAAAAAAGAAATAACTAGTTCCCTAAAAGTGAGCAGTGCAAGGACACAGTCAAAAGGATGGTAAAGAGGCTATGCTACAGGAGAGCATGAAACACAAGAAGAGTAAGGCAACTCAACAAAATAAGAAGCAAAAAAATGAGTAGGTGTGCTCTAGTTCTTGGTAAGCCCACAATAGGTTTTTCATAACCAAACAGTTTGCGCTGTATGGTAGGAGAGTTCTTTAAACCTGGACTGGAGCAGCTAGTGATTTATAAAAATGGGAAACTAGGCAGCTGTTGCTCGGAGGCTCTCACCAGATTTCCCACCTCTGTTGGAAAAATTGCCCTCCGCATCACCATCATTCCAGAAGTCATGGCTCAGAGGCCCCCAAGAATCTGCTCCCTGGTGGATCTATAATGAAAAAAATAGCCCAAGCACCTAGTCTCATCCTCCCCTGCCAATGGCTCTGAGACCCCAAGGAGTTAGAATACTTCCTGCTCTGCACATGAGCTCTGTTGCCAATCCGATTTGGAGGTCAGCTCCCTACATCACCTTACTTTTCTCTCCTGACTCACCTTGAAATGAATCAAAGACAGCCTGAAAACCGAAGGAAAAATGTCTCTTCGATGTTGTGTTTTTTTCCAAGCACTTCCCTCCCCTGACCTTGTGATGAAAGGACGCAGTGATGTTTCTGAGGTAATGGAACTTTCTGCCAATGTAGCCACACCCCTAAGGGTGTGCATCCCATAGTTCGAAGATCTCTGGGCTAGGGTGCAGGTGCTCTAGTCGGGTTTTAAGTGTCGTAGAGGTTGTGATGTACTATTTATATGGTGGTGCGGGACTGGATGTAAGGTGTAGATGGAGTTGTGTACACTGGTAGCGCACAATGTTTCCTGTAGTGTAGGTGCACGTTTGAGTATCGCAGCATATTGTTAGTGCTGGACGAGAGAACTGGTACAAGTATGCTTAAAGGAGAACTTGCCTCATTTTTAAAGCTTTTAGGAGGTTGTAGGATGTTACCACAGGTGGATTCATCAGTCATGCTTTTACCATGCACATAACTGGCCTTTACGGTGTGTTGCATTACATTGTGGGTCATTACCTCACAGTTTTGTGGTATTACCTCTCTCTATATTTTTAGGGTTTAAATCTATTTTATTGATTTTATAGTTACACGATACACGACAATCCGCCTACATCCACTGGCCGGCGGTGTTTTAGCATTAATAGGCAGTGTGCATCATTTAATAACAATAGAAACAAATTAGAGAAAGAGGTCAGAAAGAAGGTCAGGCCCATGTGGGCGAGTGATTTGGGCAGGGGGACACCACGGGTGTCTAGGCTTCCAGAATGGTGCAGCTGGGGCCTGTGTTGTTAAGCATAGAATCCGTTGGTATTGGGGACAGGACAGTTCACGGAATTCCTCTGAGAGGTACTGTATGCAGGGTTGCCTCATTTTGTCAAAGCTTGATAGTTGTATTGTGGCTATTGCAGTTAGCTTCTCCATCCCCAGTATGTCCCAAACCTTACGTAGCCAATCCAAATGTGACAGTACGATTTCCATGCTCCACTTAGCAAGTAATATTTGTTTAGCTGCTCCCAGCAGTAAGGTAATCGCTCTAACTCTATGTGATCGCAGCAAATATGTGAGTGGGTTGGGAAGGCCTTTAAGTATATAGCTTGGTAATTTGGGTATGCCTGTCTGGAACATGGTGTTTACTGCTTCCAGGAGCTTGGACCAAAAGGGGTCTGGTTTAGGACACTGCCATAGTATGTGAGTGAGTGTGTCCTGTTGTCCACAGTGTCGCCAACATTGCCCGTCCCAGGCGGCTATCCTGGCTGGGGTGTGGTACCAATAGTAGGTGATCTTTAGGAGCATTTCTTTGCTAGTTGTTTTGAGTGCTGAGGTATGTGCCCGGTGAAGGATGTCGCTCCACTCCTTGTCCGTAAAGGTACGTTCGCATTCTCTCTCCCATCTGACACGGGCTGGTGAGGCAGGGGGGCGGGAAGCATTATCAAGAAGGAGTAGATATCCAAGAGTAGCTTTTTATCATTGGCCCGCGTAAGGATCCTTTTCTTGAAAGCCGTTCTGCTGGCATGAGAGCGGAACCAGGGCTGAGCGACCCAATGACCCACCGTCGGATATTGCCAGTGCACCGTGTCAGGCAGGCTGTAGCAGGATTGCAGTGTGTGGAAGGCCATGAGCCCTTCTGCATCAAACAAGTCTCCAATGCGTTTGCAGTTGGCCTTCTGCCATGCCCCAAACGCTACCCCTATAGCTGCTGGTGGGAAGTCTGGGTTCCCTATCAAAGGCGTCTGTGGTGAGATAGGGGTGGAGAGACCGTGTTGCTGCTGTACCCTATCCCACACTCCAACCGTAGCTCGCATGGCTGGAGAAACATACACGCCCCTCGGCGTATTTGGTTTTGGCAGCCATGGTATCTTGCAAATATGGCTAGCCGCTATAGCCTGGTCAATAAAACACCAGTGTTTTTTGGTGAGTGTACGAGACCATTCTACCATGTAGCGGAGTTGCGCCCACTGGTAGTACTAACAGCAGCGCAGGTTCGGGATACCCAAGCCTCCTATGGATAGGGGGAGGTACGCATGGGCTTGGCCATCCTCGCTCGCCTTCCCTTCCAGATGAAATCCCACATGAGTGATTGTATCCTGTCTAGGACCCGTGGGGGGCTGGAGAGGCAATGTTTGCATGACGTATAGGAGCTTAGGGAGAAGTATCATTTAACCGCTGCCAAACGTCTCCGCCACAAGAGCTTGTGGAACTTCCACTTGGTGAGGTCGTTCCTTGCAAGCTTTAAGAGGTTCCCATAGTTGTATGTGGCAGTGGCTGTAAGTGTGGAGTATATCTGTATCCCGAGATAAGGGATGCCACTCTCTCCCCACCGGTATGGGTGTTGGCCACTGAGTCAGGTGCGCTCCGTCTCTGAGATGGCCAGGCCGAGAAGTAGGGATTTCTGGGGATTGATTTTAAACCCAGACGCTGCCTGGAACACATTCAGCTCCGTCGAGACGGCCTCCAAAGATGTGTCTGGATCAGTGAGAGTCAAGAGTATATCATCCGCATAGAGCATTATCTTGTGTTCCCGTCCCCCCATCGCTATGCCAGAGATCTGCCGGCTGGTCCTTATTCTTTCTGCAAATGGCTCCATATAGAGAGCAAGGGGGACGGGGGCAACCCTGTCTGGTCCCTCGCTCTATTGGAAAAGTGGACAATCTTATCCCGTTCACCCGTATGTTAGCTTGGGGGCGGTGTAGCATGATTGGATCGAACCTTGTAGTCGTGGCTCCGTGCCCACCCGCTCCAACACCAGACATGTACGGACAGTGTACTTGGTCAAATGCTTTCTCGGCATCGACGGTCAGCAGAAGTGCTGGAACACGTGTACGATGTATCTTGTCCAGGAGGTGGCACAATCTTTTTGTGTTGTCACTACACCCTCTCTCTAAGATAAATCCGGCTTGGTCGGAGTCAACCAACCCTTGTACTTAAGGGGCGAGCCTGTGTGCTAGAATACTGGTGAAGATTTTCACATCAACATTTAGGGAAATTTGGCAATACGACGCACAATCTCTAGGGTCTTTACCCTATTCCGGAATCACTGTAATAGTTGCCTGGAGCATCGATTCCGGTAGCCCACCCTCCCCACTCAGTGAGTTATATAGTCTCGCTAAAATTGGGGCTATCTGAGGGCCAAAAAGTTTATAGAATTCCGCCCCGTACCCGTCCGGGCCCGGTGCTTTGTTGGGTTGTAGTCTATGAATTGCGAGGAGGACCTCCTGAGCGGTGATGTCCTTTTCCAACACCTTAAAGGTGGTCCCTTCCGCTACTGGAGGGAACACAGATGCTAAATAAGTTTCGGCGTCTGCGCCTCGAAGTGGCTCAGCCTTATAAAGATTCTTATAGAATTCTCGGAACTCGTTGGCTATATCTATGTCGGAAGAGCACATGGCGCCATCAGCCCTTCGTATCTCCGAGACCCTTTGATCTGACGCCTGCGCGTGAAGACAGTGCGCTAGCATGCGCTCCGCTTTGTTACCCCCAGCATAGTACTTCTGGCGTATTCTAAGAAGGGCGTACTCCGCTCTACCCATGTCTATTGCACGCAGCTGCTTCCTTGCCACTGTCAGTTGGCGGCGGACCGCTACAGAACCCGACCGAACATGAGCTGACTATAGGTCTTTAATCTGGGTTTCCAACTGGCGGCGTTTCTCCTTTCGCTCCCTGTTAAATCCTGCAGCTATGCCCAAGAAGTGTCCTCTCAGAACCACCTTCAGGGTTTCCCATAATGTGTTGATGGACGTCTCGGGAATATCGTTATGTTCTAGGTAGGTGCGTAATGCTGTCTGTGTGTCCGTCCTTATTTTGTCGTAAGCCAGGAGTTTTGTGTTCAGTCTCCAGTGAGGAGGGGTGGGCGTCTGTCCTCTGTGGTTAAACCGCAGGATTAGGGAGGTATGGTCTGAAAGTGACGCTGCCCCAATTTCTACTGAGAGTGTGTCACGGGTGACCCCGGGTAATATGAGGAAATGATCTATATGCGCATACGTCTGGTGAGACACCGAGAAGAATGTGTAGTCTCCCACTGTGGTGTGTGTGTGTGTCTCCATATATATGTGAATCCTGCCTCGCTCAGCCATTGTTTGGTGCCCGGTCCAAGTCCCCCATCCTGTCCTGACCTCGGAGCTGACCTGTCCCTTCTAGGAACCATTGCTATGTTAAAATCTCCTCCCACCACTATTTCCTTATCTGGGGAGGTGAGGAGCCGACCCATGGCATCACTAAGAAATGCTTCCTGTCTCTCATTCGGGGCATATATTGTGGCAATTGTATACCTGGTACCATGTAGCGTAACCTGCAACGCGAACAGCCTTCCGGGGATCTCAGTAATTACTCGCTCCACTTTCCCCGCAAAGTGTGTCGCTGACAAAATCGCTGCCCCACCCTTTTTGATGACTGAGGAGGAGAAATACTGCCGGTCAAACCAGCGGGATCATAGTCTCCGCCAGTCACTTTGTAGCAGGTGGGTTTCTTGTAGCATACAAATATCACATTTTGAGTCCTTAAGGAAGGCAAGGACCGCCAGCCTCTTTGAAGGTGCATTAAGACTTCGGACATTGAGGCTATACAGGGACACCACCATGGGTACCCATACAGAGCAACTTCTGTTCCTTCCATCGCTAGCCACGCCCACCAAACCTCCCTGTGTAAGGGCTTAGGTTGGGGAGAAACAATCTAGGTGTGAGGGAAAAGATCAAGGGAAGAGAGTAGCAAATACAGAGCAGTGAAAGTAAAACAAAGAACTCCTCCCCCCCCCCCCCACTGAGGGGGGCACTCAAAAGACAACACAAAACAGAGTCCATGTCACCGGCAAACACGATCACCGTTAAGCACTGACGAGGTGGAGCCCCGCCAGACTCGTCGCCTGCGCTTGGCAGAGGGTGCGAACGTCCAAGCTATCCATGGCCATTTCAAATCGGCCAAGTGAGGGGGGGCATATTAACAGAAGGGGAGCAGATCTCTTCCACCTGTCATCAGTGGTCGTCCGCACCATCCATCCTGCCTTCTTGCTGCACGCAGTTGGTGGAGTAGCCTTGAACGCTCCTCCCGACTGTCTGCCTCGGTGGGTTTGCTCAGGGTTTTCTTGCTACGTTGTGAAGGGCCGCGGGAGCCCTGTTTCCTCCTTCTGACCTCCGAACCGGTGACTTAGACGGCCCCTCCTGTCCGAGTTCCGGGATGCCTGGCAATTTTTGAGCCTCTTCCAGTGTGCGGAGCATCCGAACTTCCCCTGCCACTCAAACTTAAGGCAAAAAGGATGGCCCCACTTGTACCGGACCTTCTAGAGCTGCAGGAAGTCTGTGAGAGGCCTAAGGGCCCTGCAGCGCTGAAGCGTAATCGTCGAGAGGTCCTGGTACAGCCAAACCCGAAGACCCTCTAAGTCAATGTCTTTCAAATCTCCGCTATGATTACTTCCTTCTGGCGGTAGTAATGTAGGCAGGTGAGTATATCCTGTGGTTGGCCTGGTTTTGCTGCTGGCCGACCCGTTCGATGGGTACGATCTAGGTCGATTTCCTGATCCCTCAATGATCGCGCCACGTGCTTGAAGAGGCGAAGGACAAAGTCCTCCAGGCTGCAAGTGACTGCCTGCAAGGCGATGCCCTTATTTCAGATATTGGAACGTCTGGATCTGTTTTTCAGGTCCTCTATCTGGTACCGGAGCTCTGAATTTTGTTTGCGTAGTGTCAGTAATTCCTGGCGGTGGCCCTCTAACTATTCCTCCCTGGCATCCTGATTGTGTTCCATTGAGGTCATTCTTTGATCCAGCACTTCAACATCTTGTCGGATCCCCTTAATGTCAGAGGCTATAACACGTTTGAGGCCCGCAAAATCTCTGCGGAGAGACTCAAATAGCTGTTCAAGGAATGCTTTGGTGATGGGGGATTCATCCCTCCCAGCCTCTCTACTTCGTGCTAATTCCCATGCTGGTTCGGAGTCACCTGCCTCTGGGGTCGCGTTTGTCCTTTTTGTAGCGGACTTGGTAAACATATCTTTCACCGACATGTCTTTATTTGCTGACCGATGGGAGGATATGACCACTATCGGGCCGGAGGTGACACTGTGCAATGTCTTAGGCCACTGTTATGACGGCGTGAGGCGCTGTGGCTCTAACTTCCGTCGAGGTCCCCTTTGGCACTCAGGGGCACCGTCTCCAACTCCCACCCCTGCCGCACAGCACCACCCAGGGATGCCAGTATGTGGTTCAGTCTCTATGCCCTTCCAGCAGCCCCACCAGGGACATACATAATCCGTGCACAGGGATTCAAGGTGCTCTGTGGGAGAGTCCTACGGCTGGGGGCCAACGTGAAAGGTACCCAGGGACGGGACGGTCCACTCACTGTAGACCGCAGAAGCCTGCCACCGCGCGCCCTAGTCCCCTCTCTGTGCCAGTAGTAGAGGTTCCAAGAGAAATGAGGCCGAGAGTCAGCGGGTGCTGCCACCATGTCCCACCACCCTGGCCAGCAACAAGGGCTCCAGGGCAGGCCGGCCTATAGCATTAAGGCCGCAGAAGATCGTGAGAGCAGATCTTCACCCTGCAACCTCTGTTCCCAGGCTAAAAGTGGGAACGGGTCAGGCGTGCCCCCGGTCGTCCGATCATGGGCCGCTGTGCGTGCTCTCAGTCTCCGGACCACCACACGGACGGGGCCTCAACCTCCGCCCACCTTCGTCTCCAGCTGCGGGTCCGGGAAACCGGGGCCTCTGTCTCTGCACCCAATGCCACTAACTCGGCGCAGGCCCGCGGTGCCCACCCCTCACTCCCCTCCTGAAAGCTCCACTGATACTATTGGCCAAACTCACGTTTGTCGATCAGGGAGGGGAGCGGGCCACCCTCCGCCACCAGGCTCCACCGAGCAGGCCACTGGATGCCGCAGGGCTCTCGGACTCCTCGCCGGGGCTCCGCGGCTGCAAACTCCGCTGTCTCAGGCGCCTCTGTCTCCAAAATACCTTGGGCAGGCGGCCATCTGTCTCTGGGGGGCACCCTCAGGCTCTTGACACCATGAGGTTGCCTCCTCCGCTGTGGCACCGTTTTAGGGCCTAATCATCCGGCGGAGCTCCGATGGCTGCGTCTTACTCTTCAGCCATCTTGGACACGCCCCGTCTATGTATATTTTTTTTGTTTTTTGGGGGGTGACATCTTCTTTAATTTGTTTATTTTACTGAAAAATACAAAGGTTAACATGTTTTTATAGTTAAATGAAAATGTCAGTTTAAACGTAACATTTTAATTAAAACAGACACTGAAATTCACCAGTTATAGTTATTTCAATTTACTATAATTCGTGCCCCTGCCATGCACAGTATGTTGAACCCTAATTTCTCAAAAATGACTCAATTTGTTCTAAACTACTGACTGGATTTACACTAAATCACAAAAAAGCACGCTTTCTGGGTAAAGATCTAGCTTTCTGCCAAATTTAGTGTAATTCCATTCACTCGGTTGGCCTGTAGCGCTGTTCAAAAATCCCCATATAAAAAGCATAGGGAAATTGCGTTTTAGGACCCGGCATTTTTTCTTGGCCCCCGCTTGATGGATCACTCTGAAACTTTTTTTGGATGAACTTTTTGAAAAGATTTTTGGAGAAAGTTTTGTGAAGATTCTTCAAATGGGCCCAAGGTTAATAAGCAAGCCAAAAAATCAGTTTGCTAAGGTAACTAGTTCTTAACTATATAATCAATATTCACCGTAGAAAATTGATTTATTGGCTTACTAATAACTCTGGGCCCATTTAATGAATCTTCACAAAAGTTTCCACCCAAAAATGTTAATCCACCAGTAAGGACCTAGATACCCTATAAAATTGATTTTTTGGACTTGCTAATAACTTTAAGCCCATTTGACGAATCTTCACAACTTTCTTCCCAAAAAAAGGTTCATCCACCTCAGCTCCTTCCTTGAAAGTTTAGTTTAACCTTTGTTTCTTTCAGTAAATTTAGAAGGATTTTTTTTTTTAAATGCAAAGCTTTGCATTTACCATACCTTTACCATACCTAATCTAGGTATTTTTTACCATACCTAACTATAACGTTACTTTACCTTTGATTAGGTAGATATATTTCTTTTTTTCTTTACTAAAAACCAAAGGTTAAGGTGGCATTATAGTTGGGTATGGTTAAAATATCTTAATTTTCCTTAAAAAAAGAACAAAAAAAATACCTTGCAAATTCACTGGGAAAAAAGTGATGTTGTAGTTAGATGAAAATGTCAGTTTAATTGTAGCGTTTTAAACACAACAAATCAGCAAGATACAGACCCCAGGCCAGTTGGTACACGGAGATAACACCACTGCAGACAACTGGAGCACAAATGGAGAATGAGCCAGGACAATACAGACAGGTGCACGTTGAAATCCGCCGTTGGACGCTACCACCAAATGATCCGGACAACCAAACATATCGCTCTGGTGGACCGCATCGGTGCTAGTACCAACAGAAGCAAACAAGTCTTTGCCATTGTGAATGATTTTACCTCACCATCGGGTGCCTCCAACTCGATCTCTCCATCGCTGGACCTCTGTAACAATCTCTCAGTTCTTCAGCAACAAATGCAACGCCTTTACGGCAACTTCAGTCCACAACCGGATCTGACAGACCTCACCAAACACCGCCCAATCTTATCCAAAGAACCAATGCTAACCACCAGGCCTGTCTGCACCCCTGAAAAAAATGCCACTACCATGAAGTTCATCAATTCGGACGGCCCCTTTGGACCCCGTCCCCACCATTCGTACTCCAGAGGAGTGCAACTCATCAGCGCCATGCTCACACCCATTCTGAATGCCTCCACCTGTTCTGCGACCTTCCCAAATGCTTGGAAATGCACAACCGTCCTCCCATTGCTGAAGAAATCCTCGGCTGACACATCAACGCTCACCAACTACAGCCCGATCTCCCTGCTACCATTCCTGGCCAAAGTCTTGAAGAAAATCAGCCAAAGACCCCTCACCGAATAAGCCAACGACCACCAACTAATAACCGCCAAGATTCCGGCAGATTGGAAACTTGCAGCTGTAAGGCCATTACAAAAGAAACAACGTGCGGACCCCGCCACCCTCTCCAATCTGCGCCCCATCTCTCTCTTACCTTGTCTTAGTAAGATTACAGAAAAACTTGTCAATACTCAACTCATCACATATATTTGGAGGAAGCAAGTTTGCTTCACTCCAATCAATCTGGTTTCAGAGCCCAACATTCCACAGAATCTGCTTTATTGTACACGGCGGAATCCCTAAGAGCAGCTCTCGACCAGGGAAAAAGAGCAGTCTTGGTGCTGTTAGACCTGTCGGCTGCTTTCGACACGGTCTCTCATGCTATTCTCCTAGACCGTCTCGTATCCTTTGGTATCTCTGGCACTGTTTTGGCCTGGATAAAGAACTTTCTGCAGAATCGCAGACAAGTAATCACCAATTCAACTCGCAAGAAAAACCACTGCTCTCAGGGGTCGAGCCTTAACCCCACTCTTTTTAATGCCTATATGGCTCCACTGATTAGGCTGATATTGTCCTTTAATATAGCGACTATATCCTATGCGGACGATACGCAGCTAATTCTGGTTCTGGAAAATAACACCACTCGGGCGGAACAAAATCTACGCCTGTGCCTCACCGCTACTTTCAGCTGGATGAATTCAAACCACCTTAAGTGTAACTCCGAAAAAACGGAAATTTTACCATTAGGCCAAGAGAATTTCTTCTCTCTTAAAGTCCTGGTGGCCAGCTAATACCACACCTCCGCCAAACACTGTGAACCTGGTGAGAAACCTGGGAATAAAATTTGATGCCACTCTCTCCTTTAAACAGCAATCACTGGCAGTTGCTGGCACCTGTTTTCAAATTATACAAACTCTAAAAAAAAAAATTTTGATCTGCTCCCAATTTCGGCCAGACAGACAGTTGCCGTCGCTTTTAATTACGTTCAGACTGGACTATTGTAACAGCCTCTATGCAGGTGCCAATAAATCGGTCCTACATAAGCTTCAAATGGTCCAGCATACGGCAGCACGCTTAGTGCTGAAATGGCCCAGGAGGTCATCTGCATCAGCGGCTCTAGAAACACTTAACTGGCTGCCAATCCATAAACGTGTCCTGTTCAAGGTCCTCATCATTACTTTTAGGGCATTCCACTCTTTGGGCCCTCAATATCTTCGAACTAGATTTATGCCCTACACTCCCTCTCGGAGTCTAAGATCGTCAAACGCTAGTCTGTTGAAAATACCAACCTTTAGATTAGCCTCGAAGGGAGGCAAATCACTCCAAGGCATGGAACAAACCTATTCAGCTTCGCCAGATCAAATCCGAGACCCTCTTTAGGAAAGCCCTAAAAACATGGATTTTCTCTGCATCGGACGCTTTTTGCAAAACTCTGATATGATATCTCCTTCTTACTGCCAGCAGTTAACCAGCTATGCCTCCTTTTCTGGGTTCCGTTTCAGCGACAGGATGCTCTTCGGAGTGACAGTCGCACTATACAAATAGCCTATTACATTACATTACATTACCAACTACTCTACGCCCCTCAGTCTGGTTTCAGCCACAACCATAGCACGGAAACGGCTCTCATCACTGCCATGGATGACATCTGCATGACTCTGGACAGAGGAGAAAGTGTAGCCCTCATCCTCGTGGACCTCTCTCAAGCATTTAACTTGGTCTCCCACCACATCTTCATCCAGTGCCTACACAACATCGGAATCCAAGGACACGCACGCCAATGAATCTGCTCCTTCCTGCGCCTTCCTGATTGGAAGGACCCAGTTAGTCAGCCTGGCACCGTACACCTCGGATGCCCACGACCTCATCTGCAGAATTCCAAAAGGATCCTCCCTGAGCTCTACCCTCTTCATCGCATTCTAATTAGCATCATCCACTCTCACAATAACATTCTCTCCTACTCCGACGACATGTAACTCATTCTCTCCCTCACTGCCAAGACGCCCAGCATCAGACTCCAGTTCAATGCCTCCATGACTGAAATTACCTACTGAATGGAGACTAACTGTCTAAAGATGAACACTGACGAGGGCAAAATTGTGATCTTCGGGAAGAGCACATCACCATGGAATTCTACATTCTACCTGGTGGCCACCAGAGCTAGGACTGACACCCACCCCCACCACTCATGCAAAGAACCTCAGGATCATTATCGACAGCAAGCTCGACATGGCTGCCAAAGTCAGTGCCGTCATGGCTTCATGCTTCCATACTCTGAAGATGCTGAGGAAGATTTTCAAATTGCTCCCAATCAGCACCTGGAAAACAGTCATGCATGTCCTGGTCACAAGCAAGCTGGACTAGGGAAACGGTCTGTATGCTGAGATCAAAAAGACCAGAAGGCTGCAGACCATTCAGGATGCAACGACCAATAACTCTCACCGTCCCACACCTCACTCACATCACACCACTCCTGTAGGAGCTCCACTGGCTCCCCATTGACAAATGAGCACAATTCAAGCTCCTCACCCTCACTTTCAAGGCACTACTTAACATTGGTCCAGCATAACCGCGACCTTGTGGAACTCCATGCCTGATCACATCAGAAAAGCCAAATCAGAACTCATCTTCCGGAAGGCTTTGAAGACTTGGCTCTTCAGCCTCCCTTAGCAAACTAGGGCTCGACAACTCTAACTTGGCCTCACCTTCCACTGTATCCGCAAGTGCCGGGACACCCCCGTTGGGGGTAGCTGAGCGCTATATAAGCTTAAATACATACATACATACATACATACATACATACATACATACGTACCTCAAAATCACATCTGCATTCACAAACCTTCTAGATACCGCCGTTCGTCCAGAATCCTACTTGCACAAATCCCTCGCATATGGAAATCCAGACCCGATGGTTGAGCCTTCGACATTGCTCCTAAAGCGTGGAACAACCTGCCTCTACACATAAGAACCCCCTCCTCACTTCTTGAATTCCGCAAGAAGCTGAAGCCTTGGCTTTTCGAGTAATCCCATTAAGCTCTAGGTGTCACTAAACACAAACCTGCTCAGCGCCAAGATACCGTCCTGGGTGATAGTGCGCTCTACAAATCTGCAAAACATAACAAAAAAATACTGAAATCAACAGTTCTAGTTATTTCAAGAAACTATAACTTGTCTCACAATACACAGTGTTGTCATCAATCATGTCATTTGATGTGTCATCAGTAAAGTTATCATTGGTGTCACAGAACATGTCATGAGTGTTGTAGTCTGTAAGGTCATAAGCAGTGCATGACAAGGGTGCAAGTTATAGTTACTTAAAATACCTAGAACAGTTGAATTTCAGGGTTTAAAAAAAAAAATTGTTTTGTTTAAAACGTTACGTCAAAATTAACATTTTCACCTAGCAAGAACATCACTTTACCCTTTGTTTTTTCCAGTGAATTTCTAGGGTGTTTTGTTTAACATAAAGTAATATGTTATTACTATGCGCAAGGCTAATCCCCTGCTGCGCACGCCCGTTGGCCGTGCATTGCATGGGCTTAGCCGCAGGGCCTGGCCTGTGACCAGTTCCTGTGTCCCGCCCCCCCGTGGGCAGCAAACCTCCTGCAGGGCATTGGCTTTGCCTTTTTGCAGCTATCCACTGCAGGCATTCAGGTCTTGCCCCTTATTAAATAATGTTTCCTCTCCTGCAGGATAGCCGTGGAGTTTCACAACCACCCCCCTCCCCCCAAAAAATTGACCTGGGAAAGTCTGAGGGGTCAGGGTACCTCTACTCTACCCCAGTACCTTATTTTTTTCTAATTGTCAGGACTCTGGTACTGAGTCCCTGTGTCCTGAAATGACAGCCGCAACATTTCTCTACTTGTTGCTGCCAGCTAACGGGAGGTTGTGGGAGTGATGCAGCCGATTGGGGGGGAGGGGTGAATCAGATCGCTCTTTTATTTGAAGTTGCGTGATCACGGGACTCTTGCAAGCCTCCCATGATCCCAGCCATCCAGTTATGCAAAGTTTTCTAACCTTAATCTCTCAATCTACTGAAAAAATTTGCACCAAATCACAAAACACGCTTTCTGAACTAAGATTTCTGCCAAATTTTGTGTCATTCCGTTCAGCCTTATTTGCAGTTTTGCTGTTTAATTTTCCTATGAAATATTTCATGGGGAAATTGCGGTTAGAGACCACCTTTTTTCCCCCACCTCCCGCTTGATGAATCACCCCGAAACGTTCCAGAAAGGAGCTGAGGTGAATGTTAAAGTCAAACTGCGCCAAAATTACTAGCAAACACAAAAATGCTCTTCCTATGGTAAATAGGCCCCAACTATAACTACACAGAGGCGACTGCTGCTGTGTAATATATATTGTTTTTTTGGGGGGGAGGGGTTACCCCCAAACCACCATTTTTTAGGTCTTTGCTAGACAGCGCGTATTGTGTTCTATCTGTGGGCTTACAGGCCGCCCATCTCCCACCATTGGTGAACTTCAGTGTTGCTCTAATTTTCTTTGATGCCATTCGTCATGGCATGCGGGCATCATGCCCCTTTCTTGTGTTTGGCCCTCCCATAGCGCATGGACCAAGTCCATAGCGCATGGACCATGTACATACATGTCTCCTTAAACTACTACTGGTTTGCGGAGCTATTTTTTTCTTTGCTTTCAAGCACTACATAGGTGTACTTGTGTTTTCAGGCCATCTCCCTGGTACACCTACACACATACCACCAAAATGCAAGTACATGTACATAATGAAGGCATTTCTTAAAAAGTTGAAAACACGAACAGCACTTGTATATTTTATTGTTTTGCACTATCTGATGGTATTGGAGCAATGTTCCATCTTGCCACAGTGCACAGTGGTATTGGAGCGCTTTCAGTGCTCACCAGTTACATTGCACAATGGCACATTAATTGTCGTAGACAGGGGGGAGCTTAAGTGATTTGCCCAGAATCACAAATTGTTCAGCCGACTCTGAGATTTGAACCTGGTTGCCCAGTTCCCCTGACAGCAACTCTGGCTGTTATGCCACATCATTGCTTCACTACAAAGCTCCTCAACTGTTTCTCACTATCAGTTCTTCATTTTTTCAGCAAGACCCTGTCAACACTGAACAAGCATTAGCAAACCCAATAAATCTCAGCAGTGCCCGAGCAATTGGCCTTGCCAATGTGAATGTCTTTTACCCATGTTTTCTAGAAGCACATCTGCTGTTCAGCATGGCTGAAATACACTGAAAAATGTCCTATGGTGCGATCAGTGCAGGCTACATCTTAGCAATTTTTGTGTTTGGAGTGGCAGGACAATACACTCAACTTGAAAGCCAAAGAGACGTTGTGTCTGCTCAACATCCTTTGATTCTGGGCTTTCAGTAACTTTCAGCCATGCTGAACAGCAGATGTGCTGCTAGACAGCTTGGCTAAAGGACATTCACATTGAAAAAGCCAATAGCTCAGGCATTGCTGAGACCTGTTGGTTTTGCCAATGCTTGTTTTTTGTTACTCCTTGTCTCTTTACCTCTTCCCTCTCCTGAACGCTTAGATTCCTGACCACCTTTAACCCCTACCTACTCCTTAACGCTTAAACATACACTTACCTCCCTTCACCTTTACCCACCGCTAAACCCTAAAATGACCTTTACCATTCTTTACCTCTTCAAACCCAAAAACCCTAAAACTATATTAGATCTCTTTACCTCTGCCTAGCCCTAAATCCCCCTATCATCCCTTTACCTTTATCAGCCTTATCCCTAAAATCACCCTTACCTCCCGCGCCTTAACCCTAAAATCACCCTTACCTCCCCCGCCTTAACCCTAAAATCACCCTGACCTCCCCCTCCTTAACCCTAAAATCACCCTTCTCTCCCTCTACCTGCACCATAACTCTTTATTTTTTTTTAATAACATAAAATTATTTTTAAAATATATATGTATTTTTGTTACGTTTTGTTTATATCAAATATGCAATATGGATAACTATGTATATTCTCACAATACGCTGTTACGAAGTGATTGCAGTCATACATGACAATATACCAATAACATTTGTTATTAAAAAAAAAAATATATATATATATGTACTTACCTGCTTGTTAAAGTACCATGTGGTAAAGGTTAAAACCTATATTGTGTACTTACCAGCATGGTACTGGTTCTGCGTGGCAAAGCTGCATGGTAAAGGCGGTTTCCTTTTTTAGAAGGGTTGTAGGGAGGAGACCTGGGTAGGAGGCACTAGGGTTTTAAAATACCATGGTGCTTAATCGGGCCATCGACATCTCGTGAGGTACTTTTCCTGTATGTGACCCGACATAAGTGCTTATGCTTTGAATTTTTCGACCTTCCATAGAATTTGGCCCTTGGCTCTTAAATGTATTGTGTTTTTTATGCTAGAAATTATTATTTTTTTAAATTGGCATAGGCACTGATGCAGGAATATGCCTGCCCCACCATGTTACCCTTCACGTTAGTAGTTGTCTCATTTACCATTGTGTTGGTTATTTTAAGTTGTGCTCTCCCTATGCAATATGACTTTGAACAAGGACGATTTAAAGTCTTTAAAATAGCAAAGCCCCAGAGCTATAGCATCCGAATTTGTAGTACTCATTATCTTCAAAACACTAAAGGCCTGATTACGCTGCTTTATTTTGTGCGTTTTTAGTATTCCTTCTTTTGATTCACATGTAAACGATATCACCCTAGCATACCTTGACCCAGTTGTTCTTCGCTGCCCAGTGACTGTAATCAGTTTGGCGCGATTTGCACATTTAAGTAGCCAAGCCTCTGCCCGCTTCCTTAAAGTTTTAATCCGAAAGAAAATATAATAGAAATAAAAAAAAGTATGTGAAGTCTAGGTTGTTAGCCAAGTAAACAATGTAACTCTTGGGAAACGCTTATTCGTTCCTATCAGTGGCTATATTTGTCTTTCACTCCGAAACAAGAGACTCCTCGTCGACTTTTGATTTTGCATACGTTTGTTTGTGTCAGCATGCTTTTGCAATTTGGGTTCTATAATAGTATTTGTCAGCTTGCGGTTTTAAATGCGGGTGATGGCTTTGCGGTTGGCCAGTTGCATAGACCGCTAACGTTGTGTCTGGTCGGGTGGCGGGAAGCGTAAAGCATGTGAAAAATTGTTTTCGCATTTGCGCGGGCATTGTTAAAGATAGCACTGAGGCAAAATATAGCTGCCGCGGCGTTGCTGGACTTGCAAACCACAAACATGTCTGTGCTTGTCCGCTCACTTTGCAGACAAATATAGCATGTGATGCAGACTTCCAGTAGGACAATGAGGTTTTCATTATCTGGGCTCGTATTAAATTTCTTCTGGTTATTAGATTAAAATGTATTCTGAGAAAATAAGTAGCCGTCCGTTAATTGCAAGAATGCAGTCTCTGTGAAGGCAAGTGGTGAATTCGGTTACTGTGTCAGGTTATATGTAGTATTAGGCAAAGGTCGCATCTTTTGTCTTAATTCAGATGAAATGTCGCATTGTAATGTGTTATTAAGCTTTTGTTACAAAGATAAATCTAATGGGCACCAGCCTACTGAAATGTTTTTCTCAGCCGGATGTAATGTATATTAACTTTTATATGCTGGAAAATTACTTCTCATAAATAAATGTTTGCTTGAATACAGCCACTTTCAAACCACACAAACTTATTTTTCTTGAGAGCTTTTAAATAAGAACGAAGTCATTTTTTTGCCTATTTGTTTTGAGCACGTTGTGGTGGATCTGAGCTTTGGCACCATCATCAGTTTTTGTGACAATGATAAACATAGAAGACGCCTTTTCCTGTTGATAGATTAGCATAGTGGTTCTTAACCTTTTGACTTCTATGGACCCCACTTAATTGTTAATGTAACTTGGGGACCCACATTGAATCATTATTAGAATCCGGGGCCCCCTACTGAGTGATTACTGGAAGCCGGAAACCCGGCCTAAGCATTTTCGATGGTTTCAACCTCAAAACATATACTCAAAAAATACATAAACCAGCATTCATCAAACAAATACACAGATTATGAAATATTTCATTTAATTCATACATTAAAAAAATCAAAATCTTCATTTTAATGGGAAGGGTGGAGCTTTTCAAAATTCAAATGAGATCCCTCATCGTCCATATTCTCTCTGATGCACGTGCACTGCTCCCACAAATCAATCTGAGGATCCCAACTTAATATTAGTATACTAGATATAAAGCAATGTTAAATCCGAAATCTCTCTGAGTAGCATCTACAAAGTATAGAAGTTTAGTGTTTGCTCATTATTGGATAATTGCTATTATTTTGAAACGTCTTGGATTTTTACTTATCGTCTAAAATGTTGTGTTCAATTTTTTTTCTGAGTTTCAGATTTTTCCAAATGACATTATGGCAAGTACATAAAATAAGAATATTTATTTTTGACTGTAGACCAAATATTTTATTTAGAGCATTCACACAATGTGGCCTAACCAGAAGGCAGCAAGTAAAGCAGAATTTGGACACCAGGAGACAGACATGTATGACATTGTAGAAATAAGATAGTATGGATAAGACGTTGGTTAGGAGACCTTCAAGTGAGTAGAGAATACATTCTTGAAGGAGAGAGTGGCATGGGTATGGCTTCCACACCATAGGGAGTGAGACTGCTTGTGGGATAGCACAACCAGTGTTTGGTGGGGGTTCTGAAGCCTGATGGATCATGCCTTCCCCAGAGAGTGGAATGTATGACTCTTCTAACCCCCCCCCCCTTTCTCCTCCTGACTGTTATCCACCAGTCTAAATTCTTCCCTGCCTCCTCTTCCACTTTATAGGCCATCAGACGAGGCAACCACACAAGGCTTCTCTTTTACCAAGTTCGCCTACTGTACGTGGTGCCATTCATCTGGTTGATTTTCCTACTATATTTTTTAAAATGTGTTTTAAAATTGAGTACTAGTAATTTCTGTTGCCCCAAAGTGCTTACTTTTTCTCACCATGATATCTGTTGAGAGGAATTTGCTGTCCTATGTACCAGTACTAGTGATTAAGTATTACCCGGATTGTGATCTGGGCTGTTGCTTAGTTACATGGCCGTTAAATGATTTGTGTGGGGATGATTTTAGTGTGTGAAGACCTTGAATCAAACCATATACAGGCAGCTGTGGGAAATTTAAAATTTGTTAAATTTACAAACGACGTACCAAGCAGAGTATAAAGTGTTTAGAATGGATTCTAAATGTTCATATTTGTTTTGCTGACATTTTGAGAAGAGGTGCCAGACTTATGAGCTCATAAACTGAAGATTATGTGGAGTGTTTATTAAAAGTTAATTATTTCACTTGATTTCCAGCTGCATTAACTTTTGTAATATACGTAAGAATGGTTGTAATTGTTTTTGGGCCTCTGCTAATAAAGGGGGTCAACAGCCTCAAATGAGTTGCCCCAGTGTATAGTTTATCATTATGTTAAATTTAGGCTTAATTAAAGTGCTGAGAAATTAAATAATGTAATAATATATATATTTTTCTAAATTAAGATTGCACCCCATACCTACAGGTAGAAAAGCTGCACTCCTGTTTAAAATACTGGGTCAATACTTAGGGGTTCTGTGATAGGGTATACTTCTGTCTGCTACTGTTAGGAGTGCAAGGGAATATTAGCAAAACAGATGTTTGTTATAGGCAGTTGTTGAACTTTAATGCCAAGCTTCCTGTTGGTAGTGATGCGTTCTGAAATATAACGATCTGGAAGACACTGGCCTATCTGTTCTTTCAGGTCCTGGTATATGATTTAGACCGTGTGATGGAGAATATTGTTCAAAACTCTACTCGTTGTTTTTATCTATGAAAACTATTGGGTGTCTTGTGATTCTACAATTTTTTTCCAGTAATAAGTTGGACTGCAGCCCTCAAGATAGGGTTATGCGAGTTCTCCTACGTAGGGTCCGATTAAGAGTTTGGCGGTACAGTGCCAGGTCAGCCCCGCCGCTGCACCGCCAAACCCGTGGTCAGGCTGCCCGCCAGATTACGAGTTATTCTCGTGTCTGGCGGGCTTTGTTTTTGACGTTCCCAGGGTGGTGCCCTGAAAATGGGCACTGCAATGGGAACTCCTGTGCGGGACCACAGCGGACCTGCCAAGCATATTGCGGTCTCCTGACTGCCGCAACACCGACCGGGAACGGCGGTTCGCTGCGGCAGTCTGACCGCCTAAATCGTAATAGGGCGGTAGGGAGACCGCCACCGCCGTGCCCCCATGAGTCGGCTGGTCCGTAGACCGCCAGACTCGCAATCCGGCCCATAGTGTCTGTGTATGTACTTCTGTTTATCAGTGTTAACATTCTGATGATTCGAGCATTTTGTCACTGAAATGTGTTGGCTGTGGATACTGTACCAGAAAGCTCAATGTGAGCACAGGCAATTTATTAGTCTTTCTTTTATGTCTCCATTAAAAGTATCTGTGTCAATTAATGTTGTAGAAGGGGTTTGAATTGTAAGTGTGAACATTATTACACTGGTTTTTCTAAGCTGAATAATAAATTAAAAACTTACAGAAACTATTCCTTAAATTAAAAATCAGTGTTAATTATTTAATAAACAAATCATAAATAGTTCTGCTTGGCGTGGGTTCCTTGGGTAGTCATCATTTTTCTCAGACGAAGAAGATGGATTTACCTTGTTTTTCTAGTGTTACGTTATTGATTATTTAAGCTTTGTTCTTATCTAATAATACCATGAGCATTTGTTTCTGCGGTGGAATATGCCATGTGTTGGTAGGTGGTTTACTAGTAGGTGCAGGTAGGGACCTACAGCTAGTAATTACACTACAATCAAATAAGGTTCAGTCAAGTCTCAATAAATTAATTGTTGCTCAACCCTTGGTAGCTTGGCTGACTTAGCAGTCAGGCTTAACTTAGGAGACAGGTGTGTAAATCATTTAGTATCTATCACCAAAACAGTAAATAAGTAAAATACACAAAAAATATCCAACACCAATTTATAAAAATAGAGAATATTTTTATCTTCAAAATGACACCAAACTGACAAAAATCCAATTTAGCAACCGGAGATATGGATTTTTAAAGTTTAAATTAAAAAAATTGCTTTCTAGCGCCTAAAAGTGTAAAGCACCAACCCTGGATATCTGGCAGTGCTGAACTGGGACAAAGTAAAAGGGTCAGGCCTGCCGCAATGGAGCGTTAGTCAGATACAATGAGTGGTTGGGCCTGGTCAAGTTTTTACCCACTGACTTCATCACTTTTTTGGAGCTTTTCCTCTCACTGTCAAGCAATTGGGTTCTTGCATCCGGATTTCGATTTGATGACGCTGGCCTGTTGCAGCGCAATGCCTCAGTGAGTCCTCAATGTCGTTGTCCTCGTTGTCGATGGCGAGGAGGTCCGTAGTTTTCAGCCGGGTAAAACTGCGTGATCGATGTCGCCGGCTTGACTCTAATCATCGATGCCAGTCTTATTCTGCAGCCTTTTCACAAAAGTTGGCAAAAAGTTCCCAAACTTTCAGATCTTCTTCTGAAAGGTTCCTTGAGGGTCAGAAAGGGTCCACAGAAGCAGGCCACGGTTTCAGATGCTTTGGTTGGCCTCTTGGGGATCTGGGACTATAACTCTCTCAATGCACCTTGTCAGTCCAGGAAAATACAGGTGAAGCTGGTCAGCTGGCGTTGTCCTCTTATGGATGTTGCAGGTGACTTCATCCAGCACTTTTCTGCCTGTTGCTGCTCAGGGAGTCCACTCCTTATCCTTGAAGACGGGCAAAGTCCTTCATGTGTGAAGCCTTTAAAGTTCAGCAGGTGCAGTCCTTATGAGTGCAGTCCTCTGTTGTGCATTCCAAGGGTCCAGCAGGGCAGTCCTTCTTCTTCAGATGTTTCAAGTAGGGAACCTGAGTTGCTCTGGCAACTCTCGCATATTTATTTCCCATTCTGGGTTGGCAAGGGGTGGGAGGGACACCCCAACCAATGGGGTACAAGTTCCCACCCTCTACCATGACAACTTCCTGGAAAGTGTGGCATATTTGTGTCCCTGAATGCACATCTCTCTAAAAAACAAAATAGAGGAAATCTTCCCCTGGAGTTCAGGTCTGGCTAACCCAACCCACAGATATGGCAAGCTTTTCCATACTCTTCCCTTCCAGCCTCTCTCCTAATCTAATTAGAAAGACTGCCATCTGGCTGGGGAGCAACAAAGTGGGGGCTGGCCTAGGTCCTGGGACATCTGTGCTTCTACCTTTGAAGTCCAGTTTATCTCCACAGCCCCCTTCCTGTCCCAGGCTTCTCCAGGAAGCAAATCTCTTCCCAGCAAATGGCTGTATTGTTTCAACCCCAAGCCTCTTTCCACCTAATCATGGAGCAGCTTGGCTCGGGCTGTCAGAGGCTGGCCAGTCAGAAGAGGCTGCTACAAGGCTAGATTAGGTAACTTCAGGAAAGCAAGTTCTAAAACTACTTTCCTGCAATAGTTATAATAAATCACACCTTGACAAGTTGTTGGATTTATTGTAACTATTGTTTTGATACTTTGAAGTAAATTGCTAGCTATCTCCTTTTAAAAGTTAGACTTTATTTAAGTTTAATAAAGCCTTCCCATGTTATACCTATGGAGCTAGCACTACAGTGGGGAAAAAACGACTTTGGCAGATTTTCCCTCACCAGGGCATATAAAACCTATTTTATAATATCCTTTCTTTTTTATAACAAAGCGCCCTACCTTGGTGCACCTAAGGCAGACCTTAGGTTTGACATATATGTTATAAAAAGGTAGTTTTGGAAGTACTTTTAATCCTAAAATCGAATTTGGGCACAGTTTTATTTTAAAATCAGCCTGCATGGCAGGGCTGGCTTTAAAAGTACACCAGACACCACAGCAGTACACACTTAAGCACATTAAGTGCACTGGTGTCTCTAAACCTACATGCCCTACCATATTCTAGGGGCTTACAGGTAGGTTGTATTTACACCAATTACCATATACCTTTTAAGGGCAGAGTACTGTCCCTGGGCCTGTTTAGCTGAGCCCAGGGCACTTTCAGAGTCCGTATCCACCAGTATCAGTAAAGAAAATGTAATTGATCAGGGCAATAAGGATGACTTTCCTACACATGTATATCAGTAGGGCTTAGTTCATAGTGTACCCTTAGATTTTTCAGTCATCTTTAGTGTTGGTAAAGAAATGTGTAAACACCCGGTTCCCTATAGATTATAAATGACTGAGTAATGCAAATGATAAAAATGCCTATCTTTTACCCAAAATAGATAATATTCGGGGTCAAAAATACAGGGGTAAGGCTTGTTGTATTTAGTGATTTGTAAATGTTCTCTTCTCCAGAAAAGGACCGTAAAAAAACGGGTTATGGCCTTATTACAGCTCAGAAACTTAAAAACACTGCTACTAATGCCTTTAGAGCCCTAAATAAAGTTCCAACCTCTGCTCGATTCCTCCTTTTGAGTGAACTGGCTAGTATCAGAGTTGTACAGTAGGTTCCCCAGTACACTTACTGATATTTGATCACTACCTGTACAAGAATGCAAGCTAAGAAATTAAAGTGAAATAGTAAGATCTACCTTCGATGTCAAGTCCTGAACCGAACTGTACGTTCTGTTCCCTTTGGCTACTTTTTCAAACCTCTCAAGGAGTCCTCAACAAGCTGCTTAAAATGAGGTCCTCTGAGATTGTGCAAGGGATGAGGGTGGGGGTAGAGGGATGTCATGAAACTCGGCCTAACTGGTGATTTCCGGCACCTTTCAGGTTTTGCATTACAACCATACCAGCCAATGGAATTCTTGTGTTACTTATAAGAAATGATTGGCCTCGTATATGAAGCGCTCTCATGATTGCAAATCCTGTGTTTTACAAAACCAAAGGGTTTGCAACCGTAAACGAGTTTTTCTTTATGTACAAAAGTCCTTTTGAGTCATAAAGCTTTGTCTAACTCGTAAAAGGATTTTTGTAATCCTCACTGAATTCCTATTAGGGGGTGGTGTAAAAGGAGCGTGCCATTTTCCTATTTCAGATTCCAACCCCCAAGTTACCTACCCTCGAGATGGAGTGGTAACTGATTTGTAAAGGGGGAATGGATCACCTTAGCACAATTTGCTTCCACTTTTTTGCAAATGGATTAATACTAAATCGGGCCTGATATTTTCTCTTCTGGATAAAGAGGCATAACTTTCCCTTATCAAACATTTTCCCTAACTTTTTAGTTTTCTTTAAAATGATCTACCTGCCCAAAGCAAGCACTTGCTGACCATGGTGTAAGGGGTGCACAGCAAGATATTAGTGGAAGGTACTGCTTCGTGCTCAACCCTTGTGGACCCGTAAATCAGAAGCCCAAACATAGGACAATTTGGTGCATTGAGGGCATTGACCATTTATAAATTGCAAAGAAGTTTAAGACGAGGAAATCTAGAATACATATTTTTGGATCTCTTTTATTATTTTTAATCATAAAAATAATATAATGTAAGTAGGTGATTCATGCATTGGATTATGACATGCTTCAGCAGTTTGGCCCAACCCAACATTTAACACACACAAGGTGATGGTAGGAATGCTTGCAATAAGTCTAACCACTGGTGATTGTTCTGGATAGCATTCCAGCCCATCATTATTTTGCCCACCATGCCACCTCACTTTGCATCCAGCAATATGCAAATAATTCTTGACCCTACTCCATTAGGAACAGACCAATCCGATCTTTCAGGCCTGGTCCTTCCTGAATTCGAATACAAGCAATCCAACACCGGCCCTGCCCCAATTGGGGCTTGTTTGTCAGGTGTAGCCTGGCTCCAGTGGTACAGTGAGCACGGGAACCATGTCTGGGCATACCCTTGCCACTCATGGCGGTATATCACACACACAAGTTCATCGGAGGAATGCTTGCAATAAGTCTAACCACTGGCAATCGCTAGGTGTAGCATTCTAACCCATGCTCTTCTGCCCACCATGCCACTTCAGTTTGGACCCAGCCATATCTAAATCAGTCTTGACCCTGCTCCAGTAGGAACAGTCCATCACGAACTGCCAGACCAGGACCTCCATGAACCGGAACATAAGCAAACCAAGACAGGCCTCGCCCCCAAATAGGGTGTGTTAGTTGAGTGTAGCCTGGCTCCAGTGGCACATTGAGTATGGGACCTACGTCTGGGCATGCCATTGCCACTCAGGGCGCTACATCAGATACATAAAAGGTGATGGAAGAAAGGCTTGCAATAAGTCTAATTATTTGCAATCACTCTTGGTACCATTCAAATCCATCGTTCTTTTGTCCACCATGCCACCTCAGTTTTGACCCTGGCGTATCCAAATCAGGGTTGAGTTGACAGTGCTCCAATAGGAACAGTTCTGCCTGATCTGCCACGCCATATCCTCCCTGAAGCATGCAACCCAAGGCTGGCCTCGCCCCAATGGGTTAGAATGCTACCATGAGCAGTTACCGTGGTTAGACTTATTGCAAGCATTCCTCCTTTCACCGTTTGTGTGTTTACCATCCAACAATCTTATAGAGCCTTCTAACTGCAGATTCCTTACCATAGAACTATCCCCAGGTGTCAGACAGGATCTGGAATTTATTTGTGAGCACTACCCCTGCGCGCTGGCGTTGTTCAGCTCCACGTGGCATCGTCTGCGCTGAAAGTGACGTGAACGGTGCTTATACATCTTTCCGTGCCAGTCAGCACAGATACAGAGAAGAGCTACTATCAGTCTTTAATTGACTGAACTTTTTTCGACGTTTTGTTGAGAATTCTTCTGAGAGTTGTCTCCTGGTGTGTCAGGTATGTTCACTAGGAAAGCTGATTTCAAATCATGTGGCGCTTGTCACCTTCAAATGTCGGTGACGGACCCACACTTGGTATGTCTCTGGTGCCTGGAGTGCAATCGTGATGCGAAGACCTGCGCCGATTGCTGCGCCATGCACCCCAAGGCATTGAGGGACCTGTCCCTCAAGTTCCTCGCCGCTCGACCTACTACACCGCGGCGGTCCTGATCTCGATTGATAGGAAGGTTCCAAGATCGGTTGCGGCGCCACTCCAGGCGCTCGTCATCACAGTCGAAGTTGTCAGGGAGACTGGGAAGTCCCACGCCCTCTCCATTTCTTCCTGAGCAAAGAGAAATTCTAAATACTCACACTAGCAGTTCATGGTGGACCATGAGCACTTTCAGTTTGCAATGCTCCTCTTTGGCCTTTCCAGCACCCCTGGGGTGTTCAGCAATGTGAATGGCGGTGGTTGCAGCCCATCTGTGGAGATCGAGGTTCCTAGTTTTTCCCAGGCAGTCCCCTCCCACCTCCAAACTATGGGCTACATCCTCCACTCGCTGGGGTTCACTATCCATGTGCCAAAGTCACACCTGACCACTTCTCGGTCGCTCCCTTTCATCAAAGTCGTTCTGGACACAGTGCAGTTTCAGGCTTATCCTCCCGAGCAGCGAGTCCAGGATATAATACCGATGTTTCAGCCTCTATCCTAGATTTCGGCGAGACTGACTCTGGGGCTGCTGGCCTTCTGCATCCTGCTAGTGATGCATTCCCATTGGCATATACGGCCTCTGCAGCTGGACCTGAATTTTCAGTGGGTGCAGCTTCAGGGGACTCTCTCTGACAAGGTCCATATCTCTGAGGGCATTGCAAAAGATTTGCAGTGGTGGCTGACGAACCGCGATTGGGTCTACGGCAGACCCCTCTCCTTTCCCCAACCAGCTCTAACCATAGTGACAGACTCGTCACTCCTGCGCTGGGGCGGCCACCTGAGATGTGGCGATCAGAGGACTCTGGTAGAATCTGGGCTCCACGTCAACCAGTTGGGGCTTTGAGCGATCTGATTGACATTGAAAGCCTTGCTATCCTCTTTCAATGGGAAGCTAGTGCAGGTATTCACTGACAATACCAACGCTACGTGGTACTGCAACAAACAGGGTGGGGTGGGGTCGTGGACCCTCTGTCAAGAGGCCCTGAGCCTTTGGAGATGGCTGGAACATCAGAGCATTGCCCTGGTGATTCAACCCCCAACTGGCTAGCTGAACACCAAAGCGGACAAACTTATCTGTCGATGCTTAGCGGATCATCAGTGGTGTCTCCACCCAGAGATGGTGCAAAGTCTCTTCCAAGAGTGGGTAGAGCCTTGGTTGGATCTGTTCTCCACTGCAGAACGCCCAATATCAGCAATTTTGCGTGCTGGAGTTTCCAAGGCAGCTCTCGCTCGGAGACGTGTTTCTTTTCAAGTGGAGCTCCAGCCTCCTATACGCCTTATTGTCAATCCCACTCTTGCCCAGAGTTATCGAGAAGATTAGGAACGACGTGGCTCAAGTCATTCTTGTGGCTCTAAAATGGGCACAGAGAACCTGGTATCCCTCCGATCAGACTGCCTTTTTGTGGGGTGGGATCTTTCGCCGCAGAAGCAAGGTAGGGTCCTGCACCCAAACCTGTCAGTGCTCCGCCTTCATGCGTGGAGATTGATCGGCAACAATTGACAATATTCAACCTTCTACCAAAAGTCTGTAGTGTCATTTGGGCAGCCAGGCGTACCTCCACCCAGATGGTATACGCCTGCCATTGGGGCATGTTTGTGGCTTTGTGTGCAGAAAAACTGTTTGAACCCCTATCTGCTTGTCTTTTTGCAGTTTTATATAGCACGACCCGACCCAAAGTTATCGGAGCGCTTTACATGAGCATCAGTTGCATTACAGGCGGACACATTAATTTTTGTTAGGCATGGGGAGATTAAGGGGTCGATTCCGATTCGGGCCGGAAATTTCTCCGACCGAGCCGGACCCGGAGAGATTTCCGACCGAATCGGACCCGTGCAGTCCGACCGAACGAGTACGATGCGGCCGTATGTTATCGGACACGAGTCGGTCGGACTCCCATTGAACTCAATGGGAGCCGGTCGTACAACGCGTACGCGGGCTCCCATTGCCTCAATGGGTGCGAGGCGGACAAGGGCGCCCCTACAGCGAGTACGCCGCGAAGCGCTCGCGGCGTACACGCACAGGTAGGGGGACCCTTGGGTCCCCCTGTGTGCGCCTGCACGGGTACGCGTGACAGGGGTCCGACACGGACCCCAAAGTACGGCTCCGACAGCTCTTACGAGCCGGAGTGCGCGGCTCGGTCGGACTGCTCGCGGCGCGCATCGTACTTACCCGGCCGGGAAACGTCTCCATTGCGCGGTGCGAATCGGGTCCGAGCGAGTCGGTCGGAGCGGTTCGAGTCCGAGCGAGTCGGTCGGAGTTGTCGGGACGCCCGGACGAAGTCGGTCGGCGACTCGCATCGTACTCGCTCGGCCGGACTCACGTACGGTTCGGTCGGGAAACAGGCTTTCGCATGGCTTTTTTCCCGACCGAATGGTATTGGGTCCGCCTCCGACCGAGATCGGAATCGGCCCCTAAGTGATCTGCCCAGAATCATAGGAGGTTGAGAGTCCCTACCGAGACTTTAAACTGGTTCTCTTGCTTCAAAGTCAGCAGCCCTAGCGGTTGATCTACACCCTCTCCCCTTGTTTATTCTCACCCTGACTCAGCAGGGCTCAGCATTGGGCACATTGAAGGGTTATTTATCCGCCATATTCGCATGCCTGCGGTTGCTGGATCAGCCTTCCCTTTTCAGGTCTCCTATAGTAAATAGGTTTCTGAAAGGTCTTCAGAATTTGTTTCCCCCAGTCACATTTGTTATGCCTCAGTGGGACCTCGACCTGGTCCTTACCTTTCTGATGTGCGCTCCCTTTGAGCCGCCCATAACTGTCCAATCAGACCACTTGCCATCAAGACAGCCTTTCTTGTGGCAGTAACGTCCGCCCGGAGGGTTAGTGAGTTACAGGCGCTATGAGCGCAACCTCCTTATGTTTCCTTCTACGTGAAAAAGCTGGTCCTTCGGACTTAAGTGTCTTTACCGAAGGTGGTGACCCCTATCCATGTGAACCATTCTATCATCCTGTCTACCTTTTATGCTCCGCCTCATCCTTCTAGAGAGGAGTGACTCCACCGACTGGACCCAAAAAGAGTATTGTTAATCTGCCTTGACAGCACAAAAGTGTTCCGGGTGGGCGACCAACTCTTCTTGGGGTATGTTGAGGCCAGATGGGGGAAGGCAGTGCAGAAACTGACCATCTCCCGATGGATCGTGCTGTGCATCAAAATCTGCTACGCTTTGGCCGAGATGCATCCTCCTGAGGTCTTGCCTGCTCATTCCACCAGACCCAAGGTTTCGACCACTCTGGTAGCATGTGGAGTTCCGGTCCTGGATTTCTGCCAGGCAGCAGTGTGGGTGTCTCTACAATTGTTTACCAAACACTACTGCCTTGACAATCGAGTCCCCAGGGATGGGCATTTCACCCTTTCAGTCCTGCAGGACTTTTTAGTGTGAATCTGTTTTGCAGTCCCACCTCCGGATAGGTATTGCTTTGGTATCTATTCTAAGGTAAGGAGTCTGCTGCTAGAAGTCTCTATCAGATGAACAAGTTACTTACCTTTGGTAACGCCTTATCTAGTAGAGAGTTTATCTTGTTGCAGATTCTTTACTGGCCCACTCATAGGCGCCACCCCAGGGCGCTGACGTCAGTTTCTTGTTGTGGCTTTCCACACCAGAAGTGAGGAGCCTCGTAGAGTACTGAACTCTGGTGTGTGAAACTAGGGCTCTGAAAGGGGGACAGTCCTGAATCTACAAAACCGTACACAGAGCGAGGAGGATGAGTGGGCCAGTTAAGAATCTGCAACAAGATAAACTCTCTACTAGATAAGGCGTTACCAAAGGTAAGTAACTTGTTCATCTGATAGAGATTTCTAGCAGCAGACTCCTTACCTTAGAATAGATACCAAAGCAATCCCTTGTTGGAGGTTCTCTAATGTGCTGTGAGTCTGGTGCAAGAGTAGTAGATTTGATGTGGATTTATTTAGCTGCACTAGTGGAAATCCCAATCTTAAAGCTACTTTTTCAGGGTATAGGCAGGTGGTCTCACTCTCTCCTAGCCATAAGAACCTCCAAAATATCAGGTATTTATTGACCAGTGTTCTGTGTATGCTTGATGCAGCTTCCTCTCATTGATTGGGTGCTCAAGAAAATTCATTATGTAGAATATAGGGTGATCTTAAACCATCTGGAGGACATGATATCCGTCCATAATCTCACATTCCAGAGCTCTAGTGTATTTATCAGGACCCATCTACAGGACTCCTCTAAACCATACAGCTCCTTGGAAGCTTGAAATCATTTAACAGTGTACCCTAGTTCTCTCCTCGGGAATCTGTAACAGTGAGACACAAAAGGAGTCCCAGACACGTCCCCTTTGTAATAAGATCCTATATAATCTCTTCCAGAGCAGTCTGACACAGTCTGGAGAATCCCTAATACCCTGAGTCGGTGACCACCCCTTGTGTTGGCAAGGGCTTCATTCAACCTTGGCTTCTTATGTTAAAATGGACTATCACTGTATTTTTAAACTCTTCTAGTGTTGCAAGGGAACAGTCTGTCTTAATCTTGTTGCATTTCTCCACCTATTCAAAGGCTTGTTCTTAAGAAGCCATTTTATCGCTGAGATCTGCCAACTTGATCTCAGCAGCAGGCACAGTCATAGGTTCTTGACCCAGTTTCAAAGTCTTATGTATTTATTTATTTTATTTTATTTTATTTTGAAGGTTTTATATAGCGCTAGCTCCACCCAAGGGTATCAGAGCGCTTTACATCAGCAATGGCAATAAACAAGAAAGCAGCAATAGCAATGCACGAAACAAATTCTACAGATGATCAGACAAAAGTAAAAAGGCACCATTTAGAGTACATAGTGAGAAGAGTGCATATAAGATGAACAAAACACCAATTGAAAGAACAAGAGTGTCATTATAGATAGCACTTTTACAGTAAGCCAAGGAGGACTCTGGGGACATCGTGAGGGTGAGGGGGAATATAATGAAGGGGAGGGGGTGAGGAGGGTATGAGGAGGGGGTAATTGGGTGTGGGGGTAGGCGGGGTTGCCTAAGGCAGGAGGAGGGAAAATAGTCAAAAAGCATTAATAGATTTCAGAAGATAGCGAGTTAAAGAAAAAGATAATTTAGATCTTGAAGTCTAGTACAGTGTGTTCTCCGAGGTGATGTTTACCCCTCTGTCACTACCATTTTTTAACAGCAAATAAACCAATGTAAGTGGCACGTAAAGTAAAGTGATCCAGAATGTACATCCTTATTTTTAGTCATTCATTTATTGTTAGAATTTGAATGCTGTAGCATGTATGCATATGGTTCTTTTGGAGTTTTACAATTATTTATGCTGTTGTATTTGGAGTATTATCCTCACTGTTGTATAGCAAATTCCTTAATCTATCAGATATCTTTAAGGTTGCAATGTAATTTTTACAAACTGACAGGAATTTAGAAATAGTGAAAGCCGTAGTAAGTGAATCAAGTTGCAGCACAGCCAAACGTGGTTTGCACCACCTATCGCTTTTTCAAGGCTGTAAAAACGAAATTATACGTAAGAACTAATTACGCTAAACACGATGATACAAAACATCAGAAAACATTGTTTGAAGTGCTGTGGTTACTTTTTGAAAAATTACCCGTTGTTTGTTCTTACGCCTTACATTCTTACTGTTCATATTTAAAGGAATTGCAAACGAGAAGAGCTCAAAAGAATAACTAGATTAATCTAGAATTTACACCCAATTATTGCCAGGGTTATTCATAATATGTGAAGCATTCTCAATTGTTTGATATAACATAAAAGTTAAGAACATGTGATTAAATCTGAATTGCAAAGCTCAACAAAATCTAACCGATATTTTGCATATATATATATATGAATATATATATATATATATCCACAAACATTTATGCACCAGAAATAAGACGACTCCTAGTGCAAAAGGTAACTCAAAGCACTTTATTTAAACCTTGGAGACAGGCAGTCCACCATAAAGCACTTGCCCATAATCCTAACGCGTTTCAGCTTTCCCTCAAGCCTTGGTCACAGGTAGGCATTTCATCAAACAGGGGTCACATGCTTATTAAGCATAGGTCAGACTACCGGATTGGTTGTAGTCCACCAATTGCTGTGTCCGTTTCTGATGAGCACATTTTGAAACTTTAAAAGTATTTATTTTAACTGCATTCATTTTAAATCGTTTTCAATATTTCTTAACTGCAGTTCATAATGTTTTCAATCATGTGATAAAATGTGCATAAATAAATCAGTGCCATAAACTTGCCTCGTGCAATTTCACTCTCCACTTGTGTGCTTGAGTCCCTTTAACACCAGCAAGCAGAATGAAATATTCTGCATGCATCCCTTGCCCATCTCCTTTTGAAATTTCTCCTGTGCACAATCCCGTGTTATTTTGTAGAAGGGGGCAGGCGGGTCAGGCTCCTCTCCATAAATCCACCAAAAATATCCTCGTTAACAGAGCCCCAGACCCTGACAGGGCGGCTTCGTCGAGCAGGAACGAGGAGTCCTGCTTTTTATCCACAAACATTTCTGCACCAGAAATAAGACTACTCCTAGTGCAAAAGGTAACTCAAAGCACTTTATTTAAACCTTGGAGACAGGCAGGCAGGCAGTCCACCATAAAGCACTTGCCCATAATCCTAACGCGTTTCAGCTTTCCCTCAAGCCTTGGTCACAGGTAGGCATTTCATCAAACAGGGGTCACATGCTTATTAAGCATAGGTCAGACTACCGGATTGGTTGTAGTCCACCAATTGCTGTGTCCGTTTCTGATGAGCACATTTTGAAACTTTAAAAGTGTATATATATATATATATATATCAGCAAAGTAAACTAATACTGAATATATATGATGGAAGAAATCCAGAGTTTATAGGGTTCCTTTACACAGTTTTCCTGGAGGAGGATACCAATACTCCGCGTGACTGGACATTTGATATTTTGATGGCAATAGTTTAAATGTCACAAAACAGTACAGAATCCTTGGGTCTATAACAAAAACGATCAAAAAGTGTGGTGAACCACTACAACATAGTTTAAAAATATATAAAGATATAGAGTACAGAACCAAATGACTAGGTGCCACAGATCTATCTTTGGGCACTTCCCTTTTCAGGACGAAATCCCTCACTCACCATAGGTGACATGCTTCATCATTTGGGATTCTCCTCCCAAAGGAAAAACATAGTTCCTCTGAGGGCTACAACCCCCTCTCTGAGAGGGAGGAGCTCAGGGATGTTTTGAATAACTAATGGAATATTATAAATCCACAAATGAAGAGACAACTGTGTGAATGAGGGCGCAGCGCAACAAAAAATGAATAAATGTGAAAGTGGTGAAGTTAAAACCAGCTAAAGAGCGCAAAAAGAGGTACTTTATTTAGATACGCCCTTTGCCAGGATTAAAAACCGTGTACCAGCGGTGTAAATTTAAACCGCAAAGGTAAAGTAGATAGTGATGGTCAACATGTTTCAGCCATACACCTAATTGTAGGCAGGGCTTTCATCAGGACCTATATAGCTGCTGCTAAATCTGTGTAAGTGCTACAACAAAAAGGATATAAAAACAGAGAATCTTCTTAATCTGTACATTCCAAAGGGAAGGATTACCTATAATCAAAAAGGAAGAATCAGAACAAAATTGATCCATACCAATGATCACAAGCATCAAATATAAAATACAAATGGTTCTGTGAAAAGGAAAAACCTTACCCGCCACTGCTGGGTAAGCAACCACACCTCTACCTGGCAACAGCTCAGGAAAGGAGCACCGCTCTGAAAAAAACGGTGTATCTTGTCGTTAACAAATCTTGTCCTATCAAAAACCATGGGTTATGACAGTAGTACCAATAACCCTGACAGGCATGTTTTAAGGAGCTAATATAACAAAGAAGGCACAGGGAGCACATGCCATCTAAACATAAGAAACATAAGAAACAGCCTGAAAGGCTACAACATAAAAAATGATAAACACCATGAGGACTCAGCTTGAATAAAGATCTGAACCTCATAGATGAGAAAACCATAAAGTGTCATATTAAGCCTAGAGACTCAGAGTGCAAAATAAGAATAGAAAAGCCCAAAGCGCCAACAAGCTGATATAAGGCTCCACTGGCCAAAAAACAAACAAAATCAGGAAATAGTGTCACAATTCCCACTCCGATCGAGGAAAAAGAGAAGGAGAGGGGCAGCCAAACAGAAACACTCACCTATCCGTCGGTACACCGGTGCTTGCAGAGCCTGCAGCCGGAGGTGAAGTCGAATCTGACCTGGCCTGCCTTTATAGCCCTAAATCATGGTCAATTGGCTCCAGGTGAGTGCTCAACCGAAGAGGTATGAGCATGTGTCAAATAAAAGTCACTAATCTAACGCGCATGCGCGCTGTGAGGAAGAGTCCAATATATTAATAAACCATCAAAAAACGTCCTGATCGCCACACAATAAGAACCATACGAAACAATGCAATCAATAACGCATCGATTCTTTGGGCACTTCAAAAGTGACAAGCCAAACTATCAAGCACTTTTTGATCGTTTTTGTTATAGACCCAAGGATTCTGTACTGTTTTGTGAAATTGAATTGGGGATTGAATCCTGTGAGGTCTTTAAATTTCCCTAGGACCCTCTGGCATTGAACCGTTTTTGTTTGTTAGTCTAATAGTTTAAATGTCACAGCATAAATAACTCCAAATGAACCATATGTATGTTATACTACAGCATTCAATTCTAACAATAAATTTATGACCAAAAATAAACTGCATGCTGTATCACTTACTTTAGGTGCCTCTTACATTGCTTTATAGATTGCAGATGTCTTTTCCAAATTTGACAGTGTTGTCTTTTACACTGTGAAGTCCTTATTCAGCAGACTTTTATATCCAGTCCTTTTGGAAGAGCTCCAAGGGGCAAAGAGCACCTCCCTAGAGTATTTTTCTTCTCAACACTCAGTAAGTCTCTGTAAAAAGTATAACCTGTCAGTCTCACCTGTATATTGACCTAGAGACCTGCAGTGAACAGATACCCTCCACTCCTGCATTCAAGGGGCCATGTGTGGGTTGGCACCCTTGAAATGAAATGAAGAATTTATAAAGCGCTACACAGACCCGAGGGTATCTAGGCGCTGGATAGACACGCAGGAAGTGAGGTCGAGTAAGGTAAGTTAGTAAAGCCAGGTCTTTAAGCGCTTCCTGAACTGTAACAGGCTAGGTTCATTTTTAAGAGAAGTAGGCAGGGAGTTCAAGAGTTTGGCGGTGGTATATGCAAAGCTTTTGCCTCCCCACTTTACTTTACACATCTTGGGGACAATCAGATTGCCACTGTCTGAGGATCTCAGTGATCTGGCCAGGATGTAGGGCTTGAAGAGTTGCGACAATTGCCTGGGGCCTTTGCCGTATGTAGCCTTGAACGCAATACATAAAGCTTTGAACTGAATGCTTTTGGTGATAGGTAGCCAATGAAGCTCGGCAAGAGCTTTAGAAGCCGAGTCAAAGCGGGTAAGCCCAAGCAGGACTCTGGCAGTGGCATTCTGCGTCACCTGAAGTTTATGTATACTGCGCTTGCTCGCGCTAGTGAGAAGGGCGTTGCAGTAGTCCAGCCTGGAGCCAATTAAGGCCATGACCACTGTTTTCCTTAGTTCAAATGGGATGAATGGGAATACTTTTTTTTTAGGATTTTAAGAATAAAAAAACATGCAGCTGTAGTCTGATTAATCTGGGATTCAAAGGAGAGCTTGGAGTCGAAGAGAACACCGAGGTTTTTTACCTTGCTGACTGGTATTGGAGGGGAACCCATGTCACTTGGCCACCAGCTGTCTGACCAGATACTTGGCGTGATGCCAAACAGCATGACTTCAGTTTTTGACGTAGTTAGTTTCAAACAGTTAGCCTGCATCCAGTTCCCTATATGACCCATGCAGTCTTGAAACCGGGAGGCCGTATCCGTGGCCGGGCTGTTGATGGACACAATAATCTGTGTGTCGTCAGCGTAGGACACCAACGAGAAACCAAAGCTTCTTATCAGTTTGGCCAAGGGGGTGACGTACAAGTTAAAAAGAGTGGGGCTCAGTGACGAGCCCTGAGGGACTCCACGGGGAAGTGAGAAATCCGGGGAGAGGAATACATCATGTGCCACTGATTGCGTCCTGTTGGACAGAAAAGATCTAAGTAGGAGGAGTTCTTTATCCCTGATTCCTAGTGAGGCAAGGCGTTCAACCAACACGTCGTGATTGACCATGTCGAATGCCGCAGAGAGATCTAAAAGGATAAGGGCAGCACTACCCCCTCTGTCAAGGGTTTGCCTAAGTTCCTCCGTGGCCGTAATAAGTGCCAATTTGGTGCTATGATGGGCCCGGAAGCCATATTGCGAGTGGTCCAGAGTGTCTCCTTCCGTGAGAAAGGAGGACAGTTCCTTTGCTGTCTCGGTGGTGGTTTACTGCAGCCCTCATCCCCTTGTTGCATCAGACCCTCCCCACTGCCCACTCAGGGCCTGGTGCCCACTCACAGAGCCAAGGCTGAGGGGCATGCTTGAGGCCTATACCGCCAGCACCATTGGTACTTTCCTGAGAGACCAGCCGGAGGAAGGACTGCTAAACACTGTTTCACGTGACATTACACAGCCTCAGTGCCGGTCCTTCAGAGTTTCCCCAAGCTGGGACTGTTTTCCCTTTTTCATTGACCCCAGTGTCCTGGGTCAAGGGTCGCCGTTACTGTGGTGTCAGCGAGGGTCTCTGCCATCACAGCAGTTGGCAATCTTCTCCCCTCATAATTATTATATTACTATGTGCCGATTGTCATACGTGCTTTATGCCTGGCTATTGTTTAAACCACGTGTAGTTATTATAAATAAATATCTTTAACTAGACCAAGAGCAAAAGTAGTTAAACCCTTACAGTGAAATACAATTAAATTAACTTTGTCTTCTGATTAGGGCCTCAGTTGTTTTCCTCTGTCAAGCTACTCAAACATAAAATATGTGAGGGATAGATGAGTGAATTTAGCTGTACTCTGGTAACAACTTAGAATTTGACCTTTACACTGTAGTTAAGATTTTATCTCCTCTTCTCTCCTCCCACCCTATAGGATAATATTAGGCTATCCTTTAATAAGAGAAAGGACTGGAGTCCTTGTATTTTTTAGCACATTTTAAATAGCAGATTGATTGCGCACATTAGATTATATTTTAATTTAATATGATTTTTGATTATTATTATTTATTCTTTACCTTTTATTTTGCTGTTTCTGTGATATTTTTAGGTATTATTTAAGCGTTGTTCCTTTTCAAAGTAACAACTGTGACTGGACATGCCCATCAAGCTCCATCACATTGAAAGTGCCTTTTAGCGTCGATCTTCGTATCTCAGAACAACCAACTTTTGTCTGTTTGTTGGGAATATATGAGGTCTCATCCTTGATGTTGCTATTATTATCTAGTCTTAATCACCAAACCGAATCAGCGAACTTTTTTATAAGGTAAATGCGCCAGTCTCAAAAAACCTTCCCTGTTCTGATACACAAAACGATCAACATACAAGTGTTCTACTACATACAGGTAAATATGCATGTAAAGTCCAATTTGGATTCTTCAATGAGGCTATAAAGAGCACAAGTTCTTTCTTACAATGCTGTGTACTGAAGTGCTTCATGAAACTATTGAGAGCAGCTGAAGGGCTGCTTAACCAGGCAACCTAGAACTTGAGTACCCATTCAATGAGTGCAGTTATTTTGATATATTCCAGGGAAACACTGCAGGTGCTTTAAAAAACACCAAAACTGTTGTGGGATTGTCAGTTCGCTTAGCTTACCCGCTCTACTGAGTGTGATTACCTGTCAAGGGAAGTCGAGGATCTTACCCCTCACCTGGCTGACACTTAAGGGATATTATTTTTCCTGAGCCGTTCATATTGCACCTGCCCTCCTGATACTTTGGTTTTTGTTAGAAGCCTGAATTTGATTAAGCTGCCCCTCATGAATTTACAATGTCACTCATTTCTTTAAATGAAAAAATAGCTGCATGGAAGTTCCAAAACTGGGACACACTGCTCTTATTCCTTATTATTCACCTTAAAGCTAAACAAACCGCACCTTGTTCTCACACAGCCTGACAGGTAAAAGAAGTATTTGTCAACATTGATTCCATCAAGCCTCTCTTGCTGCATGGGTAGAGATGGATGCGTCGCTTCCTTAGCGAGCTGAAGCCTAACTTTTCTGGGGTCCTTACTTACAATAGCAATAATGGAGTTATTGGTGGTATTATAGTGGCTACACTGGGCTTCTCGAATAGCTGTAGCACACACACCCGTCCAAATCTATATAGAAACAGCAGTTTGTTTTTTCATAAGCCAATTT
Source organism: Calotriton arnoldi (assembly GCA_963921515.1). Classification (NCBI taxonomy): domain Eukaryota; kingdom Metazoa; phylum Chordata; class Amphibia; order Caudata; family Salamandridae; genus Calotriton; species Calotriton arnoldi. The sequence continues at coordinate 161,800 of CAWUFW010011324.1, forward strand.
TTGATTGTCATTAAAACAATAGCCCTTACAGTTCAAGCAGTCAAGTACAGGTGCATAGAGAAATGCACATTCAGTGTTAACAAACAAATCATTCCATCTCATTGTAGCCCCACCACTTGGACCGGATTTACTTACATTTGTGGAGACATCCTCATGCCACATAGATTGGTTCCTCCAATTTGGTGCAATAGTCCATCACCTTGTGCCAAACCATCAAAGAGTATGAGTTGTCTAGTTGCACACCCAGGTAATGTTCCTTTTGGTGATTACCGTTCCCAGCCGACCAAGGATCCCTCCCCCTACTCCAAGGCCCCCTCTCCCCCCACGACCATCCAGTAAACCAAGAAGGGCAATATGCAGCAATGGGTTCCTCCAGAACATGAGGGGGAGTGGCAGCCCAGTAGTTTTCAATCACCGGGCAGGACCAGGCTACATGAAAGAAGTCCGTACCCTCCTCGTCCAGCTATGGAGTGCTGGTGTGGCTTCCACAGCTATAGCGGCATCAGATAAGTGGTATGCAGCCATTTCAATTGAATCAAGCGGAGCCTGGATATCACTAGCTCCCTCGACTCCATGACTTCTATTCGACCCTCAGTGGGTTAAGCAGGTCTGTGAGTTAGTAACGAAAGATTTGTAGGCACAAGAAATGCCTCCCTGCCACAAGAACCCCATGAGTAATTTGGCTTCGAGAGGGCTGAAATCGGGCACTTCCCCCAATATATATAATGTTAAGGCATAACGAAGTTGTAGGATCTTATAGAATTGAGACTGGTGAAGGTTGCAGTCTGGCTGTAGCTCCTCAAAGCACTGAATGTGTGATCCCTGCCACATGTGCCCCAACCTAGAGATGCCAATAAGGTCCCATTTACCAACTCTCTCAAGTTCAGCAACCTGCCCCAGCCAACAGTAACTTCAGAGAAGGGTCTGAAGATTAATCCTTCTATCCCACCCAGTCCAGCGCAATACTGACCTTCATACCAAAAACACTACTCTGGAAATTTTTGAAAGGGAGCAAGGAGCAGGTGCCCTGTATATGATGGTATAACAGCCCATGAACAACACTACGACCCGAAATGCTGGGTCCACCCAACCCCTATGCATCCAATGTTTCAGAACCACGTGCAGGAAGGCCCAGTCGCACATCCACGGCTGTCATGCCCCCTCAAAGGTAGATTAAACGCATTTTCCAAAAGCAAAGCGTGGGACCTGGTTGGCACAGAGGAAGCACCATACTCTGGCCTGGACCTCAGCAAACCACTGCTTAGAGGTCACATGCGGAAAGTATTAGAGAACGTACAAAAAGCGTGGTAAGAGCATCCTCTTGAAAAGTGCCACCATTCCCATTCACCAATTTTCAAGGTCTTTCTTCATCCTAGAGACCAGGGACATGAGATTAAAGGCCCAGGAGAGGGTCGGAACCAAGGAAATAGGTATGCCCAAGTACGGGAAACTGAAATTGGGCACAGGCATTCGTGTCTGCCTGCCCGTAGTCCTGGCATATCCAGTCAGGGGTGGCCAGGAGTGACTTGGTCCAATTGACTTGTAAGCTAGAGGCCTGTCTGTACAATTACAGGAGCAGCCGTGGCCTCAGGGTAGGACTTAGAAAGCAATACTTCTTTGCATACAGGACTATGCAGTCCTCCAATCCATTCCCTCTCTGGAACTCCACACGCGCATCGCATCTTAGCTACGTCGCTAGGGGTGGCATCGCTAGAGTGAATAGCAGGGGGGGGAGCAGGCACTCCGGTGTATCGGAAGAGTACGAGACCAGACCCCGTTGACGCGCACTTGCACCCTGAGGTTTATGTTTAGCACCCATATGTAGGACACAAATTAAGGGACAAAGCCCAGGCGTGTGAGCACATTCAAGAGGAAGTCCCAATCAAGGAACTCAAAGGTCTTTTCAAAATTAATAAGCAGGAGAGCACATGGGCTATCAGGGCAATGTTGGTATGCCAAGGCTGCGTGCATCCTGCTGATAGTGTCTGGTGCTGTGCTGAGACATGAAGCAGCAGTGGTCCGGGTGGACCAGCGCAGAAACTACCTTAAGAAGCCTGTTAGCCAGAATCTTAGCGTATAGTTTGAGCTTGCTGTTAATGAAGGAAATCACATGATATGAGGAGCATTCTTTGCGGTGGTGGAAGAGTTCCAGCCATGTGCAGGACTACTATTATTGCTAAGTCTAGCCCCTCTGGGATGCAGCCCTTTGCTATGGCCTCGTTATATGAGGTCAGCAGGTGGGCCGGAAGGACTTCCGGAATTTCTGATAATATTCAATTGGGAACCTATCCGGCCTTGGTGTCTTGCCCGGCTTCATATCTCTGAGGGTCTCCTCTTATTCCGTTAATGCAATAGGTCGGTCTAGATCCCTCCTCTCCGAAGCAGAGGTAAGTCTGCTATTGGGGTATCCCCTGTTTTGCTTTGAGAACTTGGTAATCAGCAAACACAGTTGCAATCTCCCAGACATCTGTGACCCTCCCTTCGGACGGGCCCACGACTATCTGCTTCACCAATTCCACCGCACCGTGGGTTGCCACCCAATAGAGACATTTACTGGACTTGTTCCCTCATTCATTGACTCCAGGGACCCATTGTTCACTTCAAGGAATGCACTCAGCTCCTGCAATAGTAAGTGACTTCTTTGTGACTTCTCTATTTGCCAAGCACCACGCTTTGAGCCATCAGATCTGCCGTTCCTGGTCCTCAGCATGGGCCACCATCAGGGAATGATCAGAGATCTCACACCACCCCCCCATGGCAAGATATGTGCATCTGTCGTGAGGAGCAGGTCTGTGGCAGGTAAAAACTGAGATCAATGCGGGGCCTCGTTTTATGAGAGCCTAATCTGTGAGTATATTCCGAAATCGTTGGGTTCCAAATACCCTTTGCATCGCAGAAACGGAGGCTCTGGGCCTGCGTTGCTAATCTCCATTCTGCACCCAGTACGTCCTGGATACTTTAGAGCAAACCCCTTATTTGGGGACATCACCATATTGAAGTTACGACTGTATGTCCATATGAGAGATGGAACATGACAGACTTTATTGTATCGAGAGTTGGCATTGACAACTGTGGGGGAACATAGACACTAACCAGGTTATGTGCTTTGCTCTGCAAACAGCAGTTTTCTACTGTGCAGCAAAAAATCTGTTCATAAATAGTCAGTGACTACTGATAGCCCAACAAATGCATTGAAAACTGCATGACTGTATCGAGGCATCTTGGCAAAAATGTATCTGGGGCTATAAAAAGTCTAGGTCTCTCCTTACCGGACCTGCAGGTATATTATAAGGCCACATTTATGTCACGACTAGTTCTGATCCTGGGTAGGGAGCCGTGGTTCTAATGTTACCAGAATATCTACCTTGAGGAGAGGCTGTTGTGTACCGGTATTATTGACACGCTCTACTTTAAAAGGACCCAGTTTAAGACTCTGATGGTGTTCTACTCTATTAGGTCTCATCTCAGAAAGAGGCGGCTGCGGGGGTTCGCCCCCTATAACGCATATACCCATCTAGGTTTCAATCCCAGTCTTCCTCAACAGGTGCATGAAAGTTTTTGGGAGTGCTGGGAAGGATCTAGGGTCCTATTGCTGTGGCATTTCTATGAGGGTTCTACTCATACTAAATTCTGTCAAAGGTTTTCTCTCTCCCGTGCTGGATTCTTTCGATACTTACAGCTTCGGCATATTCTTCGAAGACTGAAGATATTGATTGGGTCCCGAACAGCTTTCTGGATTACCTGTTGAGCGGTCCATCCAAGAGAAACATTAGTTCGGCCAATAAAATGATCTCATCAGCCGAGGTGGGGCTCGATCCTTTCCAACTTGGGGCGGATAAGTGGAGCAAACACATTGGGTTAGCGGTGACTGTGGACGACATAAGTCATGCAAACATGCTGGTTCAGAGGGTTTTAAATGTTTCACGGGTTAAAGTTCATCAATTTACAATTATTAATGATTTTTATTATACGCCCTATCGTCTTCACGTAATGAATTTCAGACAGGGTGCTAAATGCTTTCGATGTGCAGCAAATCAAGCGGAAGTTGTGCACATTGTCGTGGCCGCCTCCCTTTCCATTGTTTATTATTGGGAGACGATTAGGGGAAAACTTAATCAGCTTTGTCAGGCCAATGTTGTCTGGGGCTCTAAATGAATAGTACTAGGGCACTCTCCATCTATCCCGCCGCACCTTGCTGGGACCTACTTTTTTGCAATCTCTCTGGCATGATTAATCTTGGCCCGACATTGGCTACTTGCCGAGGCCCCCAACACTATGATTTGGTGGCATGAATTTCTGATTACTGCCCTCCTTGAAATATTGATAATCGATAAAGACGAGCGAAGGGCAATGCTAAGGAAGAGCTGGGACCCTTTGAGGGGAACCCTGCTTCAGTTTCGCTGGTCATGACTACACATCATAGCTGCTTTGGATTCTTTACTTATGCCTGTCTCTGATGTTTGGATGTTCCAGATGCACCCTGCAATTTATCGTAAGGTTGTGTACTGTTGGATAATGATGCTATAGCTGTTTTTCTTTGCATTCAGAAGGTTTTGGTTTATCAGCACTTATTGATGCTAGAGTTTTGGCTTTAAATTTACTCCAATAATAAAAACAGGAAAAAGAAAAGCTGCATGACTGGCTGTAGGGTCAAAAAGTCCAGTCTTGTATACCAGCTGCTGCTCGCCCTGCTGCACCTAACAACTCATGTCACTCAGGAAGCCCACCACAAATAATCATGTTGTGAAATTCTTGGCTGTGTTTTGTCTGCACATTTTGTATTTTACACCATTATTTTGGTGCAAGTAGTTTCTCCACTCATGGTGACAGAGTGCAAGATCCAGCTTCTTACCAAGTTAATTTAATCTCTCTTTTCCTGACTGTTTGAGAGATTTTATCCAAGTGAATAAAGCCCGAAGAGGCTGCGGACCATGTGTGGTGGCCTCTGACTCAGCACGCATGGCCAGATGCACCTTCTATCTTATGCTCACTAGATCCAAACCTTGTTTTACTTTGCCATCTCCTATGGTTGAGGTAGCTAACAATCTGATAGAATGTGCTAAAATAAGGTTGCATTTTCTGTACCACCTGCTCTGATTAGTGTTTAATAATTTATTCAACCCCAGAAAACAGCATAGTATAGAGGGTGCTGTGAAGTTCTGCAGATTTATTTTTAACCCTTGTGATAGTGATCATGAAAGTAAATGTCATTTGAGACATCCCAGTATGTATAGGAGAACACCGTTCTTAAAATCACATTATATCATGTCAGTCATTGGCGCATTGAAGGTAGTATATCAAACAAAACAGCTGGGGCAAAATAATAATTTCTCTAAGATTGCACACTATATATTTGGCAATGTTGAAACAATATACTATTTTATGATGCTTTATCAAACAATATTCTAAGGTTTTTATTGAGCACTGCAAGCAAGAAAAAAAATCTCGTACAGCCCTTGCATAAAATGATAGTTCATGATATGATTGAAATAGGTTCATGGTGTATTAGTTACTTGCATTCGTTATGGAATAAACTAAACTAGTGCGTTTAAAATAGGGCTGTCTATCGAATTATTGTATCTGCTTTTCAGAGACCCATACACATGTTCTCTGACATTTGCTGCAGTCATTACTGCATTAGAAATAAGCAAAAAGTTACCTTGATTTGGAAATTTAGTAACTGGGAGAAGTTTCCTTTTAAGTTTATGTGCGGCTGAAAACATGGCATATGTATAGCAATTTTGTTTTAGCCTTTTCCCCCTCTCTGAAGGCTAACTCCTCACCAGACCAAATGTAACCCAAGTGAATATTTTCAGGCAAAATGTCTCTGCTTGGTGGCTTTTCTGAGGATTTTGACGAAGGACTTGTGTGCATTGGCTATGATTGCTTGTTGGTGTAAGTTCACTGCCCCGTTTCTGGAAAAGTGCGTGCATGGTGTCATCTATTGAATGTTCAGTAATACAGGATGGCTGCTTTTAATGAGAGTTAGTGGCACCAGCAGTTTGCAGGGGTAAGCAGCAGATATTCAGCCATCTGTACATGTATAATTCTAGATAATAAATTATAGTGCCTCTTCAGTCGTTGATAAGGTTTAAGCACTCAATAGGTCCTCAGATATGTGCTCTGTCACTCATCCCCAAACTCATTCATCCACCGGCTCAGTAAATTCACCCACTGACACAACTGCAATAAAAGCACACACAATCTCCACAGCATATGCAGCATAAATGAAGCAGTCCGGTGCAAAGGAAGACTTTGTGCCGTCCTCGGCACCAGTCCTCGTGTGCTAAGAACGGATCCATGCCGTCCTCACACCCGAGACAGGAAATGCATTATTTTAGCTGCGGGAGCTGGGGAAGAGCTTCCCAGCAGCCCGAGGCATTTTTTTTTAGTATGTAATGAGGATCTGTGCACATGGTTCGCTGAAATGAGCCGATGAGCTCATTTCATTTTCACTGCATCGGATGCTTGGGGACATATCTCAGCCCCCTCAAGCACCGATTTGAACGAGGGAGTTGTCATTGGAAAGGGGAGAATCTCCTCTTTCCAATAGTACCACTCCCTAGTGGATCCCCAAGCAGGGGTTCACCCACTAGACCCCCAGGGCATATTTTTAAGGTGGGGAGCAGCCTCCCTGGCAATGGGCAAATGCTTCCTCCCCCCCCAAAAACCTTTTGCCCCCCCTCCCCCGGGGGCAGATTGGAGGTTCTCCCCCAGTGGCAGATTGGACGTTCTTACCTCCAATCTGTCTCCGGGAAGGAGGGGGCAGAAAGCCCGCTAGACACCAAGGACATTTTGTTAATGAAAAATGGGTGTGGGCGGCCCTCCTAGGCATCTGGTCTAGCCCCCCACCTGCCCTTACAACCTCCAGCAGTCTTTTTGTCCAGTGTCCGGGGCAGATTGGTCGTGTTTTCCTCCTATCTGCCCGTGGCGGGGGGGGGCAGAAGCCCACTAGACCACCAGGGATTATATTTTGCCCCCTTCCCCCTTGGCAATGGCCTAGTGCTCCTACCTCCCAAGGCCCCAAAGTCTTTCTACCCCCCTAGGGCAGATAGGAGGTTCTTACCTCCAGTCTTCTTTTAGGGCAAAATTGGTGGGGACGGCCCTTTCAGGCATTGGGACTAGCATCCACCCAAATTACCCCCAGCAAACCCTGCCCCTCCCCCCCATAGGGGGCAGATGGGTGTTTTCCTCCAATCTGCCTCTGGCGGGGGACAGAAAGCCCTCTAAACCACGAGGGATTATATTTGGAGGGAGGAAAAAGCTGCTTCCCTGGCAATGGGCTAATGCTCCCCTTGCCCCAAATGACTTTCTGCCCCCCTGGGGGCTACTTGGAGGTTGGTACCAACAGTCTGCCTGGAAGGGGGCGGGGGTGTGAAGACAGCCCACTAGACACCAGGGATGCTTTTTCTGTGGAGAAATCGGTAGGGCGGCCTGCCTAAGCATTGGGCCTAATCCCACCCCTCAAATGACCAGCAACCGTCTATCTGCTCCTCCCCTCCTACCCCCGGGGGGTGCAGAAAAGTGGTCTTTAACCCCAGTCTGCCCCTGGGGGAAGGTCAGAAAGCCCACTAGACACCAGGGAGTTTTTTTTTTTTTTTATTGCTACAAGGTGTGGGGGTGGCCTGCCCACCCGCTGACGAATGGGGCCTAGCCCCCAACAGTCTTTCTGTCCCTCTGGGGACTAAAGAATCCCCATCTTTTTGGCAAGAAGGATAAAACAACCCTGTGAGAGCCACGCAAGCATAGAATAGTAGGATATTTATTATTACCAAGTGGATTTCGCTGCATTTGTGCCTTCCGAATGTAAGCCAGTGTGTCAGAAAGAAGACATTCTGAAGAATACCCACTAAATCATATGCTCAAACCAGTACTTACAAATTCAGAGATGTACAAATAACCACTGCTCCTAAACTGCTCCATATCTTGTGCCTATTTCAGAAATACATAAGTTACCTTGATACCTATATTTCACTCTACATATTTCACCATATGAATTAATCTATACTCAGTACACAATGGAAAACTATTGTACGGTGCAGCTCAGTTGTTGGCTCTGGGTTCCTCAATGGGGAGGATGGACACAGCAGTGAAAGGGTTAAAAGCATAAAAGTAGAAACAAAAAAAATGCTCAGCCTAAACATTACGGGCATATGCTTGCAATGAGAAAGTGAAGCATAACAGCGGATAGCTGTCTTGGAAAGGTATTCTGAATATTGTATTGTAGTTTAAAAGTTTCAGCACAACTGAAATATTTGGAACCAACATGTTAGCTATATTGACATTGTTAAACAATTATGTACTGTGGGCAGTACCATTCCATGATGTCCGTCTGGTTTAGAGACAGTGGCCATATGGAAAGCAGCACACTGCAAATGAAATGAGCAGCAAGCAAGCAGTCCATTAGACTCTAGGAAATGAAAATAAAATTAGTGGAAGAGAAGAAATGAAAGGGGACCTAAAATTGAAATCTAAAGGACTCTTCCAACAGCCCTGGCACTGAAGCACACTCATTTCCAGGTGCATATGGACATGTAATCATCATCATTAGATTTACTCTATTCGACTATTTTAAGCCATAAAGGTGCATCAAGAAGATAACATATATAGTTAAAAATTGATGCAGTAAATCACAGAAGATTAAAATACATAGTTAAAAATAAATGCGAGTCGTAACAGATCAGAAACTAAAAGGCAACTAAAAAATAATCTAGCACGGACAATATGAAAATTCCTAAAGAGTAATATAAAGTGCAGAATATAAAGTAATTTGCAACGAGCTTGGTTCAAAACACACTAGGGTTAAAAATCATTTGCCACCCATATTTCTTTACCTAACTGCAGCCGATATATACTTATGGACCAGGGAGAGGTGTGGCGCCGCAGCCAGGGCGACGGACGCTGGGGATCACGGTTCGATCCCTGGCTCCGGCGGCAGGCGTCTGCCCAGCACCATGCGACTCTGGGCAATAGCTCGCTTAATCTTCCCAACGGCCCCCAGCGCCGAGATACCCCTTCGGGGGTGATTCGTGCGCTATATAAGTACTGGATTTACATTTATTTATTTTACATTATATGTCCATTCATTTTGCAGGAGTGGCGCATCTACAATTCTGAATGTTAAGATTCTTTAATAAGGGAAGTAAGAACAACTTCCTTGGTATTTACAGAAATTCATAAAATGGAGCATCGACTGAGAGTAAACTGAGTTACAAGGACCAGGTATTAGATCGGAGTCTCCATGCGCTACCTTGGGATAGTAGACTAAAAAATAACCTAGATTAAAACAGAATCGCACCAAATAAAAGTGGCAGCAGTGGTAGCAGGAACAAGATAGAGACAGGGTTCTGTGTGGTCTGTAGTTGAGAGTAATTGGTAGGCTGCCACTCTCTGCTTGGTACACACTCCCACCTCACCTTTTTCTTTTTAGCAAGGCAAGGTAGTCCGCCGCATTTAACAGACATTATGCTAGAGGAGTTAATACTCTCTGGGTTCTCAAAGAGTTCTAATTCACAAAATAATGCAAGTTGATTTTTGATGTACATCAACCAAGAAATGTTATCAACTTTATCGTGTTTCAAACAATCATAAATCACAGATCAGTTAAGCGAGGTTTCTGGTTTAGACCATACAGAGAGCCAGAGCAACTTGGGGCTCAATTTCACATGATCTTCTAGATATGTTAGCCCTATCTCTGAGTGACATAGATATGATGGCGTGCCCAGAGGGACAGATAGGAGTTTCCTCACAAATTTGTTTTCAGTTATCTGTAGGTTTTAACTTTTTTGTACACCTCGGATACCTGCCCTAAATATGGCTACCGTCAATGGGACTGGAACCCAGCTTTGCAAAGAACCTACAAATTGCTGATATAGACTGTTCCAGTTGTGCTTTCTTAAAGGTACTTGGTTACACCTCATGAAAGTTGTCATCAAAAGGAAACCCAAGGTATGTCGTTCACATATCATAGAATATGACTTGGTAGCATTAATGGACTAATCCAAATTGTACATGAACTGAGCAAAGCTGTGTAATAGTATATGTAAAGCTATCGCAGCTCTTGCCATAAGGTCACCGTCATCAGTATACATCAAAACAGGAAGGTGTCTAGTCCCCACCTTTAGAGTGTCCGCAATAACATTCAACAGACTATTCCAGCTCATTAATGTATAAGCAGAAAAGAAAAGGAGCCAGGACACATCCTGGCCTTACGCCATCGTTCTATTTTAAAAGGGGATGTGCATCCTCCATTGGCCCATATCTGGTCCGTCCATGCAGATCAGAATATATCTGAATTAAAAGGTGCACCAGAGAGCTTTCCACTTCTATTTCAATCACTCTGTTCCATAGTTTGGTTCGATTTACACAGTTGGAAGCAGAGGTAAGATCCATAAAAGCCAAATGAAAACAATCATTCTTAATCTTTGTATACTTATTATCAAATTAAGGTTCAAACATTGTTCAATGGTTCCCATCCCTTCTCTAAAGCCATATTGGACAACGCATAAAATGCCCTTTTTATTTGCCTATACCTCCAACTGATGAAAAAAACTCTGCCAAGGATCTTAATTGTTGAGTTGATCAGGGAGTTGGGTCTGATCAGGTAGATGGGGTCCGTTCTGTCCACCTTCTTAAAGATTGGGATGCTGGTTAAATGTGCCCATGACTTCGGAGGCCTGATCCTCACAACGCTTCTAAATGTGTTTACTAAGAGCCGGGGCGCAGAGCTCCATGTTATCCTTTAACTTATCAATAATTACCCCATCCCGGTCTGCAGCTTTGTGTCTCCAACTTTGAATGATCACGTTAATAACCTCATTGAGAATGATCAATGGAAAAATCAGGACAGTTTGAACCTGCATCCCATGGATCACAGTTTCCTCTTGTTTCTAGCTGAGGTGTTTCATATAGCTATGAGAAGTGTTCTATCCACTGATGTGGGGGTATAACACTGTTCACAATGGTATTGTGACCTTCTCCGAAATACGGGGCATTAATAGTTTTCCAGAAAAGCGATTGATCTTTCCTCCCACTGGCATCACTTAGTTGCCCCCAGGCCTTCTGGCTGATCTTATCCTTTCTCAACTTAATTGCCTGTATTTAGCTCTGCAAAGTATTCCTTCATTTGCCATCTGGGGTGAATTCTTGAAAACCTGAATTAAGTCACCATGGGCACGTGAGCAATCAGTATCAAACCATTTTCTTCCGGGGTGTTGCGATTACCAGCAATGGTTAACAAACTTGTTGATTGTGCATAAGAGCGCAAAAGCTCGGCTGGGTCAGGGTCATGCTCTTGACAAAGTAGGAGATCATACTAAATTTCATTGGCCAACTTATATAACTGGGATTAATACTAACCCACTTTTTCATCAAGCCATTTTTGTGTGTCTCCAGTGGGGGTAGTGTCCGGACATGTTTAATGACACATCGTTCAGTGTTAAAGTAAGTGACAGGGTGTTATGTTCGCTTAGGGCATTGTGCAGGATGGTGAAATATTTAACTAGATGTACCAGGGGTTCTGAAATAACGATAAAATCTACTATGCTGCCCCTACCCTTCCCTGTAAAGGAAACTTGATTTTGGTCCCTAACTGGGAGCAGGTTCAGGGCAAGTACTAGATCTAAGCTCAGTAAGGTCTTGTTAAAAATCTCACACAAGGAGTGTGAATAAAGTGCAAATAGTGTGTGCTGTCAGTACACCCAAAGGGCCACAGGCTGCCCCATGAGAGATGGGCCTAGTTCTATTGTTAAAATCTCCTGCCCAAATTATCTGGTCCCCCTCTACGTTATAAAGTGCGATGTGGGGAGCATTGTCTAAAGATTTAGGAATTTCATTATTCTGTTGGTTACAACTATTATGATAGAAATTGACCACTACAATCAACTGCCTCACAGAGATATTAATAACTAAAATTTGGAAGTGAGGGGAGTTCCTTTCAATTTCCATAATCTTGCCTGTTACAGTAACCAAGATCAATGTTAGCAATCCGCCATTGGGGCTGGCTCTAACTGAGGGAATAGCAGCCGTGGCCAAAGAGACAAACCCATGTATGTGGGAGGATTCAAGGGCCCAAGTCTCCTGGAGACATACAATTTTGCAGTTGTTTATCGGGATGAACCATGAGGAGTCAGGTAATTTACTATAGAAGCCAGCCACATATATTGTGAAGCGCTCTGATGCCTTCGGGTCAAGTTTGCGCTCTATAAAACCATACATATAAATAAATATGAACTTTCAGTCTTGTCGAGTGGCGGCCCGAGAAGTGGCATTAAAAATGTTCTCATGGTCGGTAGAGGTTAAAGTATGACCTTGTAAACTGAAGTTCGATTGACAGCTACGCATGGGACGTAGCTGTTTTCGGTAGCAGAACCTCCATTTATAGTCTCCTTGTGAACTTGGGCACCCAAAGAAGGGCAAGTTTCGAGAACAATTGTGCATGTATCCTCTATAACACAAAAGGTTAAAAGCCCGTCTAGCTGTTGGAGAGACTCAAGAGGGGAAAACCTGTTATGAGTTTCAACCTGAGTGGTCCCGGAGTTTGGGCTGGACAGAAGAACAGTGTCAGGAATTGCAAGGTCATGTGGCTTAAAAAATAAAGGCTAGAGGGGTAGCAGCTCTAAAACTGCTTACAGAGCCAGTGCAATTCTACCTATAAAAAAGGAAGCCAACCACTTGTGAGTGCCTGAAATGAATGACAATACAATCCTCCTTCTCCCTTTTTGGACTATTTCCCACCCATGAAACTCTTCTCACAGCAATAATACCATTGTACAGTCTCCCTTTGTAACAGTTTCCTAGAGCTTTTCCCAGCCAGTGTTTGACTTTATTTTTAAGTTGAGAATCATCTTCTAACTTATCTGTTTGCATGGGGGGAACATTTTTAAGTACAATCACCAAAGGTGCAGCTACCAGGGGTCAATCTGTCTGTTAAGAAGAAGTAGAATGGAGCTGAGAGGTGTGGGCATTAAGGAACAGCTGTTGATGATTTGGATGAGGTCTATGTTAAGTCTTGGGGAGAGGATGTGGCCTAACGGCTAGAGCGGTCGACCTCGAAGCGGGGGAACCGGGTTGGGGTCTCTGCAGGGACGCTCCGCATCCTGAGATTCTGGGCCAATCACTTAATCTCCCTTTGCCTAACAAAAAAATAAATAAAAATGAATGTATCCTTCTGTAACGCAACTGGTGCTTATATAAAGCGCTCTGATACCTTCGGGTCAAGTTTGCGCTATATAAAACTCCGGGGAAAAAAGCACCACTGGAGATCAGGGAGGACAGGGCTCTATAAGTATCTGGCACAGGGTTTCTGGCTGATGTTAAATTGTTCAATCCGAGCCCTGACCCTGATTCAGAGAGACTGTTTTCAAGTGCCTTCTTTTGTGGTGGAGTGGTAAAATGTTTGCTGATCTTGGTTTGCTAGTTTAACAAGGGATGTTTCAGTGGCTTTGAGTGAGTAGTATGGGTTCAAGAGAGGATGTCTGCACCCCCTCAAAAGACTTTACAAGATTAATTACTAACTGGTCGATGTCAATTAGTTTTGTCGTAGAGGGAACCACACACCCCTCCACAATAAGGGATAAGGTCTTTGTGACTGAGTTTGTACCTTTTCCTGGAATATTCATGCTCTGTGAAGTGCTTCTTTTCTGTTTGGAGGGTGGGGGAGACTTCAAATCAAGGCCACTGGATATAGTACTAAGTGAAGTAGATTTAGCAGTGATCAATAAATCTCCATTAAAAACTCAAGGGTTGGGTACTTCACTCATTGCATTATGATGTGGGTTATCCTTTGATGACGCTGTGCCGGATGGTTGTGACTGAGCTTTCTGCATAACTCCCAGTCTTTACTCCACACATTCTGTTTCATAGTTTATTGCCCCCATAGCGTTACTTAAAGAGTTGGTGATTAGTGAGGTAGAGGAGCGATCCTTATCCAGCTTGCAGGAGGCTATCAATTTCCTCTTCCCCACTGACATTAAAACTCATGAGCCCTTGTGTAGCAGCGACTAAATCAGGGACCTTAAGAAGAGCCAAGAAGGTTACCCAGCCTAGTGTCTATTGGGTGCAGACTAGCCAGCTCTTGGCCTGGCTGTGTCCTGGCTCGACTTGAATGTAGGAAGCCGATGCACGCTTTATAGTATGTATATGGATAGAGATGGATAGATGAGCGAGAGCTGAGCGAGAGCTGAGCGCAGAGAGATGAGAGAGAGATGAGAGAGAGATGAGAGAGAGATGAGAGAGAGATGAGAGAGAGATGAGAGAGAGATGAGAGAGAGATGAGAGAGAGATGAGAGAGAGATGAGAGAGAGATGAGAGAGGAGGAGAGAGGAGGAGAGATGAGGAGAGATGAGGAGAGATGAGGAGGAGAGGAGAGGAAGAGGGGGGGTGAAGAGGAGAGAGAGGGGGGGAGAGGGGGGAAGAGATATGGAGACCGCGTGTGCCCCCCCCATGCCGGCGCCCACGCCGTGCGTGGGTTACTTGCTCACTTTGCCACTGGATTCAAGCTAGCCTGGCTGATGAGGGGTGTCACCCCGAAACCGGTCCCAGGATGCTTGTTTCCGATCCAGGGAAGACCTGGCTTGGCAGTTCGGTCTGGACTGTTTCCATTAGGCACAGGGTCAAGACTGATTTGCATATGGCTTTCTCTGAACTCGGGTGGCGAAGTGAGCTAAAGAACGATGATGGATTCAACCCAGATCTGTGACTGGGTGTGAGTGTCTGAAAAGTTTCAGCGCTCCGTCCATCTCCTTGTGTTTGCTTTACGTATGACATAGCAACAGTTGTTAATAAAAGCTGTTACCCCCTGTTGTTAGTTCATAAAGGAATTTCAGGTTACTCTGGCAGGGCTCTCGCAGAACCTGTCAGAGAAGCTCTGAAACGTAGGGGGCATATCTTCTGAAGGGGATTGAAGTGAAGGCACATGGAGCGGTGTTAGCAAGTGGTATATTGGTTGTCACTCCGAACCCCTCAGTGAAAAGCATCCCCATAATTCACGGTTACCCATCTATAATTCTGTATGTAGGTGTTCAAATACTGTAATGCATGATTTGTATTTATATACTTTGCTACATTCTAGTCTCTTTAGAGATATTTTGACCTGGTTAAAGCATTATGATTGAGAGCCTTTGTTTGCTTAGGAGAAGGAATAATTGAAGAAACAGTGTGGAAGAAGGCAAGACACAATAAACACATGCTACTTCATTCATGTTGCAAGCTTTGCTACCTGAAAAATGTTGAAGGAGGTGCAAGCCTATGTATTTAATATAACTAAGCTATTTTTTCTACATTTACATAGCAACTGTCGCCAGAAGCCTTGGCAGTCTGCACTGCTATCCTACTTATTTGACGTCTTCAAGCATTTTTCAAGTAGCTAAGACTCCCCTAGGCCATTTGTTTAAAGTAATTCCCTTGCTCCTCATGCTTTATTTTGTATTTAATTGGACAAAACTCTCCATGTTTTGATTAATTATGGTAAAAAGTTATGGGAACGAGAAAATAACACTTTGACCCTTTTTTTTTTAGGTCTTGTTGCTTGCAAGCCATTTTGTTTACATACAGGTGGCTTAGACCCCGCCCATTACTTACCATTGGTCGGCTTGAATGTCATTCTCATGTCTTTGCTTCTCATTGGTCAGCGTGTGCCTGTTTCACTTTCTCTTCTTGTTTTTGTCCCTTCCATGGAGCAAGGACCAAGCACTGCTTCCTGTTGGTTTTCACTGCTCGTGCACTTCTGGCGATGCTTCTTTTAAATTGGAGTTCTAGCTCTCCTTAAGAGTGCATGTATTTGCAGGCAGTCTCCCCTCTTTCCCTGTCCCGCTCATGTGTTGTTGCACTGTTGTCGTTACTTGCATGTTCCCTCTCCTATATTGTTGCTTGATCTGTTACCCTCACCTCGTTGTTGCTTGCTTGGTTTTCCTCTTGCGTTGTTGCCTCGTCGTCTCCGTTGCTTGCCCTGCCCCCTCCCATGTTGTGGCTTGAGCCGTTCCCCAGCCCCTCTTGTTGACGTTGTTTGCTGCGTCCCCCTGTCCCCTTCCTCGTCATTGCTTGTACAATACTCCTACCCTTTCTGCCCCGTCTTTCCTTGCCCAATCCCTGCTCCCCCCATTTTCGTTTGCCCCTTCTCCCTCCCTTCCCGCCAGAAAAAAAATTGGCTATTACAATGTGATGCTGCCAGTGCTGGCCGCATCCTAGTGCTTTTTTAGGTTGAACCTAGTTGCCTAAGCATTGACAAAGCTAATTGGTTTTGCTTATGCGAGATCTATTCGTTTGTCAATTTTTTTGTCATGTTGTACAGAAGCACAACTGCGGTTTGCATGGTTCCATGCTTAAAAAAAAAAAAAAACACAAAATGCTGATGCAGCCAACGTTGATTGCATCATATCGCTTACATTTTTTTTATAATTAACATTTTAATTTTTAAACAGTAGTCTATTATCACAAGTAAACTACATTAGGTATAGATATAAAGACAACATAGCAGTTGACAAAGCATGAAAAGATAGCTGTGGAATTTAGTGCTTTTAAAAAAAACTTTCAGCCATCTTGCACAGCAGCCGCGCTACCATACAACATGACCAAAAACAAAATGACAAAGCGAATAGATCTCACATAGGGGAGACCTTTTGGCTTTGCCAATGCTTGTTCTTTTTAGTTTTTTTAAGGTACTATTTCCCTTGTTCCAGTAAAGTCCACCGATTTCATTGCTTGCTAGGTTAGCCTTGTCCAGTTAATAGTAATTTCTTAGACAATTTGTTGTGCTGACACACGAAAACAGCACCCATATTTGTTTCTTCCTAGTATGGCCTCTGTGTGGATGGGAAGAGAGGTTCTGGTGTTATTATAATAGAATTTCCGCTAGCCTCAATGCTTAACATTTTGTGTAAAAAAAACAAAAAACATTTTCGAATCTCAGCACTTTTAAAAGTTGCAACAGGTCTACTTTTTGGCAAACTGTAGGTTAAGCAAACAAACACTAATGGCATTTCTGGGATAATGCTGCTGGTTTTCGATGTTGGCCTGGAAGATTGCAAACAGAATTGAGCACTGTCTCAGCGCCTTACTCATAAATACTTGAACACCTGTTTCAGCAGGCACTCCCATGTAATGTTCAAAATAGGACATTTGAAAAGTTGCATAAACATTGTTATTTTACCATTCTTACATAGGTCGATGTCACACTCTGATTACCTGCAAATGCCCAACAGAAATAGCTATGTTAGTAAATCTGATTGTGCTTTTGAGTCTGTAAAACATGATTTAATGAAGAAGAGCCATCTAGCTCAGACCCATGGGTGGCCGAAAGGAAGGATTACCCCACTCTCTCCCTCACAATAATTACTGCCAAATCTAGGTACTCTGAATACACTTATGAGTACACAGTGTGTAATATTCAATGTGTATTTATTTCATGGCTCCAGTAACAAATATTAGTCCAACACACAGCATGTGATGATTTGGAATACAGTGCAAGCTACACCACTAAAATGGATATTGGACTTTTTTTTTAGGTCCAGCCTGGGCAGCGCATGCCATGCTCTGCGAGGAATTTTATTTGGCATATGGGCTATCAGGGACTTTGGAAACGCCTACCGCTTTTGGTTGGTTAGTTGGCCTGCTTTTTAAAATTCCTTTTCACTGGTTGGTTAATATTGGGCATCTGCCCTGCCTTTCGGTGCTTGGTTCCCTCCCAGTGGACATCACCAATTGATTCTTTTGGTTGGCCATCTCTTCGCTCATGAGCTCTACCACCAACTCTGAGCGCAAATGCAGCGTCCATCCATGTCGTTCTCTGGAGGGGGAACATTTAGGCCCTTTCCTATAGGCCACTGGCCTGCTTTTGAAGAATGTCATGGGATCCCGGAGGTACACATGACGGAGGTACTACTCAACACTTTATCACAGCACAGTAAGAGAGAGTGTTTTCTATAGCAGAACAGAAGAGACTTCGACAAGAACGCGAGATAAGTTATTTATATAACATCCATCTCCATTATACCTATGTTTTTCATGTCTTTAATAACTCTTGCCTTTCTCTTTTGTACCCCTTTCTCCATCCATCCCTTTATTCCTTTGTATATTGCTCTTCTGTTTCTCTTGCCCACTTCCTATCTCATACCCTCTCCCCCCTCCCCGCACCCCCCTGACTCCCTCCACCTCATGTCGAGGGGGGTGAGTGCAACTGGCGCTCTTATACCGGGCAGGTGTAATGCACTAAGACCTTAAAGCATTCTCATTTACCCTTGTGTGCTTTCGGGTTTTACTTAGTCACCAGCTGCTGAATAATCTACAGATTAAACTCTGCTTTCACTGCTTTATAATTTATACTGTCAAATGCTGCCTGGTGTTCATCACCTTATTCCCGGGCTCTGGTGACCTACGTGGTCACTTTAATGAAAATGAGTGCGTGGGCAAAGTCCACTACGGTGTTATGGCATCTCATTTCGTCACGCGCTGTCACGTCATTTGCAGCTCCATCTGAGGCGATCAGTACTTCCCGAAGCTACCCAGAATCCTGCAGCTGTATCTAGGGGTTTGAGGTGGTGTTGGTAGTTTGGTGCTGCCATGCAAGGTCCAGCCCCCTGAGTGCTTTGCACTGTCACTTCCTGCCAGGTATTTACAGCTGATCGCTTTGCCTCAAGTACCTTTTACACGCACGCGCCTATGAATTTTGGAGTTTTATTGCTTGGCCTTGGTTGCCTTGTAATGTCACCTGATTCCAAGTGTTTTTAGGACTCGCCTACGCAGCGCGCATGCGATGCATAGGGGGGACCTCTTGGAATCGATCCGCTTTTTTCCCCAAAAACGTGCATGCATTGCATTGCTTTCAATGGCAACCCGTGCACGTTTGGCGATTCCCTTGCGGGAGCGAGCTTTGACGACATCTGTTAGCAATTATCGCGCTCGCTCCCGCAAGGTAAACGCTGCGCGTCCCTGCTCTCAGCCTCACTCCCCCCACCCCTCCCACTTGTTTAGAACTGCGTCGGTTATGTGGGACGTTGGCATCTCTTCGCACACTGCTGAGCTAAACATTCACAAAACATTTTTGCCACTTAGCAGCTCGCCACGGGGCTTCGCATTTAGTATGTTTTGTTTTAGCAAGTGTATTTTTATTTAATTTGTTCCATGCGGCTGCTCACTTACCCTCCGCACATAGATATCTCGGAGCTTTGTTCTCCGGTTAGTGCGTAGCTTTGATGTGCCGCTATAAGATTTCACTGGACACGCCATGCTTTTTACGGCGCTTTCCTCTCAAGATTTTCGGCGCTTTCCTCTCCAGCTTTTCATTTTTATGGGCTTAGGCAAGTGTATCTTTATTTAATTTCTTCAATGCCGCTGCTCACTTTCCCTCGGCGCATAGATATCTCGGAGATTCGTGCCGCTGTACAGTGTTGATTTTTTCTTGACGCTTTGTTTCCCGGTATTGGACACGTTATGCTTTTTACGGCGCTTTCCTCTCCAGCTTTTTTTTTATGTGCATAGGCAAGTGTATTTTATAGGCATTTTATTTTTTACAGCTGCGCCGGTTACTGCCCCATCTCCACACACCTTAGAACAAGTCAGAGCAGTCTGTTACTGACATGAAACAAGCAGGGACAATGCCAAAACAGCCAGGGGGTATTCGTGGAAGTGGACTGTTCCAATGTCCGGCAACTCCCAGACCAAACACAGGGACACAGAGTGGTCGTATTTCGACATTATTTACCTTGCAACATCAACATCAAGCTTGACATGATTTTTTTTAAAAGAAACAAAGCCCAAGTATTTTTCAAAACATTGCTGCTACTGGGACTAAATAAAAAGTAAAAATAATTCAAATACTTTGCGGGACATTTTAAATCGCTTTTTTGAACATTGTGTGAGAGTATGTTTACATAAAAGCTATTGGTCACGGTTTCCCGTCTTTGTAATGTTTTTTGAATGGCGCATACAATCTCCTTCCCCACGTCTAACAGAAAAAAGTGAACTTTATGTGCAGAAAATGAGTTTGTAGTTTCCATTTTATTTGACTCGACTGTTTCGAAACATAGAAATATACTGTTTCTTTTCTGCTAATCCCTGCATACAAATTCACATCATTTTATTATAGACGTCAGTTTATGACGAAACAGATCCACACCAGAAGCCCGAGTTTGTAACTGAGGGACTTTAACTCGACTGTTGCAAACGAATGAGGTGTTAAACAAATATCTGTTTGTTTACAATGCCTCCCCGTTCCCTTAACAATGTACACGAGGGCTGCACATGTAAACACCTGAACTGAATGTAGGCCGCGTCAGAGGGGTTCGCTGTGGTTCCAGATTTTTAAAAGGGTTTCTGCCTGCTTAAAGCCCGAGCAGGATGGGTACTCGCTTATATGCCTCACTCCCCTACGGAGGGGTTCACGCCGTGATCGTGGCAATGGGACGTGTCTGTCCGTCCTCGCCCTTAACTGCGGGGGCGGAAAGCGATGTTCCAACGGGTGGTAGTGGGGGATAATCTTCTAAATGTATGCACTCTTTACCGTAGCTGCCCCAGCCTCTGCAGCAGGAGCAGGAAATCCAAGAATGTCACCCCCGCATATCGTGACAAACCCGCATCAGTATTGCGACAATGCCGTGAAAACCCCAATTAATATTAAACAACGCAGAAAGCAGGCTGTATTTAACATAGCCCTATACGTGCTCTGCAATCTGATTGAAGTGTATCCTCCTGTAAATGACTTTTCACGCATTCAGCTCTTGTTTCCAAATTATTTACCTCCCAGACTAAGCTTTATTAGTCTGCCTACGTATTAAAAGTACAGTGGCGATCTATCGTAAATGCCTGCATTGAATCTATCTGGCAATGTGTATCTGTATGCCAATGTGTATCTGTATGCCTGTCTCGCTATCTAAAATATCTAGGTATCCATCCACCTATTGTCTCACACTCCACACATCTCCCTTTCTCAGATTTTTCCGTTTCTAATTATATGTATATTTTACATGTATTTCATATAAGAATACTGACGCGAAAGGATAGACAGCTAGTATGAGTAAAAGGATGAGCGGACAGACTTAATCCTCAAAGTATCACACTCAGTCTGGTCGTCTTCGGTTTATTTGGTCAGTCTGCTTGTCTCTCTATGCATCTGTCGAAGGATCTGTTGCTCATTTGTCTGTTTATCTTTCTGTTTTCATGTTGGTGGTTTCTATTTGTTAAATTTAGCTGCTATTTATAGAAAGAACAATCACGAAAAAGAGGAGGCTAAAATGGTAACAGACTTGGATGGATGGATTAAAGTAAGTAAATACTACTTTTTGGACCAGTGTTTTTGTCTCTCACTGTGTCACTCTCACAAACTATCCATGGGTCGGGTACCTATGTTAGACCCTGTCTGTATGTGCCTCTCTGTCACAGTCCACTTGTGATTATCTCGCAGCCAGTGAGTCCACACGTGTTCCTGTTTTACACCCTGTCTCGCGCTGTCTCCCTCTCTCATGCTGCTTATGTGTGCCTCCCTCACAGCCTCTATCTCGTTGTATCTCTCTCACATGCTCTCCGTGTGTGGATATCTGACAGCCGGTTGAACACCGTTCCTCTCTCTCCCAGCATGCCCCTGCCTCTCGCAGAGTGTCTTTTTCCACTGCTCCCACAGCATGTCTGGGGTCTGCGTGTCCGTATGACGCGCTGAAGCAGGCACCTTACCTTTGTTTTCTGTCTTTGGGTTCCACTGTCCACTCTTTGTGGCTGCGCGCTCCCGGCTCTCGAAGCCCTACTTGTGTGCAGCCTGTTCAGGGCAGCAGCAGGCAGCACACAGTCAGTGGCCGAATGTACTACTGAAGTGTCAGTGCAGGCATCAGACCCATGTCTACTCCATCAAGTGACAGTCTAAGGTGAGCTCGCTGTACAGACAGCATGCACTCAGTGACCATCTGTGCAGACCTCCTTGCTCAGATAGGAAACATCCAGTGACAGTCTGTGCAGCGCTCTGGACAGCAGGCATTCAGTGAAAGTCGGCACTCCGAGAACTACAGGAATAATCCTGTACAGGAAAATGTACTTAAAGCATGCCTATCTGAACATACCACCTTGCAGCGTGTCAGATGCCAGACATAGTTTGAGGCAGCTGAATGCTGCAAACCACTGAAGCACTTTTTAGGTCTCGCCTGAGCCAGCGCATGCGCTGCTCTGGCGAGAGTTTTAGTAAGCGGGTTTTGGAAGTGCAAACAGCAGTTTGCTGGCGACCAGCTTGCGTTCACGCGAGCGTGCACGCGCGATCAGGCGTCATATGGCTTCCCTCGCCATCTGGCTTCCCTCGCGATTACTTTCACTTTCGCGGCCGCGCAGCCGTGTCAGTTTCACGGACGCGCGGCCATTGCTTGTTCTTTTTGTGAAAGCATTCCATGAGAGTGCATGCACTTCCTGCGTCCTTCTCTAACCTACGGCCCCACAACTAGCCCCGCTCTGTTTTTCCTTTTCCACTTTGAAGCTTCACAATCTCCTTTCATGTTCTTTTAAAACTTTAGCCACCGCCGCGGGTAAATACATTTTATCAACATCTACATGCAGCTTATGCTCCCGCACTTTACTTTCACCATTTGTCTTATGTTCTATAACAATTACACCGCCTTCCTTCATGCCCTTCAAGTCAATTCCTTCAAGCCCTTCGAAAATACTTCAGCGCAGTACCCTTTTCTTACAAAAACAACTAGCAACACATGTTGCTCACAGACCTGCCCATCCCAAATATGCCCCTCCCCCAGCCTTTCCCCTTCCTAGCCAAACCAACTACACTTACTAATCCATGCCTTAAAAATGTGCAGCAGGTGCAGTAGCACTGTGACGCATAAAGCCACTTACACCAAATGACATCTTTATTCACTACTCAAGCAAGAGCATAGGAGCCCACTGCCTTACTTGCACAGCAGCCCCTGGCCCACTGCCTACTCTACTGCGCACCTTTTAAATATATTGTGTGCCTGCTTGCGGTGTGACCTACAAATTACGTATATCTGTGCTTCATTAACAACTACGCCACTGCTCTTTTAAGGCCCCTTCCACATACCTCTCACTCTAATTTCCCTGCCCTTGGCACCCACACTTCCAGGGGAGTACTTTCAATTCGTGCACCAGGTGCAGTGGCACCAGGGCACGGAGGCCTCAGGGAACCATTGAACCAAGACTATTGCTTCATTTTAGATTTTGAACAGGAGTCAAGGAACCTATTTCCTTACTTCCACTAGGGGCCATCATAGAGTGCCTACCCCGGTGCACACGTCCATACATTTGGTAGTTGGCTCTGCTGTTAACTACAAAGTATGGTGTTTAATGCCAATGCCTTAGTAACACCTCAACCACCTATCACCCTTCTTCGGTGTCCAGCCTCCCCCCTCCCCCCACACCCCAAAACACCTTTCCTTCTTCGTCTCCTGTCCGGAACTACACTCATTAGACCCTAGATTCCATTTGTACAGCAGGTGAAGTGGCACAGTGCCCTACAAACCCACTGAACCCAGATTCATGCTTCATTTCACCCATCTACACATTCCTTTCCTGTCCCTAGCCTTTCCACCAACATTTCCAGGTTGTCGCTTCCAGTGGTGCAGCAGGTACAGTGGCGCAGAGACAGTAATTTCTCTCCTGTGTGCTTTTCATCAAGACCCGTACAAGTTGTGATTTTTAGCACCCTGGTACTTGTAAACAACCAGAAACCCCACTCTTGTCCTTCTTTACTTTCCCACGCGTCCCTCTGTCTCCCTTTTCTACTTGGAAGTTTTACAATCTCAGTTCATGTCCTTTTAACCCTTTTGCCACCACTGTGTCCAATTAAATTGTCTCGACATTCACATACCGCCAATGTTCCTGAAGTTTACTTTCACCATTTATGGAATTTTGCACTATATCAATTACACTTGAACCTTCATGCCCTTCCAACCGGTTATTAGTACAAACTATGCTCGTTCATGCTGTGTCCTTTACTTCCATACCCATCCAGCAAGGCATGTGCTTATCTGCACCCTCCCAAGCATCTAAGTCTTCCTTTCCCATCCCTACCCTACCCAACCCAAAATCTCCTACTGGGCCGTAACTTCATTATGTGCAGCTGGTGCAGTACCACTGTATCCCAAAAATAAAATCAACGCAGTTTAATGCTTTATTTCACAATTCTAGCAGGAGCACAGCTGCCCATTTCCTTACTTATACTACAGCCAAAGACACACTGACCTCTGCCACTGCACACTTGATTCTTAACTATTTTGTGGCTGCTTGCGTTCCCACATGAAAACTATGGGGACACTTCATTCTAAAACAACCACAACCCCCATTACTGCTCTTCTATGGCGCCTCTCACTCTCTGCTCCGTACCCCTTGCACCCGCACTTCCAACAGAGCACTTTCCATTTGTGCAGCAGGTGCAGTGGGCACAGAAGCCTCGGGGACCTGTTGACCTCACATTTATGCTTCATTTTTGATTTTCAGCAGCACCCAAGGAGCCTGTTCCTTCCTTGCACTAGGGGCAATCACACACTGCCTACCCCACTACACACTTCCATACATTTTGTACTTGGCTTCATTAAATACAAAGTTTCCTCTTTCGTGCCTGTGCTATTATAACACCAACACCACCCATCACTCATCCTCCAAGTACCCCTACTCCCAACACACCTTTCTGTCTTCCTCTCCAGCCTGTAGCCTATGCAACAACAATTACTGGCCCACAGCTTCTTTTTTGTGCAGGAAATGCAGTGGCATTGTGCCCCCCACAAACTTATTAACCGAACACTACTGCTTTATTTCACCCATCTACATATTCCTCTCCCGTCCCTACAGTTTGCCCCCCCACCCATTTACAGGGGCTTCCGTTGGTGCAGTGGTGCTGCAATACTTTTCGTTCGCACCTGTGCAATTAATCTCGAACCACGCATATTGTGGGTTTTTGCCTCTGTGTTACTTGAAAACAACCTCAAACCATTATCGCTGTCTTTCTGTAAACCCAGGGCTTTAAGTGGGATAAAAAAAAACTGGGGGGTCTCTCAAAGGGGCGTGGCCGATGAAATTAAGGGCGTGGCTTGGGGGGCGCTAGAGGGCGCACGGCAAAATGGCCGCACTGGTGTGAGGCTCTGCTTGGCCGAGCTGACATCCGACCATTATCTGCTGCCATACGGGGTAAAAGTGCCCGTAAATTACTGGAGTGCTTCCCGGAACCCAGGCGACACCATATGGCGGGGTTGCTGGACCAGCGGCATCGTTGGGAACACGCTGGCGGCGATTGGGAGTGAGGAAGCTGCCACTGGGAAAATGGCGACCGCTGCTAGCAGATAGGCCTCCCTGGGCCAGCACGCTGTGCGACCGTCCTGCAGCTGCCTCCTGTCCATAACGACGCTACGCGCTGGACTCTGTTGCGGCGGCGGCCCCCCCGGTGATACCGGGATCCCAGTGAGGGAACTGTGCAGTGGTGTGGCGGAGCAATACTCGACTGCGGGGCCTGCAGCTGCGGAGGTGCAATCGGCGGTACAGATATTGGCTGCGGCTACCGGTGGACTCGGATGCCCATCGGCGCCGGTTGCGGTGAGTGGGGTGCGCAGCTGGGCCTGGGCTACAGCTGCGTAGGTGGGTGCGGACCCGGGCCTGGGCTGCGGCCTGCAAGCTGTGGCTGGTGCGGGGCGTAGGAAATTTCGGCTGTTGCGGCTGCGGAGGGGCCGCGGAAGAGATCGCTGTCTGCCTGCTGCCACCGGGTGTTGAGCTGCGCTGGGTACTGGCATTCCTGGGAGCCTGTGGCGAGTACTCCCCCCGGCTTGAGGTGTGACCTTGGGGCAACATCGCTATTCCCCCCTCAACTTACTTGGCGGCCCTGCGCTGGAGGGGTCCCATATTGAGGCCCAGTGGGTGACGCTGTAACCTTTCCACCCCCCCCCGCTGTGTCTGCGATCTGTGGTGGTGCTGCCTGCTCACTTTGGGTGCCAGGTGGCGCATTGATGGGGCTGTGGTGGCACACCATTGGGAAATACGCCTGAACTGCGAACTGCGAACTGGGCTGCATAAGCTACCGGGGCTACATAGGCGCTGATCCCCTCCGTGAGGGGGGTGCAGGTGTAAAATGGGGAAGACGGACAAGTCCCAGCCACGCTTGACTTTCGACCTGCGCAAGCCTGCGAAAACTGCACAAAAGGCGGCCTCTGACTCGGAGGCGGATGCGCAGGCGGACGGCCCTACCACACTGGAAAGCACGCTGCTAGCCATGCAGCGCTCTCTGCAGGCCATAGAAGGCACGATGGCCTCGGTCAACCACCGCCTCGATCATGTGTCCTCCCAGCTGGAGAAACAAAATGCACGCATGGGGGAGGTGGAGCAGAGGGTGTCTGACACTGAGGATGGTTGGAGCACTGTGGCAGAAAAAGCGCTGAACATGGACAAAATACTGGCCGTGATTCAAGCCAAGAATGAGGAGTTAGAGGCGAGATCGAGGCGCAGTAATATCCGCATCACAGGCCTACCGGAGTCCACAAATGTGGGGAAAATGGAGACGTATATTGAGGGCCTGGTCTCGGAGATCTTCGGGCCTGAACATCTCTCCAGAATGTTCATTGTGGAGCGAGCCCACCGCTCGCTGGCTGCCCGTCCGGCCCCGGGGGCTCCTCCCCGCCCTATAATTGCCAGGATCCTTAATTACAGGGACCGGGACACAATCTTAAGGCTCGCCAGGGAGAAGGGTCCGATAGTGCATCAGGGCAACGCTCTCTCCTTTTTCCCGATTTTACGGTGGCAGTGCAGGCGGCCCGCCGTGAATTTGGCTCCGTAAAAAGCTCCTACAGGCCAATGGGGTCCCATACGCCATGCTGTATCCAGCCCGTCTTCGCATTGGCGGGGATGGGGACTCCAAGATTTTTGCATCTCCCAAGGCCGCGATGGAACACGCTAAACATCTGAAGCGACAGCGACGAGAGTCTGGCACAGCACCCGAGGACGAATAGAAATAGAGTGCTGTGAACACTTTATCAAACTGGCACGCACATTAGGTTTATTACATTGGCTTGTATACGATGGGCGCCTCACTCTATTGGAACATGTGGACGCTATACAACATGTGTTATTGGACCTCAGTGCTGGCTGGGTTATTGTCTTTATCTTGCTTCCCTCCCCTGAGCTGCTGTCTTATAACTCCTCCTCTATTTAGGCTCTCATGATGTCTTGAGTTCTCCAGCACTGGGTTCGGGAGGGAGTCCCCCCTGGGTATTGGCACTGCTTGGCCGCAACTAGTAGGGCCCTGCTTGATGTTTGTCCGTATAGGGTATGTACTGGAGTCGGGGTCATGGCACTAGTAAACATCTGTGCCTGTAAACATGGGCGATTCCCTGTATTGGCAATTTGTAGACCTACTCGGCCACCTCCTTTTCTGTGGGAGGTTAGTAGCACTCAGTGCCCCCCGTAAATGGGTACACCCCAAAGTTGTGCTTTGTTTATTGGGATGGGGGAGGGGGGAAGGGTTGAGCTATGGGATGGCTTTGGCGTGTTGGGGAAGCTAAAGTGGGTGGGGGGAGGAGGGGTCCTGGGCTGGGCAGGCAGAACGTGGGGGTTTATTGTTCAAATTATCACTGTGTGGGTAGGCACTGATTCCTGGTTATTCTTGAAGAGGATTGTCCATTCTTATGTTTCCGATGTCCCACTATGGCCGGCCGGCTACAATGACGTCTACATTTAAATTCCTGACTTGGAATGTTCGAGGCTTGAACACGCCTAAAAAGATTAGATCAGTGATTGCCTACTTAGATCGGGTGGGTGTGCATATTGCCCTACTGCAGGAGACACATCTAACCCGGGAGTCAGCTGGCAAGATAGGCGCACGCTGGTCGTGCGTAAAGGTTGCCTCGTCCTTCTCTAGCTACTCTAGGGGCGTGCTTATCCTGGTAAAGAGGGGTGTGCCCTTCACTGTGGTCAAATCAGAGACAGATGACTGCGGGCGAGTGGCGATGGTGCATGGATGCTTGGGTGGTGAAAGTGTGCTGATAGTTAATGTTTATGGTCCGAATGTGCATGACCCCTCATTTTATTCTGATGTGTGGCGGAGAATATCGAAGTTCCCCCCGTCCGCCATAGTGTGGGGGGGAGATTTTAATTTGTGCTTGGATGCAGCCATAGATAGGGTAAGTAGTGGTATGTTGCGGCCTAAACTTGCGACAGACATGTTGCTAGGTCTGATGGATACTGGTCAACTAAATGATATTTGGCGCTCCCGGAATCCGGATGCCCGGGAGAGCACTTTTGCTTCGGCGGCCCATGGTTCCTGGTCCCGCATTGATTTTTGGCTAGTCTCAGCGCAGGTCTGTAATTGGACCACGGCGGTGTCGCATGAGGCACGTACTCTGTCGGACCATTCCCCTGTACTTCTGGAGCTGCAGCTCCCGGCCTACCGGAGACCGCCCTTTGCGTGGAGGCTTCAACCTTCAGAGCTCAAGGACCCGGTTTTCCACCAGACCGTGGCTGAGGCAGTTAAGAATTATTTTCGGGAAAATGAGGGATCTGTAGACAGCGCGGGCACGCTCTGGGAAGCGTTTAAGGTTACCATAAGGGGATCCTGTATTGGGGCCCAGTCTGGTATCCTGCGAGATATTCGCCGCAGAATACGGAAGTTGACATCTGACATATCCCAGCGGGAGCGAGAATTCGAATCTGATCCATCCTCAGCTAAACTTGCGGCCATGAGGGAGCTTATCTGGGAACACAATGATGCGGTGGATCAGGAGCTATCACATTGCTCCAGACGTCGGATAGCGCGCTACTACGGGGAGGGTGGCGCTACTACGGGGAGGGTGGCCGACCGGGCCGCTCGCTCGCACAAAAGATATCGGAACCGCGCCGTCAAGATGATATTGCTGAGCTGTTAGATGAAAATGGGATCGCCCGTCATTCAACTGTGGACCTTTGCGACACGGTTTTGCGATTCTATACAAGTCTCTATGCCACCAGAGAGTCTCCATCGGCGGCGGAGATAGATGCCTATCTCGACGAGATAGCGTTAGGATGGTTGTCTCCTGCACATCGAGAACACCTCGTACAACCGTTCGGAGTGGAAGATGTCAGGGAGGCCATCACGTCTTTACCAACCTGTAAAGCTGCAGGACCTGACGGGCTGCCTGGCGAATTTTACAAAACCTATGCAGCGGACTTGGCCCCTCGGCTCCTAGCTGTGTATGCAGAGGCTTATGACAGTGGGACACTGCCGCACTCCCTCCGGGAGGCCCTCCTTGTCACCCTATTGAAACCAGATAAGCCCCCAAATCAATGCGGCTCCTACCGACCTTTGTCCATCATGAATATCGACGCAAAGATTCTCGCCAAAATGATCGCCACCAGGTTGCAACCGTTAGTTCCTCTACTGGTGTTGCCTGATCAGTCTGGCTTCGTCACGGAGCGCTCTACGACACACAACTTGCGTACGCTCTTCGCCATGCTACACTACTTTGAACCTGATTTCCAGGCGGTGGCCGTGTTACTCGACGCAGCTAAGGCCTTTGACTCTTTGCAGTGGCCCTTTATGTTTGCCGTGCTGGGCCGCATGGGCTTCCCACCTTTCTTTCTGCAGTGGCTTAGGGTGCTTTACAGCGGACCGGTGGCTCGCGTTCGGGTTAATGGGTGGGTGTCCTCATTGTTTTGCATTGAACGGGGTACAAGACAGGGGTGCCCTCTGTCTCCTATGCTTTTCTCTTTGGCGCTGGAGCCCCTCGCCTGCATGCTGCGTCAGAAACACGCCGCGGCGGCTCTGAGGTTCAGGCTGCGACCCTTAATTGTCTCACTTTACGCAGATGACCTGCTGCTGTATGTCCACGAACCTGCTACATACCTATCTGCGCTGCTGCGAGAGTACGTAAAATTTGAAAGATTCTCGGGCCTGGGGATTAACTGGTCCAAGTCCGTAGTGTTTCCACTAACTGCGCGAACAACTGAGGTCGAGGTGGACTTCCCGTTGGCCTGGACATCTGACCCGGTCAAATATCTCGGAGTTTGGGTGCACAGAGATCCGGCTGTAGTTGTCTCCGAGAACTATGGTCGCACGATTTCACGTATATCTGAACAAGCTGTGCGGTGGGCACACTTACCTCTATCATTAGCGGATAGAATTGCCGTTGTAAAGATGGTCTTTTTACCCAAACTGTTGTATTTTTTCGTTAACATCCCTATCAAATTGAATATGGCACTGTTCCGCACGTTGCAGTCTGCGCTCTTAACGTTTGTATGGGGTGGTAAGAAACCCCGGTGCCGATGGGATCTGCTGGTGCTACCATTTGACCGTGGTGGTTTTGAGGCCCCAGACTTTCGTCTTTACTATCTATGTGCGCAAGCGCAATTCGCACATTACTGGCACTTCCCCCAGCGCTTTCAGCCTCATGTGGCAATTGAGTCGGATGCTGTTTTTCCTCTTCCAGTGCAGGCAGTTGCTCTTACGGGGGGAACAGGAGGCCCACGAAATGAGATCAACCCCACGCAGTGCACGGCGTGGGCGTGGCGAATGCTTGCGCTACGGGCTCATCTTTCTTATTTATATGCTCCACTAGTACCATTAGTCTCACATCCTGATATCTCTGCGGCACGAGAGGCGACTGCCAGGAAAGAACTCACAGCTGCGGGCATCACCACAATGGGCGACTTGTATATGGGCGGTCAATTTAAAGACTTACAGGCGGCGCAGGGTGGCGTAAATCGCCCTTTTATGTTTAATTTTACCTATGTCCGGGTCCGGCAAGCTGTCCGTGCGGCATACCCGAATTATCCAGCCGAACCTACCACTCTGCGGGCGCTGCAGGTGATGCTATCAGGTGCGTCCCGAAGGGGTCTAATTACTAGGCTGTATAACGCCTCGCTGCGGGAGCGGGAGCAAGAAGACTCCCCTCGTGTGTACGGTGGAGAACGATGTTGGGCACCCCTATTACACCGGAGACTTGGAGGGAGTGTTGTCAGCTCACGGGACGTCTCACAGCTAATTGTAACCTCAGAATTATTCATTTTAAATTCCTGCATCAGGTATATTACTCCCCCCTACAACTACACAAATATGGTCTGAGAGAGGCTGCTAACTGTGTGAGATGTGGAGCTCCGGATGCAGATTTTCTCCATGTGGCTTGGGTGTGTCCTGGTGTGCTTGCGTTCTGGACTGCAGTGACGACCATGCTTACGGCTGTTGTGTCGGAACTTGTGTGCTGTACTCCTGAGATGTGCTTGCTAAGCCACGTCAAACCTCTCAAGCCGTGTAACAGGCGCCTAGTGGCAATCTCGACCCTTTTCGCAAAAAGGGCAGTAGCGCAGTGCTGGGGAGCCAAGGTAGTACCCACTGTTAACAAATGGCTTAAGGACTTACTGTACTGTAGGGATCAGCTTCGGATATATGGAGAAGAGCTACCTGAGTCTTCCCGCCCCAAGGACTTTTGGGCTCCCCTTACAATATATTTGATGTCCCACCCTGACCTGGCATGAACGTTAGACGCCCCTAGGAGAGGGGCCCGTTGGCTGGCATGGCAAATGCTGTCTCCCTATGGGACATCACTAAAGGTGTGTTCAAGTTTGCTGGCCATAGATGTGGACTGTGTAAGAGAGTCTTTATCGGTGTCACCACCCACCATGTATACGTTGACTTTTTGCAATAGGCGAAGTGTTTTGGAATTCTGATAAGGATCTGCCTGGGAGGGAGGGGGAGGGGGGGTAAGGGTGGGAGTTATTGCGAAATTATCTTTCTGATTTCATTGACTTGAATATTTGCTTGTGTATTCTGATTTGTAACTATGCACTAAAATCAATAAAAAATAAAAAAAAAGGGCGTGGCTTAAAAACAGGTAATCTAAAAATCGGTGCTTAGTATAGTGTTGGACGGAGTAGTGTGCTGCCCGACTTGTATTTTGCTGTTTCTGTCATTGCATCCAGATATATGATACAACCAGTAACATCATACCTACAAGTCAGGACTATTGGCTTTGTTAATGGTTGTTAGTTGCATAAGATAAATAAGCAGCAACTATGGCTTGACGATATGGCTTGGATTTCCCTTCCCCTACAACGCTCACCTGGCATGACGTCATGCCGTAACTTCTCCACTTGTGAGAACTGAGCAGTGTGAGCACGCGCACGTCGGTGTGCCTGCTGACACTGCAGTCCGGGAAAAAAAAGGACCGCCTGTGCCAGGGAACAAAACAGAGCCCGATAGAGACCCTTTTCGAAGCCTCCTTTAAACAAGCATTGGCATAGCCAATAGGTTTCGCCTTTGGGACCTTATAAGTGTATAGTTATACAGCAAAATATCCTTGGTGCAACAACATCAAATGTTGCATGGCTAAACACTTATAAGGTCCCAAAGGCGAGACCTATTGGCTATGCCAATGCTTGTTTAGCTTTCTATCTAGGCTTTGGGTGTTTTCTAGTGTCACCTGCTGCCAAGTGTTCTGCAACTTTGTGTCTGGGCTCCTTTTACTCTCTCCAGCAACTGTATATTAAGCACACTTTTCTCCATGCTTTGCGCCGTTTATGCTGTCACATACTGTCATGTTTATGCAGCGTGTTCAAACTGCACATTTGGACCCTCCCCCAGAGGAGGAGACATACAAAACATGCTTAATAGATGTGAATCTAAATGGGTCATGCAATGTTCAAATACCCTCTCTGAATGGCATTCAAGTGAGTGGAAACCGGGCTTAATGTTAGGAGCCTGGCTACATAATGGTGCACGGAGGATTCTTTCAACCTGTGCCTGTCTGTGTACGTGTGACTTAGATTGCATAATTCTTCTTTAAGCTAGAAAGACTGATGTGTTAAATTATTTTTGGGGGATTCAGTATCTCTCGGGAAAACTAGGTTGATAGTGTAGTGAATCGATGCTGTTTTTCCATGTTTGTCTTTGGTGTCACTGCTCTCAACACTGCCCCTTTCACGAGCACTTCTACCACACATCAGATCTCTGGAACACCAGGATCAGAAGACTATGGGTTAATTTTGTGTACACAGGACAGTTGTGGTGGATTGGTGACCATGTTGGCCCTGTTCTTCCTATTGGTTGTTTGAGTGGAGTCCTTTCTTGACCCTTTAAGTTCTGGTCTCTGTCTAATAAGTTGCTGCTGTTGGCCCACTTCCTGGTGGGCTGAAGCTTGTTTCATTGGAAGTTCATCTTCAAAGTGCACATGAGTCTCTAGTGCTGTTGATCATCTCAAAAGAAAGGGCAAAGAGCGAGTTAGCATAAAGATGCGCTTAGCGCCAGGATACCCTCGCGGTGATAGTGCACTTTGCAAAGACACATAACCTAACCTGGTGGAGTAGCCATCCTCTGCTGTGCATAGGGTTTGGCCCACAGATTCTGGCCTTAAGCCAGCCCTTTTTAAAAATTTGTTTTTGGATTCTCAGATCATAGTTTGGAATCATGAATCAAGGGGGAAACGTTGCACCCAGTTATCAAGCTTCTCTTACATCCCTTTTCTTCTGGGGGTTCGCGGTTCCGAATTCATGACGGCAAATCCGATGCATGGGTTGGTGAAGCTTGCTCTGAGTCAATGGTAGTCTGGCATCTTGCATGTTTTTGTAATGGATCCCATTCAGGATTTGCAGTACCCCAACACTTACAGTGGCACCCTAGGTCTTAGTATTGTGGAATTACTCGTGCGAGGGAGTGCTACAGCCTTGTCTCCTTACGCGTGCACTGAACTTCCCAAGGATTCTGGGTATAAAGCGTACTTACGTCACTCGCACGGCGGCCATCTTACATCTGGCTGTATTGGATTTTGGCTACATTTCAGCACTATCTCGACCAGAGTTTTACTTTTCACTCCACTTTGCTACATTGTTCCCGCATCTATTATTCCTACTTCAGAACTATTTTCCTGTGGTGACATTTTGCTCCAATCTAGTTTTCATCTAGTTTTCATATTCCTTTGGTGGTCAATTTTAGATGCTTTTGTGTGTGTTTTTTTTTTTTCTCTTTCTTTTTCAGGTTGATGTTTATTCATGGCGACAGCACAGAATGTGATACATCCACCACCGTTTCTACAAAAACCTGGGAAACCGTGAATCAAGTGGAAACAGTGGATTCGCATATTTGAGAATTATTTGGTGGGCATAGATGGACTTAATCATGATCCTCCTAGAAAATTTGCTCTGCTTTTTAACCACTTGGGGATTGCAGGTCAGAATGTTTTTGATAACCTGCCTTCTTTAGCGTCTCCTGGGGGTGTTTGTGTGTGGAATGTCTATGTTGAAGCCAAAACAGGCTTAAAAAACAATTTTCTGAAGACCCTAGTGTACTTTTAGAAAGACACAGTTTCTTTAAACGAAAACAGGCTAGCAATGAATCTGTGGAAGAATTTGTGGCTGCATTGCGAGTATTAGCCTCATCTTGGGAATTCCAGAATTGTCTTGATACATATATAAGAGACAAGTTAGTTTTCAACGGCTTTTCAAAGAAGATGCAGGAAAGGCTCCTTACCTGAAGAAACCCTCCCCTTTCAGTGGTAATGGACAAAGCTAAATGCATTGAGCGTTCTATTATTTCTACTCTAGCTTTAGCCAGTCAGGAGGGACATTCTCCAGTATCTCACATAGCAGATGACAGTACCATTTCCGCTATCGGAACAAATAAAGAAAGGGTAAGATGAACAATTTGTTCCGCTGTGGCTCTAAGACTCACATTGGCAACAACTCCTCTTACCCTGCTATCTGGAACAAATGTGCAAATTGCAGGTAAATGGGTCACTTTCAGGCAGTTTGTAGGTCTCAGAATGTAAGTGATAATGTCTGATTTTACTCAGATTTTCAAATATTGGTTTGACCATTGAGGAATCTCAGGACATTATTGAGATAGAACGTCCTTTATGTCAAGCTGTAGTTGATGGCACGTCTGTTCAAGTTATGACTTATTCCTATCACAATTTTTGGCAAACAATACCTTCTATTCGTTGTGGTCTAACTCATTTAAATTGGAAGATATAGATCTTCTGGGGTTTTTTCATGCAACTTTACAAATTCTAGGTAGAAGTACTTGCACTAAGGTTTGTGTTGCTGTAAAAGGTAGAGATCTAGTTAGGTGGAAGGATTTGGCCAAATTAGGCATTTATCTTAAACCTGGCCACAAGAATCCCATTGTATTAGGAGAGCTACCCCTACTTTCTATTGATAATGACTCTGGTAGTAATACAAAGAATAATGTTCTTTCCACCCTGGTTTCCAAGTTTCATAATATTTTTAAAAATACATTGGTACCATTAATGGTTTTGAACACAAGATCAGATTGAAAGACAATGCAGTACCAGTTATTCGCAAAGTCAGGCCTGTTCCCATCAGTGTTCGGTCTAACTTGGAGAACCTTTTAGAGAAGTTAACCAAAAAAGGGATAATTTCACACACTGACTCATCTGAGTGGGTTTCTCCCATTGTTCTTGCAAAGGAAAAAGTGGAGATCTCCGTCGTTGTATGGACTTGAGGTTGTTGAACCGCAACATTATCGTAGATTGTCACCCTCTGCCCCACATTCAAGAAATGTTGGCTAATATAGGATAGGCCGAGTACTTTTCTACCATTGATTTACACTCCGCGTACCATCAGATTGCCTTGAACACTGAATCACAAGAACTGACCACTTTTATTACACCTTTCGGGGCATATAAGTATTAAACGTTACCTTTTGGCCTTGCTTCTGCGGCCAGTGTTTTTCAAAAGGTCATGGATGTCTTGATTAAAGATTTCAAAAATGTTCAAGCATTTCAAGATGATATCCTTGTCTTTACTGAAACTAAGGAGCAACACCTGTCAATTTTAGATAATGTACTTAACATTTTGAATTGCAGAGGAATCACTATTTAGCCTGAGAAGTGCAAATTTTTTGTTGAACACATTGATTATTTGGGTCACACCATAACTCCAGATGGTATTAAGCCTAAGTTCTGCAATGTGGAGGCTATCGTCAAAGTACCTCCACCCTCAGATAAGGATGCTTTGAAGTCCTTCTTAGGCCTGTGTGAATATTATGCCCGCTTTGTGCCAGACTATGCTTCTACCATTCAACCATAAAGGGACCTACTTAAGAAAGGAGTAAATTTCAATTGGACTGCAGAAATTAATTATGCTTTCCCCAGTATCAAAGAGCTTGTGGTTAAAGCTCCTGCCCTAAGCCCATTTATTACAGGCCAGGAGTGTTTTGTTACTGTTGATGCTAGCATCAAAGGTATTGGTGCGGTATTTGGACAGAAAGTTAAAGGAAAATAAATGACTGTGGCTTTTACATCTAAAAGTTGATTAACCGCAGAAACACATTACAGCACCATAGAGAGGGTGGCGTTGGCTTGTGTCTGGGCTGTCCAGAAATTTAAAACTTACCTTTGGGGCAGTTCTTTTGTAATTTACACCTACCACAAGCCCCTTGTTTATCTTTTACAAGGTGACTGGTTAGGCAAAGCATCTGCTCGGCTTGTATGTTTGCTTTCCAAACTCCAAGAGTATGATTTTACCATCAAATATATATAAGGTGGTAGGAATTTCCGAGCAGGCTGCCTTTCACGGTTACCTTTGCCTACTAATGATGATGTCGAAGAAGACTTTGAATGTCTGGTGGCTGCTATCGATGCAGTATCGTCAAGCGATGGGGTTATTTGGGAGAGAGAATTGTTGGAGGCTGCCTCTCATGATGACATGATGAATACGTTGGACAGTACATTATAGAAGGTTGGCCTCCAATTCGCAGTCTTTCTAACGAAATTAAGCCATTTGCTCAGATTACTTCTGATGTTTCTGTTGAGAATGGTCTTTGCACCAGGAATGGTATTTTGTTCCTCCCTCATCCTTAAGACAAAATCTGATTAGAATTGCTAATGAGGGACATTTGGGGATCACAGCCACGTGTAAGAAATTAAGAGAGCACTATTGGCGGCCTTCCATGAATGCACAGGTATCGTCTTGTGTCCCCAATGTGTTATTTCTGACAAACATTGTAAAACCATACACAAACCACTCCACCCTGTTCCACTACCCGATGGACCATTGGTGAAAGTTGCTTTAGATTTCGCAAGACCCTTCAATCTGTTACCTACTTGTCATATGTTTTTGATTGTACTTGTTGACTATTATTCCAAATGGATTTATTTTTCATTTGTCGATTAGGCTTCACTCAGTCTGTTTGTGTTTTCTTTAAGAAGGTTTTTCCCTTGAAGGCACTCCTAAAGAACTTATAACAGACAATGGCACTCATTTTGTTCCCTTTTCTATGAAAAAGTTTCTTTTGGATTTTGATGTGAAGCATTTTCAAGTTGCATTATATAGCCCATCAGCGAATGGATTGGTGGAAAGAGCTAACCGTTTCCTTAAAGAAGGTATTCGGTCAGCCCTGTCCTCTGGTCTTGATGTTAAACAATTGCTGAAAGAAAATAATTAATGCTTACCACACTACTCCGTACTCGACCACTGGTTTCACTCCTTTCGAATTACTACGAGAGGAAAAACAGGTCTAAAATCTTACCTAGTTGATTAGAGGTGCAGACCAGTAATGGAAAGAAAACAATATCATCTGTATCTTCTTTGTAAAACAATGTACTGTTGGGACAGAAGAAACAGAAGATGTATTATGATGATACTAAACATGTTGAAGACAGGGAATTTTCTGTAGGTGCTTGGGTTCTTATAAGAAAACCTATGAAAGTAAGGAAAGGAGAGTCCATCTTTTCTGCTCCTTGTAAAATTGAGCATGTAGGAAAGAATGCTATTTTGTTACAGGGAAAGGGGTAGTGGAATATGAGCAGACTGGCGCCCATCTCTGATGCACAGGTTCAGATCTACAATAGCACACATGTACCGTTTGATGATCAAGACTCCATTATACACGAGTCTGCTAGTTCTAGTAGTTCTAATTATTGTACTAATTCACAAAAATGTTTACCTTCTACTGATTCTGTTTTCCATGATCCCATGATTGGTACTAATGACATTCAAGCCTGTGATCTGAGTGATTATGCTAGGAGTACTGATGTTTCTACATCCACAACACAACCAACTTCTTCCACTAGGAGAGTTTCAAGATTGCCAATTCGTTTTGAAGATTATGATTTGTCTTAAGTTTCTTATTGCTTTACTTCTTCCCCTTTAAGTTACAATGTTCTTTGTGTTTTGAGTGTTCTTTATTCTGAGTAGAATCTTACAGTGGAAGGTTGGCAGTTCCTGCTTGACCTTCTACCGCTGCAGTTGGGTTTTTGCCATGGGTCCATTCCTTTGGACTCCAGAAGTAAACTACTACTCTTTGATAATCCTAAAGTCTCCTGCCTCGGTCTTTCAGTCTCTGCTCCGATACTGCACTTATATATCCCAAACTACTTAACAAATTTAC
The DNA here is from genome assembly GCA_963921515.1 of Calotriton arnoldi. Taxonomy (NCBI): domain Eukaryota; kingdom Metazoa; phylum Chordata; class Amphibia; order Caudata; family Salamandridae; genus Calotriton; species Calotriton arnoldi. The sequence continues at coordinate 200,090 of CAWUFW010011324.1, forward strand.
ACCAAACCAATAGAAGTAAACTTTGTGTAAAATTTTACGTTTATGCCTATTAAAACCAGCCGGCAGTGTTGCTTGCAAGCGTGAGCAATTTCTTTAGGGTATCTGTAATGGGAAAGCAATTTTTTTGTTGGTTTTTCTTTTTACACCTCCCCATCCCCCTTAACTTTTTATTTTAGTTTTTAAGCCCTCTACGGCCCTGGTCAAAATTTGCTAGACCCTAGCTGAGTAGGCCAAGCAACTGCCAGTTTTGGTGCAAATCCATCCATGGTGTTAAACTTATAGGCAAATCAAACAAGCATTTGCAAAGCCAATAGGTCTCGCCAATGCGAGATCTATTGGTTTTGTCAATGTTTTTTAGACATATTGTACAGCAGCATCATCTGCTGTTCAACGTGGTTTGAAGTCAAGAAACAAAAAGCGCTATGACGGGGCCATGTGCGATGACAGGTTGACAGTTTCATGCTTTTTTTTTTTTAGGCCATGTTGCATGGCAGCCAGCAATACTGTGCAATATGTTAAAAAAAATAAAGCAGGGGGGGGAAGCAACAGAGGCAGGTACTAACAGCAGCAACGTGAGAGGGAAAAGCAACATGAGGGAGATGAGGGGGAGAAAGCAACAGGCGTGGACAGCAACACAGAAGGGATGGGTGGGAGGGGAAAGAAGAAATACTACCTCAATCACAGCACGAGCAGCAGATAGGCACTGATGAAGTTGATTCAATCTGTTTGGTGCATTCTTCGCAGAAAGTAATGGAAGTGATGCTTGGCCTGCGCTGGCCAATTAGGAGGCAGCAAAGAAAAGTGACACTGAAGACCAAAAATGGTAAGCAGATGGTGGTCTCCAAGCTCTTGTAAACAAAATGTCTTGCAAGCGAGAGCGCATGCAGTGCATGCGCTGTTGCAGGCTGGACTTAAAAATGGCTTTTCAATGGACTGTGCATCTATAGAAATCATGTGATAATATACTTTCAGGATATATTATTGACAAGATATCTCATGCCCTAGAGTTTAGCTTTTTTAATGTGCCGCCTGGGATCATGTAGTATTATATTATTACTTTGTTAGAAGTGACATTGTTGTGTTTTACTGAAACCCACCTCTTTTGTTATTCATGTCTAACCTATTAACAGGTACCAGCAGCACTTAAAGGTTGGATGAAACGAATGAGGATTGAATATTAACTTGTAACTTAAATGCATATACTACCAACAACTGCATCCATTCTTTATCTAAGGTTAGCATATTTTAAATATGATGCCACTGGTGTGCATTGACAACGTGGTACATGTGTGTATACTGCAAGATGTGCTTCCAGCGCTTCACTTAGCTATTTGTGCCCTACTTCTAACATGATACATGGAGCTTCATGGTGCAGGAAGGCTGTGGAGAATCCCTAAAGATTTGTCAGCTTGTGCACAGTAAAGTTACCTTGTTCATTTTAATGTAAAAAAAATAAATGTATATTTACAATGAAATTGTATTGGGTGATTAATTTGGTTTTTGATAGCCCCACCTTTTTGGAAGTTATGTTCACTTGTGCACTATAATTTAAAAAAGGTTTTTCTCTTGCATACTTTATTTTGTATTGTTTGACTGGCCTACGCTCGGATTTAAAATACTAATCCTGTTGAGATGACACTTTTGTTCTCCAGCCACCCTTTTCTTCTCCTACGTAAACCAGAAGCGACAAAGTCGACATTAAGTTGACAGTTTTCTTGGAATACAAGCTGCAGAATGTCAGTGAAGTACTACAGGGACCTTGCTGGTGCAATGTTGTCACTTGTGGAGGCAGACACATAGCAGCAGTTGGGGAAAGGGCACGTGTAATACTGTAGACTAGGGGAATAAAGAGCACAAACATACGTCATTAAATAGTTCTCCTGCAGAGAATTTACAATCCATAATGCGTTTTGTGTACAGATACGTTTTGTAAATGTCCTTTAATATGGAAGTATTTCAGGGGTGTTTTTGGTGAACGCAGCATGACTGACTTGCTGAGTGTATGTGATGTGTGCATGCATCATCGTGTGGCAAACGACCCCTTTTCAGTAATTATGCAGCAATTCTAAAATCATGCCTTGTGAAAAAAAAAATGTTTTGAGTGCCTGTGTAAGAAATGATGGATTGCACCAGTATAGTACACTTTTGTGTGTGCCCACCAGCAGGTCATAAATCTCTGCTGGACAGAAGGTACAGACATAGTGTACCCCACACATAAAAGAACATGGTAGCTGTTCCGGTTTCTAGGCTGTGGGAGACTGTTGGTTGGTAGTGTTCAAATTGAAGAGGATCTTAGGCCTATTTCATGAAGCTTTGGGAGATGGGTGCATTGTTCCATTGCAAAATTCGTTCAGGGTCCCATAACTTGGGCTTATCACCTCGCCTTATGTGTGTATGTAGTGAATTTTTGTCGTGTCTAGGTATGCTTCTATAGGATAAATGGTGTCTTCCTCGAGGACCCAATGACAACCCCCCCACCCATGGTGCCTGACATAGCATCCTCACATGGTATCCTCATGCCACATCCTGTAGCAGGCCAGAGCGTCTGGGGAATCGAAGGGTTTCCTGGGTTTCCTGACAGGGTGAGTGTTGCACATAAGACACAGAATTGAGGAAACACTTTGGTGGCTGGTCAGCTCCAAACCTGAGATGCTTAGCAGTGAGCTAAACCTAATCAAGACGTCCAAATTGAGGCTTGACTGAGGTGAATTCAAGGTTTTTTTGGTACTGTTGGTCCTTGGTTACTTTTGTGTTGACTGAAGCTGGTTGCCCTGAGTCTGACCTGTTTGATCCATCTCAATAATGGAGGAAACGGTAACCATGTAGCCTTACTTCTGTCATTTGAGATTGTCCCTTTGTCATATAAGACCGATAACAATTGTATACCACCCAATTTAGAGATCTGTTGCAATAGTCATCAAGCTTTAGTCATCTTGAAGATTGAATACGGATGTACAACTCTATCGGGACTTCCAAAGATCTCAACAGCTCCTCTAAAAGCCTGTCTCAATGCAGCTGCAAGACTCATAACAGGTTCTAGAAATTTCAACCACATCTGTCTGCACTTGAAGGCTCTGAATTGGCTTCCATACAAAGCCAGGATCCAACTCAAACTGGCTTGTATCACACACAAAGCGTTACACTCAAAAACTCCATCGAATCTAGCTTAGAAAATTGAGTTATCCGGAGGAGGCAGGTATTCAAAGAGCGCCAGAGATCTGGTCCGGAAGAAGAAAACATACAACAGAGCTTTCTCAGGTGCCGCACCTAGAATCTGGAGTTTGCTGCCGCCAAACATCAGAAGAATCCCAACCAATTCAAGAAGCAAGCTAAGATCTTTCTAATGGGCAAATTCCTGAAATAACTCTCTTTAGAGCAAACACCTAATAATTTTCTTAGAGATTATCACCTGTCCCCTACGGGGATATAATCTGCTAGCCCCTCAAGACTTCGAAGTAGAAGCTCATTGGGAACTATACAACCCTCATCATAGAGTCTAACCACATAACTCACAGAGACTGATACTCAGTTTTAACTGTAAATATAGTATTTTTATGGAATTCAGTTGATAGTAAAAAAACAAATATATATATATATTCACTGAAAAAACCATAGGTTTTAGGGAAAGTTATAGTTAGTTGGACATTGCACTCGTACAAAACCCGTGAAATTCCCTCGTTATAGTTAGTTCAGCTAACTATAACTCGCGCCCCCGCAATGCACTGCTGATGACATCACATATTACATCACTCATGACATGGTCAGTGACATCACTGATGACATCATCCAGTGACTGTGTGTTTCTGTAAACTTTAAATATGTTTAATATATATAGGGAAAGGCGTATTGAAGAATGAGTGGGTGTATAAGTGTCTGAATGGATGATTTAGTAGGTGTGTGACTAACTCTATAAGTGAGTGATTAAACGTATCTTACTGAATGTATGGGTTAGTGACTAAACTGGGTGAATGTCTGTATCCGTCTGTCTGTTGCTGTGTAAGTGGCTGCATGGGTTTGTGAATAGCTACATGAGTGTCTATATGAGTTATTGATTGGTTGTCTGAGTATCTGTATGGGTGCCTGAGTGTTTGTGTGGGTGGGGTGGGGTGGGGTGGGGTGGGGTGGGGTGGGGTGTGTGTGTGTGACTGTGCATAGATGTGTGAGTGGGTGATTCACTGGGTGCATGGTTTCAAGAGTGCATCTGTGATGGACTGTATGGGTGGGTGAGTGTGTGTATGGGTGTGTTAGTGAGTGAATGTATATCTCAGTGGTACATGTGTGAGTAACTACATATGTGAAAGGCAGTATATATGTGTGTTGGAGTATATAAATGGCTATAAGTGAGAGTGTGTGATTGTGAGAGTGGCTGTATGGATGAGTGTGTACTTGTATCAGTGATTGTATAGGAGCGTAAGAATGTGCTAGTATTTGTATGAGTAAGTGAGCTGGTGTGTGTATAACTGTATAGGTGAGTAAATGGCAGTGTGATTAATTATTTGCATGACTGACTAGGTGTGTGAGTACCTCTATGGATGAGTGGCGGTGTGTGAGTGTCTATGTGGGTGTATGAGTGCATATGATAGTCCTGTACTGAGTGACCGTAAGTATGAGTGACTGTACGGGTGAGTGAGTGGATGTGTGTGTAGACCTAAGAATCAGTGAGTGGATATGTAGTTATTGGTGTTGGAGTGTCTATGGTTTTGCGAATGGCAGTCTGTAATTTAGAGTGGGTGTATCAAAGGTTATATTAGGGTGTGAGGAGGTGCATCAGATTATCACGTGGATGACGTCATCAGTGACGTCATCAGTGACGTCATCAGTGATGTCATTTGAGATGTCATCAGTGATGTCACTGACCATGTCATGAGTGATGTAATATGTGACGTCATCAGCAGTGCATTGCGGGGGCGCGAGTTATAGTTAGCTGAACTAACTATAACGGGGGAATTTCACGGGTTTTGTACGAGTGCAATGTCCAACTAACTATAACTTTCCCTAAAACCTATGGTTTTTTCAGTGAATTTCAAAGGTTTTTTAAATGCTAATTTCTAACTATAACGTGCCTGAAACCTATGGTTTTTTCAGTGAATTTCAAAGGTTTTTTAAATGCTAGTTTCTAACTATGCCTACAGAGGTAGGACATGTGAAGAAAGAAGAAAAAAACGCACAGAAAGAAGCAAAAGAAATGCAGAAAGAAGCAACAGAAGTCCACAAAGACGAAGAAAAGTGCAGGAAGAAGCAAAAGATGTGCAGAAAGAACCAACAGAGGAGCAGAAAGAGGCCTTGTTGCAAAATCATCCTGTGCCCACAACTTTTTCAGACGTGTACTGGTGGTAACTGACTCTGACTAACCAGAGCCAGTGCTATGCTAAAAGACACTTAGAATACAGTGAAAACACCTACATACACTAGGGAGCACTATGCGTTGGGGGTACCCCTGTGATTAGCATGACCTCCTCTGTAAGTCCCTAGTACATAATAGGGCAGAGGGATTAAAACTACCTCTTAAAACGCGCTACAGGCCGCGTTTGCACAGTGGTGAAGGGAGGGGGGGCCTGAGGTGACATGTGTGCAAACGCGCTACAGGGCGCGTTTTAAGTTGCGGGATTAAGTCCCCTTGAATCCTGAGGGTCCCTGGGGCCCAACTAGCCCCCCAGGTACCTACAGTTAGGACCACAGAGCTGAGTTGCAGAGAGGCGTTCCGAGGCCACGCACCTTTTTCACCTCTCTGCAACGTAACTCTGTTGTGCTTACTGAAGGTACCTGGTGGGCTAGTTGGCCCTCAGGGTCCCTCAGGATTCAAGGGGAATTAATTCCCCAACTTAAGACGCACCACAGGGCGTGTTTGCGCACATGTCACCTGAAGCCCGCCCCCTCCCTTCACCACTGTGCAAACTCGTCCCGTGGCTCGTTTTAAGTTACGGAATTAGGTCACCTTGAATCCTGAGGGTCCCTGGGGCCCAACTAGCCCACCAGGTACTTCCAGTAAGCGCCACAGCCCTGCGTTGCAGAGAGGTGGTCCGAGGCCACGCCCCTTTTTACACCTCTCTGCAACGCAGCTCTGTGGCGCTTACTGGAGGTACCTGGTGGGCTAGTTGGACCCAAGGGACCCTCAGGATTCAAGGGGACTTAATCCCCAACTTAAAACACGCCACAGGGCATGTTTGCACACACGTCACCTCAGGCCCCGCCCCCTCCCTTCACCACTGTGCAAACGCACCCCGTGGCGCGTTTTAAGTCTGGGGATTAACTCCCCTTGAATCCTGAGGGTCCCTGGGGTGCAACTAGCCCACCAGCTACCTCCATTAAGCACCACAGAGCTGCGTTGCAGAGAGGTGTAAAAAGGGGCGTGGCCTCAGAACACCTCTCTGCAACGCAGCCCCCTGGCGCATACTGGAGGTTCCTGGTGGGCTAGTTGGCCTCAGGGACCCCAGTATTCAAGGGGAATTCGTTCCCCATCTGCAAACGCGCCAGGGGGTGCGTTTGCAGAGTGCTGCAAGGAGGGCGTGGCCTCCGGCGCGATGCCGGTCTTTTTTTTTTTTTAAGAAGGGGGGCTGTGTGGCCCCCCTTCTCTTGTAATTTATTTGCCCTGGGGACCCCATGCCCCAGGGCCTGCCCGCTATTTCTTTTTTTTTTTTTTAAACAAAAAATTTGGAAGGGGGCCCCCTCCCGAGGCCTTAATCGGCCCCGGGGACCCCATCCCCCGGGGCTTGGCCTTATTTTTTTTTAATAATCTTTTGGAGGGGGGCTGCGTTGGCCCCCTCCTCAGGCCACTTATGGCCCTGGGGACCCCATCCCCCGGGCCGGCCTTTGTTTTTTTTTTTAATTTAAATTTTGGGGAGCGGGGCCGCGTGGCCCCCCTCCCGGGCCACTTGTAGCCCCGGGGACCCCATCCCCGGAGGCTGGCCCTCTCCGTTGGGGACCGTGGGGGGGGGTTCCCAATCCCCCCACGGTCCCGCCGGCTCCCCGCGTCCCTCGGGAGCCGGCATTGCTTTTCCACATGGGGAGCTGCTAAGATGCAGCTCCCCGTGTGGAAAAGCAATCGTCTTTGGTTTTTGGAAGAGAGAGCAGGTTTCCTGCTCTCTCTTCCAAAAACCAGAGCAGTTTGCTATGGCAGGGCGGGAGCCGCGAGGCTCCCGCCCTGCCATAGCAAACTACAGTGTCCCGGGGGTGAGCACCCCGGGACACTGCAGGAGCCGGCCCTGGGCGGTGGCAGTCCCCAGTGCCATCAAGGGCTCCAGGAGGGGGGCCGCGCGGCCCCCCTCCCAACATGTGCAAAGCCCCGGGGAGGTGGTGGTCCCCGGGGCTCGGGGGTCCGAAACGGACCCCCACATTCAAATTCTTAGTGCCCCGGGGAGGTGGCCCCCCCCACACAGGTAATATTAATTAAAAAAAAGAAGCCCCGGGGGGTGGCGGTCCCCGGGGCTGCGGGAGGGCCGAGTGCCCTCCCGCACCATTTTTAATTGAAAGCCCCGGGGGGTGGCGGTCCCCGGGGCTTGGGGGGGCCTTAGAGGCCCCCCCACTCATTATTTTTATAAACCCCCGCATGCCCCCGGGACTTGGCCCACCCGGGGGCCAAATAACAACGAAGCGCGGGAGCCCGCGCTTCGTTTTTTTTTTCCACGGCGGGATCCGCGCATCCTACGCGCATCCCGCCGATGTATTTAAAAAAAAAAAAAAATTAATTGGCCCTGAGCAGGCCTGGGGGGTCAGGGTGTTTCTACCCTGCCCCCTTTTTGCGTTTTGCGCGTTAGTTTTTCTCTTTTCTTGTGCCTCGGTTCTACCGAGGCACAAGATGGCTGCCAACACTTCCTGGTTTGGAGTGTTGACAGCCAATTAGCATACAGCTCGTGATCGGGAGGGTGTGCGGATCCTACGCGGCCATAGATATATATGTGTTTTTACTTTTGATTTTCTCAGCAACTACTGAACGGATTTACACCATTTAACAAAAAGGGTTCTTTCTGAACCAAGAACTACCTCTTTGCCAAATGTGGTGTAATTCCGTTCAGCAGTTCAAACTGTAGCCTTGCATAAAGTTTCCTATGAGAAATTGATTTTTTGACTCTTATTTTTTTGAATTTCTCCGTAACTACTGAACGGATTTACACCATTTAAAAAAAAAAGGTCGCTTTCTGAACCAAGCGCTACCTTTTTGCCAAATTTGGTGTAATTCCGTTCAGCGGTTCGGGCTGTAGCCTTGTCTAAAATTTCCTATGGGAATTAACATGGAGAAAACACATTTTGGGACCCCCCCTTTTTTCTCGGCCCCCGCTTGCCGAATCACCCCTAAACTTTCAGGATAGGAGCGGACCGGAGCGCCCCACGAGTTTTGAAAATTTCGCGAAGATTCGTCAATTGGCGCCAAAGTTATTGGAAATAGAATGTTGTGAATTTCCAATGGAAAATACGTCCTAACTATAACTATCTACTGGCGACCGCCATAATATACACACACACCTTTTTACATTGAACATCTCATTGTTGATCTACATCAATAGACTTTTTGTACACAACCCCATATCTCAATTCACTCGCTTTTTCAATCACCAAACAGACACATTCTCACCTCAACCTCACATTCATACCCCAGCCTTATGCCACATACACCTTAAATTCCATTGGGGGAAAGAGCTCAAATTTCTTTTGTTATTGTGTTGCGGACAGGGGTTTTCAAGACATACAGTCGCAGGGTGAGTGAATTGAGTGGGAATTTTGTTTGTGCTTTGTAGAGCATAGTATAGTTTAACGTGGAGGGACGGGAGATGGTAGGGTGTTATGCTTTGGATAATGTGATCTGACTTGGTGATGTGTTTGTGGTATCACTTTTTTAGTGTAGTATAGTGTGTTGCATCCTGCTGTATACTGTCGTATGGATGATAGATTGCGGAATTTTGTCAAGTGCAGTTTTGCATGGTATAATATAGTTTGAATACTGGTGTGATGTTGCATGGTGTGATGACTTAAGCTGAGGCAATGTGAGGTTTGATTAGTTTTCTTATCAATATATAGCCACTTTGCTTTGGAGCATTTGTCTTGAAGGTGTAATACTGGAAACTTGAACCTCTGGGCCCATAGGTCAAATGTGTACATGTACGTTTTCTGCAATCTGAATTGCTCATGTTGAAGTGGACTCTTAACTTAAGCTGGTTCCACAAGCGGCAACATGTCTGCCCCTCATCCTACTTGGTACATTTGTGAAGAGACTTGCTAGGTCCCTGGCACAGCCTGTTGTAAGCAACTGTTAATGTAGGCAAGCTATCTGCATACTGGAGCAGCTGTCGTATACTCCTGACATGTCAGTCTCTTTTTTGAGGGTTTGAGTGTTGAAGAAGTTTTAAAAGAAGTCCTTAATTTGGCTCTTTTTGTTGTAAATTTAGAAGTGTTACTTTAGGCTGCTGTATTTTTTTTTTCTAGTGAAGTTCATTGAGGTTTGTGGCAGAGCTGCCTTTATCTACTCTCTGGATTCAGGACCCTTAGCCTCATACTGGTTTTCCTTAGCATTCATTCCTGCATGAATATTTTAGCATAATCTCCGTGTAAGCATAAATTATATAATACTTGCCAACACCAGCAATAGTGACCATGATGTTGCATCATTTAATGTAATGACATACTTGCCACAATATAATTTGCAGTGCTTGTTCAAAATAGGAATGCAACAATTTATCAGGTTAAGAGCTTTCATTGCATTATCTGCTTGAAGGCGATCTACATTTGTAATACCAAAAGCTTTCCAACTACATTGTTATTTTCGATCATATCCTATTACAGCACCGTCCCTGGTCTTTCAGTCTTGACTTTCACCTCTGTTTCAGAGCGCTCCATTTAGCTTTGATGTGGCCTCTAAGGGTGGCCTTCTTATTGCGTCTCATTTAGTGTCCTCGGTCATGGTAATTTCACAGTTTACTGTGGCTTTTGCACCGTTATTTACTTACAGGGGGAAAATCTCAAACAAATGTACTTATTTGAAACAATCATTGATAAATGAAGATTATCGCAATTTTAAAGCTGTCATTCTCAATGATGGCTTTAAAATTGTGATTCATCATTAAATGTTTGTGTTTAAAAGGGGTACAAACACTAGATGTGTATCAGCATGGCAAAAGTCTATTACTATTCTTTTAACCTGTCTGAATGTTATTATAAACATTTTAGTGTTAGCCGGGCCCCACGCACAGATGGTGGCCAAGTATTTACAGCAAGGGTAGTGCTTAGTTAGAGGCACACCCTGATGGGTCAGCATTGGAGTGCAAGCAGGATTGTATCGGCATTTATACTGCGCTTTCGTACTTCTAAGCACCTAAGCGCTTTCGGAGTCGACAAGTAAATGTCTACTGCCATGCATGATTGGGAGAATGTTGTGTGAGATGTGACCTATAAGTGGCCACGTATTGGAGTATGACTTTTACATGAGTGTAAACCGTTCATGTTGCCACAGGCACGTCGCAGCGCTTTATTGCATGAGGTGAGGCTCAAAAGAGTGCGAGAGATGGGGTCGCGGTCTGTATAAACATAGCATTCATTATTTCAGCTAAGGTCTTTTGAAATGTACATTTTAGGGAACAGCCAGATCAGAGTTTTTTTTAAATTCTCAGTGATTGCTTATTATCTATTTTTCCGTAGGTTGATACAGAGCTTCCATTTCTGCATATCAATACTGGATGTTTAGTGTGGCATATCTGGTTGGTGGTGTCACCAGACCCCTTTCATACCTTTCATCTTGTTCCTGTACATCTCATTTGTGTTTGTTTATGTGCCTCGGGTCTCTTTTGTTCTTTTTTTCATGTCCGATTTCACAGTTGGGTGCGGCAAACTGAGTCCTCTAACTGTATTTCGGTCTTTTTTTGGTAGTGTTCAATATCATTCTCCTAAGTTTAAACGCAGTGTATCAATGATAGTTTAGGATAATGGAATTACACTATGGATTTTTACAAGCCCTCGCTCTTAATTTTGCTGGGTTATTGTGTTTTGCAATAAAAAAAATTGCAGAAAGTTTTTGCTTGCACGTTTATGTTTTACGTATCTTTGTTAGCTGATTATTTTCCTGGATACACAAAAATTATGAAGGTGAAAGTCCATAACCTGTGCAGAGCACTGTTTCTTCGATTGATGCAGGTACTACTAGACTTTACTGAAAATAAATAGGGGTACTTAAGCTTAAAGATGCATCATGATGTTAGTCATGAATATCTATGCAGGGATGGGGGCCCAGTGGACTAATGGGTCCACTCCAGAAATGTGTTTGATGTCATAGTCACAGTTTCATATCTCTGTGGAACCACTCACTTTCATCCTTCCGAGGTTGATAGAATGTGTACTACTGAGTGGAATATTAATACGCATCTTCTATTTCAATTACGTTTTACTGCATGGCTGGTTAACTGCAGCTGGAACTTGTTGACTTAATGGACTTTTGTTGATCTAATTGGTGCAGAAACGGTCAGAAACATAGTTTTTCACTATTTCCTGCAATCTCGGTAGTTCACTCCTCTGTATGTGGTGTCTTAGCTCCTCAGAAAAGAGTGCATTCCATGAAAGTGTAACAAGCGAATTAAGAGTGGCAGGAAAACAGGAGTAGAGGTTCAAGGTAAGGGAATAGGTGAGGTACGCCAGGGTTTCTTGATTAGCATGTGAAATAGCTATCACAATTAGGATCACAATTTTTTAAGTTATCAAGAAAGCAGTTTTATATAGAGATCTACTTAGTTAAGGAGACATTAGGGCAGATCTGTGCCACCTGTACAGGGTAGTCTGCTCATTTTTTAGGTTTCGTCTGCACAGCGCTTGTGCTGTGCTTGCAAAATCTCTTGTAACGAAAAAAAATCTTAAAAGGGGCTTAGAGCACGCCCATTACTTAGCTTTAATTGCCATTGGTTCGCTCACACATCGCTCTCGTTTTCTTGCTTCTTATTGGACAGCTCTTCCTCCTCGCCTCCGGCTTCCTCCCCGGGCTCCATGTGTGTCCATACTGTGGAGCTTGGACCAAGTACTGCTTCCTGTCTGTGCTTGCCTGCGTGCAGTGGTACTTTTTTTATTTTGCAGTATAGCACTCCATCAGAGTGCTGCAGGCTGTCTCTGTAGCGACCCAGACCTCGACGTCCTGGCCTCAGTTTCTGAGTTGTTCTTTATTTACGCTGCTTTCATCCTCCACAACAAAAACATGCTCATCATGGAGATCCCCAGGGAACCGCAGTGTACATCGCAAAGATTCCATAAATTCTTTGTAAATTTGGCACCCATAAGTCTATTTCTTCTCCCTCCTCATGGAGTTACTTCCTACTGGAAAAGACTGTCGGAACTACTCCATTGGTAACACGCTCTAAAGTGACCGTAAGGTGCATTACAGGACACTTGTATGATAAACGCATAATTTGTATTCCCTATCTATTTGCTACTGTGTTGGGAGGCTTACTAAAGCTGCACCCTACTTACATTAAGGAAGTACTTCCTATGACTCCCAGGGTGTTACTAGCAAGGAGGCATCACGTTTCTCCTAGAAGATAACATCGACCTGATTATTGAGGAAGAGGACAGCAAAACGTTAATTCACCAGAGGTCAAGAGGTTGATTGGGAGGTCGGGCATCTTTGAGGCATGCATGACCGCCTAATTGTGGTATCAGGCCAAAGCAGACCATTTTATTTTTAGGTATTCATATACCACTGCATTTTAATGTTAAACACAGATCACACTGAATTAAAACTAAAATAAACTGTAAAGCACAGTATTTGAATGTAGTGGAAAAATGAGGGGCTTGGAACGCAATATAGATTCTGGCCCAAAGTCCATTAACATTTTTTCAGGTATTTCTTATGGGTGAGCAGAATTTGAGTTTATGGTGGGGCTATAATCCCACAACATCCATTTTGCGGTGCCACAAATTCCCATGAGGGGACAAGAGAAGCCGGTTACCAGTGTTTATTTCCTGTGCTCCTAGCCCAGAGGCTCTTTCCCCGGCTGAAGGAGTCAAACCGTTTGTGGTATAAGGAGCTGGGAGCAAAGCACGCATGGGATATGGTGGGCCACGCAGAGACTGCACTCGAAATTCAAGTGCCAGGTCACCGTCCTATGCCTCAGGTGTGTTAAAGCTGCAAAATTACTCTGTGTAGTGTTCCATTAATTACTGAAATGGCAATAGATTAGTTAATTTAGATTTATTAAAGAGTTTTCTAACGTACTTCCTCCTTTTCAGATCATACCATTGTTACCCTACAAGGCAACTTTAATTTATGGATGAATTGTCATAACCTAGCCAATCTCCAAAACCTTCTTTTTAACATGGTGGTCCTGTGCTTCTCCAGATTTGGTTCTATACTGCACCTTTGTAGCAGTTCGGCCTGGTGTTATGTTCTGAAGCATAGAGGTATGTTAAGCAATCCCATGATAATGTGGACAGACCCTGGCACTATTCTGTTATCTTTTTCTTCATACCACATTCTGAACTGAATCATAGTAGTATATGGTTATGGATTGTTTATGGAAAATCCTCATTAACTAAATGTTTTATGCATTGAAAGTATTTAGAATGAATTTAGTCCACAATAATGAAAATGAATTGAAATTATGTTGTGTAATCGTTCTAACACTTAACGGTCTTGACAAGGCTGCAAAGACTTGTGCCCTTTCAGATTGACGGGCTGGTGGGTGTTAAAACTATTTTGGTCTATATGGGGAGCATTGAGTCAGGTTTGTGAGGTTCATAGACTTTCTTCAACCATGGTGTGGCGAACTTCACTGTAATTAAGCATGATGTGCTGATGAGAGTAAGAGAATAAAAGTGTTCTTGTTTTGGTCGTCTTGATCGTAAGATTTTGTGTATGGGAACAGGTAAGATTTTAGAAGATTTAGTCCTGTCCAAATTTCCTGTTCTTGCAGGAAAATAATTCTCAGGCTTAGCTTCTTGAACAGAGAAAGAGTGAAGTCTAGTTTACAACTTTTTGAATGGAGAGATTTTCAAAAGAGCGGCCAATCTAAAGCATAGTCTTCTTATTTGGCGGGATGGCAGTTATGTTAAAAGAGCAGTGGTCAAAATCCATGGATTGCTTGATGTACACTGCAAATTGTTTTAAAGGTAATACATTTAGCCACCAGCAGCCAGTGCAAAAACATGGAGTGGTGTGATGCACATCAGAATCTGTACATTGAGGAACTCTCTGCTCCTTAGTTCTCTGTAGCTTGCCAAGTAGAAAGAGAGGGACCTGAAGTATAATAGTCCAAGTGGGAAAGCACAACGGAAATGTTTGTTTCACCTTTTTGAAAAAGACTATGTATGAGGAAACATTATAGCAGTTATTTCATGATGTTGAAGCTTTGTTTAAAAACGCTAAAGCAGGGAGTGGTTGAGCCCATAATCACCCCTAGATTCCTTAGTTCTGCTAAGTGGAATGGTGCTTGACCAAGTTCTTGTGCCCAGATAGCCAAAGGGTGATATTTGGTGCATTGGATGTATGTGATTTGCATGTCATCTGCCTGGTTGTAGCAGTTGAAAGAGGAGATGAAGTCAGATGGAGGGCTACAGTAAACTTGAAGAGAAGAGGAACAGTGATCGAACCTTGGGGGACTCTGGCAATGGAAATGAATAGTGCAGAGGAGAAGAAAATAAATAAAATGAGAGATCTCTTGGTCAGGAAAGAGATAGTCATTGAAGTCCTCCTTTTAGTGTTGTTAAGTGTTTGTTTGTAACTGCATTGGGTGATGAGCAGTATAATTGCATTAATATTCATATCATCCCATGTGGCAATCAGTGCTGCTTTAATACCTCTGCCAGGATGGAATCCAGTTTGGTAGTCTGAGAGAAGGTTATTTTCCTCTACCAATGCTGGTATTTGTTCAACCTCCGCTCTCTCCAGTGGTATGCAGATAGTAATTTAAGCCATTCATCTACCTCAACTCTCTTCAGTGCTATAAAGATGGTCCAAAGGATCCACCTTCTCCCTCCGCCCTCTTCAGTTCAATACGGATGATCCCAAAGAGCTGCCTCCTTCTTAACTTTCTCCAGTCCATTTTAGTGATTCAGAGTAGTATTTTTCACTCTCAACCCTCTTCAGTGCATTTCAGCGGTCCATATAGCCTTTTGTCCCTTTGTTATTTCCATGCCATCTAGATGGTCTCAATGAGCCTTCTTCTCATTCAGTCCACTCCATTGCAATGCATAGGAGCTTGAAAAACCTTCCTTTCCTTAAACCTTGTCCAGTACCATGCATGTGGTCCCAAATAGCCTTTTGATGCGGTCACTGTGTGTGGAACCCTTTCAACGTACAGCAAGTTCTCTTTTAAGTTAGGTCATCTTGGCCAGGGTGATACGTTATGCCCACTAATGAACACAGTTAGAGAGGGCTGATGCAGTGAGTTGGTGTCTAACAGAAGCAATTTGTTGGCATGTCTTAATTTTCTCCAAATTACCTAAATGGAATGGAAAAACAGGTGCTGATGAGGAACCTTAGATGAGGTTTTTTGTGCTTTGTTGAGAGCCAGATTGAAATATCTTAAAATTCAGTTCTAAAAATGAAACTCCTGTTAGGGTACGTTTTTGTGCAGCAAATAATCTTTGTTTCATCATAAAATTTTTCTAACATACTTTTGAGGGTAATGTTGATATATTTCAAAAATAGTTTGAAAGGTGTGAAGGTTTAAGTTCCTGTTGGACATGCTGTGCCCATCCTTTAACTTGATGTTTTTATTCAATTACTTAAACCCATTTGTCTTCTTTTTTGCAACACTTAACAAAGCTTGGTCAAAGGTATGCTGTGATTAAGTCACTGACTTGAGTAAATGTAATCCACTTTTATGACTGCGTTCAAAATTTGTGTGAGCTTGAAGAAGAGCTGGAACTTTGATTTTGGGAAAGGATGCAACAACTTTCATCTGTGACATGACCTTTTGTGTATATCTGAAGTATCTTGTTTTGTTAAATAATTAACCTAGATATTTCATATATTTTGTGAACCAAACAATTTCATACAGATATGCTAAGCTTTCATAGAGTACCTATCAACTTTAATATTTGGATTTCCCAAAAATACACTAGTATTAGTTAGAGGTTAGAGGTGTAGATAGACCATCCATCTTTAATTGTATGGCAGCATACCTATTTTTGAAAAAACGTAATTTGCCTTGTCTGCAGTCTTGTCCATGCTTTGATTTGCTTGACTCCGTCGCGTAGAGATTTTAGCCATTAGACAGCATCCTGGTTTTAAAATTGGATGCGTTGATGTATCTTGTCTTTTTATTAGCCATCTTTATTTATGTAGAAAGAGTGGGTCCTTCCAAAAAAATAAAAAGATGTTTGCTTGTACTCTTCAGTTGCTATATGTTAAACGAGCTTTTAAAGTGTGCTGTTGCCCAGAAAAAGGTGTCGCGTGCAAGGCTATAGAGTGGCGGAGTGAAAGGTGCTGTAAAGAGGAAAATAACCAGGTTTAATTACACTTTTCTTAAATTTCCTGAAAGATGGTCTCAAGCTGAATATGGGGAAGAAGCTCGAATAATTTCATAGGAGTGTGAGGTAAGAGGAAACACACCCGCTGTATACCTGTACCTTTGCTGCACATGGTGGTCTTTTAGGTGATAAGGTTTAATCGTACTAAGAAAGTAGTTGAAGTCTTTGCCATTTAAAGATTTATGGACCAGGTAAAGACTTCTGAAAATAGCCCTTTTTCCAATTGGAAGCCAATGAAGCTTCTGAAGAAAGCCAGGGTAAATTTAAAATCAATCTGATGACAGAGTTCTGTATTCTTTGCAATCAATCAATCAATAATAAACTTTATTCGGCTTTTCTGATAAAAACCATAAAAGTCACGAATACAACAATACAAAAAGCTCCCAGCCAATTGATATCAGCAGTCGTCAAGTAACATATAAAAATATCGGGCACATTTTTATAATAAATGAGAAAAGTCATCAGGCCTATTCACCGCAAGATGCTAGTCACAGCTAGATCTAAGCCTAACTGCGGCCTTTAAAAAACTAAGGACATACCATAATGTAGACCCTGAGAGCATGGCTAAAAAAGTAAAAGCGGGACGCACTTGATTAAAATTTGCTGTTTTTAAAGTTGGGATTATGTAGGTCTTCCTCGGTACCTCATAATAACTGCTAAACATTAAAAAATGGATCATGTCCTGCGGGGACTTGTTGTCACAACCACATGGAGGCAAAGTCTCGCCTTTGCTGCTCCCTCGAGGGTGAGCAAGGAGTAGATAAAATAAGTAAAAACGGAACCTTGTCAGTAAAAAACGGTCGTATGTGTTAGAAAGCCCAAGGGTTACGGTTCCGTAGATTGTACGGTTTTCAGGATAATGTATTTGCGTACGCTGGGTTTCATTAACTCGCACTCCTCCCTTTTTACTCCTCGGAGTCTACAAAAATACTGCTTAGCCCAAAGTAAATCCTTCCTGTTGAATGAATCTGGGTCACTAAAGAGGTCCGCCCTTCCAAGATTCCTGAACCCTTCCCAGATATATTTTAACCAGGGGATATGGTGGGCATAATCAAGGGCCATACAATTCCCTATGATGTCTTTATGTAAGGCAGTCCCCTTGTTCCCCCACACTTTGAGCCAATAAGATAATGGGCGAAACGACAACAGGTCTGACAGGTAGGACATACCCAATTCTTTGTGTACAGAAAAAGTAGGGGTTCCCTGGGGTACACATAGGAGTCGTCTCATGAACCTGTTTTCAATTCTTTGTAACTCATCAGCCGAGGTATAACCCCAAATTTCGCTACCGTAAGTTACCTCAGCTAAACACTTGACTCTATAAATCTCCAAAATTGCACCTACTGGTTTTTTACCCAACCGCGAAGCAAAGTTAAAAATTGCTGCATTAGTTCTTTGAAATTCCCCTTTATTTTTGCTTCTTAGGGGGCCCCAATTTAGTTTAGCATCCAGCATGACCCCCAAGTAAGAGAAGGCACTGGTCTTAGGGACCGATGTAGACACTACCTTGAAGTTGAAGGGCTTCCTTGTACTTGGCCCCACTTCCATCACATATGATTTAGAGTTGTTGACTAACAGGTCCCGGTCCTCCATGAACTTCACAAAAGAGTTAAGTACGGTTTGCAGACCCCTCGCTGTCCTAGCCATTATGACAGCGTCGTCGGCATACAGTAGTACCGGCAGACCTCGCCGTCCCACCTGGGAGGAGTCTACCTGAGTGTCGACCAGTACCTTGTCCAGGTCGTTAATATATAAGTTAAATAAGAAAGGGGCCAATATACAGCCCTGTCACACCCCTCTCTGAATTGGGAATGGACGGCTGACCTGACCTTCTTTCGTGAACAGTTTCACCGCATTGGTGTCCCTATGGAGCTCACGGAGGAAAAGGACGATCTCTTTGTCCACGCCCATGCCCAATAAACTCTCCCATAGCTTGTTTCTGTTAACACGATCAAAGGCGAAGGACAAGTCCATGAAGGCGAGATCTATACTACCGGGTCGAGCAATGGTATATTTGTTGACGATCATATACAGGTTCAGACATTGGTCGATTGTGGACCTCCCTGGACGAAAACCGTATTGTATGTCGGTTAAGATGTTATCATCCGCCCATGTCGACAGCCTGTCCAGCAGGACACGTCCCAACACTTTAACAGATGAATCCAATAGGGATATGGGCCTGTAACAAAGTGTGCTGTCCCGATTTCCTTTTTTGAAGACCGGGACAATGGTAGATAGGGACCAAGTGCTAGGCAGGTCCTCGCTAATTGCAT
Source organism: Calotriton arnoldi (assembly GCA_963921515.1). Lineage (NCBI taxonomy): Eukaryota > Metazoa > Chordata > Amphibia > Caudata > Salamandridae > Calotriton > Calotriton arnoldi. The sequence continues at coordinate 218,800 of CAWUFW010011324.1, forward strand.
CATTTATAACTGTGGTAAGCATTGGCACCCATAACTGTGGGTTAGATAGATAAAGGTCCGGAGGGATGTCATCGGGTCCTGGCGCTTTGTTCCTAGACAACCCTGCTATACCCTTGCTGACTTAATCGGCTGTGATAATAAGGGACGACTTCCCTCCACCTCCAGCTTGACATGCGTCAGCTTGGCTGCTGAACATTTTCTGTGATATGTGCGTCTAAAGCCTCAGAATTATCACCTGACAGAAAAGGACAGTTGACAATACTCCAGAACTGGGTACTATTTTTCAGGCTACAGGCCTCGCTGAGCTTACTCCAAGCCTCCTCCTTTAGCTCGGCCTTACGCCTTGCTAATTCGGCTTTGTATTCTTTGCAATTGTGGCCGTGCTCTTAAAAGTATGCCCAAATACACTGATTTGCCATAGTCAGGCTTCGAACTAATCAGTACTTGAATAAAGTTATTCCCTTGCAAGGGAATAACTTTGAACATTTTACAAAGCATCTTCAAGATGTGGAAGCATGTGCTCATGACTTGGCTAACTTGTTGTTCCCTTGATAATTCTTTGTCTAGGCTGACCCCCAGATTTCCAACTGAGGGAACTGGATTAGGGGCAGCAGCCATTGTCGCCTGTCACGATTCACTAGACCAAAGATGCAATTGTTTGACAAAGAGGGGCATCTCTGTCTTTTTAAAATGTAGTTTGACAATTGGAATGCATCTGTGTACGTTTTATTTGTCGAGGGCTTTCAGAGATGGAGACAACAATTTGTGTATTGTCTCCAAATGACAGTGTCAGAGTGTGTGTGTGTGTGTGTATATATATCTAATATATATATAATGTATATTAATAAAAAGTTACTAGATATGTAATAATATCTTACTTTACATTTTAAGAAAATGTGGAAATTCACTGAAAAAAACAAAGATTAAAGTGACGTTAAAATTAGGTGAACATTTCAGTATAAATGTAACATTTTAAACACCCACTGAAATTCGCCAGTTATAGTTAACTGAAGTAGCTATAATTTACGCCCTCGCCATATATAGTGTTGTCATCAATGGTGTAATTTCAGATGTCATCACTGATATCAATGATGGAATATGTGAGGCCATAAGCAATGTATGGAGGAGGTGCCAGTTATAGCTACTTCAGATAACTATAACTGATGAATTTCAGTTTTTGTTTTTCAGTTTACAATCTCTCACTCTCGCTCTCTTTTGTAGAGCTCAGAGACCATAATGGAAGGCCCTTTAGGAATCGGGCAAACCCATTAAGGGCTGATTGGCACATACTGGTTTTAGAAAGTCTCTCCAGTGAGCTAGAGTGAAATCGCCTTAATTGCTGCAGATAAGTCTAGAAAGACCAAAGCAGCAGAGTCCTATTGATCCATGATCTTTCTGAGACTATCTGTGTCAGCGACAAGGGTGGTTTCAGTGCTTTGAGTAGCACAGATACCAGGTTCAGAGGAATCTAGGATAGAATTGGAGTGCAAATGGGTAGAAAGCTGCTTGTTGCTGATGTTCTCCAAACTTAAGCAGTTAGAGGGAGAAAATAAATTTGCTAGTAGTTAGAGGATCTGCCAAATGTTTGTTTTTATGGTATTAAGCAAAGGAATAACATGTGCTTGTTTCCGGCAGTCAGGAATTTATGGAGGTGTTTGCAAAGTGCCGTGTGGTGGGGGGAAAATAGATCAGGTGAGGATCATAGGCATACAAGCGTCAGCTGGGGATCCTGATTTGATGGAAACGAAAGTAGCCTCAAATTCAGATTGCAAAGGCAACTGGAACGAATAATGTTTCGTTGTACATTTGAGTAATATTATCTCTACATTTTCTGTTAATGACTTAAGGTTAAACATTAAACTTTGCATTTATTTTGTCAATTTTGGTAGTGAAGAAAGAAGGTAAGTCAGCGTTTGAAGTATCAGTAATAGTTTGCAAAGCCTCTTGGTTGGAGAGGGTCTTTACTATGCTGAACATGTCCCAGGCCGAGTTGCCGGCATTAAGAATTTTATTGGTGTAGATTGTATAGGTGTTAAAAGTTCGCTAGGCAGAGGAAATCAATTTGATGTTCCAGAATAGGTAATTTACATCAAGATTTATCCTTGATTGAGTATTGAGCATGCCATATGCACTCAGGTTGTTTTCATAGAGATTTGGGTGCACACAGTTAATCAATGAACTATGGCATGGATGAGGTTTTTCTGCGTCCTTGATAGATTTTCAGTGGAACTTTACAATTTAGAGTACTTACAATCCATTTATTAAAATTGGCTACAGCAGTGCACATGTCTTCAGCAAAAATTGGATAAGTGGTGAAAAGTGTTGACCTTAGCGCATTAGTGGTGACTTAGGACCAATCTGTACTTTCCCTTTGTATAAATCAGAAATATCAGTTTAAACATCAAGTAGATGTTGGTTTTGGGAATCCTCCCCACTCAGGGGAAGAAGTCCTTTGTGCTCCCTGTGGGGTGTTGTGGCACTGTGAATGCAGATGGAAGGATTTAGACTACTAACAACTGTGCCAACAGTTAGTTAATTAGGGATCTCCTGGTATCAGAGTCTCCATCCTACAAACAGATTCCTGCAAAGATGTGATTGCATATGAGAGAAAACTGCTTTCAACAGGAGCTATTTATTGATAAGTTCAATGAGGTGTTGCTTAGGAAGGAGGATTACAGACAAATGGTAAAGAGTGGAGTTTGGATATGAATGTACAGATTATGCTCAAACTCCTAGTAAACCGTAAAGTGGAACACCTGGAAAATACATATATGTGTATCCATCAGGAGGTCACTAGAGCCTACTAATCTCCCTTTGTCCTTTCTTGTGGATACAATAAGGAAAATTTGAAGGCCCCTCAAATGTCAACATACTTATGCACCTACGTCTGAGGATAGAAAATGATGACTGTTGTATACATGCCTTTTATTGTAAGATGAATATACAATGGCAGTGCTCTCTGTAGGGATAGATTTGTTTAATTGCTTAATATAGAGCAAGGATACCTTAGTCTATTCCATACTCTCTTCCTTGTTTTACTTTAATACATAATTTAACTGAGTTTATATGTATGCCTTACTTCTTGCCTGTACCACAGTTGTTCTAACAATTGCAGTTAAATTGATCACAACTTTTTTCAACTTTCTTTTTATCACAGAGAATGTTTTTAAAAAATTTTCACTATGAATTTTCAAAGTCCTTGTTAATAGTTTTTAAAATTATTATTAGCCTTATTTTTTTTGTTTTAGTTCTCAGTCTTTAGTACTACTCACTTTAGAAAAATGCCTCATTTGTAGTTGCAGCTGTGTTTCGTCCATAAATTGCTTGCAATGTGTCGTCTGAGCAATGTAGAAGGATCTTCACCACATTTAAAAGGAAAAAAAAACTATTGAGTACTTTAAAAGCAAAAGAATTGCAGACCATTACATTTAGATGTTCGGTATTATATTAGCTTACTTACAATACATACATGTTTTGCTTCTTACTTTTCTTAAGGGTCACTCGATTGCCACCAAGTAGTTTACATTTCATGTAGGGGGTGCGGTAAATCTGTGTAATTATATTACACTCAAGAAGAAAGTTAATTGCACAATATTTTTAGAATAAACCACCAGTACCTTTAATAGAAAGGAAAAATCGAAGTAGAGGTTTGATGTTTGTTTTCAAGGGTGTTCACTCTCACTATTTACCATGCTGTATATTATTAGCGTTCCTATGTAGCGACGTGACAATTTCTTTCTGTTTTTATATGTATTGTACTAGACTGGGTAATCATAAGGCAAATCATTTCTTTATGTTCCCACCTTAACATATAAACCAGTCTTGTAGTTGTAATCTGTTTATGGTATTGTTGAGCTGCCTGTTTGGTGTACACTGTTTGGTTTTCCTCTATCGTCATATATACACCCTGAAATGAAACCCCTTCTTGAGAGACATCCACTGGCTCCCTCTAGAGGCAAGGATTAATTTTAAACTTTCCTGTCTGGCCATCAAAGCCTTGAAACTAGACCAACAAACCAACCTGTCCACATCTCCTGTAGTGAAACAGCACTTAGGAGCAAAGAATCCTGCTGTATTGAATGCAAAAAAATGTATTCCTACCAAGTCTTACAAAAATCCTTCTCCGTAGTGGCCACCACACTGTGTAGGAGATCTGATATGGTCTTTTCCGTACTTTATATAGCTAAAAACCGGAAACGTACTTTAGAATCTGAACCAACGGGCAGGGAGGGAGGGATAATGCTAGCCTCTGTGTCTTTAATTAAATCACGATTCTCTATGCATTAAACCTCTGAGAATCGACATTTAATGACAAGACAGGAGGCTAGCATTATGCATGTTTAAAGTCTTTAAGAACTTTCTCTGTCACATGTTCTACTGGCCTAAAATAAACATCCCTAAATACCTTGTCATTAGACCAGTCCGCAGCCTTCAAAATTTCACTCAAACTTCCACCAGATACGAACACCTTTGAAGCCATCGCTCCACGAATTGAATGCACTTTGAATCTATCCATTTTCACACCTGACTCACGCATAGCATCTTTAACCCATCTAGCAATAGTAGCAGAAGAGACCGCTTTATTTGGTTTTGCAAAAGAAATCAACAACTGATCTTCTCCTACACCTCTAAATTCACTAACCCCGCACTCATATGCTCTTAAACATCTTTCCACACATAACTTTGGATGCTCATCAAATATTGGATAAAATATCCTCTCAGTCATAGTCTTAGTTCTACGTTTAATTTAAAAAACACTCCCTCTGGATGAAAAAACCTCCCTGAAAGCTCTAAGGCTTTCACGTCTGAAACCCTTCTAAAAGAAATCATACAAAATAATGTAGCTAACTTCCAACTTAAATGTTTCAGACTCAAAAACCTATTACCTCGCCATCCTTCAAAAAGTTTCCAAGTCAAACATACATCCCATAGAAAACTATACCTTGAACCTGGAGGTTTTTTAAACAAACCCCTTTCATAATTCTGCAAACCAATTGACCTTTCCCAACAGAAACTCCATCAACCAAACAATGACCCGCTGCTATAGCTGACCTATAACAGTTCACAGTTCTATAGCTTAAACGTTTCCTGAAAAGATTTGCTAAAAAGTTTGCTATCATAACTTCATCTGTTTCCACGGGATCCAGACCCCTTTCCAACCATCAGCATACCCACACTTTCCATGCTGCAGTATACCTTTTTCTTGTTCCTGGTGCCCATGATTCATATAACAACTCTGAAGCCTCCTCTGATAGTTCTGCGAATCTATCCGATTTCCTGAAATGCTCCAAACTAGAAAGTTGAGCACCCCTGACACCACCAACGGATGTTCTCTTCCATCTACATCCTTCAAAAGACCCTTTTCTGCCAAAATTAAAAAAGGATCTTTTACTGCCAATTCCATCACCAATGGATACCAAGCTTGAGTTATCCAGCTTGAGTTATCCAGAAAGGAGTTAACAAAATTAGACTTGCAAGCCTGTCTTCTCACTTGAGCCAGAACCCTCAGAATCATTGAAAAAGGGGGAAAAGCATACCCTTTCAAACCCTTCCAATCTAGACTGAACGCGTCCACACAAATCGCTCCTGGATCTGGTCTCCAACTCACATAATTCTCCAACTGATAAGTTACCCGTGACACAAATAAATCTATCTCCAAAGGACCCAAAAACACCTGAATTTTCTTCAAAAACAAAGGATTCAATTTCGAGTCGCTGTAATCCCTCAAAAACGTGAATTCCAATCCGCTACCAAGTTCTCTTTCCTTAGGAGATACTGAGCCGATATACTTATTTTGTGTTCCATGCAAAACTTCCAAAAATCCTTTGCCAGATCTGCTAACTTCTTTGACCTGCTTCCGCCTAACTTGTTTATGTATGTCACTGCCGAAATGTTGTCCATCTTCAATAAAACTGTCCTTTTCTGAATTCTCTCTGAAACCGCGCAACGCCAAAACCCCTGCTTTCAGTTCCAAACAATTTATATGATTATCCCTTTCTTCCAAATTCCATCGTCCTCCTGTTTCCTGACTTCCTAGTCTTGCTCCCCATCCTAAACTGCTCGCATCTGTCTCGATCACATAATCTGGTGTTGCTCCAAAAATTGCCCTGCCATTCCAATCCTGCAAATTTTCTAGCCACCAAATCAATTCCTCCTTTGCTTCCACATCTAATTTCACCTTGACTCTCTGCAACGCCCTGTAATGTAAAGGCCCTGGAAATATTGCCTGAATCGACGAAGACAAAAGACCTAACACTCTCACTAATTGCCTTATGCTTACGTCTTGTTTCCTTAACAAGTATTTCCCTTCTCTTTTTATTAAAATGATCTTCTTCTCTGGTAATTCCAACTGTTTTTTTATTGTGTCCACCGCAAAACCTAAAAACTCCATTCTCTGTGCTGGAACTAAAATAGATTTCTCCAAATTTATCACAAAACCTAAATCCATCAACAGATTCTGCACTAAGAGACTGTGCTCTAATCAGGTGCTTAGCCTAGTGCACATAGCGTACATTAGATTGGACGTGGGAAATGTGCATACTAGGACTGTTAGAAATGGGATCTCTGGTTGGCTAAGGCTTGCGCCAAAGGCAGGCTGAGACCACCACTCTAGTCAGGGCGAGGGAGTTACACGCCAAAGATAACCCCTGCTCCACCCCCTTGGTAGCTTGGCACGAGCAGTCAGGCTTATCCCGGAGGCCATGTGTAAAGCGTTTGCGCACGCACACAGCAACAACATACCACGCACACCACAAAAGGAACTCCACACAAGGTTATATCAAAAATAGCCTTTGTATTCTCATAACACATTAGAATAGTACTCACATAATATACATGGGGCCACCTGGCACTAGGTCATATATACAAGGGATTATGTACACCTGACAGGGCCAACTGGACCACTGTCAGAACCCTCACAAAGTGGACTTAGTAAATGTAGGACATATCATAAACGTACAACCAGTAATCACTGGTGACCACTGTACTCAGCATCATCCTGTAACATGAACCAATGTTAGAAATGGGATCTCTGGTTGGCTAAGGCTTGCGCCAAAGCCAGGCAGAGACCACCACTCTAGTCAGGGCGAGGGAGTTACACGCCAAAGATAACCCCTGCTCACCCCCTTGGTAGCTTGGCACGAGCAGTCAGGCTTATCCCGGAGGCCATGTACCAAAGACCCCAAAAATATAAGGTGACGTCTAGATATATAGACTTGGGTCTAATAGTGGCTAAGCGATTACTTACTCGTCGCTGGTAGTCTCCTGACCCCCCGGCAGCGAAGGCCTGGCATCAATCTCTATTATGCTGGGCGCAAGCGGAAAGCATAGCACTCCACCACGAAGATGAGTTGGGGCTACGGAAACAACCTTTGGCGTCTGCATGGGACGCAATCTTATCAGACTTCCGTACGGCCTGGCAGAGACACCCGGTGGCACTAGCGGACACACCTGAAAGCGATGTGGAGCAAGCAGCAGAACAGCCTGTACACAATTAGGCCCGGGAGAACGCACTGACAAGACACCCTGACATTGAAAGGCATATGAGTTTACACTTGCATACTATACAAGCAATGTTGGGCGGCTGGGACAATTCGCAGACATATAGCAACATTGGGCAGGGTACTTGAAGAGATGTATAAACATACTACAGAGGATCCATGGGGTGGGGCAAATGTTATGTTATACAATATTATTGTTATGTTGATTATAATTAAGGTCTGAATGCCAAGACATTACGCCAGCCGATTACACACTGGACTTGAAATTTAATGCAATTGGCTGCGATGTAACATGTTGCAACTGTATGGATTGCATAGCCTTACTATGCCAGTTATGCTGTACTGCAGATATATTGGATGTTGTGAAAAAGCTTATAAAATATAATAATATATATTTTTTTTTTAAAAGACTGTGCTCTAATAAACTCTTTATCTCCCCATTCATGATAAGTATGCCGTCTAAATAAATCAACATCCCGCAAGAAACCCACTACCGGTCTCATTACCTTTGAAAAACACCAAGGGGCCGATGATAGACCGAAGGGAAGACAAACAAATTGATAAAGCTGACCCTTCCACCTGAACTGAAGGTCTGACTGACTTTCTCCTGCCTTTGCTATTGAAAAATACGCATCCTTTAAATCTATTTTCACCATCCAATCATGGTCCATCAAAATATCTCTTAACAGATGGATTCCTTCCATCTTGAAATGATTGTAAACTACATATTGATTTAACTCCCCCAGATTTATGACTGGTCTCCATCCTTTGTACTTTTTTTCTACGACAAAAAGGGTACTTACAAACTCTTTGTTCTCCTGTGAAACTCTTATTATTGCCTGTTTCTTTAACATTTCCCTCACTTCTTCTTCTATAATAATTTGAACTTCTTTTTGAAAATATATTTCCTTTTGGTTCTATCCCCTGTTTTGGTACAGAAACAAAATCTATTACATAACCTTTTACAGTTTCTAAAACCCAGAAATCGCCTGTTATCTCCTTCCATTTTCCCTGAAACATCCTCAATCTTCCTCCTGAGTTTTTCTGGTTAGAACCAAAAATATTTTTCACACTCACCTTGGCCGGTTTGTCCTCCAGACTGAAAACCTGCTCTTCCTCAAGCTGATCTGTTCCTTCCTCCACGTCCTCTTTGTGGGTAGAATGTTTTTTGATACGCGTTTCCTCTGAAACCCCTCCTTCCTTGCAAACTTCCACCTCCTTGATAGAATGGGCCTCTTGAATACGGACGGCCGAAAGACTGACCCCTCCTTCTGGCCCTGCCATATAAATTTCCACTTCCGAAGACTCTTCTCATAGACGCATGCGTCTTATCCAGAGAAGTAAATGTTTGCACATGTTTCCCTAATGATTTCACTTGGCCATCCCCAAATAGGAGTCCTTTTGACTCCTCACTGCTTTCCTTTTTTGCAAAATCACCTAATTTTGGGCTTATTCTGAATAAGACCGCCTTCTGTCTCTCAGCTATCAATCCTGCATTAGCATTCCCAATGAAACAAACAGCCCTTTGACTCCAACCTCTTAGTAGTTCTAAGTCAATGTCAGTACTATTTATGTACGACTCTTCCACCATGTCAAAAATTCTGGCCACTGGACCTAGGATATCTAAAACCTTATCCTCGCATTGTTTAAGCGATCTTTCCAACCCTTTCCTCGGGTCACGACCCCGCTTAAATAAATAAGTTATTAGGTCTGGGTCCAGATTTGGAGTTATGGTCTCTTTAACATCAATTACAGGCTGTGAGCATTCTGCTTTCATGAGATTACGTTAGTTTCTCTCTAAAGGTCTTTGTATCCAAAATGTAATATAGTCTGAAACATGTTCCATTGGCCACCATTCCGAACTTCTTGGATGTCTAATTAATGCGGGATTAAAAAGTGTTTGCCCAAATGGATCTTTCATTTCTTTTTTAGCTTGAGTATTAGAACTAACAAATTCTGAAAACTCATCTTGTTCCTCATCATAATCAAGATCTAAAACATACTCATCCAAATTTTCGTCTTCCTTTTCATTTGGCCAAGTAGGTTGCCCACCTCTTTCATTCGCAGGGTCAACCTGCCTTTCATTTGTGCCGCTCTGGACACCTCTCAAAACTACACCTTTCTTTTTACCACTTACTTTCTTAATCTCTTCACTTGAGATATTCTCTAAAGTGTTACTATGTTTCTGTTTTTTAAAACATTTCCCACCTGGACCTCTGTTCTGTGAATCCTCCTCTTCCGATAATGTCCAAAATTCTTCCTCTTCTAAATTATCTGCCTTCCTTTTCCCTTCCTTTACCAATATTTCTACTGTTGCTCGTGCCTTATTACCTATTTCTTGCTCTATTAACCTCCTAATGATCTCTTGTACATCCTTACTACTAACATCTGCTCCTTCACTCATGTTTATATTATTTATTTATATTAATTCAGAGTTCTTTCTTAATTCTCTAGATTAATAAAATCCCCTCTTTTTTTAATTCAAATTATTGTAATTTTCCTTTATATAATCTGTTTTGTACTTCCACTGTTTCTCTTCCGATCCGTTTTATTATATCTTTTTCTCCCAAATTCGCCACATAAACTTGTTAATCTCTTCGCATTGATCCGATCGGCAAACTGTCAAAAATCAACTGACTGTTTGCCGATCGTGTTCCCGTTACCTAGCAACCTTCACGCTGTTTCCTAACAGACGTCATGCTTCTGGGAAACAAGCTCGCTCTCCTTGTGAAATAGACGTGCCTGGACTCACGTAGTCCAAACGCGTCCGAATTCCACACGAAACAAGCCTCTATGCTCTCACTTTTACGGATGACTGCACGATCGTGCCTACGCAGTCATCCCTTCGAGCTTACCTCGCGAAGGCACGCGCCATTCACCGCTAATTTTTAAATTCAAACGGTGAGAAATAACTTACTTATTTTTAAAAATATACAGTTTACATTACTCTTAAAAAACGCTATACTTTACCAGATTGTTTATAAAAAACTAATTTATATTAAAATATATTCTTTAAAATCAAAACATTTTAAACCCTACGAAAAACACCCGAAAATTGGGTTATTAAAACAAAAAAACCTTAACATACAATAAACAACTTAATTTAAGACTCTAGTACAATTCATCTAATAAAACTTTTAACCAAACACTAAATATTTACGGATCTCTTTAACATGAATACTTATCTGCTCAGAAGCAGCAAACAAAAGAGGAAGAGCCTAGAATGTTGAAGGGTTATGTTATGGTTGATTGTTCTATTGTTTTATGGCTTCATTCAGTGATGTTAGTAGCTTTTAAAGTGCTGCTCAGAAGTTGGTGAATAAAAGGTTATGCATAATGCTAGCCTCCTGTCTTGTCATTAAATCTGTGTTAAACCATAATGTGCAACATGAAAATAAGTTAGGTGCCATCTTCTTAAAGTAAGACATAAAAGTTCACCCACAGATATATGCCCTTGCATTGATGCAGATTTAAGACTTTAAGGAACTCACAAAACTTTACCGATTTATGGCTGGAAACCGTACTCCTAGCACATTTTTGTGAATTCCATTTTTGAATGAGAAAATGTACATGGTCACAAGTTTCCGTCCTGGCAGGTCCACTCAACCTTTCATCCTTCCAAGGGGGAAAAAACCATTGAGCTAGGTAACAATAAACATCTGTTTCAGTGCTGAGAAACCCTAGGATGAACATGTGCTATGCCAGTGATACTCAATGTACGCTCCAGGGGCTGCATGTGGCCCTCCTGACCTTTTTATGCAGCCCTCTGGCCAACAGCAGCTCAGGGCTACTATTTACTTGACTCAGCACTGACATTAAACGATGTTAAATAAACAAGCAAGCATTTATATTCAGGTTAATTGAAGTTAAAGAAAGGAAGTAACTAGGGTGTCCTGAACCACTTAACATTAGGAACACCTTCATATTTTAGACATCTTGCAGCAAAAGTGTAGAAATATAATAAAGTATCTTCAAAATTCAAAAAGTGCTGAACTGTTTCACCTTAGTATATCAGATTATATCAGTATAGTGGATTTTTTTTTTTTAAGTGCCTAATATTCAAAAATGAATTTAGAAACATTTATTATGTCCTTCCCACCCCCAACCACCCTGACAACAATGCCAGTAGTGAACTAAGAAGCAAGTCAGTTATTATGTTCATTCTTTTGGTGGCCTGTGATCCTGTTATACATGAACAACATTACAGTTTATGAAATCAAACAAAGCAGAAGTTTTTGTACAGCTGAAATCCTGAAGTTAGGTATTTCTAGGTCCTCTGATATGTGATAATTAAGAACAAGCATTGGCATAGCCAATAGGTCTCGCCTTTGGGACCTTATAAGTGTTTAGCCATACAACAGTTGATGGTTGTTGCACCAAGGATATTGTGCTGCATAACTAAATACTTATAAGGTCCCAAAAGCGAGACCTATTGGCTATGCCAATGCTTGTTTTAGCTTTATGTTGTCAGGAGCTTTCGTAAATATGTTAACATACCAATACCGAGAGAGCTTAGTGCCTTGTGAAATGACATGAATTTAAAGGATGGCGAGCAGGCATATAACTTGTTACAGTGTCTAGCCAGGATTTCACGTTTTTTAGCAGCCAGCCATAGCTTGACATAATAAAAAAATAATTAACTAAGGTACTGTGCGGCCCCTTACAAATAAGCACAGGACTGGAGGGCGCACCGCAATGAGTCAGTGGCCAAGGTTTCACGCTGTGCCGCCTTCAAACAGCATAGAAGCAGGCCTGGGGCGGGGCATTGGGGGTTGGCGTACACGTGACGATGAGCAGGTATCACCATGCTGTGCAGGGTCCCCTTTAACATGCGAGACCCTCAAAAATTAAATGGCTCCTCATGTGACGTTCTAAGGCACGGCATGAACCAGGCAGCTACCTCACTCCATTTGATCTGATTGCACAGCAGCACGTTTCAAAGCCAAAGACTAACAGGACAATTCAGCGATAATTACCAAATGGGGGTGAACTGCCATTAAAAAATGTCCGGGCCGGGATTAAGTTTAAGTTAATGGTAGGGTTTCTCAGCGCTCTTCATGCATTTTCGAGTACTTGTATCAAACTGTGATGCTGCACGTCTTCGCGTAACCATGCTGCCCGCATTGTTTCCTGAGCTATTTCTTTGTACTTGCAGATGTACAGTGGATGCCACTTCAAACTCAAAAGGGGCGCAGTCTGGCTCCTGTATCTTCAAGTGGTTCAAGTTCATGCCTTCTCTTGGTGTTCACTACCAGGCTGCATCTGTTTGTGGCGATGCCATCCAGGCAGCCAGTACCCGGTTTATCTATTGGGTTCGAACGGTGAGGGTACGGGTGTCGAGGCATGGCCATACATTTTGTCGATCAGGTCTGGCCACATAGTTCTCTGTATGTAAAAAGGAGAGAGAGACCCCTTGTTATAGCCAAGGGAGTAGGGTACTCTTGACAAGTGAAACAAATATTCCCTTGGGTTATGAAAGGAACAGGATACAAGGTTCACCTCACAACTAAGTCGTACCTCACAAGGCGCACAATAATACAATTCGTCAAGGAAAATCCCACCTCATATTTGAATCAATTGCTAAATAGCACTGAAGTTTTACAAAAATCTTTTATTATTAAAAATGTTTTGGGTTACAATGTTAAAATTACAATACACTTCCTATCTATCACAGTTTTATGCAAAACAATTCATAAAAACAATTCATAAAAACAATAAATGTAAAATCCCCAATTACAATCAGTTTACACAATATACCATGACATAAAAAGAGAACAATAGTTAGACAGTATACTTTGTCTTTCAAAGGAACATATCCTATGGGACAGTTTAGAAGCCTGGCCTGGATACACTCATTTTCTTATCTGCAGGTCCAAATTTTCCCTTGGATTATGTACAATGACCTTTACCCCTCCCTTGATCACCATCAATCCCGCCCTGAGTCGCATGGAAGCCATTTTGACTAAAGTAGTGCTCTCTGGTTAGTTCATTTGAAACACGATTGTTACAGTGGTTTTATAGGAATACTATGGGGGAAATGGAACCAGCATGTCTCCTGGTGACGTCCCTGTTGAGTGCAGACGACTGCCTGCCTCGTGCATTCTTGATGAGAAATAAATCTATGCTTCAGAAATTGCCCTACCCGTGAGACACAGTATACTGTATTGCTTTATCCTTAGGGGTTTATGAGACTTTCTTTGAACTTGTACCTTTGATATAGCCTAATGTAACTTAAAAAGCAACCTCTTAAACCTGTAAGCCCTACAATAAGTCATTTGTATCTTGTGGTGTTCGCCATGTAGTTGATGTAATGTGAAACTAGTTTTGGTTCATGCAATGACAGTCAGCAACATATGACCGGTGAATACTGGGAGTTATTTTCTTTGATGTAACCTCATTTAATGGATAAACACTTACATTTTAGGTCTCGCCTAGGCAGCGCGCATGCGCTGCTCTAGGAGGGCCTTTAGCCATCGGTCTTCACTTTTGAAGCACTGCACTCGTGCTTGTGGCGGCATCCACCTTGCGGGAGTGAGCAGCGGCGCGACCACGTTAATTACAAACATATGGCCGCTGCTTGCTCCCGCAAGGTGGATGCCGCCACAAGCACGAGTGCAGTGCTTCAAAAGTGAAGACCGCCGATAGCGATGCTGCTTGCGTGTGGCATCACTTGTTTTTCTCTTACCAGCATCTGCTGCCGGTCTGGGTTGAATAACCGTGCCTCTCTCCTGATAACCTCTCTGCAACTTTCTTTCCAGTTTTACCCCACTCCGCAAGTCTCTCTTCTGTCCCTTCTCTAAACTCTCTGCAACTTTCTTGCCAGTAAGCCCTTCTCTCCATGTCCCTCTTCGCTCATCCTCTGCCTACTCGACCTCGCTCACCTCTCGGTCTCTCCTATCTATCAGTCCTTAGTAAGCCAACCTCTCTCCTCAAAATCTCCTGCGGTCTGTGCTTCTTAGTACGTCTCTAACCTGTTGCCATCTTCGACCAGCCCCCTTCACAGCCTTTCTCTTCTCTCAAATCTCAAACCCGCTAGTCAGGTTGTCTCCCTCTCCCCCGCCTCTCTTACCTCGGATGCCCCTTGCCTTTCGTGAGCCTGTCTCTCTCCTATAGGCACCTCCTGCCAGCTTCTCCCTACTCGGCCGGTCCTCTTCTGCCTGTCTCTCTCCTGCCGCCCACTACTCAGTATGTCCATCTCGCCTCACCCTCTCTCTTGATGGTCTCCATCTTGACCACTCTCTCCCCTAAGGCCTCTGTTGTGGGTGTCTTACGTTCCACTCCCTGTTCCTTCAATGATCAGTCTCCTTCTCCCACCCGTGTCTCGTGTCCCTTTTCGAACTCTTTCCATCCACTACGTCTTTCTCTTTTCTCAGTCTCTTTCCCTGCTCGTGTCTCACTCTTTTCGGTATTTGCTTCCCCTCTTCTCTTTTGTGTCCCTCGTGCTCTCTTTTAGCCGGCTACCTGCGCCAGTCTCTCCTCCGAACCTTTCTTTGTGGCTGTCCGTTGCCATGGAAGCCCGGTGCGGCCACTGTACAAAAGAGGCGGGGAGTGTCAAAGCTTACAGCCCGGACCCTCTTCGCTACACCGGTCCATGGTCCACTGAGGATTCCATTCCCACGCGCACAACCTGCTTGGGATAATACCCGTCTATCCACAAAAGGGCAGGGATTTGTGGTGTGTTTAAATCTATCATGTATTTTCCGCCCTCACCACACAGACACATTGTGTTATGAGTTGCAGAGGGTAATAGGGCTACATCACTTATACACTGTTATATTTGTAGTATGTCCCGTATGAAGATACTTCGTATTTACATAAACCATATCCAAGCGCTTATTTGCGCATGGCGCACTTTTCTGCTGCGTGGTGAAATACGAGTCCAGTATGGATGAATGGTTTATTAAAGTTTATTAAAGTGTAGCGCATCTCTGGACTCTTTGAGCGTTCGTCTTTTATGAGTCAAACGGGATAAAGGTATTTGCTCAGGATCATACACGTTGGTTCAGTGGGTAAGCTAGTGTTGAAATTAAGAGTGAGGTCTGTTTTCTTGGACATCTCTCTGGGTGGACTGCAAGGGTGTGTGTCGTGAACAATCCAGTAATATGCAGCATTTTTTGTGCAGTGCTGGCTGCGGGGATAGTCCACTTCTAAGCACTCTATTCATTGTTAGCCCGGGCTGGTTCTGATTTGGAAAACTCGCTTTGCAGTTGACAATAAGAGCCAGTTCCTCCATTGGTAGATTTGCATTTCCTAAAAATAAAATGTCAGGTTTAGATTGTGCAGACATCGGTTTTATCCGTAGGAGGCGCAGGGGGAGGGAATACACGTTCTGCAAGAAACAGTAATGCGTCTCTTGGGACACTGCTCTACGACATAGCTTAAACATATTGGCAAAGCCAATAGGTCTGGCAAAACACTTATGAGGTCCCAAAGGCGAGACCTATTGGCTATGCCAATGCTTGTTATTGACGAAGAGGACACGTCAGAGGAAGTATGCCAAGTCTTGTCTCCTCGTTTAGAAGTACTTTTGTGTTTTTTGCGAAGTAGAACATTCTGACTTGTACTTTTCCCAACAAACAACAGATTTTTATAAACACCTGTTGTAATTTCCAGCATTTCTTATTTCATACATAGCTTCATAATTTTTGCCAATTTTCTGGGCAGTCATAGATTTTCTGCATTGTCCGTTTCATCAGGTCACTTATTGGGCACAAACCGTTGAAATTCAACCCTGGTGGTACTCGCCTATTTACTGATGCTCGTGGTAGCATCCCTCTCAAATGAGAGGGGCCCGTATTCAGAAGCAGACCATCTTCTATTCTGGAAGCTTCTTCCAGGTCGGTGTGCAAAAATGAATGAATACACATGGTTACCCCAGGCCTTTTTAATCCCACTTTTAGCAGTTGGAGCGTATCGAATACCCCTAGGGTGGGAAAAGGGATCACCTTCTCAGATAGTGGACAGATAAATGCAGCTCGCTGTGGTATTTTACCCTTGCCTTCCACTTAGTAAATCTGAAAGATTTAGAAGACGTTATAGTGCTTCGTATGTTAGTGAAATGAAATATTACTGATAGGTGTATTGATGTTTCAAGATGCACATTTTCATCATAAAACCAGTGAGTTGCTGGCAATGAGACCGCTGTAATGCAGAGGTTCTTCACCTGTGGTCCTGGGACCGCCAGGGGTCCACAAAGCCTACTCAGGGATCCGTGACTGCTTAGAAAATTAAATAATATTAACAGATTAATAAAGTGTATATAAATAAAGGAGCAAAATATACAATTGAAAATTTTACCACGTTTCGTAAATGTGGAGGAATTTGAAATTGAGGGCTAAAAATTAAATTAACATCAGATTGATTTGTAGGACCAGTGCAAGGTCATCAAACAGAATATAGTGTGGACGATAAGTGGACTCCATTGAGTTGAGAAAAGCTCCATCTATTTTTTAGGTCTCGCCCTGAAAGCCAGCGCTTCAGCGCTGGCTCTGGGCGAGACATTTTGTAGTGTGGGCTTGCAGAAATGCGACCACAACTTTTGGCTGGCCTAGAGCATGCGAGAACGCGCGCAGTAACGCGCATGCTCCAGGCGCCATATGTTCCCTCCCCCACCACAGAGCGCTTCTCGGGGCGCGCGGCCGTGTCGCTTTCACGGCCGCGAGTTACTTGCTCTCCTGCTCCTCCCCCCTCCCCCACCACAGAGCGCGTCTCGCACGGCCGCGCGGCCAATGCTTGTCATAGACAAGATTGTGAGTCACATGCTCGCTTCACCCTCCCCCTTCCAGCCTAGCCGTTCCTCTCTCTTTGCCTCGCTGCGCGTTGCTCAATGTTGTTAGGACATTATGTTTCTAGTACGGGACGGGGCTTGTTTTTTTATTGCAATAGAGGCATGCCCAGCTGTATTTGCAACTGTCGCATGTCACTACGGCATGAGTTCATCACGAAAGCTAATGCTTCAATTAAAAAAATATAACCCTATCTCGCAGAAGTTTAATCCGAAACCATGTCCTCCTTCGTGTACGCATGTGTTGAGAATGCTTTAGATCTCCCGGCCTTTGAAAATAAAACAATAATAAACAATATAAAAAACATTGCATGTCAGAATGCTCTTAGATGTCGCTGCTATATTGTGGGCTATAAATAATGCTTTGCTGAGAGAACAGCAGTTAGTCATGCATTCCTACTTGCCACTACTTTCCTTTTGGACTCACGATCACAGTTCTCGTATGTTTTTTTTCATGAACTTCGATTCCACATCCAAGCACCAAAAAGGAGTATTAAACCAGCAGGTAAAAACGTCATTTGGCAGCCATGCCATTCCTTACGTACGACTTCGTCCTGTGCCACAGGAGCAGGGCCTCATGTCCAGCCCCTGCCTGACCCATCCCCAGTAGCAGTGGGGCCTGTCTGGGGCACTACGCTCATTGCGGCAGCACGTTAGTGGGAGACTTCCACTCTCTGATTCCGGCAACTGCCTGTCTGATCTGGCTTCGGTCTCTTGTCTTAACAAGCATTGGCATAGCCAATAGGTCTTGCCTTTGGGGCCTTATAAGTATTTAGTTATGCAGCACAATATCCTTGGTGCAACAACATCAACGGTTGCATAGCTAAACACTTATAAGGTCCCAAAGGCGAGACCTATTGGCTATGCCAATGCTTGTTTGTATTGTTTTTCAGTTCGAATAATCGAAAACACTTAGCCCACGGTCTCTGGCTTTCAGTAATGTCTCAGTGGGGGTACCCGGATTCCAATAATGATTCAGTGGGGGTCCCCGGATTCCAATAATGATTCAGTGGGTGTCCTCAGCAGTCAAAAGGTTAAGACTCACTGATGTAATTGATATTTGAGAACTTTCGTAGAATGAAACGGTTGCATGTCGAAACCACGCAAGCCATTACAACGCATGGCTTTATAACGCGGTCTTTACAACGGCGCGTTTTTACTACTGCATTCCTGTACCACGCAAGTCTTTGTAACGAGCAACGACTTGCCTTAGGGTAAAGCGCTGGACTTTGCAGAGGTATCAAATACTATTCCAGTGTGCGCAACAGTAGGGAAAGCGTTGCACTTCGATATCCAATGCCGCTTCCCCTATGGCAAGTAGTTATAAAGACTCTCATGGTAAAAGGAATGTAGTGATAAAGACAAAACTGGTATAGACCACGTTGTAAATGCTGTTTCCTAAATAAAACTGTTAAATGTTTATTTTAAAACTAGAGCCATTGGAAAAACTATTGTCCAATATAACCCTTTTATTCATATTTTTATGTCTGGTATTCAGGCAGCTTTACCTGTTTCTCCAGCCTCTGGTTTAAAAAAGAATCATTATAAAAAGACATACTTATATAGATGGACTTTTTGTCATCCGTGTTCTACCACTGGTCTGTTTAGTTGTCTTTCACATTGTGCTTCCGCCCACCACAGCATGCTGAATGGGACAGTGGATCAATACACTTAAGCTATTTCTCTCTGTACTGTGAGAGGCCGTATTTTGCTGTGTACATGTACACATCTGCCTTTGAAGTAGGAACACTTGAGGACCTGAGCTAGTAGACCAATTACTGCTTTCTTTTCATGGTTTAAAAAAAAATTCTAATAGGTAATTTTTTTACTTATTTTTTGTGAACCTATGCATGCCACTTTAAGAAGGCGGCATTTTTGCTTTTTATTATTTTTACACTTTTTAATACCTATTGCATATGTGTAAATAAAATACTAGACCTATTGGGTTTTCAGTGCTTGTTGAATCAGTATTACCTCTGAAATGGTTGAAGGCCTTAATGCATTTCTTGGTTACTAAAACAGATGATCACCATATATATATATATGATGTTTGCTCAGCAAGTGACGCATAAACTTCATAGGATAGTACATTTGGGGGTGGGGGTGTGGGGTCAATGTATGGCGTTATACGTTTTAGGGAAAATCCATTAATACTGAAGTATGTATCACCTCAGTATTGCGTGTACCATTCCAAGTATAAAACTTAAAAAAATATTTAGTTTTGAATGGTTGGTTTAGAATGTTAGTGGTTTGGGTCTGCCTTTGTCTCTCCTCCACATGGTATCTGAAAATTGGCCAAGTGACTTACGCTAATTGACTTGTATGTATGCCAAAGGTTTTTGGTTTTGTGTGTTGCTGCCTTATTGGTGATTGTCACCCTGTTATTTTGTTATTACTAGGAGCGGTGATTTAGCTTTTTTGTGGGAAATACCTGATCAAACAGGTTGGCGCGTAGGGAACAGATTTTGAGAAGAGTTCAGTGGCTGTTGGAGCGATATTTACACATTTTTATTTGTAATTCAGAATTTGGCTTTTCACGCCAGCAGCAAACGACCTTCACTACCTCGCTAACTACAACCTTTTGAATCCCAAACAACATGGAGGGTTCTAATAGTGATTTTTGGTATTAAAAAGGTCTTTTTTTTAAATTTTCATTTGCATGGTTTTCTTAAGCGCGGCATAGACCGTCAAGGAACCAATGCACTCTATCAGAGGCACGACAACTTAGAAAACAAAAATGTAATTGTTCCATAAAGGCAGGAGGAAGAGCAAAACAAATAAATTTAGAGTATGAAAACATTTTAACAGTCAGCTAGGCAGTGTCAGCCAAAAGGAAAAGAGTACAGGCTTACAATGGTGATTTTACAATAAGGCTACATGTAACACGTTTATTTAGTGGGCTGGTCACTAGCTTAATGTATGCGCAAACGGACTAAGGCTGTTTTCACAGTTAGACTTGCAGAACACAGAATGTGTCCTGTAGTGGCATCAAAAGACAAGCCTAGGCAAGGCAACCGGTGTCTGTGGAACCGATCTGCTTTGCAAGTGTTTTTTTTTTTTTAGCCTAGGTGGCTGTCTACATAGATACGACCAGATGTGTGAGTGAAGGCTGAGTGAGAGACTTCGTGAGAACTATTTTTTGTATATCAAAATTCTTCACACCATGTTAGAATGTCCGTGCCTTCCTCATAATTTTTGTGCCGCCCTGAAGAAAGCCTGTTTCATTGCCTTGTATTTTGAGTGCTTTAGGGCCTTCTAGTAGTAAACCCCTTTTTACATGTAATGCAGGCCCCTCCAGTTTTTGCAAAAGGTATTTACACCTGAAGAGGTGGACTACCTTGTAGTGCTGCAGACATCTTTATTAGAGAGCCTTATTTCAAGAAAGCCATTTGAGATCCTTAAGTGGTGGAGTGATCCGGTGCTTACATCTAGTGCCAGCTATTAGATGCACAACTGCATTTATGGTCTCTTTTAGTGTAGTCTTACGATATATCAGGACAACACATAGTGCTTTAACCTTCATCATTACCTCCTTGCTCGCTCCCCCTTTCCCTTCCGCACTGGTTCCATCTCACCCACTACGCCTTTGCTCCCCATCCCTCGTGGTCCTAAAAATAAAATATATATTTTTCAATATTTTGGAGGGCCTAGCAGATGCCATTTGGTGCCAGGCCACTCAGATTTCAAAAAAACTCTTTCGCGCAAGTACATTTTTTTTTTTATTATTTACCACTCCAAGTAGCACCCATCATCTTGTAATGTTAAATTAAAAAAAAAAATGGTGCAAGTGTGATCACTTAGGTCGGCAGCAAAGACGTTGTATTGGGTGTAATGTACGAAAATGCAATACACAAAGCTTTAAAAAAAAAAAAAAATGTCATTATATATGTGCACATAAGCACTATGAAACATGTTCATTTGCATCATTGTGTTTTTTTCTTCAAATGGTGCACGTCACCAAAAAGCATTTCTTTTTACCGATGCTGCACAACATTGCAAAAAAGCATCAGTAAGGTCGGTAACTTAAAAAGGCAAGACGGGGGTGTGGTCTCGCTACCGATGGAGTGAGACGCACGCCGTGGGAGCTCCGGCTAGCCGCCAGCGACTTAAGCATATTTAGCGGCATTAACAACATCGCAGGTGTCTTGACAAGGGATGTCTGACCTGCAGAGGAGCCTGGGCAGCTTTTGGGACAATCGGCGCTCCTCCAGACTAGCCAGCAGCAGCGAGAGCGGAGCCGCAGTGGGAAGCCCTGGCCTGGGGGAACGCAACCGCCATTTTGCAGTCCGGAGCCTCCTGCCTTGAGATCTTCGGGACGGACCGACATCGCTGCTGGCCTGCATTCGCCCATCGGAGGCTCGCGGCGGACTTCCTGGGGACCCGGTGCCTCTCCGATCTTATCAACAGCGACGGAGCCGCTGAGGAGCGCCCAGGTCCATGGCAGCACAGGCGCCATTTTGCGGCGTTGAGCACTCCGGGGCGGCCTGACTACTGCACTGGCCCGCGCCTACATACTGGTGGCCCACGGCGGAGGCGACCGGACCCTGCAATAAAGGTATGGGGGCCGAGATTCCAGGCTGCTGACTTATAAAGGGGACATTGTCCGCCGAGGGCTTATCAGGCCGCCACTATAGCCCCGGCCGCTCTCCTACCTCGTGAGACCTGGGCCCCTCTACCAACACCTTTGCTGGGCCACATTGCACGCGGCTGACCCCTGGAGACCTCTGCTGACAATGCAGGGCCGCGGGAGGCGGAGCGCCGGGCGCCGTGGGCTCGGGCCTCGGCCGGGGACTCGACGGCCGCCATCTTGGGCCTCTGGTGTTTCGGGGGGCGCCTGCCTGGACTGGGCCCTCTATCCTCTTCCGGCGCTGTGGAGGGGCGGTCGGCCCCACAGTGGAGGCCTGGAGCGACACACTAGGAGCCAGGACATCTAACAGTGCCTTCCCTGGGTCCTTACAGCTGCGCTGCCCTCGCCACTGGCTTTGGGCCCTTCTGCTGGGGTGCGGGGCCTGGCGCTGCAGTGACTTCGAGAGGCCCCATCAGTGAGTGCGAGGGGAGCGCCGCCTCCTCACTGTTCCTCGGGGTCTGTGGCCGCCTTACAACCCGGCGGCGTGTGTGCACCTGAGGCTCTCGGTGGGCCCGGAGGTACCCCGGGGTGGGGTGCAGCTACCCGAGGGCAGACGCGATTGTGGGCCCTGGGGAACCTTGACCGCGGCACCTCCCCTGCGCCAGCCCCCTAAGACACTTGTGAATTTTGCCAGTTGCCTGCGGCCCTGCCCCTGGGTGAAGTAACACCTCTTGGAGGGGGATCCCCCCCTATCGCCGGGGGAACTGTTGACGATTTCCCGGACAGTGCGCTGCTGGCCTATGGGTGGCCCCCACCTTCGCTATATCTCCTGGGGGTGCTGAGTCTGGGCCCCCCGCGCCGGGGGGTTGTGAGGGCACCTACAGAGTGGACGCACCCTGGACTGGAGAAGTGCGCTGAGGCTGGTCCTCTGGGACCCTGCGTGATCCTTGATCTCATCCCCTGCTCTATCTGCTCTGGACTCTCTCGGGTGGCCGGGGGGTCTGGGGGCCCCGAGGGGGCGTCCTCTGGATACCCCCATTCCACCTCACCGGTGCCCTGTACCTGCTGGCTGGACCGCCTCTCTCCCACAGACCGGACCCAGGCCCGGCCTTGTGCAGTGCTTCCACGCTGGTCTCACGACCCGTCCCATGGGTCTTTGAGGGGCCATAACTCGCTCACGCGCCGGGAAGGACTCTGCTGCACCCCCAAAAGACAACCCGGTTACGGCCCTGTGGAACAGATCGGGTTCGGCTCCTACAGCGGAAATGACGGCGGCGGGGGGATCCTCTGACCCCGTCACCCAGTCCTTCATGGCCAGTTTCATGCAAGAACTCAAATCTGAAATTGGTTCTCTCAGAACAGAGGTACAGGCCTGCGTCAAAGAGCTCAGAAGAGACGTTGTGGAACTGGGAGGGAGAGTGGACGACCTCGAAAAGATAGTCGACGCGCGCACGGAGGACCAAGAACAATTATGGCAGCGCCTGGCCACACTGGAGGAACAACACATTGAACTACAGCTCAAACAGGAGGACTTGGAAAACAGGGGACGCCGAAATAACCTGCGTCTACGGGGGGGGTCCCGGTTGGAGCTGAGGGATCGGACATTATAACCTTTGTAGAGGACTTGCTCCACAAGATCAGGGGAGACGATGATGCACCCCCACCGGCCCTGGACCGCGCACATAGAGTGTCTGGTCCGCCTGGCCGCCCGGGCCTCATCCCCGACATCCTGACACTGGTCCATTTCTTCACGGAGAAGGAGGCAATCCTCAAGGCAGCGCGAGACAAAGCGGTACTCACTTTCAAGGGAACTCCTATCCAGCTGTTTCAAGACCTTGCCCCTACCACGCTTCGTCGTCATAAAGATTTCAGGCCCATCACTGACAAACTAAGGGAACTGGGCGTCCGCTACCAGTGGGGCCACCCGTTTGCACTCATCTTTCAATGGGAATCCAAACGTCGGGTACTGCAGTCCTTTCGCGAGGCTGCACAGCTGCTTCGGATCTCAGCCACGCCGCCATCTAGCCCCGCAAGATTGCCTTCCCTGAACCGTGAGCCTGTAAAACCCCAATGGGCTAAGATACACCGCTCCAGACGCCCGTCCTATCGGGGAGAATGTGCTTTATCCCAGGCGAAACAAGACATCATACAGCACATCCGTTCCTTAGAAGGTGGACAGTCCCCCCTGAGCTCCCAGCCATCTGAGAAGTCACCTCTAGGCACACCTTCATGATACCTTGCTCCTCACCACCTGTATCGTCCTTTGCGAGAGGGGGACCAGCCCCCTACTCATTTTGTTGGTAAGACCGCGTACCACTTGGACTTCACACCGGCGGCAGATCCGGACTAAGCTCCCGGACGGCGATGTTGATCCTCAGAGACCCGCTTCCACTCCTATTCCTCGGAGAGTGACATCTCTGGGATGGTCTGTACCACTGAGCCTGGCTTGCTCCCGGACTGGAATAGGCCTTGTTGGCCACGTTGGCCATTGTTATTTTTTGGATATCTTTTCCATTCTCTTTTCCCTCTTTATCTCCCTCTTCTCTCTCACTCCCTCTTACTATGGCGGGACGGTGGTCCTGATTGGGGTGAGGGTTCTCCTCTCTGTGTAAGTTGCTTTTTCTCCACTCAGTGCTACGCCAGGCCCGGCGCTGACATCCACTTTCCTTGCTCTGTTCGGATCTGCGCTGAGGGGGGAGGGGATATACTGCGTCCTACTCCTATGCTTGCGATGGCGCTAGCGCTCAAAGTGCAGGAAATATGACTTCCGTCCCCTGCCTAAAACTCCTCTCCCTTAATTTGAAGGGCCTTAACTCCCCCAAAGAAGCGTCGCCAGATATGGCGATACCTGCCTACTGCAAAATCCGGACATTATATTCCTGCAGGAAACTCATCTGTTGAGGGAAGATGTCCTTCGCATGGCCCATCCTAGATACCCTCTTCAACTCTGGGCATCTGCATCCACTAAATCAGCGGGGGTGGCAATTCTTTGTAGGGCAGGCATCCGCCAAGGCGACACCCGGGTGATCCGTAGCAAAGATGGCAGATTCCTCAAAGTAGTGGTCAAGATTGGGCAACGAGTCCTTACCTTATACAACACATACGCACTGAATCAGGCTCAGGACTTATTTCTGCGGGGGTTGTTGCGGGAACACATAACACCAGATGATCCTAATCTCATCCTGGGGGGCGACCTCAATCTGGTATGGGAGGCGGTGCTTGACCGTAGTGAAGGCTCATTTCACGGGACTGGGGCTATGTCATCTGCTTTAAAGAAGCAACTAACT
This sequence comes from Calotriton arnoldi, assembly GCA_963921515.1. Taxonomy (NCBI): domain Eukaryota; kingdom Metazoa; phylum Chordata; class Amphibia; order Caudata; family Salamandridae; genus Calotriton; species Calotriton arnoldi. The sequence goes on from CAWUFW010011324.1 coordinate 243,937, forward strand.
GCCCTTGGTCTTATAGATATCTGGCGCTACCATTCGCCGGGCGTCCGCGATTATTCCTATTACTCCCATGTTCATCGATCCTACTTGCGCATCGACTATATTTTTGTCTCACACTCTCTTGTCATGGACACCCTCTCAGCATTCATGTCTGACATCCCTGTCCATGCCCACGTGGAATTCCTCCTCCAGGATCGCTCCTCCCGCCCCAATCGTCAACCCCGATGGCGCTTCCCCCCTCATGTCCTTAGGGATCCAGTGGACGCGGCGGAACTTCGGAATGCTATCACGTCTTATTTCGAGACCAACTACCTCCCGGAGACTCCACTCCCCGTGGTCTGGGACGCGTTCAATGCCACAATCCGCGGATGCATCACGTCCATCGCCATAGCCCGGGCTCGAGAAGCCCGACTGTTCGAGGACAAACTCTCTCGGGATATAAAGGCGCTTGAGCGGCTAGACCAGGAACAACCCTTGGTGCTGCATAAGAGGCAACTCGCTATGCTACGAGACCAGTTGCGGGCACACAGGACCAACAAGGCGGAGCACGCCCTTTTAGCCCTGAAACAACGGTATTACGAGGGGGGGGGGGGACAAAGTGGGTTCGGTCTTGGCACGTCTCCTTCGGACGCGTGCCACCAAGGCACACATCGCTAAGCTCAAATTAGGGGACGGCAGTTGGGCCACCACTGAAGCTGCTAAATTGCAAGCTTTTCAGGAATACTATTCGTCCCTTTACGCCAGGGAATCGCCTGACCCAGATCAGGTGTTGGCTGCACTGGAGACCTGCAAATGGTCCCCGATTGGCCGCTACCACGCTCAAATACTAGAGGAGCCCATCACCCCAGAAGAGCTCACCGGCGCTCTGAAGGACCTCCCTCTGGGCAAAACCCCGGGACCGGACGGCTTGCCGGTCTCGTTCTATCGCGCCTTCCTTCCGCAACTTAAATCTCATATGATCCGCCTCTGCAATTCCTTTTCAGACCCGGTGGGGCCCTCCGCATCGATGGCCATGGCTGAAATCGCCTTAATTCCTAAACCAGGGAAGGATCCTACGCTTTGTTCCTCTTTCCGTCCCATTGCGCTCCTAAATACGGATCTTAAACTCTACACTAAAATACTAGCTAAGCGCCTCGATCAGCACCTTCCGGGGCTCATCAAGCCGGACCAGGTGGGCTTTATTCGCCAACGACAAGGTGCAGACGATGTAAGGCGTATCGCCCACTTAGTTGGGAAGGCGCACACTTGGAAAATACCCTCTTGCTTGCTTTCGCTCGATGCTGAGAAAGCATTTGACCGAGTGGATTGGGTATTTCTCCGAGCTGTCCTACAGAAAATAGGACTGGTTCCACGGATGATCGCCAGAATTATGGCTCCGTATCTTTCCCCTCTGGCTCAGGTACGGGTCAACGGCCAGCTCACGACACCCATCTCTATCCACAGGGGCACCCGACAAGGGTGTCCTCTATCCCCCCTCTTATTCGCCCTCGTAGTGGAACCCTTGCCATCATGATCCTCCAATCTCCTGACATCCACGGCATCACACTTTGGGGCCTGAACCACAAAATAGCTCTGTTCGCTGATGATCTCCTTCTTACACTATCTCGCCCAAGAACCTCCTTACCTGCCCTACATAAATTGATCCAATCGTTTGAACTGGTCTCGAGGTTTAAAATCAACCATGAGAAATCATGGGCTTTAAACCTCACGATCCCTGCAGAAGAGATCCCCGCACTCCAATCTCTTGCTCCTGATCAGTGGGCGCCCTGTTCCATACGATATTTGCGGCTCAACTTGACCTCCACCCTTGACACTTGGACGCAAGCAAATTGGCAGGAGTGTAAAAAAGAAGTCTTAGCTGACCTGCGAGCGTGGAAATCCCTTCCGCTATCCTGGTTAGGGCGCCTGAACACGGTCAAAATGTCGATCCTCCCGAAGATACTATATCTTTTCCAGACCCTACCCACTCCCATCCCGGAGCACCAGATTCAGAGCCTTCAGCGTGAGCTCACCACGTTTATCTGGGGAGGAGGTAGGCCGCGCTTCTCTAGCAAGATACTCCTTCTTCCGCGCGACGGGGGGGGGCTGGCCTGTCCCAATTTGTTAGAATACTATTGGGCATCGCATCTTCGCCTCATCTCAGAGTGGATGGCATGGGAGAGCGAGAAAGTCTGGTTTCATATGGACAGGGCAGTGACCTGCAGACCTATTTGGGATCTTGCCTGGCTCACACGGACGCCCGCTCTCGAAGTGCTTATATAGCGGTCCCCACAAAGACAGTACTTGATATTTGGGATAAGCTAGCATTGCGTAGGGGCCTCACTTCTTTTCCGTCCCCCCACACCCTCATTGCTCGTAACCTACACTTCCAACCTGCCTACCACCCGCCTACCACCCACCTTACTTCTCAGAATGGACTGAAGGGGGCTGTCGGACGATCCGGGACCTTTTTATAGGGGACACTTTAAAAACCTTTGAACAATGTAAGCGGGACTTCCTGTTACCGGAGGGGGCTCGATTTCAATACATTCAGCTTAGACACTGGGTTCAGGCGTCCTCTTTGACACGAGCGGCCACTCGACCCTTTACTCCTTTTGAGCGGCCAGTGCGCTCCTTCGACAACTCCAGGGGCTTAATCTCCCGTACTTACCAAGTCCTTCAACACCCCCCACGGGCTGCTTCGCATGCTTACCAGATGCGGTGGCAGTCGATATCAGACACCGACCTTACACCCACTCAATGGGAATACTTGTGGCGAGATATCCCGAAGGTCTTCCGTAGCATACCCCAGCGGGAAACTGCATATAAGGTTATGACACAATGGTATTACACCCCTCACAGGCTGCACAAAATGTTTCCCACCTCCTCACCTCTCTGCTGGCGTTGCACTAGTGCCCCGGGAGATTTTTTGCATATTTGGTGAACGTGCCCACTCTTGACCATCTATTGGAAGGAGGTTCTCAGCCATATCAGGCTGGTAATAGGCTACCCGCTGCCTGCAAACCCGGTTACGATTGTCCTGGGCCTCCGGCCGGTGAACCTGCGTGCCATGACCCGCCGAGATTGGCATTTAAGCCTCCACATGCTTTGCGCCGCCAAGCAAATCATTGCCCTCTACTGGAAAAAAGTTGAAACGCCCCCGTTCAACTTCTGGTTCACCCGCCTGTGGCACACAATGGCTATGGAGTTAATCACGGCACGCCTGCAGCTCCGAGACACTAACTTCACCAAAATATGGCAGCCGCTGGTGGACTATTTCTGCAGGCTGGAACACGCTTGACTCCAACCTCCGAAGCTGCGGGCTTTGCGACTCTTTGAGGATGCGGTGTACCCCCCACATGTGGATAGCCTCTGGAGATCTACTAGTGCACTCATCTGCACCCCCACCCCCGGTGACACCTTCACCGCAGATCCCAGACGACCTGCCACCCCCCCCTAGCGAGGATAACCCTGGCCTGTCTTTGCATACCAGCAGTGACCGCCCTCGACTTTGATCACCATAACATTCCCACCCTGCTAACTTGCACTTCCACTACCAAGTGATGACCGATCATCCCCCGCCATACCTCTCACACTCTTCTTTCTCTCCCTTATTTCTATTCTATGTCTTCTTTTGTCTTTCCTCCTCTTTATCAATTTGCTTCTGAAGTTGGATGTATTGCTCTAAGTTGTACATTGTGATCCCTATGAGCAGACCTGTCACGTATAGTCATTGGGCCAACGTCCGTCATGTTAGAACCTAGAGCTGCGATATAGTAACTAGGCGGACGCCATATGCTAACCAGAGCAATGAGAATACAGCTACAACAAGCCCAACTTTGTTAATGTGCCTTAACATATGATTCTTACCCCGTACTGCATGAACTGCCTCTGACATTGCCTCTATTGAATAATGCGAATGATAATAATGAACAATGTATAATGGCCTTTGCCTTCTGGCAGCAGTGATATATTGTACCGGTGGGGAAAGAACAACCGATTACAATGCGTATATCTGCTCACATGTGATTACTTTAAATGCAAATAAAAACAAGTTTGAAAAAAAGAAAGGCAAGACCTATTGGTTTTGATTAAACAGAGAGGGAGAAACCTAGTGAACATTAACAGACTCTGGTAAGGGTACCAAGACCCGAGCAGGACCTGTTACATATGAAGTCTCGAAAACCTGGTGTTGTGAAAACCAAGCATTTGTCCTTTCCTTGCCCTGCTTTAGAATGCAGACGTAATCGCAGTTCAAATCTATATTGCTTCTAAAATAATTAAAACCTCTCCAGTTTTCTCCATTAACGCCCAGCTCATGAAGTCATGACAAGGACTGTTTCAATTTATTACCGACGAGCTGGTTCAGAAAGATGATGATGATTCAAGAGCTTGGCTGCGTTTCAGAGGTGACCGCATCACAGAGCTGTCCAGAATTCAAATAGCCCCTTCAGAACTCGGGATGCCACAGGTAGAGATGCGTCTGCGGAATAGGACTTCACAGTGATTGTGCCCCTGAAACCCAAATACAACAGAGCGTTTTAGTTCAATTTTTTTTCACATGGAAAATAGACGGAAAGTGCACGCCTTTTGAGGGAAGATGGGAGAGCAATTCGGAAAGGGTAGTGTGCGATAAACATGAACTAACGCTTTGCTAAAGACGACACCTGTACGTCATCTGCAGGAAGCAGTCAACCTGGTCAAAGGTGAAAATCAACAGCAGCCCGGACATGGCAACAGTTGGGCTGTCCTACATACCCTATAGCCTTATACCCATATCAAATTAGATCGCATCAAGATGTGTCGTTGCGGAGATTCCCATTTGTCCTACAGACTGTAATTGGTTCTCAAGTACAGACGCTCTTAGTCATGTCTGACCTTGAAGCAATACTGACTGAAACAAGGAGTCTGCCTTTTAAGTAAATCTATTCACTCCACTGCCATCGTCTGCTGAGCTCTCTACTGGGTATATGGCGGCGGCAACGTCATTTATTAATAATACGTTTGTTTTTTTCTCATAATACCGTCGTTTTTGCCAATAAATAACTGGCGAGGTCACTCAATATGCAAGTTTTCAAGTTATCGTTCTTGGGAATATGAAAACTTTATTCGGCCTTTCCCCACTCAGTCTTGTAACCTGCAGCACACACCATATGTCAGCAGTGGGCAGAATAACTTATTGAGATATGGTGCGGGTTAACATATTAGTAGGTGTTACTGTTATGTATTGGGAATATTATTTTCAAAGGTGTATCCGCTACTGAGTTTTGTTTCTATGGGAATATGTTTGTTTTTTCAGCACAGCAAAAGGTTTGGACTGAAGCATAAGGATTGGCAAAGCCAATATGCCTCGCCCTTGTGAACCTATGCCAATGTTTTTAACCATGCTCTACAGCATCCCCGATGCTATGCAGCATGACTATAGGAGAGAAAAAGCCTCTGATGCGGCCGATTGCCTCATTTTGTAGGTGCACGCCTACAAAATGACACAGGCACTTTTTCTTTTTATTTACCAATCCTACTTGGATCAGCAAATAAAAAGAAAAAAGTAACACAAAAAAACAAGTGGGTTGATGGGGGAAGCAACATGGAGGGTGGCCGGAGGCAGGAGGGGGTGGGGTGGAGGGAGATGGAAGCAACAGAATGTGTGGCTGGGGGAAGCAACACAAAAAGCCAGCGGGGTAGGGAGGGTGGAAACGGCAGGTAGTGCAGTGGGGGAGGAGAGAAGCACAAAGGTGAGAGAGCAATGTGGAGATGGGAGGGAGAAGCACACAGGTTGGTAAGCAATGTGGGGTGAACACAAAAATGAATGCGCTCTCATGGAGTGCTTTAGCAAAAAGAAAAAGGGAGTGCTTCAGAAGTAATCAGTGGAAGGACAAAAGTAATGAGGCTGTGCTCCAAGGGAGGGACAAAGAGGAAAAAAAGGAAAGGAAGGAATCCCCTGCACAACACACCAATAACAAACATTGGCAAAGCCAATAGGTCTTGCCTATGCGAGAACTATTGGCTTTGGCAATGTGTTTTAGTCATTATGAACACCAGTGTGGCTACTGTTCAGTATGGCTAAAGGTCAGTGGCGTGGGTGGGGTGTGGTAGATTGTAGTGGGGTAGAGTGCAATGGGTAGAATGGAGTGGGGTAGTCTGGTGTAGAGTGGAGTGGGGGTAGAGTGGGATAAATTGGAGTGAGATAGATTGGGGTGGGGTAGAGTACAGTGGGGTGGATTGGAGTGGGGTAGATTGTGGTTGATTGGTAGTGAGGTAGATTGTGGCTGAGTGGGGTGGATTGTGTTGGAGTAGGGTAGATTGGAGTGGGGAGGAGTTGGATAGATTGCAGTGGAGTGAGGTAGAATGGAATTGAGTGGGTATATACTGGACTGGGGTAGATTGGAGTGGCGTGGGGTAGATTGGAGTGGTGTGGGTTGGATTGGGGTAGATTGGAGGGAGGTGGAGTGGGGTAGATTGGAGTGGGGTAGACTGGAGCAGAGTGGGATATATTTGACTGGAGTGTGGTAGATTGGGGTGGCGTGGGGTTGATTGGGTTAGATTTAGTGGGGTGGAGTGCAGTGGGGTAGACTGGGTTAGAGTTGGATAGATTGAATTCGAGTGGGGTCGATTGGAGTTGAGGGTCATAGAGTGGAGGGATGTGGAGTGGAGTGGTGTGTTGTCATGGAGTGCATGGAGTAGATTGGAGTGGCTTGGAGTCGTGTGGCGTGTCACAGAGTGTCTTACAGTGGAGCGGCGTGGCGTGTCATGGAGTGTTTTAGAGTGGAGGGTATTAGAAAGGAGTGCGTGGTGTAGAGCGAAAGGGCATAGAGTGGAGTGATGTAGTGTGGAGTATGCATGGCATGGTAGCGCACTGTCATTGCAAACAGCACGGTTTCAATTGAAATTACCATTACGTTTGCACAGAAATACGGTTTTACTTCACACAACCGATAGTGTCATCACATAGTGTACTGATGTGTTCTGATCGTATTCAAATATTTGTTTCCACCACACTTCCTAATTACAAAAAAATTAGCTTCATTTTTACTAATTCTGATATATTCTGAAACATCAGCACAATTGGCATTTTTTGTGTGTTAGAAAAGAAATCCTACATCCTCTCCTCTTACATGGATACTTAGCAGGATTGTCACACAAAATTCTCTCACATTGAAGTCCGAGAAAGAAAAGCACCAAGCTCCCTGGGAAGAGAGGGCTTGACATTTGACCTCTATCTTTGAATGCACAACAAATGTGACAAGATAAGAGCAAGATTTAAAGGCCTGTTTACAGAAAGTGAGTTTGTGGAAGAATACAGTAAAGGTTTGGGCAATGGAAAGGCCAAACTGAAGCTGTACAGCCTAAAGCAAATAATGCGAGTAAACAGAAAGCCAAAAAATGTGAGTTACAAGGCCACAAAGCCAATGGTAAGCAACGGGCAGATTGCATTCCTAGGTCAGCTTTCTAAATGTTTCCAAGGTGTCTTTAGCAGCTGTCTGGTCGGCTTCGACCTAAAAATCAAGCAAATGAGTGACTAAAAAGCCAACGAACGGTAAGCAATGGATGAGCTCTAATCTCACTCTAAATTGACAATAGTTTTTTTGTTTTGTTTTTTGCCAAAGAAGCTTGTGCGGTCTGGTAAGCGAGACCTAAAAAGGTATAGAAGTTTGTTTTAAATTCTGAAATCTTTGTAGGTGACAAATCCATAGATTATCTCATTAACCTGTGAGTCCAGTGAATGTTGCTAATAAAAGAAGAGTGGTTTGGTGCAAGCCCTGATGGCAAATGCTGGTTTCAACACTGCCCTTTTCATAGCACTGTGCATTTGAATAAAGCTTAGCTCTTATCATTTTAGCACAGCTCTTTCACCGCTGTTTCATGTTTCTCTACTTCAAAAAAAAAAAAAAAAGTTAACACCTGGTCATCCCATGACAACTAGCCATATTGTTCTTTGTTTTTATTAGGTCTCGCCTAGCGTTGCTGCGCACATGCGCAGCTCGCTCGGCGAGATTTATTGCTGATGAGTACTTTCAGAAAAGGGCTTTAAGCCCCGCCCCTCATTTCCATTGGCTGGCGTCACCGTTTATGCTAAATGGTGGCCTGCCATTGGAAATGAGGGTTTTCTGTAGACGCCCTTTGGCCTCCGAGCCAGACTCGGTGGCCTGCTTTGCGTCTGTCGCAAAGCACTTTCTTATCTTTATGGGGCCATGTGTTTAGAAACACATGGCCCCATAAAGACAAGAGATCCCCATGCTTCGGCTGCAGCGCGGTCCTCTTTCACTTTCGGGACCGCACTTGTTTTCATTTTCACCATTTCTCTTTCTTTCTGTCAAGCGTTTCATCCATTTGGCGTCCCTTTGTCCTCTCCCACAGCTTTGCTTGGGTATCGTGTTTCCTGCAATATTTACTAGCTCCGGTCTTACAACCTGCAAGTCATGTAAAAAAAAAAAAAAGGCAATAAGCTATAAAGGGCACGTTATTATGACCCCGGTTGCAGCTGGTAAAGCGAAAGCTTGCCTAGCCCTTTCTTGCAGTTCATGAATGCAGTGCTGCCGGGGGTTTTTTTTCTTAAAGAAAGTGTATAGAAAAGTTGTTTTCTTTACCCAGTCGTGCCCTCTAACAATCACAGGCAGCAAGCATTCTAGAGAGTTGCTCTGTTTAATGTCAGTTGGGCTCTTGTGAAGTATTGTGATATCATTCATTGGGACCCCTTTAACATTTTTACACACAGAATCACGCTGTTATCCCCATGTATGTTCATCCGAATCCCCTCTATGCTTTTAGCAATTATATAATTTGACGAGCTACTGTGAGTGTCACGTGTGCTTAAACACGTAAAAATACATAGAGATTTGCTTACAAATTATTATATATAAAATACGGCGTGAGCGACTGTATCACTCATCTTAAATATCATCCTCATTGTTCCGATTATTGTCTGTTCAGTGTCCAAATAATACAGAAATACATGCAGGGGAGCCGGTGCTAGCAGGCAAAGGGTGGGGGTTAAAATGCCTGGATTGTTCAGACACCTCGCACCTCCCACGGGGATAGGGTCCTGCCCCTTAAACACCCTCTTAAGTACTTATTTTTTCAGCGCTCACTACAAATACGTTCCTTCCATTGTTTTAAATTGTACATAAAGCGCTTTTTTTGTGTTCCTTGGTGCCTCATGGCACTTCACTGAACAACTGCGCTGTGTGTGCTGCGGAGGGAATGTGCCTGAAGGAGTGACCCACATAGATATTCAATTACTGACTGGAAAATTGGGCCGCTGGGCTCAGGTGCAGACAGTGCGTAATTTGTAAAAATACACGTGCCAGGGCCCTCTTCAGGACGGCACTTCTGCATGCACCACCCATTGCCCTGCCAGCGCTACAGGCTGCAGTAGCAACACAACTACTAACCATCACACTCCTACAAGTGTGACAATTCTGACTATTCCAGGCCTCCCAAGCTATAAGGGCAGGTATTAGTCTTTTTTACTTTATACTGAATGAATAAACAACTGTTATGTTTTTCTATAAATGAGATAAACATGGCCACCATGTGGCAGACTGCGATGATAATTGCTGGTGTTGAGCACCGGAAACCATCGGCTCAAATTAAGCACTGCTCCGGTGCCTGTTTTCCTACCAGTTGCAATACCTGTACACCCTGCGTAGACGTCACAGTATGCGTCTCTCTGGGCCCCTTTCCAGGACCATAACATAAGGCTTCCAAATAACTGCACGTTGCCAATGACGCGGTGCTCGATGTTTGGGTTTTCAGCAACCCAATGCTTTCTGGGAGTTGTAGTCCTGGTTCACTTCATTTGTTACACTTGAAGTGACACCTAAAACAATGATTTGTGAAAGGAAAGCCTAGGGCCGGAGCTCTGCCTGATTGATGACATAGGGTCATCTGATAATCGTAATCACATGAGGTGCAGCGCCTGGAGTTCTCTTCACACGCCTCAAAGCAACAACATCGCACAGGTTGTTTCCCCCGGCCCATAACGACCGCAGGTCACCAAAGGCTAGTGTTCCCACCCCCCCCTTACACACACACACACACTAAGCCTCCTTCCCCAGACTAACCTACCCCCCTCCATTTATTCGAGTCTTACTCTAAGGCCCACGCGCCCATACTCAGAGAAACAAATTCCCTTTTTAAAACAAGCATTGAAAATGCAATAGGTCTCGCCTTTGATTAAGTTAAAGCCATTTGCTTTGCTAATGGTATTGTATAGCAAAGCAAATGGCTTTAACTTAATAAAAGGCGAGACCTATTGCATTTTTTAATGCTTGTCTACACAAGAGACCCAGTTTTCGCAACACAGGTTTTTTTCTTTCTTACTTAAGGCATTCCTGTGATCTCTGGAATGTATTTGTGGGTTTTTTTTTGTCGTTTTTGTTGCTTCTGCTGTTTCTCTTCTCACTTTTTAGGTTTCGCCTACCAGACATCCCAAGCTTTTTGGTTACAAAAGACCTTTTGTGGGCTTTCCAAAATCAAGCAATGGGCAAGCTGTAAGCCCACAGTAAACTATTGGTAGGCTTTACTGTCACTCATCTTGTGTTTGTCCCTCCTATGGACATTGCCTGTTTACAATCATTTTGATTGCCCTACTTGTAACCTTCCACTGCTCACATTTAGGGATCTCCCTTTTTTTTTCACATGGAGGTCATGTGTTCTGCAGTTCTCTCCCTTGTGTGCTGCTTCTCCCCTACCACTCTCCAACGTGTTGCTCTCTCCCTATTATGCTGCTGTTACCCTCGACCCCGCACACAGCTTTATTTTTTATTTTATACGCTTGCCTACCTGACACCAACGCACTCCTCCATTATTCCCCATCCCATTCCCATTCCTCATGACATTTACATTAGAATAAAAAAGGTTTATGAAGAGCCTGTGCAGGTCCCACTCCTGCTGGGACACTCCGCTACACACAAAGTGCTTTCACACACTAACAATTTCATTAAAAGAAAAGAAAAATACCTACCCAAGTAGCGACCGCCATCTTGTATTGGTTAACTAAAAATAATATATATCAAGAAAATGGCACCTGTGTGACTCCCTAGGTGGGCACACACATGCATCCTAACATGTGCATGCAACAGAATGACATGGCCAACAACTGGAATCACATCATCGTGCTTTTATTTTATTTTTTTGGCAAAATTATTTTGCTTTTTGTCAGTGAGGCACAGCATTGGCGAAAAGCGTTGGCATAGCCAATATGTCTACAAAGTAAGACCTATTGGCTTTGCCAATGTTTGTTCTCTTTTACCAACAGTATACCGCTATCTTTTAATCTTCTCATTCTCATATCCTCTATCTGCACTCCCACTGCAGGGGAACTGAGCAGTTATGAGCAAATTTGTTGGCAGATAAAACACCAACTGCTACTTCTGATGGACACATCTAACTACAGATTCCTCACGGGGGCGTGGCCGGACGCCGATGTAGCAGGGAGCCTGAGCTCCTGCCGGTGATCCCCCCCATCCAGTGCCATCCTGCCCGGTATAGGGGGCCCCACAATACATGAGGCATACCCCCCATCCCCAGAGGGGCAAGAGAACTGCGTGACCTGGAAAAAAAAAAGAGATGAAAGGAGCGGAATCCCAGAGAAGCCAGGATCGTCCGCTAGGGCACTTAAGATGGCACTCCCGGCAGCGGCCTGATCGGAGACGGGCCTCTGAAGCGGTGAAAACCTGCACACAGCGGGTGTCCCACACTACCGGCCCCGGACGAAGGAGACTTGAAATTTGGGCTGCATCGGAAAACAAAAAAGTAAGGAGAGCGAGAAGCCAGGATAGTTCGCGAGGCCACAAGAGTACTTGAAATGGCACCCGCAGCAAAGGCCTGACCAGAAACGGGCCTCTGTAGCCTGCATTTAGCGGGTATCCCATACTACTGACCCTGGAAGACGGATGCTTGCAATCTGGGCTGCATCGGAATAAAAACAAAAAATAAAGTAAGGAGAGCAAGCGGAGGAAGGTCCCTGACGGGGGAGTTACGGGGGCAGACGAAGGCGCCCGGCATTAGCGCTGGGAACCCGAAGGCCTGCGTATGGCTGAGGGCGGCAGAAGAGGTGCTGGGGAAGGAGAGCCCGTGGACAGCGCGCAGCCGTCACTGCCGGTCCGAAGAGACGAGAGCTGGGCGCCTGGGTCTCCCGACCGGCTGCAGCAGCAATATAGGGGCGCGAGCGACCAGAGCAGCGCCGGAGGCAGGGACGCATCCGTGAGCTGGGGGCAGCAAAAAGAAAGTAAGGCCGGCCTGGGGAGATGGGGGCACTTTGCAGAAGCCACCTAACCGGTTGCAGCTGCACTAGAGTGGCGGGAACGGCGGAGGAGGCACCGCAGGTGATGGCCCATCTGGGAGCAGTGAATTAGCGGTACTGCTGGCCTAGGAGGACGGGGACACTAGGCCTGAGTTGCCCAGCTACCCAAACGAGAAGCAGAGGGCGAGGTAGTTCCAAGCGTGACCGGGGACACACGCTACAGGCTCCAAGCTGAATAAATAAAGTGTAAGAAAGCAATTTGAGGAAGATCCTGGCAAAGGAGACATAACCCCGGGTAGAGTGCCGAAAAGCGACGAGGTGAGCCTGAAGCACTGCATGAGAGAGGCCGAGGGCGGCTGAAGAAGTCTTGGAGGGGGAGACGAATAGTGAAAATAGAAACCCCAGCATTAACCGATACTAGTGGAGAGACGGGAGCTCTCTGGTCGAGACCTGGACGGCGGTGCTAGAAGCTGAAAGGGAATACTTGCGGCCCGCATTGAAAGACAGGAGATGGAGCTTGAACCGCCTAAACAGTAGCGGGCAGAGCGATGAGGGGGAGGCCCCGGTAGAAGACGTATGAGAACTGGCGAAAGAGGGAAACCAGAGGCGCTAGGGCAACATGGTACTGATAGATGAGCAGGAACCCCTGGTTGGCCTAGACGGCGGCGCCAGAAGCTGAAGACCACTGAAGGCGGGAACGCACACAAGAACGGTAGGCCCAGAGCGGAACTGGGAGAAGACGCAAAAGAATCTGGGATCAAGACCGAGGCTCTTCCCTGCCTGGGCTACGGGAGGAGAGAGAACCCAGAGGGGCCGGAACTCCTGGAGCCTGAGCTGCCCAACTGAAAGTAGGGAGCGTGAACCGAAGATAGCCCTGGCGGGAGAGTCACGGATGCTGGTGAAAGAACCCAGTGGCGGCACTATGAGCCTGGAGGATAAAGCATAAGTGGCTGTGCAACGGTGGAAGGAGCGCAATAAGAGGGGAAGTTCAGGGGAAGAAAGAACCTCAGCGCTATTTGGCTCCGGAGGAAGAGTAGGAACCTACGGACAAAGTCTAAACGACGGCACTGGGGAGGAGAGAGCCCTTGACAGGGAACAACCACCACCATGGGGAAAATATCCAAAAGGCGGGAAACCGAGCAACAGCAGGAATCGACGGGGGAAGACTCAGGAGACACTCGCTCAAGGGCAGGGTCACGCACGGACAAGAAAGAAACTCAGGAGGACCCGTCCCTCTACGACATCCTTCTGGCCATAGAACTGTCGAGGACAGCAGTCGAAACCAAAAGTGACACACTAAGAGAAGATCTGGGCTTGCTCAGAGCAGATCATAGGAAACTAACAGACCGTGTTACGGCAACAGAGGGGGAGATCCGAGACCTGAAGCCCCAGGTGAATACGTCTACTCAAAGACTCACCGAGATAGAAAAAAGAGTGCATGTGCTAGAACTTAGAGCGGAAGACGCCGAAAACAGAGCGAGGCGTAAATACCTGGGAATCATAGGCTTGCCAGAGAAAGTTGAAGGGAATAACATGGTTACCTATTTGGAGAACTGGATTCGCACCGAGGTGGCGGAAGAAGGACTTTCCCCGTACTTTGCTCTGGAGCGAGCACACAGAGTCCCTGCTAGAGCGTCCCGCCTGGAAGGCCGCCGAGGCCAGTAGTGGCACGGTTACTATTCTATAAGGACAGGGATCATGTGCTTAGCCAGGCTCGAATTAAAGGCCACCTCAAAATCGACAACAGCACTATTTGAATTTTCCCAAACTTCTCCCGAGAGGTGCAGAAGCAGAGAGCATCATACTCCACAGTAAAACGGAAACTAATACAGATGGGAATGCAGTATTCTGTGGTGTTTCCAGCCAAACTTAGGATGGTGGAGGGAACCAAATTCTTCAATACTCCATAGGACGCGTGGGACTGGATTGATGAACAAACACCGTAGGAGAGAAGATAGGAGAGACAAGAGAAGCCAGAGCGGGATATCACACGGTTTGTAGGAAAAGGAGGTAAACCCAAGAGTTTACCCACAGCAGCAGAAACACGGCGAGACGGAGAGAGAACGGTAGCAGCGATAGCCTCCCTGAGCGCTCAGGGGACACTGGGCGCCTCCTCACTGTCTGGGGAGGACACAAGAGAATCAGACTCGGACACCAGCACTAGCACAATGGGGGAGGCCAGCCAGACTCTTCCTGAGATGACTCCCAGAATGGCGGATGACATCATTTGACGGCCATTAGGACATGCAAGTACAAGCAGGGAACTAATGCAGGGGGGCCCATAGCAACCTGAATATGGGCTTGCATGAGGGGACCTGGGACCAAGACCTGATGGTAAAATGCAACATGCACTGGGTGGGGGGGAGGGGGGGGGATCCAGAGGGTGTGGGGGCGCGGTTCTCCTCCGGGTGGACACCAGCCTCGTCACTACCCGAACTTTAGACAACTGTTCTAATTGCACACGAGTGTGTAGTTTGGATGGGGGAGAGCTTCTCACTGTTGGGGTGTTAAAAATTTAATATGTTGGGGGCACTGCTGTCAACCAAAAAGGGGCATGAGATATGGCAGCAAAGGTTGCAACAGTCTGAGAAAGCCATTGGAGGCCTGTTCCATGGGGGGCGGACTGGGGGAGGGAGAGAGACAAATAGCAATGACAAAAAAGACGACATATAACCTATTATCCTGGAATGTCAGGGGTATGCACTCCATGCACAAGCGATATAAAATATTCTCTCAGTTAAACAGGCGTGGGATTCACATAGCAGTGCTGCAGGAGACTCACATACTGGCCTCCGAGGGTGTTGCACTGCACCGGAGATGGAGAGGGCAGGCATACTATACATCGTACTCGGCGTTTGCGAGGGGGGTACTAATCTGGATACGGGCGGGGGTCCCCTTCCAGCACGTAGGCCACAAGGTAGACCCAGAGGGCCGGTACGTGATAGTCTCAGGGAGACTAGATGGGCAGGACCTTACATTAATTAATATATATGGACCGAATGTCGAACCAGGGTAACTTCTGGAGCAGATGTCTGGGGTCCTAGTGCCCTACATGATAGGCTCGATT
This sequence comes from Calotriton arnoldi, assembly GCA_963921515.1. NCBI lineage: Eukaryota > Metazoa > Chordata > Amphibia > Caudata > Salamandridae > Calotriton > Calotriton arnoldi. Next base: position 259,227 of record CAWUFW010011324.1, read on the forward strand.
GTCATGGAGGCTGACTATAACTGCATTGCGGGCCCGGAGCTGGATCGGTCTCACCCACCTCTCTGAGATTCCCCAGTCCATAGAATAGCCAGGGCTTTTAGGGAATGGCAGGCCCGGTGGGGGTTAATAGACACATGGAGACGCACTCACCCTCTGGACAAAGAATACTCCCACCTCTCACATGTCCATGACCTGCATGTAAGATTGGATACGTTTTTATGCTCACCCGACATACACATGCAAAAACAACAGTTGATGGACAGAATGCAGAACAATGTCATACATTCACCCCAGTACAGAGATCTGGGCCTAAATCCATCGTTTTTTTGCTCACCATGCCATTCCAGTTTGAACCCAGCCATATGCAAATCAGTCTTGACCCGACATACATGCATTGCTTCAGGGAGCGGAATACCTCACACGAACTGTTTCAGATCACAACCCGATGCTGGCAAGGCTACAATGAGGAACTCAGCAGCAGCCCATCCCTACCTGGCGCCTCAAGCCGGATGCTCTGGAGGACCAGGTGTTTTTACAAGAGATTAGGGGTCATAACATAACATACTTTACCGATAATGCCCTCTCCACTGATTCCAGGGGGACGGAATGGGAGGCCTTCAAGGCAGTAATTAGAGGAAGATGCATGGCAACATCTATTGGGGTACGAAGGACATTGATTACAGACGTGGAAAGGGCGGACTGAGCGCTCAGGGAAATGGAAATAAGATGGCATGAACACCCCGAGCTGCGACAAGAGTTACTAGAAGCGAAAGAGGAGGTAGTTGTACAGGAGGAAAGGTTGAGGTGCTTTGACTTTAAAACATACATAGATAGGACCCATGCAGAGAGAGATAAGGCGGGCAGATTATTGGCATGGATTGCCAACCCGACCCGCAGGGGGACTCCATAATAGAGATAGCAGATCAGGTAGGACGCCCATTGTACAGACAGGCCGAAATAAACAACAGATTTTGAGGCTATTACGAACAACTTTATAAGAGCTCCGGACCTGGGGGAGGAGGGGGAGATAGAAGAATACCTAGTGGGGCTTCCTCTCCACACACTATCAGAGGAAGACGCAGCCCAGTTGGGAGCGGAAATCTTGGAACACGAAATTACGGTGGCCATCGAGAAACTAGCGAGAGGTAAGACTCCGGGCACAGATGGACTCCCTAAGGAGTTCTACGCTGCCTATGTGGAGGAATTAGCCCCCAGATTGGTGGAGCAATATGCAGAGGCCGGGGAGAGAGGAATATTACCACAGACCACCCGGGAAGCCGTGGTAATTCCGCTGCTCAAGCCTGATAAATCCCCTCTTGAGTGCACGGCATACAGACCCCTGTCGATGTTAAACCTCGATTTTAAAATTCTCAGTAAACTGCTGGCGACAAGGTTGCTCCCACACATGACTTCCCTGGTCCACCAAGATCAGGCGGGGTTTATACCAAGTAGAAACACAACTCTGAATATACAGCGCCTTCTTGCCATACTCGAACTGGGTAAAGAAGAGGAACAGGATGGAGCGATATTCGCAAAAGACATAGAGAAGGCGTATGATAGCCTGGAGTGGGAGTTTCTATACGCCGTTCTAGCAAAAATGGGAATCAGGCAGGGATTCTTAAGATGGGTAAGGTAGCTGTATGCTGGCCCGGTAGCCAGAGTCCGCACGGGCCGCACAATATCGACACAGTACCGGGTGGAGAGGGGTACGCGCCAGGGGTGTCCCCTATCCCCTCTATTGTTCGCTCTAGCTATGGAGCCGCTGGCGTGCAGAGCACGGACCGGGGGAGAGTACAGGGGCCTGCAATTGGGAGGACACACGCACCACATAGCGCTGTACGCTGACGACCTCCTGCTGTTCCTAAAAGACAAAGAGGGGGAGTTGAGAGAAACTAGGAACATGATGGAGGAGTTTGGCACAATATCAGGGCTTCATGTTAATTGGCAGAAATCTCGGTTGTTCCCAATGGTGGCGGGCACTCCACCACCTGAAGGGCTGGGGGAGCTGCAGTGGGAACCCCAGTGCTTCAGATATCTGGGAGTGAAGATCTTCCATTCCATGCTGGACGTGCAGGAGGGGAATGTGGGGGGAGCATTACGATCACTAAAGGGCAACAAGGCCTTTTGGGGGGGGGCCTCCCTCTGTCGGTGGCGGGAAAGATCTCCTCACTAAAAATGGTGGCTCTCCCCAAGCTATTGTATTTCTTTACCACGCTTCCGGTGTGGATACGGGGAGTATGGTTTCGAGAGCTGGATTCATGGATCTCAGCCTTTGTATGGGGGGGCGAGTAGAAGGAGGGTGGCTCTAACCACATTAAAAAGGGCACAGCTGGAGGGGGGCCTAGCAGTACCAGAGATGGAGACATATTACTTAGCAGGGCAACTGCAGAGGTTCACGGAATGGGTGGCGGGAAGTCTGGCGCCGTCAGATGGACGCCTCCCTTCTCCCCGGAAAGGGCAGACGTTTTTGGAACTCTGTTAGGAACCGTGAAGACGCGGCACGTCCGCACCAATGAACACAGGGTGATTCGGCGTTGCTGGGGTAGATGCCTACAAAAGACCAAGACAAAACGCCCATAATTACCAGAATTGTCACTAACACTTCTCGGGGTGCTCCCGCATGGGGGACAGTGGAGGAGGGTAGAGGAGTGGGAACAAGCAGGGGCTACAAAAATTGGAGACCTATACAGAGAAGGGGAGCAACTCACTTTTGAGGAATTCAGGACAGATTGGGATATCCCACAGGGACACTTAATGCTGTATAGGGCAGTCACGGGGCGATGCGAAGGCACTGGGGGACGGGGTCGACGGAACCACCGAGTCATGCCACCTTCAAATACATAGGCCTGGCGGGGGGCACCATAAAGGCAGTTACATGTTTATACAGGGCCATCAGACGTGACTCTACACAACCACTGGAGGAGTTAAGGAATAGATGTGTGGAAGATTTGGGCAGACCACTAGAGGACAAAGATTGGGAAAACCTACTACAAAGGACCGCCAAAGTTTCTCGTAACGCGCATTTAGCCTGATTTAGCTTCTACACGTTACATCGGGCGTACATCACCCCGGAAAGAATCAACCGGTTCTTCCACAGGGAAGATGCAGAGTGCCCGCGATGCAGAGAAAGGGGGGCAAATTTTATACACATGATGTGGAGTTGTTAATCCCTAGCGAATTACTGGCAAGAAGTGACAAGGGAAACAGCACGAATAACGGAGCGGATAGTACCATGCACGTTAGAACACGTCCTTCTTAACATGTTCCCCCACACAGCTAAGACTAAAGTTACGGATAAATTTCAGAACCTTGCCTTCATATTGGCGAAGCGAGAAATAACTAGTAAATGGAAGGCGCCAAATGGCCCCAGCATACATAGATGGAAGCGAGAGCTGGAGAAATGGGCAAGCTGCGAGGGCAGAATCCTGCTCAGAAACGCGAGGAGGGGTATAGGCAGGGTTGAGAGAGCTCAAGCTTGGGAGGTACTAGTGGAAGAAATGAACGCTGGCCGAGGATCTAAATCCACCACCCCTATTGGTCTCTCCAGGCAGGGGAGCGAGCCCCATGAGCGAGAAAGGGGGAACGGAACAGGCACCAGGGGAAGGGGGCCCATAGAAGTCAAAGAACTCAGTAAGAAGCAAGAGTAATAAGAAATGCCCAAACACTATTGAAATACACGACACATGGTAGTAGTGGAGCACAGATGGACTCATCGCAATACCCTAGGAAACAGCAGTGCGGGGAGGGTAGGGGGTAGTTGGGGGGGGTGGGGAGGGGGGGAGGGTTCTTTTTGCGAATGTATGAAAGATTTGATCCCAGACTTAATATACCTAAGGTATCAGTCACACAGAAATGTAATACAGGAGAAAATAATGGGATATAAGGAAACAAATAATGCAGACAAATGTATGAATGTAGTGATGGACTGTTGATAATGTTATATGCAAAAGGAAATAAAATATGTTTAAAAAAAATAAAACTACAGATTCCTCACCTTCAGCATATCCCCCAGATGCCAGACCGGATCCACATACTTTTTTAAGCAACCATCTCTGCACCAGTATGTGGCACTACAAGGCCTTGAAGTGCCACCCCTGCGTGCTGATGTCTGTACCTTTTGTTTCACCCCTTCTACACGGATCCAGAATTTGTTGGTTTTCTGATGACTCTTCATATCAGGGAAGATGCCTCCCCTCCAAAACAGGACTCATTACCTGTTGCAACTGCAGGAACCAGATGTTGGTCTGACTATATGTCTCTATGGTGTTTGGGCCTAGTTACGACTCAGAGTTGTGCAATAAATATGCCCTCATGTGCCTGAAGGCAATCCGGGAGTAGGAGGCACGGCTTTAAGTCCGAGTATAAGAAGAGGCTGTATTTGAAACAGAAGTTCCTGTTCCAAGCTGAAGTCTTCTGGTAGGTCAAAGTCAAAAACGTGCTATAAGTGCAAAAAGCCCAGCTGGGCTGTGCCCCAACCCACCACTCAAAGTATGCAAAAGGCTGCAAGGGTGTCACTCGTAGGTCCTGTTGTCTTTTGACTCGGATCTGGTCTTGGCATGTCTTAAATTTTAAAGACACTAGTCGACCCTTCAACAAATAGCAGCCTTCAGGAAGGCCATTCTGCAAACTTTCCAGACACTACAGGCTCCTGACCTGTAGGGAAGCGGGTCAAGACTTCTACTCTAGATCCAGCTATGATGTTGGTTTATGAATGTAATCTAACGCCCGACTATGCCAGCTTATGTTGCTATACAAAATAACTAGGGTGCAACCAGTGATTATACAGCCAGACCTCCAGCCACAGCTTCTCTCTTGAAGCTAGTCCTACCCAAGGGCGAAGGCCCTCTTAGGTTCTGACTCTGATGTGGTCCAGACAATGCTTAATGTCCCTCACAACAGTGACGAGGAGGCAGCCAGTCTGCTCCCCCTCATTACACAGATGAAGGGGTGAACTTAGCCTTGCAAAATGCCAGTGATCTAGATACTTCACCAGAACAGAGTTGGATTTACCCCCTGGCCCACCTGGTCCACCAATGGAAAGACAGTGCCTCTTCTGCTTTTGTGGTGCAAAGAACAGCAGAGGTGTTTGATTTGCAATGACCTAATATGGAACCAAAGGCCAATTTAGTGACAAATCTTCAAGCCAGGTCAGGCTTTATCTGAGTCACTGCTACCTTTTAACAACGTCCTTATGGATACTTTCATGATTACTTGGTCTAATCCATGCTCAGCCCCTCTAGTCAGCTGACCTATGGCCAGACTTCACAGGTCAGCATCTGGAGACCTTGATTTTGACAAAACACCCAATGCCCGAGAGCCCTGTGGTGAAGGCATCCACGAAAATGTTTTCCTTTGAGCCCCCGCACTGCATCGAGTCAAAATATATTGCTGCCTATAGCAGGAAAATACTTTGATCAGCTAGCCTGGGTTTGTGCTGTCTGAATGCGTTGTGCCTTCTGTGCAGTTATACCCATGTGTTATGAGACATGGCCAATGAGATCTTGTCAGCCATCTCGAAAGACCTCAGGAATTCACTGGTGCAAACAATCCAAAATGGATAGGATGCAGCAAAATGTATTGTGGGCAGGCCTGTACACCATTGATTGCACAGGAAAGCGATTTGCACCAGTATAGTGCTTAGAAGCCTAGATTTTGTCAACCATATTCTCACAGGGATGTCCCAGTGGTTCTTATGGTCCTGCCCTTTGATGGATCTAGCCAATTAGGGGCAACAACTGATTCTGCATGTAAACAATTCAAAGATAGTAATGCCACACCTTGATCCTCAGAGAGGAGCTTTTCCTCAGCCAGACAGTTCCACCCATAGAATAGAATGTTTAGGGGCTAGTCAAGCAAACCTACAATGCCAAACTCCTCAGCTGGTGCTACAGCGAACTCGACCCTTTCAGGGAAGAGGGCATGGTGGCAACTGTGGCTGAAGGGGCAGCAATCCTCCAACTTCTCCTCTCCTGCTGCAGTGTGTCCCGAGCCCCTTTGATTTGCCTTCTCAGGCCCACAATCAGCTGGTGGGGGCAGGATATATGTCATGTCACCATGGCTGAAATCATCGCATCAGACTGACGGGTTAAACGACTGTGCAAAATAGTTACGCCCTTCCTTTCATTTCTTCCCTGCTGTGTATGTGCAGACACCAGGTCAAATTGTGGCAGGCCATGCTTCAATCTTAAGGAAGGAAGTTCACAAAATATGTGTCAGTGGTGGCCGCACACTTGAAGTCCGGAAATACATGCGTACCCCTATCTGAACAGTTGGTTAGAAAAGGCAAGCTTGTGAGCACAATGCCAGGATAACATGCGGAAAGTGATGCTAACGCTGGTTTCTCAATGTACCTAAAACAATCACCCCCAATCTCAGAGATGGAAAAGCTTTTTCTAGGAACAATGCTAAATTTAGTGGAGGCCAAAGCATTTCCCATTATGAAGAGCATCCTGGCATTGACCGAGAAAATGTTTCTTCACCAGAAGGGACAATCTCAGACAGTGAGGACCTTGGGAGAAGTTAACCAGCATGATAGTATTCAGCATACCACTTTTTTCCCTCACCAAGTTACTCATGCGCCGATCCAGGAACTAATTGTCACAGGCAGCTGGGAGAATCTAGTGTTTGTCGCAGAGAACCTGTAGAATGAAATACAATGGTGGCGAATAAAGTACATTACAGTTGGCAGACCTTTTAAACAAACGGCTCCCTCTGACCTTCACCATCACTCTGACCCTCACCACAGATGATTCTCACGAGTTGGTGAAATTGAACATCTGGGGCCCCTGGAGTGCAGAAGATGCTTTAAAACGCATAAATGTGTTGGAACCGAAGATTAAAAAAACCAGGCCTTGACTGCATGGACCTGAACAATTTCAGACCTGTCTCCAATCTCCCTCTCCTATCCAAAATCCTCGAGAAATGCGTCCTTTCACAACTGACTCAGCACATGGACAACATCAACCTTCTTGACCCCCACCAATCGGGATTCAGAAAAGGTTACAGCACTGAGACGGCGATCCTCAATATCACAGATGATATCCATAAGTCACTGGACTCCGATCACTGCTGCCTTCTCATTCTCCTCGACCAATCGGCAGCCTTTGACACGGTAGATCACCAACTTCTCATCAAGGCCCTACAAGAAAGGGTAGGTGCCGATGAGATGGTGCTCCGCTGGTTCACCTCCTTCCTCCAGAGCCGCTCGCAAAGGATAAAAATCAAAAACTTTACCTCCGACCTCCACCCCCGTCAGCAGAGGTGTGTCCCAAGGCTCAGTGCTCTCACCACAACTGTTCAACATATACATGGAACCCCTCACCACCATACTTAAAAAGGCGAATATCCCCTTCCACCTATACGCCGATGACACCCAGATCTATCTAGAAACCTCCTCACCAAACGACATCCTCAGACTAAACAACACTCTAAAAGAAATTCAATGCTGGCTGTCCAAAATCACCTTAAACTCAATCAGGACAAAACGGAGATCCTCCTCATCTCCAACAAAGAGGAGAACCCACAAATCGCAGAATGGCTTAAAGCTATGGATGTTCTAAACAGTAATCTCACTCTGGCCAACTCCGTAAAATCGCTAGGAATCACCCTTGACCCTAAACTGGACATGACCAACCACATCAAAAACTCTGCAAAAACTGCCTTCTTCAACCTGAAGCTTCTCTACAAAATCAAACCATTCATCCCTACTAAAGACCTCAAACAAGCCACCCAATCACTGGTGCTATCCAGACTCGACTACGGCAACGCAACCTTAACCGGCACCACAAAATCCCACCTGGCTCCCCTCAAAACAACCCTCAATGCAGCAGCCAGAATGGTCACCGGAATCAGGAAATACGACCACATTTCACCAGCACTAAGAGAACTAAAATGGCTCCCAGTTGAACAGCGAGCTAATTTCAGAACGGTCTGCCTCACGCACAATGCCCTACACACTAGAAAACCGGACTATCTGGCCGCCAAACTCAAGAGGGCCGGTCAGACAAGAAACCTCAGGAGCTCGAACTCCCTCCTTCTCATCCCCTTGAGAACACGCAAACAAAAAACCGCTGCGAGGTCATTCGCTGGAAACGCGCCAAAAATCTGGAACTCCATCCCAGCAGATATCAGAACTATCCCGTCCTTCACAAAATTCAAAAAACACCTAAAAGCCCTCCTCCTCAACCGCTCCCTCCCGAATGGATAGCCGCCGCCTTCACGCTATCCCTGACGCCGTTACTCTCTGACTTACACCACTCAGATCCACCTCAGCCCGCTTCCAGACAAGTGTGCATAAAATTAGGCTGCCTTCAAGATTCTCGGACTACCTCAATAAAGCATTCAACGAGGCTACCTCAGAACTCAACCACTACCTCAAGAAGCCTCAGCACTCTTGGACTGCCGAACTTTATTGTTTAAGACTGCTCTACTATGTAACTATTATGAAACACTGTTGTAAAGCGCTCCGATACCCCCGGGTCAGGTCAGCGCTATATAAAACTCCAAAAATAAAATAAATAAATAAAAAATAAAAGATAGTTTTCTTAGCAGGTCAAGGGGAAAGTGGTACAAATCCAAACTGGCAATATGCTACAACTTTGTTCTGTCTTGCAAACCGGGATAAACTAGGTCACATGCGCTCTCCAATCTAGCTCAAGTCATATGGAAATGGGCCATTCAGAAGAATAAAATCCTAATAGCCATACACCTACCAGGGGCCGTATTATGCATAATGACCCGGGCCATAACAGTCTTTTGCGCCCTTTTTCCTTTTTGCACATGAATGGGGCACTGTGGTGTTATAGAAGAGGACACAGGCGCTTGTGTGGCCTCTTTTGTAATGCTAATAAGCGTTACAGCACTTGTAGCACCAGTGCTAGCTTGAGAGGCCGTTCCCTCATTTGTATGGGGCTATGGCCCCATGCAAATGAGGGAATCACTTTGCCTCTGTTGCTGTCCTTTTTCGAACACCCGTGCAGAGGCAAATAGGCTCTTAAGAGACCCACTGACAGTGTGCCTCAAAAAGGTGGTGCATGGTTAGTGTGCCACGTGAGGGTCGCCTTCTGAGTGTGCATGGTGGTCCCATTGAACCCCTCCCAGACATACCCCTGTAGAGGTGTGCAGTCATTCACTGCATCCACCCTCAGGGGGATCCCTGTCCTCTTGTTAAAGTGCAGGTGGCTGCCACCTGCACTGTGTAACACATAGTGGCTTATAGGCAGGTGCTCCGCCTTTTACTGAATGTGCTGCCCTCATGACAGCAGCATTCATTTAAAAAATATATATATTTTATCAATTTTTCCAAATAGTAACATCAACAGGTAGGACATCATGTCGCAACTGTCAGTGGCATCAACCTTGTTACATCAAATACTAGCAGTGATCACAACATCAGTTAGTTGTTTAAAATGCATATCTGCTTGGTAGCGCCTGTGAGGTGCTTCTGTCCAGAATCACAAAGCAGCTGAATTGTCTTACATATTTATCAAGTGATGGGTATCCTATTAATACCATTGTTGTTAAGGTGTCCACTGCGATAGGTGTAATTTGTAATCGGGGGGAGGAGGGGTAGGACATGAAACTTGGAGCTGAGTTGGGGTGTCTCCACACGGTTGTTTGTGCGTGTGTGCATGTTTCGCCAATTGCGTGTTGCGGCTACGCCTACTGCCCTGTCCACAGGCCCCCGGTTTGCTCGTGCACTAGGACGCTCGTGTATAGCTGGTGGCGATAGGTCAAGTGCTTTTGGGTGGCTTGGGGGGTACGGGTCGCTCGCACTGTCACTCAACCGGGCCAGACTCTTGCGGGGCCTGGTCTGACGAGTCTGTGTTTTGCTGTAGTGTTGACAGGATCGCATCCCAGTTTGCGGAGATGGGTATTTTCCTAAGGCCCATGGTTTCTTCGCGATGGATCGCTATGCCTTCCGCTCTGGCCCATGCAAGCGTGGAGTGCCTCCAGGCCTGTATGTGTGGAGGGTCGGCCGCCTTCCATTTCTTCGTGATTAGCCTTTTGGCCGCCACTATGCCCAAGTCTAGGAACCTGGAGGTTACCTTAGTGTTACGTGTTCTGCAAAATTTGTGTAGCTGGTACGCCGGCCAGTCAAAGGGTATGTCTCTCTCGGTGCAGTTGTGGAGTGCGTCTGCTACCTCTCTCCAATATGCACTGAGGCTGGTACAACTCCACAGCATGTGTATGAGGTCTGCATCTAGGGTAGCGCACCTAGGAATGGCAGAGTCGGCACACTGGAAATATCTGTTGATTTTAGCTGGCGTGAAATACGCTCTTTGTGTAATGTAATATTGTATTTGCCGAAATCTCATGTTCCTAGGAATTTGTACTGGGCTAGCTAACACTTGCGCCCATTCTTTGTCTGAGAATTGCCGGCCCAAGTCATGTTCCCACTTGTGTCTAAGGGGGTCTAAGCTTATTGCTGCATGTTGTCTCAATGAAGCCGCGAACCACCGTGTCAGGTGCCTACCCTGACCCATGACGTGCAAGTATTGTATCGTGAGGTGTGTTTGTGGCTCAGTGGTTATGTCGCCCCATTTTGCCGTGAGCTTGGCCATCAATGATCGATGCAGGAGGAATTGCTCTACAGGGAGCCCTTCATCCTCCATCAGTGTCGCATAGGGAATAAGGACGCCGTCACGATACAAGTCCCCCAAGTTCTGTATCCCCGCGTCGTGCCAGCATTGTAACTCGACACTTGTGAGTACCACCTGTCCCCTGGGGTTACCCTCTAAGGGGAGCCCTGGGGCGTAAGGCGTTATGTTTTGGGTTAAGTAGAGGCTCCTTCAGTAGCATCTTAACATTAGGGGTTCAGGAGGCCGCGTTCGTGCACCAGGAAGAAATAGCTTGAGGATCTGGGATAGCGTGTACGGTGGACATGTGGTCGCCGTGTCGTCATGTTGACTATTTGCCATCCATCTGGCGATCCACTGAAGTTGGGCTGCCAGGTAGTAGTGTTCAAAACAGGGTGCTGCCAGGCCTCCGTGGGCAGATATCATTTCTTCACCGCCACCCTGTGTCGACTAGAACCCCATATGAAGTCTCTGGTCATCTTTTCTAGAGTGGCGAAGAAGGAGGCGGGTACATATATGGGCAGGTTGACGAAGTAGTACAGGAACCTCGGCAGAGCCACCATTTTCATCAGCGCCACTCTGCCCGTGACTGCCAGGGGGAGTGTGCTCCAGAATTGCATCTGGGATCTGATGGCTGCTAGTGTCCTACCCAGGTTGCCGTCAAAGAGGTCCAGCGGTTGGCGGTATATTCGTATACCTAGATAGCGGAATGTGTCTGCACTCCACTGCACCCTTTCGCCGTTGAGCAAAAGACCTGGGTTGTTGTTCCCTCCGCCAAAGGCGTATAGTTTAGATTTACCTGCGTTCACTTTTAGCCCTGATAAGTCCGCAAATTCTCTGAGAATTTGGGCCAGTTGCTCTGGCACGTTATTGATGTCCCTGAGATAGACTAATAGGTCAACAGCATATAATAACATTTTGTGTATGCCATCACCTAACGGTATGCCATCGTGCAGTTGCGTCCTTATTGATTCTGCAAGCGGCTCCATCGCAAGAGCGAAGAGGAGGGGGGACAATGGACAGCCCTGTCTCGTCCCTCGTCGCACTGGAACCAGATCCGATACGTATGGGCCCGTCTTCACCCTCACCATCGGGCGTGTGTAGAGCGAGCGGGTAAGTTTCAGAAAGGCAGGGCCTAGTTTATATCTTTCAAGTACTGCAAACATATAGTTCCATTCGAGCGAGTCGAAGGCTTTCTCAAGATCGAGAACGAGACAGCCTGCTCTCGGCCACGCGTTTGTGGAATAAGCTGAAACTCGAAAGAAACCGCGTAGATCAAGTGACGTGTTTCGGGACGGCACAAAGCTGTTTTGGTCTGTATGGACCAAGGTAGGGACCTATCCGCCAGGCCTTTTGCTAACAGGTTATAATCGGTGTTGAGTAGTGCGAGGGGTCTATAGGAGCCCATATCCGTTGGATCTCTGTCTGGTTTGGGCAGTGATATCAGGTGTGCCTCGCACAGTGAAGGAGGGAGTCGTCCCGCCTCTACAGCGGTTGTATAGAGAGTGTGCAGCCATGGTACTAATGACACCTGGTATGCCTTGTAATACTCCGCCGGGAGCCCGTCCGGTCTTGGGGTCTTCCCTGTGGCCAGGGACGATATTGCCTCTTGGATCTCCTCTAGTGTGATCTGTTCGTTTAGCATCTCGTTTTGAGCCGGCGTCACCTCAGGTAGTTGTAGACGATCTAGATAGGCTGCTAGGGTGTGCGGTTCGCATCGACTGTGGGATTGATACAGCTGGCTGTAGTGTTGTGTCAAAACTGTGTCAATGTCGCGTTGCGTGTGCACTAGGAGCCCTGTTTTAGCTCGCAACGCGCCTATTGGTTTGTGAGCGTGTTCTTGATGGATTAACCAGGCCAGTAGTCGGCCCGTCCCGATCAGCAGTGGCGTGAGTGCGGGCCGTGTGTGCGGCATAGTTGTGACAACGAAGACGTTCTATCAGCTCAGCGTGCTCCGCGCGCAGTCTCCCCAAATGAAGCGTGTCCCTTCCCCTACCCTCCCCATCTGTTTCGTATCGCAGTAGCTGTGCTTCTATTTTGCTTAGCTCAGAGGTTAGTTGCCTACGTATGTTCCAGATCGTGCCCATGCAGTGTCCCCTTGTTGTGACCATAAAAGCTTCCCATTCCACTAGTGCATCTCCTGCTGTATTTTCATTAACCTCGAAATATTCTAGGAGCGCTGTTCCTAGCGATGAGTGAAATGCTCGGTCTTCTAGCACTGCAACTTGGAGTCTCCACGTGGGGGCAGGGGGACGTTCGGGTTCCCAGGAGAGTTGTAGAATTTGGGGTTGTGGTCTGAGTGTGTCCGGCCCAGGTATTCGATCCGGTGGACCAGGGGGAGCAGCGCAGGGGACCCCACTATTTGATCTAGGCACACGTGTAGTCTGTGTACCGCCGAATAGTACGAGTATACCCGGGTGTCGGGGTTAATGGTGCGCCATATATCTATTAATGACCAATAAGTTAGCCAGTCTGTGAGAGCCTGCGCGCCGGACGCCGCTACGCTTCTGGACAGGGGCGGAAACAACCTCTCTAAATCTACGCTGAGCACAGCATTAAAGTCCCCCCCCCAAGGAGCCAGGGGATACCGCTCCATCTAGCCAGTATCTTTGTGAGGTTTTCTAAAAAGGATGGCTGGCTGACATTTGGGGCATAGATGGAACCGAGGAGCATCGGTTGGCCCCTCCATCGTCTGCGCAGGCGCTCTAATTCCGCATGGCACATGTGTGCTTCTTGGAGTAGCGCGATACCCGCAGTTCTGCGCTGTAAATACGCATAAATTGAATATCTACGTGTCGGTGTGTGCATACCGCGCACGTTCCATGTAACTACGTTGACCTGAACCATATTTCTCCTTTACGTTGTCCGGGTCTGTGCAGAGAGGGCAGGGCGCTGCAACTCATGACATGTGTGGGTGTGCTCCAACTCAGTAGTGTTATCAACAAGGCACAAATGCAAACTGAACCGTGCAGAACTATCAAGGGCGAATTCCAATTGGATGTTCGTCCAAACTAATGTGCCCAACTTTGGGCTAGAACCGTGTCAAACTGACGTGTGGTGCGGGTACGTATGGCTTGTGACTAGTTGGGGTTGGTTCATCCCTCGGTGTCGTGTTTTCGTATTGCATGTCTCCCCAGCCAATCCGTTGTGCAGGGCACGTGTGTGTATCGCGCGTGGTCTATGTCGTGGTGTTAAGCAATCGCGGCTCATGGCAGCGCATAGGGTGGCGGAAGAAGGGCGGGTGTTCAAACAACATTTTATTATCTGCACCACATGTGGTCAGAATGGCAGGTACTTGCGTGTGCTGCTTTCTACAGGGTACAATAGTTCGCAATGAGTCATATGATGTCATCTGCCGTCTGTGGCATGACGTCTGGCAGTTGGTAGCCTTCAGGGTCATCTAGTCTGGAGGGCGTGGAGGCGTCCGTATCTGAGGATCTGGTCGGGCTCGGGTGGCGGTCAGGTTCTTGTGTTGTAGCTCCTAGCGCCGCAGCCACGTGTATTGCCTCCTGTCTGTCCATTCTTCTTTGGTCGCAGCCTCCCCTATCCGAGGTCTGCCGCGCCCGCCCCGGCGTCGTCACCTTCTGCTGAATTTCCTCGGTTCATCTTCGGCATGCGGCCTAGGCCCTGTCCATGCCCCCGACTCTTCCAGCCAGTCCCAGACCTCAGCAGGCGACTCAAAGAAGCGTGCCACTCCTTTTGCGACCACTCGTAGCCTGGCAGGGAATAGTAGCGAGTAGTTTAGGCCAAGATCACGCAGTTGTCGTTTCACCTCGCCGTATGCGCCCCTGCGGCGCTGTACTTGCGCTGTGTAGTCCGGGAATACCATGATTTGGCTATTGCCTATCTTTATCTCTGCCAACTTGCGGGTTTCACGTAGGATCGAGTCTCTGTCCCTATAGTTGAGGACTTTGAACAGAAATGGGCGCGGCCGGACTCCCGGTGGGGGTTTCTGCGCAGGGACTCGGTGTACTCTTTCTACTACAAAGTGGGGGGACAGAGCGCCAGCGGGCAACAGCTCTTTAATCCAGCGTTCAGTATATTCTTCAGGCTTGCATCCTTCTTCTCCCTCCGGGAGGCCCACGACGCGGATGTTGTTGCGACGTGAGCGCCCCTCCGCATCCTCAATCTTATCTTCCAGTTCGTGTACTTGATCTATTGGATCTTGCAGGGCTGCTGTGTGACTTTGTGTGACAGGTTTAAACCTCCGACCCTCGGTCTAGGTCCACTCTCTCCCCACTGCTCCGCTGTGCCGTCTCTTGCCTCCAGACCCCGACCTCCTCCTTGGGAGGTTCGAGGCTGCTGCCCGCTCCTGCGCCTGCTGCCCGCTCCAACTGGGACCAGACTGTCTCCAACCACCGTAACCTTTCTCAGACGCTTTTTTTCTTAATTTTTTTCCCTGTTGTGCCACTGTTATTGTGCCCATCTGTGTCTTGCTCTAATTCCACCACTGTTTTTATTTTCTCGTGCCTCCCTGTTCCTTTTGCCTTTCGCCGCTGCTGCCCCTGCGGCCCCTCCCCCCCGGAATTTCCCCCCGGAATTCCCCTGCTCCCGCCTCCCAGCCTCTCCTCCCTCCCACCTCCCCTACTTAATGGCGGCCGCTGCGCGGTCGCGCCACCGGCGCGCCAAAGGCAAACCCGTTTGCGCCCGTCCGCGACCCGACCACGGCCAGCGCCAGGAACCCTGGCCCTCCCACTACCCATCGCTACAACACCACCACCCTCCTCGCACTCAACCCTGGAAGACTTAGAGAATGCCAACAGGCCTCGCCGAACACGACCCACGGCCAGTTCTCCTGCCTCCACTGCCGCCAGACCCTCACCGCCACCCCGGCCTCCAACACCAACACCACCGACGACACCCTAAAATGCATCCTCCTCAACGTACGCTCCGTACACAAACACGCCATGGAAATCTGGAACTACTCGACTCTCTTTCGCCCGACATCGCCTTCTTCACAGAGACCTGGACCAACGCATCCTCCGCCCCCGACATCAGCACCGCCATCCCAGACGGATACAAGATCCAGAGGAAAGACCGCCCCAACCACCCAGGAGGGGGCCTCGCCATCGCTCACAAGAGCACCCTCCGCCTCACCACCTCCAGCGAAACCTTCCCCTCCGCCGAACACCTGCACTTCAAGATCCAGACCACCCCCAAAGCCACACTCCGAGGAACCCTCGTCTACAGACCCCCGGCCCCCGAACACCCTTCGCCGCCACCATCACCGACTTCATCGCACCCCACGCGATCGCCTCAACAAACTACATACTCATTGGAGACCTGAACTTCCACCTCGACAACCCCAGCGACCCCAACTCCACTATCCTTCGTGACAACCTCGCCAGCATCGGACTTAAACAACTCGTCAACACACTGACCCACAGAGCAGGACACACCCTCGACCCCATCTTCGCGGCAGGAAACAGCGTCCATTTCAGCCACACAACGCAGCCGCCATGGACCGACCACCACTGCGTACACTTCGCCATCAACAAACCCAAAGCACCCAAACCAGCCCCACGCCCACCACGAAGGAACTGGAGCAAGGTTACCGACGAGCAACTTAACTCCACCCTCAACCGAGACAACCACACCTGGGCACCCGACGCAAACAGCGCAAACGACGCAGCCAGAGAACTCCACACCTGGATCTCCAACTGCGCAGATGAGCTCGCCCCGCTACGCAACCCCGACAGACAACGCCCCAGGAAAGCCGCCTGGTTCACAACCGCTCTCCAAGAAGCCAGACGCACCTGCAGACGCCTGGAGAAGAACTGGAGAAACACCAAGACAACCGAAAACCACACCACCTACAAGGACGCCATGACGGACTACCACAACCAGATCAGAGCCACCAAAAGGAACTTCATCCACAACAAAATCCTGGCCAACTCCACCAACTCCAAGGAACTTTTCAGTGTCATTCAAGAATTCACCAACCCACGCAGCGAAGCCACAGACATCACCCCATCCCAAGACCTCTGCGACTAGCTTGGAACCTATTTCCACCTCAAGATCAAAAACCTCTACGACAACTTCATCGACCATCCACCAGGTGCCACAGACGGCCCCCGCCCCCAGAAACACCAGCCAGCCCACCATCTCCAACTGGACACCGATCACGGCCGAAGACACCGCCTCGACCATGAAAAGCATCCACTCGGGGGGCCCCCACCGACCCCTGCCCCCTCACATCTACCACAGAGCCGTGGCCGCCATCGCACCCGAACTACAACGCAACATCAACACCACCTTCAAAACAGGCACCTTCCCAGACGACTGGAAGGGGGCAGAAGTCAGACCCCTGCTCAAGAAGCCCACAGCTGACCCCACCGACCTCAAGAACTATCGGCCCATCTCGCTCCTCCCCTTCGCAGCCAAAGTTGCAGAGAAAACAGTCAACAGGAAACTGACACGATTCATTGAAGAAAACGCCGTCCTCGACCCGTCCCAATCCGGATTCCGAAGCAACCACAGCACAGAGACCGCCCTACTCGCCGCCACAGACGACATCCGCACCCTCCTGGACCAAGGCCACTCCGCAGCCCTCATCCTACTCGACCTATCAGCGGCCTTCAACGCCGTCTCCCATCGCACACTAGTCGTCAGACTACACGACGCAGGCATACAAGGAACAGCCCTGGACTGGATCCGATCATTCCTCACCGGAAGAAGCCAAAGGATCAGACTCCCACCCTTCCTCTCCGACCCCACGAAAATCACCTACGGAGTCCCACAGGGTTCATCACTGAGCCCCACCCTCTTCAACATTTACATGGCCCCCTCGCAGCCATCGTCCGACAACACGGCCTCAACATCGTATCCTACGCCGACGACACCCAGCTCATCCTCTCCCTCACCAAAGACCCCACCACTGCCAAACTCAACTTCCAGAAAGGAATGCAAGACGTCGCAGTCTGGATGACCAACAGCTGCCTGAAGCTCAACGCCGAGAAGACAGAAGTCCTCGTCCTCGGTACCACCCCTTCTGCATGGGACAGCACCTGGTGGCCGACCGCCCTCGGAAGCCCACCTACCCCTCAGACCACGCCAAGAACCTCGGCATCGTACTCGACTCATCACTCACCATGAACCGACAGGTCAACGCCGTCACCTCCAGCTGCTTCAACACCCTCTGCATCCTCCGCAAGACCTTCAAGTGGATCCCCCCTGAGTCAAGGAAGGCAGTCACCCACGCACTCATCACCAGCAGACTGGACTATGGAAATGCACTCTACGCCGGCATCAACAAGTCCCTAATCCGCAAACTCCAGACAGTACAGAACACCGCCGCCAGACTCGTCCTCGGCATCCCCGACACGAACACATCAGCCAACACCTACGAAGTCTCCACTGGCTCCCCGTGGAGAAAAGAGTCACTTTCAAAATCCTCACTCACGCCTACAAATGCCTACACAACAACGGACCCAAATACCTCAACGACAGAATCAACTTCCACGTACCCAAAAGAAACCTCCGATCTTCCAACCTCGCACTGGCCGAAACCCCGCGCATCCACAGAGCCAGAGCAGGCGGAAGATCCTTCTCTCACATTGCAGCCAAGACCTGGAACGAGCTACCGGCAGACATCAGACGCGCCCCCTCCCTGAACACCTTCAGGAAGACCCTCAAGACCTGGCTCTTCGGCTAAACAGATCTGCGGCCCCCCCCCTCCCCCCTCAGTGCCTTGAGACCCTCACGGGTGAGTAGCGCGCTTACAATTCCCTGATTGATTGATTGACAGGTTTCAGCTCTGTGAGCGCTTGCTCCTGCAGGCGCACTTTTCCCCCCCAGTCTGTAGTGGTCAGCCCGCAGCAGGGTGAAATCTGAGGTAACTTTATCAATTTTCAACTCCAGTGAGGAGCGGGTTTGGTCCAGGGCCGACCCAATCTTCTCTAGCGCTGCCAGCACTGAGTCTAGTTTGATGGCGAGTGTCGTGTGTGGCATTTCTGTGGCGTTGCCCCCCTCTGCGGACATCTGTTCCGGGTTACTATTGCGTGTGCCGAGTTGCTGCGTAGTTCTGCGTAGGTGGCCCATTGCTAGTTGTTGCGCTGTCGGCGTTCGTTAAAGATTCGTGGAATTGGCACCAGCTGCTCGGACCGCAACTTCTCCGGCGTATTAAGCTCTATCTGTGAGTTCGCTGTGTGTTCGCTACAGCGGGCCAATTATTGCAGGGGTAGACGTATACGCCTCTCCGCGTGTGCTCTCTGTACCTTGGATACTAGGTTTGTTTCGCACTGACGCGGTCTGAGCCCGGTCAGCTTTCTCTGCTCACTTCCTTCCTTGTGATTCAGTTGTGAGCTCGCCTACACGTGTTGGTGTGTCTCAGGGCGTTGCCCGGTGGTTCTGCTTCTTCATGTGCTTCAGGACTTGTAGGTCCAGTCTCAGACCCCGCGTTTCACCTCCTCTCTCCAGGCGACTTCACCACCACTCCCTGCTGTGTCCCGGGCCCGATCTCACGTTCGTGTCCGGGGCAGGGTGGGTTTGTGCGATCCTCCCGCGTCTTCGCAGTACCGCTTCAGTACTGCCTGTCCCCAGCGACTTGTTGAGTCTCCTTCACCACAGTGTTGGCAGGGAGAGTCGTCCGCACCGCCTCCATGCTGTTGCGGCCCAGGTCCAGTCTGGCCTCCGGGCCTATTGTATGGCGAATCTTGTGTTCCGTAGTGGCGTTTCTGCTGCTCTTGTTTCCTACACTCTCTTCGCTGTCTGGCTAAGATCGCTTCAGGACAGGCGGAGGGGGGCACGTGCTTCGCCCTAGCACGGCTACAGCCCAGGCCCGATCCAGTCCTGCGGCAGCACCCCCACTGTCCCGCCGCACCCCGGTCCGGTCCCTCGCAGTCCGTCAGTTAAGACAGGAGGGGGGCAGGGAGGCCCCGCTCGCCGTGCGCTTGGCGTGATTTGCTGGTGTTTTGGTGTGTAACGCTGCTTAGTGCTGTCTTGCAGCTTCTCTTCCCAATATTGGTCTGTCTAGGAGTCCGGAGGATGTGGGGTCAATGATGCGGGACCGGTGCTTCGTTGCGCGGCGCCGTCCCCACTGTCATCTTCAATTTAATTCGGGAAAGTCGCGCTTTCCCTGTTCATGCTGGCCTAGGCTCGAACCAGCCCCCTGGCCCGACACAGGGTGGTTCCTCCCCCTCCAGCACCTCACTACGTTTTCCAATAGCGCCGCTGCAACCCAGGTGTGTGCGCGGCCTCTTTCCTTCCCCCACGCTCCGGTTCAGCCCCTCGTTCCTCGTCTTTCAATATGGGAGAGGGGTAGTTTTTGACCAGCCTTGTGATGAGGGGGGCCCCCCCGGCGTCTTCGCGATCACCTCCTCGGGGACTTTGTTGATGCGAGCCCGCGACTTCCGGGCTCGCGGATTTCGGCGCCTCGCCGCTCACGAACGCCTCATCGCCAGGCCCTGCGCGATCTGTGAATGCGGCTCCCGCGCTTCCTCCTCACTCCTTCGGCTACATGCGAGGACCACCGCAGCTCAGGTTCGTTTTCCCTTTATTTAGCTGCGTTCAGATGACGGGGGATACTATCGCTGGGCAGGATAATCAAGGGTTCTGCAGCGGAGCTCTAGCAGCTCACGTCTGCCATGCTGGCTGGCTAGCCACGCCCCCCCATGACAGCAGCATTCATGATCAGGTGCACGCTCACCTCTGTGCTAGGTGCACCTTTTAAAAGTTGCGCCTGGTGCAGAAAAGGACAGCGTGCTTGTTCGGTAATCTAGGCCCAGAAAGTAAAATCATAGAAGTTGACAGACAAAACAGACAAATCGGTGCATCACTCAAGTAGGAGCTAAAACAAGATATAGTGGAAAAGGTCTTTCGAGAGTGGGGAATGCTGCAAATAAACCTCTTTTCAACACAAGAAAAGGCAAAATGCCAATGCTTTGCAAGCGGGTACCCACACAACCAGTCACAAAGAAATGCCCTTTCTGTAAACTGGTCTGGGAAATGTGCATATCTTTTACTCCCAAGCCTACTGATACCATTAGTGCTAGCAAAATGCAAACTGTTACCCAGGATACTAATATTGATAGCTCCTCAGTGGGCCAGGCAGACCATGGTTCTCCAAACTCGTGAAAAGGACACAGGGCAGAGTGATGAGGCTACCAGCCCATTGGGCCTTGATAACAATATGTGTCAAGTGTGCCACCCAAAACTAGCCATCCCCAGTTTAGCAGAATATCTACTGAAGACCTAGAGTTCAGACACCTAAGACTGCCTAAAAGATGCATGAAAGTATTGAGAGAAGCAAGAACTCACCACACGTAGATGCTACATCGCAAAGTGGAACAGGTTCCCCCACTGGTGCAGCAAACAGGGCCTTCTAGACAGCAAGACAAAATATGTCACTATTGTCAAATACCTCATTCACTTTTTATATACAAAACTTTCCTACTCTTCACTTAAAGTACACTTGTCTGTTATAGTGGCTTACACAAGAGGCACCACAGGAAGAACTTTGTTAAAGACACCAGTGATCAAAAGATTCCTAAAAAGGGCCACAAGGGTAACGTGGGCACCCACATCAATGTGGAACCTAAGCCGACCTCTCGAAGGGAGAGCCAGCTACTCACCCGGTCATCGACACAATCTTATATACGGGAGCGGGGCGACACCTGACCACATGGCTCTATAAAGCCATCCGGGAACTTACAAACAGACCCCTAGAGACTCTACGGGCCAATTGGGAGGAAGAATTAGGGCGTCCACTGCATGAGAAAGAATGGGAGAGGGCCCTTGAATACCCCAAGAAGGTGTCTAGAAATGCACGTTTTAAAAATATACAATTCTATATCCTACATAGGGCGTATCTAACGCCAGCACGCCTCCAAAATGTTATCCCGACACCCAGTTCCTATGTCCCAGATGCCACTCACAGGAAGCAGATTTTTATCACATGTTCTGGAGCTGCCCCACACTACAACCATATTGGCAGAATGTTCACAAATCACTCGGAGATCTCACCGGGCTTACACATTTGAACACCTGGGAAGCCTGTGCACTAGGTATTTTCCGGAAACAGAAGCAACACAAAGTGCCCATCAGATTTATCTCACTGGCCGTTTTGTTAGCTAAACGGAGTATAGCCATGCACTGGCAATCCCCCACAGGCCCTCCGATCGCGGCATGGGTGGGAGCAGTACAAAAATGGGCAACAGCAGAGGAGGAAACATTACGAGAGGAAGAGGTGAAAGGGCTACTTAAACACCCCATTTCTATGGAGTGGGCCCTATTACTGCACCAATTCAAACAGCCACCGATCCGCGACGACCCAGACGGCGACCCGCACACACCGACGGACCCACAATCACAAGCCCAGACCACACATACACGCACCAGATCTCCTCCTGCAGCGCACACATAACATCGATTGTTATTAGCACCACGCATCACACCACACTCGAAGGCCAGATATCGGAGCAGGACCGACCACATTTTCCCCCTCACCCCCAGTAACACACAGTCGTACCGACTAGCGAGATACATATCGCCCTGATACCCCATTTGTCATCCGTACCCAGAATTCCATGAACGTTCCCCCAGTTTCGCATCCCAGTTTTATATAGCAATCACTTAACATAAGACCTTAATAATGGCAGGATATCCGTCTAATTAATGTGTGAATAGCAATGTACCATGATGTAAAATGCGAGAAATGCAATCCAACCAAATGTATCCTAACGCACTCTGTTATTGTAAACTATAAATGCCAATAAAAACATGTTTAAAAAAAAAAAAAAGGGGGAACCTAAAACTAGCTTTGACAGAACTTGTGAAGCCACCCTTTGAGCCTATGCACAAAACTGACCTGAAACAATGAACGCTGAAGACAGCCTTCTTCAATTTTTATACATCTATATGAAGTCTTATCGAAATTTAAGCACTCCCAATACAAGAGCGCTACTTACACATGTATAAAGACAAAGTGATAATGAGGATGAATCCACAGTTTCGCTCTCAACGGTAATCTCACTTCCACATTAATGAAGCCACATTTATGCCAGCAGTTTTCCCACAACCAAGATGACAAGCAGACAGGGCCCTGCACACAATAGATGGTAGAAGGGCAGTTACATATTACCTCCAGGAAACAAGAGCAATCATAAGGGGAAGTTGATTCTTTATTTCTGCCCCTTCAGCAAGTAAAGGCTTCAAGACAGCAGGAGTAGCATTGGGGAAAAACTAAGGGCACATTGAAAAAGGGAGCAATATTGGCTTCCATCACCAGTGTCTCCATCAATGAAATCTACGCATCAGCTACATGTTCTTTGTGCACACATTTACAAAACAATGTTGCGTAGACATATTAGCTAACAAAGAAGCCCAGGTGGGACAAAATGTTAAAGCACTCATTTGCAAATGCACCCTCATTTCAACCCAACCCCCACCCCCATTGGAGAAGAATATTGCTAAGAAATCTATAAACAACACGTGAATTAAGAAAAGATTCAAGCTATAAAACAAAGTAGTTACCTGTAGGGCTAGTTATGCCGCTTGAATATTTTTTTGAATTCACTTACGACCCTCCCACCTCCCCCAGAAAGTGAGGTGAATTGAAGTAATGAGATGGTGGGAAGAAGGCCAGAAGGGTCCTGTCTGTTGGGGCTATTCCCCCGACCGCCTAAATGCAAAATAGGCATAGAGTTCATAGCTTTAGCACTAGTTCTAGCAAAAAGGAGAATAGCCATGACCTGGAAATCCAGCTGTGGTCCCACAGTTGGTGACTGGAAAAGAGATGTGACTCACTGGGCGGGTGCGGAGGGGACTGCGACGCCACACCAGGGTGGAACCCTGGAGAGAAATCCTTACAAACTGGGAAAATCCCGGGGGTCTCGTGGTGGCTCTAGTAGTGAGACGGAAGAGGGTAACAACAGTTCCCTCTCGGACAGAGAACAGGTACCGTTAGCCTGAGTGGTTACCAGGAAGAAAATGCATATGGGTTTGAATAGTAACGCAATATTAGAATTGACAAAACATGACCTCCGGGAATAATCTGAACGCTGCCTTATGACCCTGTCTGGCCAAATGGCTCATACAATTAATAGACATCTACCCAATATTAAACTGGGGGCCTAAAGAACACGTAAGCATATGGGTTAAGCTGTGGGCCCCTTCCTCTTTTCTTTCTTTCAATTTTTCTTTTCTCTCGCTCTCTTTCTTCCTTCCTCCCCCCCTGTGGTTCCCGGCACCCCCGTGGCACCCTTTTCCTTTCTCCTGACGGACTCCTATTTTCTGACGCCGCCCTGCACAGAGCAATTGTGAATAAACAGTTACATATTGAATTATATAATATGGATAATTTCCCCTAGGTGCTCCCTTCCTCACACCGAATACTATATGATTGTAAGAAGCAAATTACAAGTGTAACAAACAGCTAATGTGTAAACAGGTTGGGCTTTGAACTGTACAACATGTAATGTTGAGAACTGATGTATTGAACAGATGCTGAATTGAAATGCTAATAAAAATGTTTTTTAAAAAGTCCAGAAGAGAAACACTAATTACCATTGAAGACTATTGGGGGTGGGAAAGAGAATCTGAAAATGGCGATCATGTAGAAAGGCTTCCGGAGCGTACGTCTGATGTTATGTGAGAAGGAACATAACACCAAATGGTCGTCGGTGCTCATTAAAAACACATTAGAAAGAGACCATTCCAGAAACAACCTGTAGATGGTGAAATAATACCCAGCATGTACATTCAGAAATGTTCCTGGTCTCCTGCATCTTCCTTGGCCTGTAATTCAGATGGCACATGTGGACCCTGCAATGGAACCAAAGGTTTTAGAAGGCCCAGCAACTGGGCTGCCTCTCTGACTCTATCCAGATCTTGCAATGGACTGTTCATGTGGTGGCAGACTAAACGAGCAGGCATTAATTTCCCCACCCGGATGTCATAGTTGTAATCGATGTGTCAGTACTGGGTTGAGGAGACATCTGGGGGAAGCGGGAGATCAGGGACCTTTGGTTCCCAGCTGAGAGCCAACTCCACATCAGTCTTTTGGAGCTTTGGACCATCCACATTGGCCTGGAAGCCTTTCTACCGATCATCAAGGGAAGACTGGTACAGATGCTAACGGATAACACAAACCTGGCTTAGTGCTGCAACAAGCAGAGTGGGATTGGGTCCTGGATCCTGCGCAAAAAGGCTTTGCACCTCTGGAGCTGACTGGTCCGAACAGAAGACCTTTATGATAGACACTATGTAGGTGTCAGAATGCCACAGCAAACAAGCTGAGCGCACTTCGTCTGGTGGACCATGAGTGCCGTCTCATCCCGTGACAAACACATTTGTGTTCAGTGTGGCAAGCCTAGGCTGGTTCTGTTCACCACTGTTGAATACCCAGTGGCAAAACTGCTGCGTGCTGGCTTTTACTCCAAAAGATCTTTGGAGCACATTTTCGTCTGCAATGGGACACAGGTCTCCAGTATGCGTTCCTCCCACTTATCTCCTGTATCAAGTTCTGAGGAGTCAGGGCAAACTGGCCTGCAGTTATCTTAATAGGCATGGACTGGGCCAAGAGAGTGTAGTTCCCACAGTGCCTGAGCGTGCCATCTGATCCATTTAACCCTATGGGAGGACCATATGCTTCAGCAGCATGGGAGGATTCTATGCCAGAATCTCCCCCAACACCTCCATGAATGGACATTTAGCGGCGACAGTCGAGTTCTTTTAATTTACTGACTGAAGTGTTGGATATTATTCTTGCCGCCTGATGCCAGTCCACGAAATTCATCTACTCTGGGCGCTGGGATAAGTTGATGGCCTGATGTGGGGCCTGGCATCTGGACCCTCTGCTGGTCAGACATTCTGATGTATTGTTGTTTGATTTGTCTTTGGCACAGCATTGCCTTGGAGTGGGCATAGCTAAGGGTTACTTGTCTGTCCTCTCTGCCTTTTTATTTGCCTGATGAAGTGTCTCTTTAATTCACATGTGATGCTTTTTCGGAAGAGCTTAATGCGTATAACCCTGCCCTCTCACCCCCAAGCCATTCATAATACCTCAAAGGGACCAAAATGTATCCTGATGATCCTTATATGCTCCATTTTGAACAGTTGTTCTCTACAGATTCTGACCATAAAGACAGGCTTTATTGTCGCCACCATTTCTGCGAGCTGCACGAGTGCACTACAGGTGCTCTCTATGCAATCTCCTTATGTCACTTTGCTATCAAGACAAATTGGTGTTGAGGACACAGATGGTCTTCCTACCGAAGATGTTATCACCTTTCCATGTCAGACAGTTGATTAAATCTCATGTGTGCTCCTCCACAACCCTCGAAAGAGAACAAGAGTCTCCGTAGGCTTGACCCATAGAGAACTTTGAGCTTCTACATTTATCGTACAAGAAGCGATTGTGTGGATGATCATCTCTTGGCGGTGCAGGGGATTTACTTGGGGAAAGACGTTGCAGCAAAGGACTCTGACCAGGGGGGATATCCTCTGCATTAACATTGGCTATTTTCTGGCTAAGAAGGATAACCCAGAAGGCCAGTGGGACAGACTGGTTCCGATATTTTTCAGTAATGCCCTCTGCGCGCTTGCTGATGGGACTGCGTGGCTCTTGGGGCTGCATGTAAGCACCGCCTCTGCACACATCTCTCCTTCCACACCATGACAGGCAGAGCACTTCCTGGGGGCTACATAAAGGCTGCTACGATGGTAATGCCAAGAGGGGAGTGTCTTGTGGATGTCTGCCAGGTTGCGATATGGCAGTCGCTAGACTACTGCCTTGACAGATTGTCCCAACAATAGTGCCATTTATCCCACTCAGTCCTGCAAGACTTCCAATCTTAATTCACTCCATTATCCTTCAATATCCTCCATTTTTGTGAGGTACTGCTGTGGTATCTCCTCTAAATGTGAAGAATCTGCTGTTATATCGATTGCCAGAACAAGTTACATAGCCTCGATATTGCTCTTTTTCGTGAATATTTTGTCTACCTACAAATTGCACCCTGCCTTTCTGCCTCACTATTCTGTGGAGTAGACTCTTAAACATCATAATAAAGTTCCAGGTTTGGCTTTGGCACAACTGCCACATGCAATTTGTTTAAAGTGCTTCCTGTGTCATGGCGTGGAAGGAGAGATTAAGAAACTAACATCCGTACGCTAAGGTGGTGCTTAAAAGCACCTCTGCTCCCCCACGTCCGTGGCAGTATGAAGTCCCAGCTGAGCCATGCAGTGCCACATGCAAGCTCGCAGAGAGCATTACTGAAAAATCTCCAGAACAAGTCTGCAGCTGGGACTATTCTAATGGTGAGGAATCTCTGGTTAGATAGTAAATCCACCAAAATGTATAATTTGTAAGTAATTTGTTCTTCCACGTCACGCAATATCATTCCGTTTTGTTCTTTCCATAAGTGGCGCTTGCATGCGCGGAGATATCACTTCTGTGGTCTTCTCTTTTTCATTCTTGTACCACTGTGTCCTTCGACAATTGCCTCCTTCCTCAGACTTCATAAACTTCTCCATCCACTCCTCCCTTGAATTCCTTCTTGAAACTTGTTTCTAAAACACATCCGTTTACTAATCCTACCTGTTTTCCCTTATCCTTTAGCTGTAATATTCTAACCCACTGTCTTCTTATTTGAATTTGTAAAGAAATGAGCTTATGTAATTGTGGAACCTGTATTTTTAATTAAAGATCTGTAAGCTTATATACAGTTATTCGAAGTTGGCTTTACCCCAGTTTATTCTTTTTGTGGCAATGTCAACTTGCTAGTTCTCAATGAGTAAGTCCATTCACTACTATCTATTGCTTTCCCCAAAGTATTGCCTACTGAAATTTGAAATTTCAGCTTCTAAGTAATGCGATTTTCTTCAACTCTTTACTGTCAGTTTTTTGGAAGGCTAGTAACTCTACTCTCATGTGCAAAACAAGCCCCCGGCAACAAGACACTGGTAAAAAAATATACATATTTTGTATGACTCTTTCGTTTGTGTTGCTTAATCGGAATGTATAATATTTTTACACTACAAGACATTTGTGATAAAAAAAAATCTAATTGTAAAAATTAAACTAAAACCACACCATGGTTCAATATTTGGGTGTTTTCCAATCGCAGTTGGTGTCACCAGAAGACAGAACGTTTGGGCTTTTCATGGCAGACCCCCAACCACCCTAACCCTCCCCCTTAGTTTGAAAGTAGCATGGGTTGTGTTAAATGTGCACTGCACAGTTAGAAATACTGCAAACTCACCTCCCGCATCCCATTTTATCAACTGTGCCCATTAAGTAGGTGGTGAGGTGCGTAAGGAAGGAGTTCGGTAAAGACACAAGTGTTTTTGCCTTTGGCAAAATAGTTATTCCAGTTTTCCACTCCAACATCAGTAGCAGTTAATAAAGTGTGATTTACCATTTTAAAGTGTCACCGAAAGTGATTTAACCAATTGAAAAAAGGCCTATTTTCTGCAGATCGGATGAAACAGAACGTAGTTAGTACTTGCACTTTAGCATGTCTTCATTTTAGCCAGGAGTAATGGTCAGCGATGATGGGTGTATTTCTTCCAAATAGGTTTAGCAACTGGCAATTGCTTGGGACCTCCTTCCAGTCCATGCAAGTCAGACGTGTCTACTCCAATAGGAACAATCTAGCTTAGTTTGCCGAGTCTAAACAGAGGGATTAGGATCGCCTGTTTACATTAAATAGTAATAACCAACACATCTCTTGTGTATTTCTGAAATCCAAACATATCGAGGCCTCCTCTGCGCAGGGTATGTATGACAACAGGTCATTTCAGTCTGTGGCAGCCTCTCACCGACCCATCCGGTTTTGTCCAATATCAGACACTAAAGGCGCCTCAGTGAGCTAAAACTGAAGGGTCTGGTAATTATCATTGTCATTTTTCTCTCCTCATGTCCTCGCGACAGAGGTCGTGTGCCACCACCCAGTTCCGAGTTATTTTTTCTTACAAACGTAGACCTCTATATTCCCTCTTGATTGGGATTTGTTTCTCAGTTATGCTGAAGAAAGTCATGATTCATCTGTGTGAGGGATTTTTTTTAGAGGACTGAAGCCCCAGATATGTATCAGCTGATCCTTTCCTTCTACTTGCTGCACAGTCTCTTTATTGTTGACCACCCATTTGTTCCTTCGTGCCTTTACTTGGCTTCGCCCCCACCTCCACCTGGGCTCCCTTAGCTACTGCACACATTTGCTTCTAAATAGCATTCATGTGCTGGCAGCCTTGGCAGGATACACTGTCCAAACCTCTGGAGGTCTGTTTTCTCTAAACGCCGCGTTAATACGCAGGACGTGGTAAGGGGAAATCGGCAATTAGAGTTTCATTTCTTTGTGATGTGGTTTGGTGCTGTCACACGAACTGAATGAACACAGCAGTTGGTACAGCACTGGGTCGCGTCAATGAAAAACAACTGCCGGTACTGCTCTTCCAATGGAGAAGCGATCAATACTTTTGAACTAACTTTTATGCAGACACTTTTGAGAGCACTAGCCATTTGATGCTGATTAGCATGGATGGCAAAACAGTGTTTAGCAGTAGTGCAACAAAGCACTCTGTTCTCTGCCTGCAGGAAAACTTGGTTTAATGGTCTCCGATACTTTCTGGGTCTTGCCTACCTTGATGCGAAATACCTTTTGTCGGCTATACCGAAAGCTTAAAGTGGGCTTAGAGCCTGCTCACTGCGTCCATTGATTGGCTTTGTCACTTGCTTCTTATTCAATGGTATTCCTCCTTCTTTCTTCCTCTTCTTGTGTTTGTCTCTCCCTGGAGCATAGCCTCTTTACCACCCTTTTGATTGGCTCACTAGTATTCTTCCACTGCTCACTTTTAGGCAACTACTTTTTTCTTTTCTGTTAAACATTTCAAGATAGTGCACGTCTTTTCTAAGTCTGTCCTTCGTGGGCTATTCTCCATCTTGTGCGATTCTTCGCCAGTGCTCTGTGTTGGTCTCTCTGTTGTGCCCTGCTTTTCCTATTCTTTTTTCGTTCTCACCCCGGCCTACTTCTTTTGCTTACCCCCATCCGTTCCTCTATTGTCCCCTCAGCCCTTACAGGCCTTAGCATTTTCTACTTTTTTTGGGGGGAGTTCCCAATAGATGTAATTTGCTCTCAGGCGCTCTGTTAAAGAATAGCGCTTTTGCTCAGTTAAAATTACATTTTGTTTTTATTTACCAATCTAAATGGTGTCCACCATCTTAAACCGGTCAACAAAAGAAAATGTCACCTGCACCAATTCTGTAGGCGCGTGCATGCTTGGTGATGCATGTGTGTGCCTACAGAATGATGTGGCCTTTAACAGTGGCTGCCTCTTGCACCTTAGTGTTTGCATTTGCATACCAAATTGGTCTACAAGGTAGACCTATTGGTATTGGCAGTGCTTGCTTTACTTGTGTTATTGGGCTATGGTAAAGTCAGGTGCTTTGGTCAGTGGGAGCTTTACTCTGTTATAAGACCACAACACATTTTTCTTTGAGCTAATATGTCATTGTGGGTGTGTAAGTGTGTCGAGAGATTAGTTTACAGGTACCAAGACAATAGAAACGCCTCTTCATTTGGGCACTAATGATAAATTGCAGCATACTTGTTATGTTCTGGTATTTTTTAATGCGTCTTTAATGTGAATGGAACTTCAGAATGCTTATTCAGGTGTCTCTTGGTGATGGTTCCAGACACCAGTCAGCTAGAGGTTGGAGCCCTGAGCAATCGTCAGAGATGTTGGGTGCCTTCTACTTCATTTCTTGTCAATAAAACTTTCTTATCAATTTATCTCCATCTGAATCTTCATGAAACCCAACAATCCTCTGCTAATATACCAGACATCTGGAGCCCCAAATAGCTAACCTTTTTGTCCTCCTCTCCCAGTTTGCCTTTAAAGTGAGAGTGGATGTCTTTTCTTCAAGTCTGCAGACATGTTAGAAATTTCATTTTGATTGCGTTCGCCTTGGTTTGCAGAACAGTAACTGATTGTGATAAATGTTTTAAGTGCTTTGAGGGTTGACCCAATGATGGAATTCTGTATATGTATACATATTGAATTTAATTTGTTCAAATGATTTAATCTGGCCTTTGTGGAATATGTCGCCAATCCTTTTGCATCTGGCTACCTGCCAGCTTTTATAAGCAGATCTATCTGTGCCTGTGGAGAATTTGGGGCTCCTGAATAGAGACCTGAATGATGAGGGGAAGCCTGTTATGTCCCACGCTTCACCTATATCTCCGACTTTTAACATGAACCTAGGTCTTGGGGAGTGTGTGAGGGTTTTATCTCTGTGTTTAGATTTAAGCCATTATGAAGTCTTAAAATTTGGGATTTCCAGTTCCACCACATCAGAGGTCTGTATGTAATTTTAACAACTAATCTAGTTTGTTTACCTGCCTTTAATTCATATTATTTTAACATTGGACAAATCTGTTAATATCAGATCCTGATCACTGCTTCTCTCCCCTTCACCCACACACTCCCTGCCCTTCTGCTCACCATGATTCTGGCCCCTTAACATACCTCTGTAAAAAAAATTGTTGTCCAGAGATTTCCATTTTTCATTTGTGTTTTTGTTTCATTAGAGAAGTAATTTAGCTTTGGTAGACATGGTTAATCAGGGCTGAATTTTTCTGGGTGACATTTTTAAAATTGGCGGATGTGTTGCAGTGATTATGTAATTTTTCAGGTACCATGAGACCTATGTACTTCATTTTAGTGTCAAAACAAAGGATTTGGGGGTCAAGTAGCTTCAAGCTTTGCTCCAATTTTGCTCATTATGTCATCACCCATAAGAATATGTGCATTGATAAGAACACTGACCAATCATGATTGAAAAAGGGTTTGCCTTTAACTAAGAAGTTCTGGAAATTTGAATATCCTAACACAAAGAAAGCCGGTCTCTATAAATCTGAGTGAAGAAAAATTCATGAAACCATATCGGAGGCTAGGTTAAATAGACACATCACTGTTTGTTGGCTTCTAAACAATTTGATTGGACGGTGGGCCATTGAAAGAGAGAAGGAAGAGGACAGCCTTGGAGGGTTTCATTGCCAGGTTTTTGAAGCAAGAAGAACTGACTCCAGTTTATTTAGGAAATAAGAAAGATTTGGTCATGTATTGATGTTCAGAATTCAAAGGTGCTGAAAAAGCGCTCATTCGTTCTGAGTCCTGAGGAGAACTGTAGAATACTGAAGGGTTTTGAAAGCGTCAACAGCTTTTGTAACCATCAAGTGCATTTTAAATCAGAGACTGTGAGGTTCAAGGTTATTGAACAAAAGACTGTAATTTCTTTTTGCCTTTCAACCTGTACTGTAGCACTGTGTGGTTTCATAGCCCAAATAGAGGAGCATTAAATATATGAAATAATAATGAGGCTCCTAATAGGCTTGGAAAAGTCAGAACGTGGGTTCAATTGCTTGTTATAAAAATGTGATGTTATTTTGTATGATGCACAAAATTGTTTTCGATATTCATTATATTTCATGTGTGATGACAGGAGTTTTTGGTACATGTTGATGTGAGAGGTCTATGTAAATTGTGTTATGTACATGTGTATGATTTTATGATTGTGAGAATTTGATGCATAGATTGAGAAATGTTATTTGAGAAAAGAAATTATTTAGAAGAAAAGTCTGAAAATAAATGTGATCATATTAATTTGGTGGTGTGATCACAGATTAAACCAGGTTTGGTAAATAGAAGTCAGTATTGGCACTTGTGACGTTGAGTATATTGATAACACTGGGCATCTCTGGGTCAAGTTTCTTGTATAGAATATGAAGCGGGATTAAGTGTGTCTTTTCTCACCTATTTCATAATGTATCCATAACTCTGGCAATCCTTGACTTCTGAACATTGCAACAAACGTAATTAGCACGATATTAAGATCTGTGTCTTTTGACAGTAAAAAGACTCGATTGGAACCATATCGAACAGTCCACTCAACATGTGGCACAACACGAAGTTCATCTTCCTCCAATTTGCTGTTAAGTTCTTGAACAATATGGGCTGTACCTTTTGAATATATCTCTGCAGACACCAACTCCCCATTGACAATCATTGCACTTGCAATAATTGGAAATTCAGTGTTCACTGAAGCATCAGATATGTTTTGGTAAGTTAGCGTATCCAAGTTCATCTTGTTCGATGTTGATGACCAGAATTTATCAAGTTGCACAGTTATAGGGGTTGAATTTTTGATGCAGGCAAGGTCAACTGTCCCACTTGTAGACATTCGTCTGATTATCTCACACTCTTCGACAGATAGTTCAAGATAAATGTCAAAGATAATGTGCAGTTCTTGCAATGCACACTGACGTTGATATCTGTAGAACAGTCTGAACGACCTCATCTGAAGTTTTGCATGGATGAAATCTTGACCATTCACAATTGTGACATATAGTCCACAACAACAGCAGTTTTCAATGAGGACATCTTTTTTCGAATTTAAATTCTTCAGGTTAAAGTTTTTTTTCGTGCTATTGTATGAGTTTGTGCATTACTGGTTTGGTTACAGCATCTCCAACAAATAATGTGTTTGTTGGAAGAAGATCATGCGAAAGAATGTCCTTGATAAATTCCCCCTTTTCTTTTGCTACATCCATCTCTCTATGGGCATGCAAAATCTATTTTTTTATAACCTGTTTTGTAGTGGCTTTTTGGACGAAACTCTTACTATGGCAATTAAAGCATGGAGGTTTAGCTTTATTGATTATGTCAAACAGTTTTTTTCTCTTTCAATACAAATCTCTCCTGCTTCAGTTCTGCGTATAGTTTTGATCCATGTTCCAGGACATTAGACGTGTCTTTATATCGTTATTCACATATTGTTTGGCCACAAAGTTGTGTAGTTGCACGGGCTCAGTCTTTTCAAAGGGTTTTCCTTGCTGCTGCATGAAATGAAGAAGGCTGCCAACATGTTTAATAAAACGTTCCCCTCTCTTTCCCACAAGTTTGTGGTGAGGTACTGTTTCACGATGGTCCATTAATTTTGAATTTGCTGTCTCTCTGAAAACATTGCAAATAGCAAGGACTTCATGGTAAACTAGCAGCCATTGAGCAACATATTCACTTTTACTTATCTGACTAACAATTACCTTGGAGGTTTTCTGTGATCTCTGGATCGTCTGTTCCAGTTTGATATCTGGAGGTACAGCATTGAACCTTCCCTCTCTGTCTTTCACCTCAAAATGTCTTTAGATGAATCTTCTGTAGGGGGATGGTTTTTTCACCTCTAGCGTCTTTAATCTTTCCAAATATCAGGACCCGTATCTCAGGTATTTTATGCATTCGAATTTGTGAAACAATAATCAGTGACTCCACAGTCTTCACATGCAGCTCTCAATCACCTTCCCGATCAGCATGTACCAAGTTTTTCACTAGAGCTATCATGTGCAAAACATTTCCCCAGTACTTGCAAAGTTCAGATTTTTCTTCACATTCTTTGACAAACTCTATGAACTTGGTTCTCAGATTTTGAACTGAGTGTATTGAACCAAGCCTGGCTTTTATAGTTTTATTATTATGTCTTTTGAATGAAGTGCATCCTCTGCCTTGTTCACTTCTCAGGTAATAAATGCATAACCTAATTTGTCATTCTTGTTCCATAAAGTATTCCAACGCAATGTTACTATAGCCTCAGATATGATGGGAATACCTTGTAACAAACTAACATAATGAGTTTTGCTCAATACTGACTGGACAGTTTTGCTTCCAAAGAGTTCAGCCTCAATAAGTGTATCGTCTATGCCACGTCCACGGAGATAACTTCCTGCACACCGCAACACAACTTTTGTCATGTGGAAAACGCCCATCATTGGATAAAGATCATCAAATTCTACTGGATTGCTCATAAAAATGTCAACTACAATACAGACAACACCTTCATCGCCAAAAATTGGCACGATAGGCTGGCCTTCAAGCTGATCACGCACATTTATTTGAAATCTTTAGAGCTGTGTATACTGTTACGTAATTTGTGACTGGCGATGGTATTACTGGTAAAAACTCAACCTTCTTCAGTGGGACGGTATTCTGCTGTAGATCATATGCTTTAGCATAGATCGCCATCTGGTGTTGGGTCCGGATGTTTGCACTTTGTTTTTCTTCGAAGTAGTCTTTCCAGTCACGAGGTAGGTGACTCCTTCTTTCGGTGATAGTGCGCATGGGCATCGATTCCATCCTTAGATTGTTTTTTTCCCGCCATCGGGTTCGGATGTGTATTGCTGCGCTCCGGTTCGGTATCTCGATGCGCAATCCTCTACCCTCGACGGTATTGTCTATCAATCGCGGTTCCCCATTCGACGCGCATCGTTTCGACTGAGAAAACCTTCGATCGGAAAACTTGAGGCGGGCTGTCGGGCCTACCCGTGCCGACCACGCTAGCAGTCGATGGAACGTACTCCTTTTAAACTATGTCCCGGGTGTCGTGCTAAATTCCCACGCACCGATTGCACGAGGTCTGCAACCTCTGCTTATCCCCGGAACACGACGAAAAGGACTGTAACGCGTGTCGATCGTTCCGATCGAAGAAGACTCGTCGGGTTCAACGCCACGAGATGCAGCGCCTCCGTACCGGACATCTTCGGCGACGATTCCGATATCCACCGTCCAGCTGAAGAAGCAGAGGACGAAGAACTGGTCTCCGTGTCCGAAGCCGACTACGACATGGAAGAACAACAGACCATCACTCCGGGTCAGCGTACCGTGAGTACAGATCCCCCTGTGCCCGGTGATCATAAATCTAAGGCTCCGGTACCACCTTCGCCCTCGGGCTCAGGTCGGCACCGAGAAAAAGTTTCAGATGCCCCGCCCTTCAGCCCGGCTACGAAACACATAAGTCGAAGCATCTGCCACCTATACCAAAGGCACCTTCGACACCGAAGACCTCGGAGCCGAAATCCTCCACACCTAAAAGCTCGGAGCCGAAACCCTCCGCGCGGAAAAGCTCGGAGCCAAAACCTGCCACACCCAAAGGTTCGGAGCCAAAACATGCCAAGACCAAGCGTTAGGACCCCAAACCTTCGACGCCCAAAGACTCGGAGCAGAAATCTTCTACGCCGAAATCGGCACATAAAGACAAGGACACTCCATCCAAAGAGCCTCGGTCAGATCAACCACCTTTGGATCCCAAACAAAAGAAACTGGTCATTAACCCTGAAGCGGGACATATCTATGCCACTCTTCCTAAAAACGGAAGCTGGATCTCACAGAGGACTACCCTATCCCTCTCAAGAAAAAGGACATGGGTACTAACCCTTCTCCTCCTTACATTCCACCTCCCTCTCCTCCTAACCTTAATTTGATTATTACACCATCAAATTCACCACCACCTCCACCTGACCCACAGGATGAAGATTACGAGGATGGGGATCAAGAGCAGGATGTTCCACAGGATCAGGACATACCACAGGACACTGACCCTTGGGAAAATTACCATAGGGAACCAGATCAAGACAACGACCCGACCTGTATCCCTCCAGACCCTCCCCACATGATGACAACATTGGCTACGTTCAGCTTATTAACAGGGCTGCTCAGTATCACGGGGTGGAGCTATATAAGGAACCTCTAGAAGAGGATTTCCTCGTTGAGACACTAACTCACAAAGGTCTACTCACACTTTACCAATGCTCAAGGGCATGTTAAAGGACACAGATGAGGTATTTAAAGACCCGGTCAGAGCAAGAGTACTCCCACCTAGAGTAGACAAGAAATACAAAGCCGCTCCTACCGATCCTGCTTACATAAAAGGTCAGTTGCCTTTAGACTCTCTTGTAGTGTCCAACGCCCGCAAGAGAGCTAACTCCAAAACCACAGGTGAGCCCCCCCCCCTCCTGACAAAGAGTCCAAACTCATTGATGCCTCAGGCAAAAGAGTGGCTTCACAAGCTGCGAATCATTGGCGTATTGCCAACGCTCAGGCTCTGCTAGCACGCTACGATAGGGCTCATTATGATGAGTTAGAAAAACTCATGCAACATTTACCAGATGAGTACAAAACAAAAGCTAATGACCTCATTCAGGAAGGTAATCTTATCACTAACACTTCCATTAAATGTGCACTAGACGCAGCAGACACAGCATCTCGTGCCATCAATACTAGTGTGCTATTACGTAGACACGCGTGGCTTAGAATCTCTGGATTCAAACAGGAGGTACAGTCCTCCATACTTAATCAGCCTTTTGATAAGGAGCATCTTTTCGGACCAGCTGTCGATGCATCGCTGGAAAAGATGAAGAAAGACACTGAAACCGCAAAGTCTATGGGGGCTTTACAATTACCTACTAGCAGAGGTTCTTTTCGCCGCTCCTTTTATAGGGGTGGCTCAAAAACGGTTTCTACAGAAAATCCCTCCTCCTCTTACAAGGGTAACAACCAATCCCCCTCTTCCAGAGGTTATTTTCGAGGAGGCTACAAAGGAAATAATTAAAAGGGAAGAGGCAGAGGTAACTCCACCCGCACTTCCCCTGCCAACAAACAGTGACTTCCCTCCACTACCCCCTCCCCCCCCATCATTCCACTCCTGTCGGGGGACGTCTCTCACAATTCCTACCTCTCTGGAATTCAATCACCTCAGACAAGTGGGTACTACAAATTATCCAGTATGGTTACTGCCTGGAACTTACCAGCACTCCCCCCAACTATTCCTGCACGAGCACGTGCAATGTCACCAAAACATCTCACCCTCTTAAAACAAGAAGTTCTATCCCTCTTACAAAAACATGCGATAGAACCAGTCCCATTATACCATCAAGGGACTGGAGTATACTCCCTGTATTTCTTAATTCCAAAAAAGGACGGCTCTCTCGGGCCTATACTAGACCTCAGACAGCTAAATCTCTATATTCAGTCAGACCACTTCCACATGGTCACCCTCCAACAGGTGATTCCACTGCTTCAGCAAGGCGACTTTCTATCCACTCTGGATTTAAAGGACGCCTACTTCCATATTCCTATTCACCCGGCTCACAGGAAATATCTCAGGTTCGTGGTGGACGGACAACATTATCAATTCAAAGTTCTCCCATTCGGGGTAACTACAGCACCCAGAGTCTTCACCAAGTGTCTAGCAGTAGTCGCGGCTCATTTAAGAAGACAACACATTCACGTCTTCCCTTACCTAGATGACTGGCTAATAAAAGCCAGTTCGCAACACAGCTGCCTACACCACACTCACAAAACAATTCAACTGCTTCACGACTTGGGGTTCACTGTAAACCTCACCAAGTCTCACCTCCAGCCATCCAAAACGCAAGCGTACCTAGGAGCTACCATAGACACTTGCAAAGCTCTAGCATACCCCAACCCAGTCAGGATACACAACATGCAAAATCTATTTTTTTCTTTTTTAAAACAAACTTTATTGGGGTTTTACAAAGGTTCCAAAAATCAACAGTTCATCATAGTTATTAATATTCAGGAGAGTGCTCCGCTGTGTCATGGTATTCACATCTCTATAAACACCCACTATACAAGGGCAATAACCCACCCTGTTAACATTTGCTCTCCCTCCTTCAGCAGCATACCATAGACCAGGAGTCATTTGTTGTATTTCTTAGACTGCTGCAGCTATATGGAAGCTCAAAATCGAACTCTGCTCCCCCCAAATCACCCCACCCCAACTACCCCCCCTCCCTCCCCCCTAGGCGTGTCACTTCCACACAAGCCATTCTTGTGTGTTCATCTTGTACCTCCGGTTGTGTGCCACTATTGGCTAAGTGAGCCTTTTAGGAGCACTAAGTCTTTGTGGAGAGGTGTGGTGCAGCGGCCAGGGCAGCTGACTTCGGAGCACAGGGCTCACGGTTCGATCCCCGGCTCCTGCGGCAGCTCAGCACCATGTGACTCTGGGCAATAGCTCACTTAATTTCCACAACGGCCCCCAGCGCCTTGAGACCCGTAAGGGTGAGTAGTTCGCGCTTTACAAATACGGATTTACATTTACACTAAAGTCAATGAGAATGGCGGTGCATTGGGGTGATTGCCAGATTCTCAAAGGCTGCGGGGTAGGCGAGACTACATAATATTCAACCAATCTCTACCGGAGGTTCCTCTCCCATTTCTTCATCTTCAGCATCATCC
The DNA here is from genome assembly GCA_963921515.1 of Calotriton arnoldi. Classification (NCBI taxonomy): domain Eukaryota; kingdom Metazoa; phylum Chordata; class Amphibia; order Caudata; family Salamandridae; genus Calotriton; species Calotriton arnoldi. The sequence continues at coordinate 297,830 of CAWUFW010011324.1, forward strand.
GGGACTCGGAGCAATACTACCAAAGTTTCCCAAGCTCTTGCTGCGTCCAGTGTTTTCTCATTTCTCGTTCGTTTAGCTAATTGCATTCTGATTATTCCGTCACATTCTGCCCACTTAATAAATTCCTTCTTCCATCTGGCTATACTCGGTCCCTGCGGTGCTTTCCAACGCATAGTTATTTTTCTCTTAGCTAGTACTAAGCCCATATCTATGAATTTACTCGTGATTTTATTTTTAGGTGTGTGTGGAAACCAATGTAATAGGCAATAGCCCTGAGACGTCGCGACTTCTCTGTCAGTAACTTCCGCCAGCAGCCTTGTTACCTGTTCCCAGAAACTACCCAGGTGCTGGCAGGCCCAGAACAGGTGTTTGAAATCCGCCCCTTCCCTGTTACATTGCGGACAAGCTGCTGTTTGGGTTTCAAAATATTTATTGATCTTCTCTGGAGTAAGGTATGCCCTATGTAGGATATAAAATGCACTAGTTGGAATCTAGCGTTCCTGGTGCTCTTCCAAGCCCTCTACTATTTCCCCCCAAGCTTTTTCTGGAATAGCCTCGTCGATGTCCGCCTCCCACTTCAACCTTAGCTCTGTTAAGGGCTGTAATGTTTCTTGAGTAGTTCGCCTGTAGAGGCACGTTGACGCCTTGATGGTACCTGCCGCCAAAACCATATATTGGCATCCTAGTGACGTCCGCGGTTCAGTGAGCCCCTCTCTCCAATGCTTTCGTATAGCCGCAGTTAGGGCGGAATATAACACAAAGTCCCCCCTGGGTAAACCAACATGCAAAATCAAATATCACAATTTCAGCCTCAACACTCACTACCAGCCCGAGTGTTTATGCAATTGGTCGGAATGATGGATTCTTGCATCCTAATCGTTCCTTATACAAGACTCCAAATGCGTCCCCTACAAGAATGTTTAGCACGTCAGTGGAACCAGGCTCAAGGTCAATTGACCGATCTAGTGTTGGTGGATGGCCGCACCCATCGCTCTCTGCAATGGTGGAATACACAAAACCTTTCCAAGGGGCGGCCATTCATCGACCCGGTTCCACAAATAGTGCTGACAGCAGACTCATCGCTCACCGGTTGGGGAGCTCATCTTCGAAAACATACCATTCAGGGAATGTGGACTGTACAACAAAAACAACTCCACATAAACCATCTGGAACTACTAGCAGTTTTTCTAGCATTGAAAGCCTTTCAACTGCATCTACTAGGCAAAGCTGTCTTCTTTCGCACAGACAACTTGACAGCAATGTACTACATACAAAAACAGGGAGGGACACACTCTCTACAGCTTTCACAATTAGCTCAAAGCATCTGGAAATGGGTCATACCTCAAAAAATATATCTCCTTGCAGAACACCTCCCAGGAGTAAACAACCAGATTGCAGATATGCTCAGTCGTCAAAGACAACAGATCCACGAATGGGAACTACATCCTCAAGTTCTCCCCCCATTCTTCCAGATGTGGAGCTACCCAGAAATAGATCTGTTCGCCACACACCTCAACGCTAAATGCCCAAGCTTCGCATCCAGGTATCCACACCCATTGTCCAAAGGCAATGCGCTATGGATGAATTGGTCAGGGAGATTTGCGTACGCTTTTCCACCTCTCCCGCTAATTCCATTAGTGGTTCGGAAGCTCAAACAACATTCCCTGACACTGATCCTAGTTGCTCCCACATGGGCTCGACAACCATGGTTCACAACCCTGTTGGAACTATCAGTAGTTCCTCACCAAAAACTACACCTCTCCCCCAAGCTTCTCACTAAGAACCATGGAGAGATAAGACATCCAGATCCCAGTCATCTCAACATTGCGATCTGGCACCTGAAATCCTAGAGTTTGGCTAACTTAATCTTCCGCCAGACTGTATGAACGTCATTAAAGAGGCTAGACCCCCTACCACAAGAGCATGCTATGCAGCAAAGTGGAAACGATTTGTAATCTACTGTACAAACAATCAAATCAATCCACTAGATGCTTCAATCCAAAACATCATCTGTTAGCTGTTACACCTACAGCGTTCCAACTTAGCATATACATCTATACGCTTACACCTTGCTGCTATAGCCGCTTAACTACAAAACAGACAGCACTTGTCTTTGATTCGAGTGCCCGCTATCAAAGCTTTTATGGAAGGACTCAAAAGAATCATTCCTCCTAGACTTCCACCCTCTCCAGTGTGGAATCTTAATATAGTCCTTACAAGACTCATGGGACCACCATTTGAACCGTTGCACAAATGTGAACCACAGTTTTGCAGCGTGAATCTTTCTGGATTCACTATGCTGTGCATTATTCCGCGGTCTAGTGGTTGGGTCCGGAATCGTAGTCTCTTTTTTTTTTTTGGTGTAGCCCAGGTGGGCGATGACGCCCCACCATTTGGTGTCCTCCCGTGACGTCGGCGCGCTTCCTCCGGAAGCTCCCACCCGTGGGCGCCATCTTCAGATTCTTTTTTCCGCCGTTGGGTCTGGATCGTCGTGAAGAGCTCCAGAGTTGGAAGAGGAGAAAAGAAGAAAGAAAGAACCGAGAAAATTGGAGTTTCTTCATCACAAGACAAAGAATATACAACCGGGACGACGAAGTGGGTGAGAAGTAGAGAAAACTTCGACGTCTGACGGAGAATGCGCACACAGGGGGCTCCCTGAGCGCGGGAATGGACAAGACGCCATTCAAATTTTGCCGTAACTGCCACCACAAGTTCGCGCAGAAGGACCAGCATCCAGTCTGCAACCTCTGCCTACCGATCGACCATCAAAGTACCGACTGCAAAGCCTGCTCGGCATTCGCCCCCAAGACCCTCAGAGTGAGGGACAGACAGAGGAGAGCAAACTACAGCATGCAGGGCCAAGGGCCACCTCCATCACTGCGGGACCTGGGCCTCTCCAGCGGGGAAGAGGACAACATCGCCGAGGGACCAGAGGACTGCACGATCGTAGAGACCGATAACAAGTCGAGGAAGGAGGTAAGAGAGACGTCGACCCCTAAAACCCCGACAGACTCTCGAAAATCAGAGCCAAAGTCCCCGAAAGGAGCACTGGCGTCGAAGCAATCGACGACCACAGCTGCGTCCACGGACAAACAGCCCAGCGGATCCTTCGATAAGGACTCCCGGTCGGCGAAAGCTCTAGATGCACCCAGGTCGTCGAAGCACGGTTCCGAAAAGCCGCACTCGACGCCAAAGGGGAAAGAGCAGAAGGCAACTTCGACGTCAACATCCACGACCTCGAAGAGAATCGCCGAAACTCTCGACGCCGAACAAGCGGCAGAGATGGAGAGGAAGAAAAGAAGGCTCGAGGCTGAAATGATCAGTATCCTCCAAAGGAAGAAGGATTTCGACGAACGGATGAGTAGATACACCATCCCTTCGAAGCCCTCGACGGTTGTCGAAGCAGAAGCCCAGGGGGAGTTCGACGCCACCGATGTGCCGAAAACTCCCGAACCGTCGGAGCAACAGGACGAAGAGGGCCTGTATTATTACACTGAGGGCGATGACGACCAGCAGAGACACTTCGGCTCGACACCCTCTGAGGCTCAGGACCTGGATTGGCAGGATCTCGACGCCGAAAACCCAGAAGAGGCCGTGGAGACGTATCCGTCGAGGCGTTCGCCGCCGGACGACATTGGAATATACAATATGGTCGTCAGGAACGCTGCAGCAACCTATAGGGTGGAAATGGAGGAAGAAAAGCCCAAGGCCTGTTTCCTCCTGGAGACACTGCTGCCAACGCAAACTAGGAGCCAATTCCTTCTTATGCTCCAAAGTGTGCTAGACCAAGGCAGGGAAGCTTTCAAGGAGCCATCTACCTGCAGATCTGTCACCCCGAGGACAGAGAAAAAATACAAGCACTCTTCTAAAGATCCACCATATATCCAGAGATCTGTGCCGGCTGATTCAATCATAACTGCAACAGCCAGGAAGAGGGCCAACGTTCCCACAAACTCCGGACCGCCTCCAGACAAGGAGAGCAAGAGAATAGACCTCACAGGGAGGAAAATTGAGAGGAATGCGGCAATCCATTGGCGCATTGCCAACTCCAATGCCCTTATAAATAGGCATGCCTACCAGCATTGGGAAGAAGTTGGGCAGTTGCTCAAACTGCTCCCAACCGAACACCAGCAGAGAGCGGCGCACCTGGTGGAGGAGGGCAAGAATATGGCCAACACCTGCCTGAAGTCGGCCTTGGACGCAGCAGACACATCGAGCAGGCTGATGATCGGGGTAACTGAGAGGAGACATGCCTGGCTGAGGATCTCTGGGTTCAAGCCGGAAGTTCAGAACAGCATCCTGAACTTGCCCTTCAACGGGGAAAAGCTGTTCGGCACGCCCGTGGACGAGACGCTGACACAGCTCAAAAAAGATAACGAAACTGCAAGGTCCATGGGAGCACTGCAGTTCAGAGGGATGAGAAGGGGCACCCCCTCACGAAGACCGAATGGCAGAGGAGGGAACCAGCCGGGAACATCGCACCAGGCCTTCCAGCAAACATTTCAGGGAAGCAGCCAGGCGCAACAGGGTCAGCAGCAACAAATGTTGGCAGAACCAAAAGAGGGGCCAGTCCTTTCGAAGCCGACCAAACGGACGAGGTCAAACAAAGAGAGGCGGCCAGCAACCCGCCCCCAAGTGACTCCACAGTACCAAACGTGCCCGCACTCACAACATCCCTAGTGGCGCGGCACAACAAAAGACACAAACAACATTTACAAATCAACGATCATGTGACACCCGTAGGAGGCAGACTAAAACACTTCTTCCAGGAGTGGGAGAAGATAACCACCGACAAATGGATACTCAACATCATACAGTTTGGCTACTGCATAGAACTGGTAAGAAAGCCACCAAACAGGAGGCCAACAAACAAGACACGCTCAGCAGAAGAGCTATCACTACTGTGGCAGGAAGCACAAGAACTCCTCCACAAACAGGCTATAGAAAGGGTACCATACAGGGAAAGAAGCACGGGAGTCTACTCCAACTACTTCCTCGTACCAAAAGTAGACGAAACGTTAAGGCCCATACTGGACCTACGGTTCCTAAACAAATACATAAAGACTCAAAAGTTCAAGTCCTTACAGGAGGTTATTCCTCAGATAAGGAACGGGGATTTTATGTCCACAATAGACCTCAAGGATGCCTACCTACACATTCCCATGAACCAAAAACACAAACATCTACTGAGATTTACCATCAGCAAGACGCACTACCAGTTCACGGCCCTAGCCTTCGGCCTAAAATCCGCGCCAAGGGTCTTCACCAAATGCCTAGCTGCCGTAGCAGCGCATCTGCGGAGACAGGGAATACATGTATACCCCTACCTAGACGACTGGTTGGTGAAGGCGAACTCCTACAACCAATGCAAACTACGTGCTCAGCAGGTCACACAAACGCTGACAAAACTAGGCTTCTCCATACACAACGGGAAGTCGTCGCTAGAACCAGAACAAGTGAAGATCTTCCTGGGTGCAAAAATCGACACCATTCAGGGCAGAGTGTTCCCCAGCGAAAAGAGAACCTTCGCACTACTGAAGGAGACTCACCAATACCAGAAGGGGCAACGTCTGACAGTGAGGACGGTGAGCAAGCTCATGGGGATGATGGCGTCCTGCATACACCTAGTCCCCAATATTCGACTACACATGAGACCATTCCAGGAATGGCTGCAACAGCAGTGGTCACAGGCAACAGGGAGTTGGGAAGATCTAGTGGTTGTAACGCGCGCAGTGCAGGAAGAGATTGCATGGTGGAACAAGGACAACATAACAAGGGGAAAGCCATTCACACCACCAACTCCAACAGTGACCATCACAACGGACGCATCCCAAATGGGGTGGGGAGCGCACATGAACCTGCTCAAAGTAAGGGGTTTATGGACACAAACAGATGCCATCAAACACATCAACTACCTAGAACTCAAGACCGTGTTCCTTGCACTAAAAGCGTTCCAGAAACAGCTGTACGGGCAAAGGGGGTTAGTACAAACAGACAACACCACAACGATGTTCTACATCAACAAACAGGGAGGAACACAGTCAGTGGCGCTGTCAGATCTAGCGCAACAGATATGGAAATGGGCAATTCCATTACAAATAGACCTCCTGGCAATACATCTGCCAGGAAAGGACAATGTGGAAGCAGACAGACTGAGCAGACAGACGTCAATCTCACACGAGTGGGAGCTCAACCCGCAGGAGATGCAAGCACTATTCAAGAAGTGGGGGACGCCACAACTGGACCTGTTTGCAACACACCAGAATGCAAAATGCCAATACTTCGCATCCAGGCAGCCAGGACATCAATCCCAGGGAAATGCCCTATGGATGAGCTGGTCAAAGACATTTGCCTACGCTTTTCCACCGAGCCCGCTAATACACAAGGTGTTCAGCAAGTGCAGAACAAGCAACATGACGCTAATTATAGTGGCACCACAGTGGGCCAGGCCGTCCTGGTTCTCACAGATCGTGGAAATGGCACAGGGACCGCCACACAAGTTCCCAAAAAGAAGAGTCCTGCTCTCGATGCAAAACGGAAGGGTACTCCATCCAGAACCAGAGAGCCTCAGCCTAGCAGCGTGGCTCCTGAAGACCTAGAGTTCGCCCACCTCAAGCTTCCGCAAAGCACGCTGGCAGTACTGCGGGAAGCGAGGAGGCCCACCACACGGAAATGCTATGCAGCAAAATGGAAGAGATTCACTGAATGGTGCATCAAGGAAAAGCTCCACAGTAGAATCACCAGAGAATCAACAGTGCTAAAATACTTAACACACTTACTAAAGAGTAACCTGAGCTGCACATCGCTAAGGGTGCACCTGGCAGCAATAGTAGCCTATACAAGAGGAGAAACAGGGAAAAGCTTCTTTACATCTCAAGTGGTAAAAAGATACCTGGAAGGAGCCAAGAGAATAGCCCCACCAAATAGGATGCCGCCGCCGGCATGGAACCTCAATGTGGTTCTAACACAGCTTATGAAAGCACCGTTCGAACCCATTCACAAGGCATCGCTTCATATGCTCACAATAAAGACGGCCTTCCTGGTAGCGATTACCTCGCTACGCAGGGTGAGCGAATTGCAGGCACTGACACTACAAGAACCCTACATTCAGATTCACAATGACAGGGTGGTAATGAGGACGGACCCACACTTCATGCCAAAGGTGGTGTCCAAGTTCCATATAAGCCAAACAATACAAATTCCCAGTTTCTTCCAAAAACCATCCACCAGCGCAGAAAGGGCGCTGCACACTCTGGACGCCAGAAGAGCAGTAATGCATTACATCGAAAGGACTAAGGATTGTAGAAAGACAAAGCAATTCTTTGTGTCCTTCGCAAGCAGTTTCCTGGGCAGACCAGTGACTAAGAATACCATCGCGCGATGGATCGCACAGACAATTCAATACTGCCACAAACAGGCAGGCCAAGAGCTACAAGGAGCAGCTCAGGCTCACTCAACCAGGAAAAAGGGAGCAACAATCGCCTTCCTGGCGAACACACCTATCCAAGACATTTGCCTGGCGGCAACATGTGCTTCAGTGCACACGTTCACTAAGCACTACTGTGTGGATATACAGATGAACAAAGAAGCACAAGTAGGTCAAAAGGTGCTTCAACATATATTCAACAACCAACGCTCCTCTTCCACCCAGCCGCCACAAACATAGCAAACCGCAACAAAGTCTATGCACAGCATAGTGAATCCAGAAAGATTCACGCTGCAAAACGAATAGTTTCTTACCTGTCGGTGTAGTTTGGCAGCTTGAAGACTTTCTGGATTCACTAGCGAACCCACCCGCCTCCGCCAGAAAGATGAGACAGGAGGAAGATGGGACTAACAAATGGGAAAACACCTTCAAAAGGTAAAAGGATAAACAAGACAAACACAAGACAAGAAAAAAAGAATCCGAAGATGGCGCCCAAGGGTGGGAGCTTCTGGAGGAAGCGCGCCGACGTCACAGGAGGACACCAAATGGTGGGGCGTCAACGCCCACCTGGGCTACACCAAAAAAAAAAAAAAAAAGAGAGAAAAGAGACTACGATTCCGGACCCAACCACTAGACCGCAGAATAATGCACAGCATAGTGAATCCAGAAAGTCTTCAAGCTGCAAAACTACACCGACAGGTAAGAAACTATTAGTTTCTCACCTGGTAGGTAGCCTTCCTTATAGCCATCACATCTCTTAGAAGAGTGGGTGAGCTCCAGGCACTAACTATACAAGAACCATTTTTACAAATACACCAAAACAAAGTGGTTCCTAGGACTAATCCCACATTTTTACCAAAAGTCGTTTCTGCCTTTCATATCAACCAGTCTGTTGAGTTACCTGTATTCTTCCCTCAAACAGATTCGGTGGCAGAGTGTGCTCTTCACACATTAGATGTAAAAAGAGCCATACTATATTACATTGAAAGAACTAAACCTTTTAGGAAAACTAAACAACTTTTTGTTGCTTTCGCACCACCGCATAGAGGCAGTCCCATATCAAATGCAGGTATTGCACGGTGGATAGTTAAGTGCATTCAAATATGCTATGTTAAGGCTAAGCGCACATTGACAATTCCCTCTAGAGCGCACTCTATACGCAAACTAGGGGCTTCTATGGCATTCTTAGGTAACATACCCCTAGATGACATCTGCAAGGCTGAAACATGGTTTACACCACACACATTCACAAAGCACTATTGTGTAGATGTGTTAGCAAGACAGCAAGCTAGTGTGGGCCAGGCAGTTTTACGAACACTATTTCAAACGACTGCAACAGCTACAGGTTAGCCACCGCTTGGGAGATAACTGCTGTATAGTCTATGCTAAAGCATATGTTCTACAGCTCATATGCCTCGAACTGAAACTTCTACTTACCCAGTATGCATCTGTTCTTGGCATATAGCATTTATGCCCCCTCCCTGTTGTTCCAAGAATTACAGGCAGTATGCTAGTGCCAAAATGTTACCACAGGTGACTCCATGTACCATGGGTGCCCCCATATTTCAGAAAACTACCAACGGCCAGCACTGTATCATGCATGCCCCTTGCAACACCGTCCTCTCTTATGCCAAGAATTACCTCCAATATATATGCATCTGTGTTTTTCCATAGGTACCTCCACATGCCAAAAGTACCTATAGGAATGCGAAGGCTTGAACATAGCCATCGGTAACACCCCAACACATATATGCCATGGGTGCCGTTCCCCATAAGCCAAACATTACCTCCTGCATGCAAGGCCCAGCAGCACACTTGCAACCGTAGCAAACTGATGTGCAAACACACACTCCCAAATACTCATACTTGTGCTCACAAATTCTCACTCAAGCACACTCCTACACATGCAGTCATGCACTCACAAACTCACATTCTCGTGCCCACTCACACATTGTCACTCACATTCCCTCTTTTATGATCTCATTGTGTGGTATTAGAAAAGCTTGCACTCAAGCTGTCATTCATATACTTATCTTGCCTGCTAGTAAAGCTTGGCAAAACATTTCCTCCATATATAAACATCAACACTCCTCTGAAACAAGGGAGCTTGCTAGAATTTTACTACATACTGCAATGAAAGACACCATGGGGTGTGGGCCCAATATCCTAGTTCCATCTGCAATCCCACTCCTTATGTGCTCATGCTGTGTACCAGCAGCAGCAACTGAATGTGTTGGAATTGTGAAATTGAACTGCTGGTGCCACTATTTCGGAGAACAACCCAGGCTTGGTGTGCTTTCATCCCTGAATATTGCAGAGTCTCGAGCCCCAGTACCCCCACAGGAGTTGGGCTGTTGTGTTGACGGTAAGAATGAGTTGACCGTGATCCACTAACTCTTACGTTTCTGAAATTGTTGGTAGTGGTCACTGAGAGTCTCTGTGTCAGGTGCTCACTCGTTAACATACCTCATGGACTCTCATTCACTGTGGCCATCTGTTGTGAGTAGGCTGGTGCTTCTGTTGCTGGAGTCGTCCTGTGATCTGTTCAGATGGAATGTAATGGTACTGCTTTATCCAAGCAAATCAATGTGATCTGCAGGACTGCGGTCATCCACGACTACGTAACTAAAGATCTAAGACCTCATAAATTACATTTAAAATAAAATATCTAGAGCAACTGGAACGTGAAAATAAATTAAATCAAAAGTATTGGCACTCCACAGTGATGTTGCCCCCTACGGGCGCTCCTGGTTTCCTTGATGGGACAGGCTGTGCTCCTCAAGATGATGATGTCCCTCCCCTGACTGCTGTACGTCCTTCAAAATACCCCCTACAGGGTGCTGCCCGAGTTCTTGCGCAAGCTCCTGTGGGATGGGGGTAGTTCACGTATTTCCCTCTGTAAGTTACAACAAGGGATATATGAGGGTGGGCTTGCAGTCCATGAATTAAGGGCCTGCTATCGGACAGCCCAATTGACCGTAATCAATGATTCTGTGTTCATAGCTACGGAGGAACTGGCATTCCAAATAGACGGAGCGGCTATGGGGAAATGCAGATACTCATCGATCTTCAAGAAACTGGAGAACTTGCTGCCGATTTTCATAGACAGTGGTGAGTGTCTAAAGAGGCCACCATATTTCTGGGATGGGAGGGCAAACTTACTGACAAGACTCCGCTGTGCGACAGCAATATGTTGAGATAAGTTAGGAACCTGAAGGGTTTTCACAAATGAGGGCTGCTAGATATCGCGCACTTAGGAGACGTCTAGAGAGGGGGTGCGTTGCTGAAGTCTGAGGACCTACAGACTGAATACGAGATGAGGGATTTGGAAAGACTTAGGCACTTTCAGTTAGGTCACGCGCTGCAATGTCATATTCTGACGGGATTACACTTACCTTAATCAACCCCATTAGAGGACTGACTGTTAATGAATCCCATGCCAGACAAAGCGATCTCCCCGACCTATAGAAAATGAATGAATAACTCCCCAGATCACTTAAGGTCCCTGTGAGAGGCGTGTGAGGGGGACGTTGGACTTATCGAAGATGGCGATTGGGTGGAGGTTGTACAGAGTCCTAGGGAGGTTGCGATACGTGCCTGCTTTCGATTAATACAATTGAGGTTACTCCACAGATCATATAACTCCAGAACACTTTTACACCGCCTGGGGCGATGCGACATAGCCTTGTGCATGACGGGATGTGGTATGGTGGGTTCCTTCTTTCATATCCTTTGGTACTTCCCCATGATCAAGCAATACTGGAAGGCGATGTTCCATGTTATGACCTAAGTCACGGGTCTCACTGTCCCACTGGAGGTTATTTGGCATGTGTTTTACATTACGGGCAACTAGTTATGGCCCAAATATCAGAGATCTGGCTAATGTTAGCGGCGTGGGGGGGCTAAGAGAAACATCGCAAAAGCATGGGGCGTGATGGACCCTCGATTGTGCATGACTGGGAGGTTGATCTGGATTGGTGCCAAGGGGCGGAACAGGTGGTCTACCAAAGTCGGAGTTGTCCAGGAAAATACAAAAAGGTTTGGAAACAATGGTGCGACTATAGGGGACTGTGATATGTTGCTATTGGTAGGTTGGGGGGTACTGGTGGACTAGGTGTTGGATTAATGATGATTGGATCTACTCGAAGTCAGAATTTAAAAAAAACTGTGGTGTACAATCTTGGTTGGTATCAACTGTTTTTGTAATGCCATGGTGCCTCTTTGTGATGCTTCAAACTATTCGTACAAGATTGCATCTACTTTTTTACATTGAGCAATTGTTAAATAAAAGGATTTACAAAAAAAAAAAGTAATGGCACAACGATGATTATTGCCACTTCCGTTACTAATGGGATAAAATCACACACAAACTGCAAGAGTATACTGGTACCAACTTGACTGTTGTATCGTGCGCTGTGCTTAGTATACTGAGATAACCTCACAAATGAACAGACGTCATGTGCCATTACCACCTCTACTGTTGTCTTGTGCATGGCCCATAGATTACTCAGGAGATTACATCAAACAACCCTATGGATTTACAATTTGATTCTCTTGTGGTCTTGTATACTGTACTTAGTTTACTGACGTGATGGCATCTCACTTGAAATGAACTGCAGGGATGTTCTTTCACTGGATCTACAGCTGCCTTCTGTATGTCAGGGATTTTTGCATTGCACAAGAACTGTGTGGAATTAGGTTCACAATCCTACTTGCTGTTTGTGGTGGAAACAGGTGTGAAACCTATGGATGAACCTGGAAAATTATGCACTTCTGAAAACTACATTCTTAACACAGAAAAAGGTCGTATATGTAGATTGCTCATGGTTTTCCCAAAAAACACTAATCACTGAAATAAAAGTCAATGATAATAAGGTGGACAACAGAAAAATTGGTCACAACGTTTTCATCTGTAATGTTTTCCCCTGATTGCCGATATATATACAAATGGGACATACACTTATGTCTGTCACACCATTCTGGCATTAAGGATAGGTAGAGTTCATTGATTGTCCAAAAGCGCACAATACCCAGAGCCAACAACCCAGTTACCCCTTGTAATGATTTTTCATTGTGTACTGAGCTTGCAGCAATTCATGCGGTAAAATCTAAGGATTGAAAAATGTCAATGAAGGAAACCTATGTATATTTTAAATGTGCACCAGATGCTGGGTTTAGGAATAGTGGACATATCTGAATTTGGGGGTATCCATACTATCACTTGATTCAGAGGACAATTTGCAGAATATGATCTTTATTGCACACTGGCTTACATTTGTAAGCAAATGATGGAGAGAAATTCAATTCATAATTATAGATTTATGCTACTCCGTGTTCGCCCACTTCTCCTGATAAAAACGCTAACCTAATTGTGAGGCTCAGCTTAGCGTCTGCAACAGAAAAAAATACAACCAGATACCATACATAGTCAATATGATTTTCCCTGTCTTGCTTAGAGGTGCCCTTCCCTTCAACAGCACTTGGCTGGGAGCCCTGTTGAGACCATGTCAGTAACATCCAAAGGGTTTTAAAAAAAAAGCATTTCAAGATGACTGGCATGCATGCAGAAGTATATATGGCGGCCAACTCGTTTATTTTTTCTATTGCTTTAGTATGTGTACACACATCTGCTGGCAGCCCTTTTTTATAAAAATTATTTTAATTCCAATATGGCTGCCTCTTTTTGAAAAAACTCACATTGGCAAAGCCAGTAGGTGTTACAGGCAAGATCTGTTGGCTGTGCTACTACTTGTTTGTAGTCTATATCCCAAAATGCAATATGTTGAGAGGGAGCTAGCACGTTCTTTTGACCTTATACGAATACATGTTAACATTTATTGCTCGAGAGACCCCTATGCAGTTTTTAAATAGAAGGCCTGGAGTTCTGTGGCATATTGATGGAAACAGAAGAATATTATGTATTTACTTTGTAAAGGCTTGATGGAATGTGTATGATGAAGCAGAGAGTTGTTTCATTTTGAGTTGAGATGGATAGCATTCTTTAAAAAAATTCTAGGAAGCATAGTAGTAAATAAGGGTGGGTGGTTATCTGGTGTTTGGATTCTTGGAGCATCTTTGTGGGCAGATTATTGTGCCTGATAAATATCGACGCCACAGGGTGAGTATTTGCCGCGTGCAGTAAAGACCTGCTTTTTTTCATGTTTTGCTTTAGAAAATATCATATCATGTGGAATTCTGTGCTTATCATACTGAGTTAGTCGTGTATTGATATTCATATTTACTGGGCATATTCACCATTGTATATTTATGCAGATTAAATCGGGGGGAAATTGCGAGGTGGTGTGGGGTGCGTGAATGACAGTGAAACTAGTGGCATAGCAAGGGGGCAGGGAGTGGTCCGCCCCGGGCGGCACAAATTTTTCCATGCGTTTGCAGCGGGGCGGCAATCGCGGGAAAATGGGCAGCACCCAAAACACCCACCCCCCGCTCTTACGGCCGCCGCAGCGGCAAAGTGGCTAGCTACGCCACTGAGCGAAACTCGGATCAAGTGTGGTAATGAAAGTATAAAAACATACTTGACACTCATGATTGGCGCCTTAGAGTGCTCCATTATTGACAGTTATTTTCTAGTTTGCTAGGGGTTTTTCTCTCAGTACAATGTTTTTAGGTCTCTGCTATGCAGCGCGCATGCGCTGCATAGGAGGAGACCTTTAGGAATCGATTTTGCTTTTTCTGCCAAAAACGTGCACGCTTTGCATTGCTTTCAATGGCAATGCGTGCACGTTTGGCGATTCCCTTGCGGGAGCGAGCTTTGGCAACATCTGTTTGTAATTAACTTTCAAACAGATGGTGCCCCTTCTCGCTCCCGCAAGGGAAACGCTGTGTGTGCTCTCGGCCGCACTCCCTCCACCCCTCCCACTGTAGTCCGTGTCACTTAGCTCGTGCTTCAAAAGCTTATGCTTTTGCCAGCTAGCTCGTTAGCAGCTTTCCTATCGCTGCTTTTAAAATTCCAGTATTTTTTTTCTAGCTCCTCTTGCGGCGAACCAACAAGCTCACTCGAAATGCCCAGAACGTGTACTTGTTGCTGGGAAGACATCTTGGCGGGTAAACGCGCCTGAAGCTGTGATGTGTGCGTGCCTGGATATCTCTTTGCCAGTTAGACGTTTCATCCATAAAGGTTCAGAATATTGAGTCCGAGTGCGAGATGAGTGCGTATCTTCAGATGCCGCCTCGGGCACAAACAGCCAGCATTGCCGAGCCGCTGGCAGACTTTCTGCCCTGAAACCTCCCTCCGGCTCTAGGATCGACACATTCGACCCCTAAACCCATAGTTGTGTATTTCCCCTCCTTCCCAATGACCCCCCCCCCCAAATCACACACTGCTCTACACCACAGTATGAGGTCATGCCTACACGCTTCCACATCATGCCTCCCAGGGCGTCTGAAGCGCTTCGATGCCATCAAACAAGCGCTGCTCTGACTGCACTCCCGTTACTTACAGCACTACGAAATGCAGCCTCTCTGTAGCACGCGCTATAATTATCACTCAACTAGAAATGCACGGGCTGAGTGAGCCACGTTGACATGCAAGGGAGTTTGTTTACAGCTGCAGAGAGGAGCGCGGTGGAGAGGGGGGCTTGGGAGCGCCTGTCGGACTGCGCCAGGTTTGCGCTTGTATCTTGAAGGGGCTCGCCCGCCTCCCGCTTTCTCTCTTTCTACTCTTTCTTTCTCTCTCCCCACGTGCTCTTTCTCTCCCTGCTCGTTCTTGCTCGCTCTCTTGCTGCTCTTGCTCGCTCTTTCTCAATCTTTTTCTCTATCTTTCTCTCTCTCTCTTTTTCTTTCTCTCTCTCGCTCTCCCTTTCGCTCTCTCCTCTCCCTTTCGCTCTCTCCTCTCCCTTTCGCTCTCTCCTCTCCCTTTCGCTCTCTCCTCTCCCTTTCGCTCTCTCCTCTCCCTTTCGCTCTCTCCTCTCCCTTTCGCTCTCTGCTCTCCCTTTCCCGTCCGCTCTCTGCGTCCGCTCTCTGCTCTCCCTTTCCCGTCCGCTCTCTGCTCTCCCTTTCCCGTCCACTCTCTGCTCTCCCTTTCCCGTCTGCTCTCCCTTCCCCGTCCGTTCTCTGCTCTAGTGTAAAACAGCATATCACACTTCATGTGTCTCACTCGGCGGAGGTTTAAAATCCAGCGAGTGGGGCCCCGCATAAGAAGACATGCAACAAGGCTTTGCACAGCTCCCAACAGGTTTGCAACTGGAATCCTGAAGCAGCAATACCAGCAGATTTTGTTTGAACCCTACTGAAAGGGCTGGGGTGGTACGGAGGCCGGCGAGGGACAGCAGACCCCCGCCCCTGCAGTCACAGTCTAAATTCAAGGCATGTGATACACGAGGCTTTAATGCGGAGTTAATGCCCTACTCTTGCTGCTTTATTGATTTGTCTTTTAGCTAAATCCACTTGAATTATGCGGCTAATGACAAAATTATATGGCGGGGTTGACTTGCTACATCAGGAGGGAGGACAGCAATCTGGTCACCCAACATTGAGACTACAAAGACCTTTAAGAATCGCGTTCCCATACAAAGATGGCCGCTATCTTTTGATAGAGCATTTATCCAGACAACATGCTACGTATAATGTTGTTGTTTGTCTTTTGATTTCCGTGGCACTGTCATTAATTGTTGCTCTACAAATGTTGCTTTGCTTGTAAACCTGCGGTAAATGTAACAATCAGCGCGTTTAACGTTGACAAGGCAGTATCCTCACTGTGCGATGGGCCATGAAAAGATAAGAAGTGTCTCTGTTTCCCTTTTGATTTGAAGCATGACTTCTTCTTCCCGCAGGCAGACCAATCAGATGGGCAGCCTGTCTCCACCAATGAGAGCAAGGATTGCAGCTAACACAGCGTGCCCCCCGCCCCCCATTGCATATCAGGATGCAATGACAGAAGCAGCAAAATACAAGTCCGGTGGCACACTATGCCAAGCACACATTTTTCGCTTACGTGTTTTTAAGCCACGCCCTTAATTACATTGGCCACGCCCCTTTGAGAGACCCCCCAGTTTTTTCATCCCACTTAATAGGTCTCGCTTTTGGGACCTTATTAGTATTTAGTTATGCAGCACGATATCCCAACATCAACTATTGCATGGCTAAATACTTATAAGGTCCCAAAGGCGAGACCTATTGGCTATGCCAATGCTTGTTTAAATAATTGCGCTTGATTAGAACACAGGAAGACTGCTAAACTGTATGTCGCATTACTTTTCCAAAACTCATTCTGTCTTTGTTTCTTCTTCCAGCAAAACTGTGTTATCTAAAGTGGACAACATTTTGGTGAGTAGTGCTTGTCTAATTAGTATTTGTTTACATTTATGGTCCTATTTAAAACCACTTATTTTTGATGTTTAGATCCTGCCCAATTACTTACATAAGTGATGTATTATTTCTGAAATCTACATTTTAATAGTTACTTGTTGCAGCATATTCTACTCTAAAATTATCCATGGTTTTGAGACTGGATCCGAAAAGTTTTAGCACTTTGCAAAATCATTGCTAGATGGTGTTGCAGTAAGGTACATCTCGCAGGGACATTGCAGGTCCATAAAGTTACCGCTAGTGATGTCTGTTCAATTTTTATGCATGCCTCAGTCACTGGAATCTGAAACCAGACAGTGGGTTGTTTGGTTTTTTCACCTGATATATTCAGCATGTGTGTGTGTATGTATGTATGGATATATGTGTGCCCCCTGAATATCGAAGTCAGAATATCGTGGAATGGAAATATCGGGTACAAAATATGAAAATTAACTATTAAAAGGCAAGTGTAGATTTTCTATACCGAGTGCCACATATATGTACCTTGACAATATATATATCTTCAAGGTGCGTAGATGTGTAGTTAGAAATAGTACATCTATAATTCTTGTATATGCACTTAGCTTGCAATATTTTGTTCGTCAGTAATTTTTTGTCCTCCATAGTCTTGTATCACAATATTTTTATGTTCGATATTTAGTAATAAATATATATATATATATATATATATATATATATATATATAAACACACAATTTATTACTAAATATCGAACATAAAAATATTGTGCTACAAGACTATGGAGGACAAAAAATTACTGATGAACAAAATATTGCAATTATACACATTATATATATATATACAAAATATATACAAATATATACAAAATATTGCAATTATACACATTATATATATATATATATATATAAAAACACACAATATATTATCTACTGGCGGTCGCCAGTAGATAGTTAGTTACAACCTATTATCCATAGGAAATCCGCGACATTCTATTTGAAATAACTCTCTTGCCGGTTGACGTATCTTCGCAAAATGTTCAAACTTTGTGGGGCGCTCCGGTCCGCTCCTACCCTGAAAGTCTCAAGGGGATTCGTCAAGCGGGGGCCAAGAAAAAAGGGGGGTCCCAAAACGCGTTTTCCCCATGCAATTTTCCATAGGAAACTTTAGACACGGCTACAGCCCGAACTGCTGAACGGAATTACACCAAATTTGGCAAAGAGGTAGTTCTTGGTTCAGAAAGAACCCTTTTGTTAAATGGTGTAAATCCGTTCAGTAGTTGCTGAGAAAATCAAAAGTAAAAGTATAGATATATCTATGGCCGCGTCGGATTCGCGCACCCTCCCGATCACGAGCTGCATGCTAATTGGCTGTCAACACTCCAAATCAGGAAGTGTTGGCAGCCATTTTGTCCCTCGGTAGAACCGAGGGACAGAAACAAGTGCGCAAAGCGCACAAAGGGGGCAGGGTAGAAACACCCTGACCCCCTAGGTCTGCTCAGGGGGTCCCACAAGGACCCCCTGGGCAAAAAAAAAATTTTTTTTTTTTTTAAAAATCGGCAGGATGCGCTCACAGAGCGCGAATCCTGCCGAAAAAATCGAGCGCGGTCTCCGCGCTCGATGTTACTGGCCCCCGGGTGGGCCAAGTCCCGGGGGCATGCTGGGGGGGGGCCTCTAAGGGCCCCCCAAGCCCCGGGGACCACCACCCCCCGGGGCTTTATGTATAATGGTGCGGGAGGGCTCTGAGCCCTCCCGCAGCCCCGGGGACCGCCACCTCCCCGGGGCTTCTTTTTTTATTTTTGAAAAACCTGTGTGGGGGGCTCCAGCCCCCCCACACGCCCCGGGGACCACCACCTCCCCGGGGCACTAAGAAAAATTACAATGGGGGTCCGTTTTGGACCCCCAAGCCCCAGGGGCTTTCAAAATGTAAGGAGGGGGCCGCGCGGCCCCCTCCTGGAGCCTGTGGTGGCCCTGGGGACCGCCACCCCCAGGGCCGGCTCCTGCAGTGTCCCGGGGTGCCTACCCCCGGGACACTGCTGTTTGCAATGACAGGACGGGAGCCTCGCGGCTCCCGTCCTGTCATTGCAAACTGCTTTGGATATTGGAAGAGAGAGCAGGAAACCTGCTCTCTCTTCCAATATCCAAAGCTGATTGCTTTTCCACATGGGGAGCAGCATGTTAGCTGCTCCCCATGTGTAAAAGCAATGCCGGCTCCCGTAGGACACGGGGAGCCGGCGGGACTGTGGGGGGTTTGGGGACCCCCCCACAGTCCCCAACGAGAGGCCAGGCCCCGGGGGATGGGGTCCCCGGGGCCATAAGTGGCCACGGAGGGGGGCCACGCAGCCCCCCTCCCCAAAGGTAAAAAAAGTTTAAAAAAAAAAAAAGTGCAAGGCCGGCCCCGGGGGATGGGGTCCCCGGGGCCTTAAATGGCCTGAGGAGGGGGGCCACGCAGCCCCCCTCCAAATAAAAAAAAAAGAGGCCATGCCCCGGGGGATGGGGTCCCCGGGGCCAATACAGGCCCAGGGAAGGGGGGCCACGCGGCCCCCTTCCCGTTTTTTTTTTTTAATTTTAATTTAAAAAAAAGGGGTAAGGCCCTGGGGGATGGGGTCCCCAGGGCCTAAAAATAGGAAAAAGGAAGGCGCGTTTGCAGAGGGGAACGAATTCCCCTTGAATACTGGGGGTCCCTGGGGCCAACTAGCCCACCAGGAACCTCCAGTATGCGCCAGGGGCTGCCTTGCAGAGAGGTGTACAGAGGCCACGCCCTTTTACACCTCTCTGCAACGCAGCTCTGTGGTGCTTTTTGGAGGTATATGGTGGGCTAGTTGCACCCCAGGGACCCTCAGGATTCAAGGGAGTTAATCCCCGACTTAAAACGCGCCACGGGGCGCGTTTGCACAGTGGTGAAGGGAGGGGGCGGGGCTTCAGGTGACATGTGTGCAAACAGGCCCCGTGGCTCATTTTAAGATGGGGAATTAAATCCCTTCAATCCTGAGGGTCCCTGGGGGCCAACTAGCCCAACAGGTACGTCCAGAAAGCGCCACAGAGCTGCGTTGCAGAGAGGTGTAAAAAGGGGTGTGGCCTCTGTACATGTCTCTGCAACGCAGCCCCCTGGCGCATACTGGAGGTTCCTGGTGGGCTAGTTGGCCCGTAGGGACCCTCATGATTCAAGGGGACTTAATCCCCCAACTTAAAACGCGCCACGGGCGCGTTTGCACAGATGTCACCTCAGGCCCCGCCCCTCCCTTCACCATTGTGCAAATATTCCTCTAAAATCAGCCGAAATACAAATTCTGATTTACTCACCTGTTATCAGGAGAGACCTCAGTGCTGCATCTTTCAGCCCAGTACTAATCCTGAAAAGTAATTTTAACCGTACTTACCAGTAACTTGAATTTCCTTCCATAGGCTAACATTGACTGGTTTCACTTGGAAATTCTTCTAAGTCTGGAGTTTTGGAACTTTAAAATATTCCTCTAAAATCAGCCGAAATACGAATTCCGATTTACTCACCTGTTATCAGGAGAGACCTCAGTGCTGTATCTTTCAGCCCAGTACTGGTCCTGAAAAGTAATTTTAACCGTACTTACCAGTAACTTGAATTTCCTTCCATAGGCTAACATTGACTGGTTTCACTTGGAAATTCTTCTAAGTGTGGAGTTTTGGAACTTTAAAATATTCCTCTAAAATCAGCCGAAATACGAATTCCGATTTACTCACCTGTTATCAGGAGAGACCTCAGTGCTGCATCTTTCAGCCCAGTACTGATCCTCAAAAGTAATTTTAACCGTACTTACCAGTAACTTATATTTTCTTCCATAGGAATCCATTGTCTGGTTTTCAGCAGAAAAGTTTCAAAGTGTCGATTTTCACAAACTACAAATATTCCTTAAAAATCGCCTGTATGACTTAAACGCATTCTTTCAACTGTTTACAGGAGATGCACCAGTGCTGGATCCAGGATCCAACACTGAGTAAGAAAAAGTAACGATAACAGTTTTTACCTGCTAAGTGAATTTCCTTCCATAGGATAACATTGGTGATTCTATGAGAAAAAGTTTCTAAGTGTCAACTTTTAAAATACAATAATATTCCTTAAAAATCACGACTGTAACCAAAACGCTTTTACTCAACTGTTTACAGGAGATGTACCAGGACTGAATCTAGGATACAGTCCTGTGGTTAGAAAAGTAATCCATAAAGTAACTAATTGCATTTAACTAGAAATTCACATTGAGCTCAATGTTGCATTGTGTTTGAAAATGTGGTGCCCATTGCAACAACTGTAACTACTGTACTTAAGTCTATTGCCTATGTGCAAAGTATTTAAACTAAAGTAATTCATTCTGAGAAAGTATTTTTTGTAATGTAATGTAGAATGTAATTACAATGTAATTTAAAAAAAATATGTAAAAAAAAAAAATCTAAAAATGTAATAAATCAGTATGAAAAAAATTAATATAACAATTAATACATTTAAAAATTGTCATTTACAAAACCTTTGAAATTCACTGAAAAAACCGTAGGTTTCAGACATGTTATAGTTAGGAATTAGCATTTAAAAAACCTTTGAAATTCACTGAAAAAACCATAGGTTTCAGATAAGTTATAGTTAGAAATTAGCATTTAAAAACCTTTGAAATTCACTGAAAAAACCATAGGTTTTAGGGACAGTTATAGTTAGTTGGACATTGCACTCGTACAAAACCCGTGAAATTCCCCCGTTATAGTTAGTTCAGCTAACTATAACTCGCGCCCCGCAATGCACTGCTGATGACGTCACATATTACATCACTCATGACATGGTCAGTGACATCACTGATGACATCACTGATGACATCTCAAATGACATCACTGATGACATCATCCACGTGATAATCTGATGCACCTCCTCACACCCTAATATAACCTTTGATACACCCAATCTAAATTACAGACTGCCATTCGCAAAACCATAGACACTCCAACACCAATAACTACATACCCACTCACTGATTCTTAGGTCTACACACACACATCCACTCACTCACCCGTACAGTCACTCATACTTATGGTCACTCAGTACAGGACAATCATATGCACTCTTACTCCTATATAGACACTCAAACACCGCCACTCATCCATAGAGGTACTCACACACCTAGTCAGCCATGCAAATAATTAAACACACTGCCATTTACTCACCTATACAGTTATACACACACCAGCTCACTTAATCATACAAATACTAGCACATTGTTACGCTCTTATACAATCACTGATACAAGCACACACTCATCCATACAGCCACTATCACAATCACTCACTCTCGCTTATAGCTATTTATATACTCCAATACACATATATACTGCCTTTCACATATGTAGTTACTCACACATGTACCACTGGGACATACATTCACTCACTAACACACTCTTACACACACTTACCCACCCATACAGTCCATCACAGATGCACTCTTGAAACCATCCACCCAGTGAATCACCCACTCACACATCTATGCACAGTCGCACACACCCCAGCCACACAAACACTCAGGCACCCATACAGATACTCAGACAACAAATCAATAACTCATATAGACACTCATGTAGCTATTCACAAACCCATGCAGCCACTTACACAGCAACAGACAGACGGATACAGACATTCACCCAGTTTAGTCACTAACCCATGCATTCAGTAAGATACGTTAAATCACTCACTTATAGAGTCAGTCACGCACCTACTAAATCATCCATACAGACACTTACACACCCACTCATTCTTCAATACGCCTTTCCCTATATATATTAAACATATTTAAACTTTACAGAAACACACAGTCACTGCATGATGTCATTTGAGATGTCATCAGTGATGTCATCAGTGATGTCACTGACCATGTCATGAGTGATGTAATATGTGACGTCATCAGCAGTGCATTGCGGGGCGCGAGTTATAGTTAGCTGAACTAACTATAACGGGGAATTTCACGGGTTTTGTACGAGTGCAATGTCCAACTAACTATAACTGTCCCTAAAACCTATGGTTTTTTCAGTGAATATATATATATATGTGTGTGTGATAATTCAGTTTCCCATTTAAAAACTTTGTTAAAATGCAGTTATGGTTACAAACTAAAATCTAAAAATCCCCGTAATTAACCTATTTTTTTTTAATCGATCAGTTAGGTTTGTTTCAGCTTTAAGCCTTACAACAAATAAGAACAATTAATTAATATGTCAATACGTAATACATAAAACGTGTAAAAAACGGTTGAACAAGCAGGTTGTCAAGCTATTACACATAAGCACTAGTACTTATATGATCAGCAACTACAAATCAACATCCTTGTAAACGATGCATATGCATAAGAGTATAAAGAGACACAAGCAGCAAAGGAAGGCCCCATAATAGATGCTCCAGATAAAAACAATTAATTGGTACTTTAAAGCATAAATACATAAAAACTTGTGAGATGCGCTCGAATAAGCGGGTTGTCTGCCTATAGCACGTAAGCAATAGTACTTAAATGACCAGACATGACAAATCAACATCATGATAAAGGTGCATGTGCCTAAGAGCGTGAAGAGGGGAGACAAGCCACAGAACACCCTGTATAATAGATATTCCAGCTAAAACCAGGTTAGATCCCGAAGGCAGCTGGGAGCTCCCTCCAGCATGGCCAGACTGTCCATAAATATGAAGCTAGGGTGTTAAGAACATACTCGTTGTCTGTTTTGAGACAGAACGGCAATGGCAGCTTAACACATTTGATCTTATATAGGACTAAAAATGGGCAAAAGCTGTCTCCCACTTGCTAAATCGTATTTTGTACAAAACCGCAGGAAATGCAATAAATTATCCTTACCCCCTTAATTTGCAGTTACAGTATTCGACATCTGCGGCAAGCTTGAAACATCTGACTAGGTATTCCTTGGTCGGCAAAATGCCCAATCTAAACTTAATATATAGTTTGTGTTTTGCTCAGGGAAGATAGAGTCCATGTAAAACATACAGGGAGGGCCATGATCAGAGCTTCCTCATCTGCTTGTGTTCATGATAGTAGTGTTCTTTGATCAGGTCAGCAGTGCCCTGCCTTACTCTACTGTGTTCAGACCATGGGAACCCCAGCTGCAATTCATACTACTGGCTTAAGGGCTGCTACCTCCGCTCGTAGGGTAAAGCTAAGTTCTGCATAAAGAGCTAATGGGGGGTACCTGGACTAAGTCTCTGCAGAGCTCTTAAGAAGTTGTTCTCAGCCACCTACAGTGAGAGTAGGTTCCCATACCTCCAGAGCTCGGCTCCAAATAGTGCTGCAGCTACTGCCTTTTGTTTATATATCTGGAGGATAATGCTGATGCTCTTAGCTCCTGCCTTTCATCTAAACTTTAAAATTGCCCTCCAAGTCTGGCTCAGGATTGTAGTTTCCTTCTATATGCGTCTCTTCCATTGCAGCTTCTTGGTGAACCGTATCCCCAAGTAGACGTACTGCTTGACAGTCTCAGTGGGCACACCATCTATCTTTAGCTTCCCCTTGAGGCTAGGAGACGGACTCAAGACCATGCTCTTTGTTTTGGTACAATTGATGGTCAAGGACTTCCTGTGGTAGTAATATACGAAACGCATAAATAACGTATGGGTTGCGTTTTCTGTTTGCGCCATCACTACTGCATCATCAGCAAATAATAGTATTGGGACCCTTCTTCCAGCTTTAAAGGGGACATCTAAGGGTTCTTCGAATAGGTATTCTACTACATCGTTCAAAAAGAGGCTAAAGAGTAGAAGCGCTAGAACTCATCCTTGCCGTACACCCTTTTTTACAGAAAAGGTTTCAGTGCACTTGCCTTTCGGACCGTACATGATCCTGGCGGTAATATGTGTATTGAGCGCCATTATTGCCCACACCAGGGAGATTGCCTGCACCTGTTTATTGTTGTTTACTGATGGACATTGTGCGTGCTCCTTAAAAACCATAACTCGTCCACCTAATGCACTACTCACAACCTCACGCGTAATGTAACAGAAAACATCACAAGTGATATAGTTGGTTCCACTGGTGACGTTACATGCCACCTTAGCATAGCTGATGTGATTATGTATAGAACATAATTTGTTTGGAGAAATGTTGTAAGGTGATACCTTTCTGTTTCACTTTCTGGTGTAAATATTGTGTGGTCATAATCGGTGCATGAAGAGCCACCTCCTGTTGCACATTGCCTTTGTCCATGCACAGTGGGATTGGTCTCTAGTCCCGACCCTGCTTCAGACCTCTGCCTATGAAGGGCTCACACACCTTCCCTCAAATATCTCTGCACAATAGCACAAAAAAACAAACCACAAGTTCCATTGTTGCCCCACTCAGCGAAGGTGTGATAGAAGTGCCCTTGCATGAGAGAGAGGTCATGGGGGTTTTATGTTATGTTAGAGTGTTTGTAAAGCGCATGGCTGCCCCAGCACCGGGGCGTCCCAGCGCTAGTTTCGGAAAAGAGATCAGCGGAGGAACAGAGGTTAGACGGAGAATAGCTTGGTCTTCATGGCCCTTCTGAAGGCACAGTGATTCTGGATGGTCCTAATGGACAGAGGCTAAGTGTTTGAAAGGGCGGGAGCTTTCGCAGAGAAAGAACGCCCTCCTGATCTCGCTCTTCTCACCCGAGGAACATAGGCTTGATGGAGCTTAGCAGAGTGCAAGGCTTGGTGTACTGATTGCACATACTGGGAGAGTATGTGGCCTAACTGCTAGAGCGGTCGACCTTGAAGTTGGGGAACTGGGTTCAAGTCTCAGCAGGGACGCTCAACATCCTGTGATTCTGGGCAAATCACTTAATCTCCCTGTGCCTAACAAAAAATTAATGTGTCCGTCAGAAACGCAACTGGTGCTCATGTAAAGCGCTCTAATGATAAGCAGTATTCCACCTTCATCAGTTTGCGTTCACAGTCTGTGTCAAAACATCCCATCTGCAGCTCCCAGCAGATCCAAAATTACCTTGGGTCTGCCACCGATACCCAGGTGGCTTAAGTATTCCCAATACTGAATAGAATGCTGGCATTTTAAAGACTGATTCCAATTTTCCTAACATCATAATCTGGGTAGAGAAGAGAGTGAGGCAGTGAAGAAATTGTTGGTCTTAATGGCGTTATACATGCAATTAATCCTAATGCAAACCTTCATATTTGTCTGTTATAATAGTGTTTGGCAACCCAAAGGGTGGAAGCATCCGGGGACTGGGAGCATCTAGTGTTGTTGTTGCCTCAGGGAAAGTACAGGCTACTATGGTGGAATACACTCAATCTACTGATAGGGTGACACTTAGCAAATCTCCTGCCTCACATCACATTCAAGACGAATGCCTCTCTTTTGAGGTGGGAAGCATATATAGCCTATTTCAAAATCTAGGAAAAATGAACCAGCGCAAAACAATTCCTTACCATCTGTGCTTTAAAACTTAAAGTTGCGTTTCTAACCTTGAAAGCCTTTCAAACACATTCAGGGCAAGAATGTACTTATACGCACAGACAACAGGACAGCCATGTATTACATTCAAAAGCAGGGAGAGACCTTTTGCAAATTTCTCTAAAGATGTGGCAGTGGGCTCTCAAAAGCAGAGCACCTAACAGGGACAGAGAATGACTTGCAGACTTTCTCTGTGGGTACAATAAGCGCACATAAAAGTGGAAACTTGACCCGAAAAAACTCAATTGTCAGTTTGTACTTCCAAAGTTGGGCTCCACCAAGCATTGATCTGTTTGCAACAGTTAAAACACAGAACAGCAAAACTTTGTGTTCTGTGGATAAACGTTCAGGGATATTTGCATATGCTTTTCCCATCCCTTTTACTGCTCAGCTGGGTTTCCAGTCACATCAGCATACGCCAAAATAGGACAGACAAGCACAGAAGAAAGAGTACTAGGTTCATTAAGATGTCAAGTGAGCACTACATAGACAGAACCAGGCCTTTACTCAAAACAAATTATTTGTCTTGTTTGCCTCCATAAACGTAGCTCTACCCATTTGTATATGGGTACTAGCCAGATCGCATGCACAGTGCATTCTGCTCTGTCATAAATGTGCCAACCTCATCGCTCCTCTAGCCATCCACTCCTACCACCCTTCCTACTCGGTGAC
Organism: Calotriton arnoldi; assembly: GCA_963921515.1. Classification (NCBI taxonomy): domain Eukaryota; kingdom Metazoa; phylum Chordata; class Amphibia; order Caudata; family Salamandridae; genus Calotriton; species Calotriton arnoldi. The sequence goes on from CAWUFW010011324.1 coordinate 324,644, forward strand.
CTCAATTTTCATGTCGCCGACCCCAGTGTTGCCAACTCCACCTCCCTCCTGGAGAACCAGAACAACATCGGCCTCACACAACTAGTTACTGAACCCATGTACAAAGCCATACACACACTCAACTCCATTTTCACCTCCAGTAACCAAATCAAATTCAGCAACATCACAGAACTCACCTGGACTGACCACACGCCATTGTTCACGTCACCATCTCAAACGCTCAGCACTCCATCCTCAAGCATACAGATCCTCCAACCACAGCTGGGGCAAGGCAACGGAGACACAGTGGACACAGGCCTTCAGCGCCACCTAACCCGAAGCATCATCAGACCTTGACCAGGCCGTCTAGAACATCTCCGCATGGATCACAAATGCGACGACCGAGTTGCCCTGATGAAACCAACAAAACCTCAGAACAAGCCAGCTGGTACACCCCAGAGCTCAGAACCACCAAGCACAACTGTTACCGTCTCGAAAAACAGTAGCGCCACAAAGAACCCCTCTGGCCGAGCCGCTCAAAAAGCAGCCCTCAGCAACTACCACTGCGCATCAAGGAAGCCACGAGAACAGCCATCACAGCCCGCATTAATACAGCGGCCAAGCACATGAAAATACTCTTCTAAATAGTCAAGGAATTCTGCAACCCAGCAGCTCAAGAACTCTGCGACACCCTCTCGGCCCCCATCTACACCAACTTCGACCCCCAACCCACTGCTCTCGACCTCGAAAGCCTTGACCAACCCGCACACACCAGCCGAATGATCACCACTTGGTCTCCGCTCACCACTCAGACCACCATGACAGTCATGTCATCCATTCACTCCTGGGCAACCACCGACCCCTGCCCCCACTGTCTTTTCAACCTTAGAACCGACCCTATCAGCATAGAACTCACCAGCATCATCAACACTTCCATCACTATAGCATCCTTCCCGGACAGATGGAAACATGCAACGGTCAGACCCCTCCTAAACAAACCCTCTGTCGACCCCAGCGAACTCAAGAATTATCAACCGATCTCCCTGCTCCCCTACCTGGCCAAAGCACCCGAGAAGGCTATCAACAAACAGCTTACCGAATACCTGGAACAAAACCACCTACTTGACACCTTCCAATCATGATTGCGTGCTAACCACAGCACTGAGACCGTCCTGATCACTTCCACAGACTTCAGAACCTCCTCTACCCCGGAGAGACTGTGGCCCTGATCCTCCTCGAATTCTCTGCTGCTTTCAACACCCTTTCCCACCACACCCTCATCAATAGACTCTATTACATCGGCATTCAGCAAAACGCTCTCAAGTGGATCGCCTCTTTCCTCACAGTATGCACACAGAGCATCCGGCTGCCTCCCTCCAACTCCGAACCCAAGGACATCATATGCGGCGTAACTCAAGGATCATCCCTCAGCCTCACCTTGTTCAACGCCTACATGACCCCCCTCACAGACATGGTCAGATCCCACAGCCTCAACATAATTTCCTACGCAGACAACACTCTACTTATCCTCTAGCTAACCGAAGTCCCTCCACCACCAGAATTAACTTCTGCGACACCATCATCAACGTAGCCAACTGGATGAGAGACCGCTGCCTTAAACTCAACTCCGACAAGACAGAAGTACTGATCTTCGGAAGGAACAGAACCGTATGGCATCACAGCTGGTGGCCAGCAGAACTCTGATAAACACCCACACCTACAGACCATGCACGCAACCTAGGCATCATCCTTGACAGTGTACGGACTATGAAACGACAAGTCAGCTCAGTCACCTCCTCCTGCTTCCACATCCTTTGCACGCTCTGCAGAATCTTCAGATGGATCCCAGTTAACACCAAAAAGGGTGTCCCTCAGACCCTCATTGCCAGTTGCCTCGACTACTGCAACGCACTCTACGCCGGCATCTCCACCAAGCTCCTCAAAAGACTCCAGACTATAGAGAATGCTGCAGGCAGAATCATCCTGGACCTTCCTAAACGGACCTACATCACCCCCCACCTCCGAAACCTCCACTGGCCCCCACATCCAGAAGAGATGCCAGTTCAAGATCCTCACTCATGCCTACAAAGCCATGAACGATCAAGGACTGGCCTACATCAACCAATGACTGAACTTACACCTACTTGCAAGACACCTGCTCTCCTCCTCACTAGCCCGTGTGCACACCCTCCCTCATCCGTCGCAGCCGAAGCAGAGGCCGCTCCTTCATCGCCGCCAAGACCTGGAGCGACCTACCCCTCCCTCTTCAAACAGCACTCTTCCTGGCGGACTTCAGGAAGAAACTCAAGACCTGGTTCTTTGACAGAGATGTCGCACCCACAGCGCCCAGATACCCCTAAGGGGTGACAGTGCTGCGCAATACAAATACTGATTGATTGGCAGTGAGTTGTCTCTTTGCACATCATTGTATTTGCACATTTGATGCACAAAAAAGGGCAACCACAGTATTTCTTGCCTACAACCCATTTATAGATACTAGTAAGGAAGCAGTGTGGCCTCTATTAATAAGGGGGGAGGGAGTACACTGTCTCTCATTCCAGCAAAGTTCACCTCATTGCATTCTGGGAAATGATGTTCGCCTACTTCAGAGTTGCTGTAGTTTTTCACCAAAGTGGGTGCAGGTAGTGCTGTTATCTCTAGACATATGTTTCTGGGCTTAGCCCTTCAAAACTACAGCAACTGTGAAAACTACAGCAACTGTGAAGTAAGTGTGCTCCATCCCCCCTTGTATTAATAGAGGACACTGGCATTGCTGAAGTAAGCAAACTACATTTACCAGAATGCAATGGGGTGAACTGTGCTGGGATGAGAGGCAGTGTGCTCCTTCCCCCCCCCCTCACAAGCTCACCTGGGATGCACCTGTGTGCCTGTAAAGTGATACTTTGACCTGTGAAGACTTGGACAGCATTTCAGCAAAACCAGATGACTTTTCTCTGCTCTCTACTACTTCTGCTGTCTACTGATGAAGGGGTAAACCCAGAAACATGTGTCTAGAGATACCAGCACTACCTGCACTAACTTTTGTGAAAAACAACAGGGACTTTGAAAGTAAGCGTACTGCATTTACCAGAATGCAATGGGGTGAACTGTACTGGGATGACAGGTGGTGTCTTTGGTCCCCATGGGTTTAAAAGGCTCCCTTTAGCCAACCAGCTGACGAGTTCCCTGGGATGCACCCGTGTGCCTGTGGAGTGGTATTGTGACCTGTGAAGACTTGAGCAGCATTTCAATAACCGCAGATAACGTTTCTCTGTTCTCTACTGCTTCTGCTCTCTAATGATGAAGGGCTAAACCCAGAAACACTTGTCTAGAGATAACAGCACTACCTGCATGTATTGATATCCTTGAACAAGCTCGTATGCCTACAATTGGAGCATATCACGCTGCAAAATGGAAGCGGTTTGTACATTACTGTACACGTAAGCAGATTCAGCCTTTAGCGCTGCATTACAAGACATTGTAGGCTATCTCTTCCATTTGTAGAAAACAGGGCTTGCTTATACATCTGTCAGATTACTCTTAGCAGCACTAACTGCCTACATGCAAAATAGGCAATATATGTCCCTATTTAAAAAAAAAAAACCAGTAATCAAAGCATTCATGGAAGGACTTGAGTTATCCCGCATTCCACTCCACCAGCCCATGCCTGGAATCTAAACATTGTCCTTACCAGGCTTATAGGACCACCATTTGAACCAATTCATTCATGTCAACTCCAATTTCTAACTTGGAAAGTTGCCTTTCTAGTGGCAATCACTTCTCTCAGAAGAATAAGTGAACTGCAGGCACTTACTCTGCAAGCACCTTTCATTAAAATTTTCCGATGCAAATTAGTTCTATGAACTAATCCAACATTTCTACCTAAAGTGGTCTCAGCCTTCCATACAAGTCAGACCATCGAGCTACCAGACACAGAAGCAGAGAGAGCCCTACATACATTATATGTAGGGCTCCCGGTTTTATGGTATTTATTTTTTTGCCATTTCCGTCTGTATTTATCCATATTTATTTTTTGGGCATTTTTTCTGTATTTATCCACATTTATTTTTGCCGCAAGCAAAAGACGACGCTACAGCTAGTATTTTTCCACATTTATTTAAATTGACAATGCACACATGCGCTCGGTTGTTATTGGTCAACACTATACATTCATCTGAAAACTTTGCCATTTTCAGAATGTCCCAAATATGCTTAAAAGTGCTATAACAAGCCATTTGTCTCAGAGCCTTGCAGTTTCTGTCATCGGCAGAGTGCCACATCCTCTCCCCCACTGAACACCATACTGCCCCACTGAGAGAAACTCGCACTGCCTTCAGCTACAACTCAATTGTGCCCCGCTATAAACACCTGGAAGCAATTCAATTCAAATTATGCACTAGACTACAGTAATATGCTGCCTGAAAAAAAGTAACAACATACTGGAAAAAAGCAAACACTCATAGGGAATACAACTTAAAGCTTTTACACTCATTATTCAGAAATCAATGAGTGTTTTTGCTTGAAAAGCTAACAACATGAAAAGAAAAGTCTTTGATGAAGTGAATGGCAGGTGGAGGGTGAAATTTCGAGAGGCCCCAGCACAGTGTTCGATGAGTGTGAATGGTGGATGGAGGTTGAGATGAGAGGAGTCACCGGCACGGTGTCTAATGGGCATGAATACAGGTGGGAGTGAAATAACAAGATATTACGAGAGATGCAAGCCCAATGTTGGATGGATGTGAATTATGGGTGCAGAGTGAAATAACAAGAGGGGCCAGTGCAGTGTTTGATGGGTATGCATGGAGAATGGATGAAGAGAGACGCTAGCACGTTTGATGGGCATGAATTCAGGTGGTGGTGAAATAAACAAGAGTCACCATGACCCAATCAGACATTATCAAACATTCTGAAATCCTTATTGTTGGTGACTGCTCGTCCTGCCAAATTGGGTTAAAAGACATTGTGGGATTTGTTTTTCCTTTTCATGGGTTGGACCTCCTAGGCCACGCCGGGATGTTGATAGCACGGTCGTCACAATGAATATCCAGACATCACGGACAGCCTTGTACTTTTGGAGTGTCTGATGGTCTAGGAAAAAGAACTAAGGGTCAATGCTGAAATGTAGCGCCTTGATGATGCGCGATGCGCGTCTGTCACTGGTGTGCAAGGACATGTGAGGGACACGCACACTCGGCTTCACTCAGAGATGTTACTGTGAAAGTTGCACAGGGTCACTTTGCAAGCAGTGAAGGCTGCGGGTCTCTCTCCCTCGTCTACAGAAGCACCGAGGACCAGGCAAAACAGAAGTCGCCCATGCTGAAGTAGCCGAGTCCTCACTCAGTAACCAGTCTCAATACTGCACCGAGGCCGCCATTCACAGGGAGACAGCAGAGATCTCAGTCTCATGCCCATCCAGTCGTAGGGGAGCACAGGGCTCATACCTGCTGAGTCCTTGCCACAACTAAGGATAGATTAGCAGTATGTACCCATCCCTTCATTGGACTCTCACCACTGTGTGCCATCCCTAGATCTCCCCTAACGATAAGATGGGGGCCGAGATCGGACAGTGGATTACCAGTGGAACAGAACCTGTGCGCGTGATACATGCCCGTACCGTCCTTCGCCTGTCACTGGAGCAGTACCTCTGAGTGCTAGTATGGAGCTGGTTACAGAGGCGCAACTAGAGCCAAATTTCGTGGGGGCTCTAAGAAGGGGTGAAAGAACAACAAAGCCACATTAACAAGTAAATGGTCTTTCAAAGACCTGTGAAGTACTCGGGTGCGGCTGTGTGTGTGCCCGGGAAGCTGTCTCTGCCTGGGCTGACACCTCTTAACCCTCTAAGGAGGGGGAGACACCAGATGGTTGGGGGTGTGATTCTATTGATGTCAATGAAGACCTCACTCGAGGGCGGAGCGGAGCCCGGAAATGGCTGGGGCATCAAAATGTACTAGTATTTTCCCGTTTTTATATATAAATACAGATAAAGGAAAACTTGTTTTCCGTCTGTATTTATATGTAAAAATCCGTTTAAACGGAAAACCGGGAGCCCTAATTATATGTTAAAAGGGCTATGATGTTCTACATTGATAGAACAAAATCTTTTCGAAAACACAGCAGCTTTTTGTTGCTTTTAACCAACCTCACCAGGGGGGCACCAATATCCAAAGCAGGAATTGCTCGATTGATAGTTAGGTGCATTCAAACATGTTATCAAAAAGCCAAAAGGGTACTTATGGTACCACCATAGGCTTATTCCACAATTGAACAAGGAGCCACTATGGCGTTCCTAGGAAGTACCTCTATAGAAGAGATTTGTAAAGCAGCAACATGGAATGACCCACATATCTTTACTAAACACTGCTGTGTTGATGTATTCACCCATCAACAAGCAAGAGTGGGTCAAGCTGTACTTAAAGCACTATTTCAGACAAGTTCTTCAACCAATTTTAACCACCGCAAAGGGGAGCACTGCTCTACATTCGATGCTAAGCATATGTATTTACAGCCGATACATGCTACGAATGGAATATCTTACTTACCCGATAAGCATCTATTTGTAGCGTGTAGTGCCGTAGATTCATATGCACCCACTCTCCTCCCCAGAAGCTTTTGGTTGCAGTACTTTATAACATATTTAGCAATATAATTTACACACTCACAATTATATGCATGTTTCTTTATTCTATCACTTTATTGCTAATAAATGCTCTAATGCTCACCCAATTATCCAAAAGCAATCTAACAAAGGAGCCAAGCAACATGCGCAGTGCACAGTGTAGGGGGAGTCACTACAACTACACCTCGTGACTCGAAAACTTCTATGAAGAAAAACAACTTGTAATCATCCGAGCCCAACACTAGATGGCAGGATAATCCTAAACATATGAATCTATGGCACTACACTCTGCGAATAGATGCTGACAGGCTAGCACATTCCTTCTTTACTCTTAACAACTGCTTGCAGCTTACATTGTAGTTTCATATGCCACCCATCCACCCACCATGTGGAAGGAAATACGACGGTTGCTAGTTTGCTTTACTAAGTATTTTAAAACTTTTTAAATGCGCCCAAGCAGACACACCTATTCCAATGGGAAAAAATTATAATCCAAGTTGGAATCTGCATGCTGATGCCTTGTGGGTTTTGGTTAATAATCACAAGTCATTCTTAAAGGCAAAATTTAATTTCTTGAAGTAAATAGCTCATAATATTCTGAAGCCTACACTAGATGGTAAGATAGTCTACAACATGTGATTCTACAGTACAACACATTTGGCTACACACAGCTAACATTTTTATTTTCCCAAGTACGTAGACAGACAGCCAGGAAGCACAGAATGACGCTATCTGACTCACACGTGTTTGGTGTTGTGGCATTTTCTTCCCAACTCCCAGTAATGATTCTCCAGATGTCCTCCAGGTAGAGAGTCATAACAGATTGATGAATTTGCTAGGAAGGTGTTTGCCTGTTAGCTTAGTGCTCGGCACTCTCAAAGCATCTTGTTTATTGGTGAGTTTCACTTATGTACTATGGGAGATGGCTTTTTGCAGTGGCCAGTTGTGTTGGTCTATTACTGGGAACCGGTCTATTCAGTGGAAAACAAATCTCATCTTGCTAGTATGCCAAGATGGGGAAATTAAATTTGTGGCACCTCATACTGTTTTATCCATCTCCAACAATACCTGTTGGAAGCACATTTTAAAGCATCTGCAAGTCGTTAAAAGCATAGACTTAACCAGTGTGTTTTTTCCTCTGACACCTTAACCATTTCACTTCAATTAATGTAGCAATCCCCTAGTAGCTCTTCTGCCAGGCACACCTGCAATTGCACTGGCTTCTTTTATTTCCATTCTCTTAAAATGACTTGAAAGCTCGCCTCAAACCAACCCTCAATGTTCGTCGCCACCAATTAAATATGGGGTTTCAGCCATGTGCACACCATCAGTCTTGCTTCACCTCTTTTATTTCTTCTTGTCACATTCCTCCATTTTCATTTTCCTTCACCCTCACTTCCTCCAAGCCAAATGTTCTTGATATCTTGGACATCACTCGCACAGCACATTTCTGAACCTGCAACCTTACTAGCTGATCCTGCTCAGTCCTGGTGCTCCTGTAGGTTTCCGCCCACTGCAGGTGGACTTCTCACAAATCCTTGGGCCCTCCTCACTTTTGCCCTTTACATAACGTCTCTCTACCACCTAGTGAACAGATATTCTTCCCGTCCATCAGTGATTGCCTTCAGGCTCATGTGTCTTACTGCCCCATTGCATCTTATTCTGCAAGGATGCATGATGCTTAAAGCTCAACCCAACCACAAATGGGATCATGTACTTTCCCTTGTCTATGGCACATGAAAGTATTTCCTGCCTATTAATGCATTCTATCTACCCTCTTCATCCCGCCTTTCAACCCAAACTCTTGACAGTTCCAGCATTTGAACTTCTGCCTTTCCCCGAGTAGGCTGGATCCTCACCATATTTTCAGGATAACCACCGACGTAAATATTATATTCAGTGCATGCAAGTGTATTTGATGCGAATATCCTGAGAATCTGACGGATACCCCATTTCAAGCACATACCCAAATCACTGCTGCGTCGTCCCATGCACACCTAACATCCACGCTCTGCCCCAGGATTGTTCGTCCTGGCACCTTTTGACGGATCGAAGTTTCAACTAATCTCATTTTTTCGACTCGAAGCCCCTAGTTTTTGATATGCAGCGCTTTTGGTCGCCTCAAGAATCCCTTCATCAGTGCAGCTTCCTCGCCTCTCCTGCCCTCCCAGTGAATAATGCCTCCCCCTACACTTGAATGTATGAATAAATGTACAAAACTTATATGTGGACAACTGAATAAGCAATGGGGAGAGCCAGTTCCAACACGTAACCAGCTTTTTAATGTATTTTATTTTTTCAGTTTTGACGTGAGCAAATCAAGGAGTAGTGCAAGGAATTGCAGTGAAACAAACAGTAAATGACACAGGTACTCATCGGATTATGTGGTCTAGCACAGAATAGAGGTTCTGAGACGGTGAACTCGCTCTAGGACTCCTGTGGACTCCTAGAAGCCTTTGCAGTCAGCCTGTATAATGATCATCTTACCTTCTTTTTTTGTCTTTTAATGTCCTTCCCTCTGCCCTTTATTCACAGCCTCCTGCTTTTTGTAACAGTTCACCGGTTACTTCATGTATTTCAGTCTGAGGTAGTCGTCGTCAAACAAAAATAATAAAGCGAGTAGCAAGGCAGCATGTGTTTTTGCCAGACACCACATTTGTGGACGGAAGAGCTGATTGACAAATTCGCCCTTAACAGGAATGCCTGCGCTCTATTATCAGCGCGTTCTGATGACGCCTGCAGTAATTAATGAGCCCGATGCTCGCGCCACCGCTGCTCCAGAAGGCACCGCGGAAGCAAACAACATTTAATATACTACTGTTGTTTTTATTATTGTTATTACTGTTATAGTTATGATGATGGTCATTCGTATTCTTGTTACGATGTATTAATATAATGATTATTGGCATTTATTAACACTTTTGTGATTATCTTTCTGCAAAGTTTCACCGTTTTCGGGGATCGGGTGAGCGAGAGCACGAGGCTCCTTTCTTCTGCTTTTGGAGCCGCAGTGTGTAGTGTTAGAGTTCAGGAGACAGCCGTGCGTTTCCCTTTTCCAAACATGATCTGCCACATCCTCGTTCTTACTGCTAGAACCCAACAGAAGTCCCATTCATACGTCTGGAGAACATGGCTGCGTGTAAATGAGCGGGTCCGCCACTAACCTCTGCTTCTGCAGATCTCACCCTGTGACTTTTTGCAGAATGGGCAGCTCGCATAGGAAAATAATGCTGCTGGACACTAATTGAATGCTGCCTCTGTCTGGCTGAGTCTTTCCTTCTATTAGAGGCAGCAGAGATTAACATCTACATTCACTTTCACAGCCTCGAAGCGCTCGGGTATTTTGCATAAGCACAGGCACCTTGACCAGTTCGTGCTGTGCTGTGGGTGTATTTGCATGTACTAGAAATTGGGAGAACTCTTTTCCGTGCCTGTAAGTAAATAAGGCCACAGGACCTGACTACCGAAACTTTTTTTCCCCTCCAAAGTCATATGGATGCCTGGGCGAAATTTTATGTATGACAGAGGAATCGGCGTAATTTTGCGTTACCCAAGTGATGCGAAATTACCGAAACATCACACCGCTTGCGTAATTTAGAGTAATTTGGAGCAAAAATGCATAATGCAAGAGCACAGGAACAGAGAGCAAGTGGCTGCTGCTGTTCATGTTTTGTTGTTTTTAGTGCTACTGTCTTCGTGCAAAATGCACCCTTTCATTTTGGATGTGAGGGTGCATTTTGCAGGACCAAAATAGCACGAAGGGCCAGATGTATGACTTTAAATTGCATGCGCAAACGGGTTTGCGACTCGTTTGCGCATGCAAAAGTACACAGGGCCATGTACAATTCCTAAATAGCGAGTCGCAATTTATTTGCGACTCACTATTTAGGAATTGCGAGTCGTTATTAGGAAGAGGCGTTCCCTTCCTAATAGCGACCGCAAAGCCATGTATGAATGTTTTGCGACCGCAATTGCGGTCGCAAAACACTCGCAAATTACCACCCTCTTCAAGAGGGTGGTAATGGAGTCGCAAATGGGAAGGGGTTCCCAGTGGACCCCTTCCCCTATGTGACTGGCCTCCCAAATATTTTGTAAGGGCAGGCAGTGGTCCCAGGGACTACTACCTGCCCTTTAAAAATGAAACGAAAGCGATTCATTTTTTTTTTTTCATATGCAGCCCGTTTTCCTTTAAGGAAAACGGGCTGCATATGAAAAAAAAAACAGCTTTATTTAAAAGCAGTCCCAGACATGGAGGTCTGCTGAGCCCAGCAGGCCACCATCCCTGGGAGTGCACGCCATTCCCAATGGGGTCGTAAATTGCGAGTGGCTCAGTGGCTCATGAATATTCATGAGCCTCGCAATTTGCGACCCCGTTGGGAATCGCAGTGTCTCTGACACTGTTGTCATACCAATTTGCGAGTCGCAAATGCGACACAATTTGCGACTCGAAAATTGGCGGGTCGTACATCTGGCCCTAAATGCTGAGTTACACCCCTCGCTTAATACTCCTAATTATGCTACAGATAATTAATTATGCGAGTTGCACACATCCCTAGCCATATGTACTACCATGTGCTTATTCTGACATATAGAGTAAATTTGCACCTTTTTTTGTTCATTCAGAAGTCTCGAAAAACCTAGGGTACTCAAAGATGCAGAGCGGTAACAAATAATAATTATAATAACCAGTGTTTTATTTGCAGCTTCATACCTCGCTTCTGTCATTTCTTTTTCTAAAAAATATATTTTTAGTTTATTTTCAAAACATTGCAGCAATAGCAAATAAAGGCACCGTACAGCAAATTTGGAGTCCAACCCCATTGACCACATGGTAATAACCACAAACAACCATCTTCACCACCCGCCACCCCCTCCACTCCCTCACCAGACACCCGATGGCCCATACAGGTTCAATATCAGAGATAAACACCACAGTATGGACATCAATATGCCCGGCCACATCATACCCACACTCATCAGGGTGCACCCTGACTCTGTCTCCCAGTGTTTCCAAGGAGTAATATTGCATCCATTTACCTCATGCCTTACGGAATTTTCGGGGGCAGCCCCTGCTAACTTATGTTGCTTTTTCAGCCACCATGTACATATCCATGCCCTGTCTCTATTTCTGCAGTGTTGGGCACTCCCGTACCCCCCCAGTATCGAACTATGTCTCTCTTGGACACATCCAGGCCGAGACAGCAGAACAAGAATTGAGCCCGTCGTAAGCCAATATCATTAGTGTTCCCCAAGATGAGGAATTTCGGGTCCAACGGGATCAGTGCCACAAGCACCCCACTAAGTTCTCCAATAATTGCAACTCATCAGTCCAGGATCAAGGGGCAGCTCTAGATCGTGTGAAAGAAGGAAACATCTTCCACTTGACTTCTTAGGCAATGTGTGGACTGCGCTTTCCCCATAGCTTGCAATCAACGTCTATCGTAATACACTCCATGTAGTATTTTGAATTGGACTAAACATACCCTTGTTTTAATTGCTACCTCCCTAAGGTGAATCATGGCCACCTCCCAATCAATATCCTCCATATCCTCTATATCTTCCACCTCTGCCGCCCATCTCTCCCGCAACTTATGTAGGGTATCTGGCATGCTGTTATTGAGGGTTTTGTAGGTTAGGGAAATCGCACCCTTCCCCAGCTCCTCCTTTAGTAGTCGTCCTTCAAACGGGGCATATTCCAGGATACTGTCACCGGGGAGCCCCTGAGCCCTCCAAGTGTGCCTTACTTGTGCGTATTTTAGGAGTTGGTTTGTATTCATCCCATACTCCCATTGAAGGGAAAAGAACGTCATGATATTTCCATCCTCAATTAGGTTCCCCATCCTAGAGATCACGACCAGGTCTCAGGCCTCAAATCCCCATAGCATTTGCATCTCTGGAAGCCAGTACCCCTCCCACAAGGGCGTTGCTCTCGTGGGCCTACTGTGCCAGCTATGGTTTTCATGGCTTTTTCCCTAGCCAATAGTGTGATCTAGGTGGTGGGGAGGAGGCAGCGGGTCTCCCCGCCTCTGTATAGATAATCTAGGCTGGACCGCTCCCCCCCCATTGCTCCCGCTCCAGCCTAAAGGTTGAGTGGTTTAGGGGGGCAACTAGCAAATCATTAATATTGGAGAGGTGGGCCGCCCAATAAGAGGCCCACAGGTCAGACAGGGCTAATCCGCCATTGAATTGATTACAATGTAGCGTTTTTAGGACAATTGTGGGGTGTTTCCCATCCCATAACAAAGTTCGCAAGTCACCCTCAATCAAAGCGAAGATTTCTGGGAAGATCCGATAGTACGTGCTCTGCAAAGCGTATAGCAGTTTGGGTAGAGAGATGATTTTAAACATGACTGCTGTCCCATTAGGGTGAGGGGCAGCCCTCGCCACCTCTCCATTTCATCAGGCTCTCACCACCCTCCCAAGGTTTTGCACAGAACAGAGTTCCTTCCCCAGTGTAATGAAAATGCCTAAGTATTTAAATCCATGCGCTGTATGTGTCAGGCAATGGGGGACATAAGTCCTGTTTTGCGGGAGGTAGAACACCGACTTGTCCCAATTGATGCGGTAACCATAGTAACTCCCATAGTCCTTGAACAGTTGGAATGTTAAAGGGAGGGACACAGATGGTTCTGTGATAGGATATCGAATATCGTTCATGTAAAGTGACATTTTTTCTTCCCGCAATTTGAAAGGCATGGATCCCGGGATGGTCACGCACTGCTCATGCTAGTGATTCTATAGTGAGGGCAATCAAGAGAAGGAATAGTGGGTAACTCCGACTTGTGCCTATACCGATGGGGAACTCTGAGGACAGAACTCTGTTTACCCTGACTGCAGCCACCAGGGCCTGATGCAATAGTTTAATCCATCTCCTGTAGCGGGGACCAAACCCAAACTTAACCAGTGTGTGTTCCAGAAAGGGCCAGTTCATTACATCGAGCGCCTTTTCTGTGTCCAGCACAAGAAAGACGTGGGATTCTGGGCAATCTTTTACTTCGTTCCGCTTATTATGCGTGCGTCTGAGGTTGTATTGTGTTGACCTACCAGGCATGAAGCCTGACTAGTCCCTATGGATCAGCATTGTGATAACCTGTAGGAGTCTGGGGGCCAATATCATGGCCAAGATTTTCACCTCCTTGTTGAATAACTAAATCAGGCGGTATGAGTCACAATGCTCCTTTGGCCTGCCATCTTTGTGGATTACTACTATGACCACACACCTGAGATCTGGTGAGGGAGTGCCTTGTTTGCCAGCTTCCAAGAACATGTTTAAGAGATAGGGTCCTAACAGCTCAGTGTAACGTTTATAGAATTCTGCGGGAATTCGGTTGGGTCCGGGGGTCTTGTTAGAGTTTCGCTTTGCAGTGGCAGCTAGAACTTCTGCCAATGTGATTTCGGCTTCAAGCGAGGCACGTGCCTCTGCATCCGATGCTGGAGTGGTTACAGAATCCAGATAGTGTTCGGATTCAGCACATTCTCCCCCCTGTCCAACTGTCCGGTGCACCCATCTGGCCTTCACTTCCCTCTTTCCCAACCATGCAAGGAGCTTCCTTGCCTTATTGCTGGTATCATAGTCTGTGTAGTGTAGCTAGCATTTGGGTCTTTGTTCCCTCTTGTGTCAGAGCTCGGTATTAGTCTCTTAGGAGGTCTAGTTTCCTAAGGCTGGGGGAGTCTGGTTCCAGTCCTAGGTTTCCCTCCAGTTCCAGCAACTGACCGAGCCGTTCCAAGGCGCCCACCTCTCCTTTTGGACTAATAGGTTCTGGGTACTGTCCCGGTGGACCGTTTTATATGCCTCCTAAAGCATTATTTTGGATGTGACTTAGCTTTCATTTTCTTTAAAGTAGAGCTCAGAGTTCACCCTCAGTCTGACTGCCACCACTCTGTCCAGCAGGTCCCATGTGTTGTTTCCAGCCAGTCCCCCATCACCCGCTTACCCGTCCTCACCAGCAGGGGGGAGTGATCTGAGAGGCCTCGGGCTAGGTAGTGTGCCTGTTGTATGATTCCCACCTCCCCGGCTGGGGCAAAGACGTAATCTAGGTGGGAAAACACTCTGTGTGCCTCAGAGAAGTAGGAGTACTTTTTATCTAAGGGGTGTTCGTGACTCCAGAAGTCTGAGAGGCCCAAAGTATCAGCAAAACGTGCGAGTGGGGTGGGTTGTGCAGCCGAACCAGCGGTTCCTGTCCTATCCTGCTCTATTGCCATAACATCATTGAAGTTCCCTCCCACAATGTGAAGTGAGGAGTCTGCCTCCAGCAAAATATCAGCTACCTTCTCCAGCGTCGGAGCCTATAATCTGGGAGGCGCATACAAGCTGAGCAGTGTAACATCTGTTCGTCCTCAGAACCCTTTCACTCCCACATATCTACCTGATGGGTCTGTTCAGTGTTTCATTACTCTAAAGGGTGCATTCTTCCTTACCAGGATGGCTACCCCCTCAGAACCTGTCATATAGCCCAAATGTGCTAGCGTGGTATAAGCACCTCTCCCCTTAAAATGGGTCTTCTGTATAAGTGCCACATCCGGTTGTAGTTGTTAATGTATTGGGTCACCAGGCCTCTCTTGTCCTAGTCTCCCAGACCGTTCATGTTTCAGGATAGGACCGAGAGAGCCCTGCCTTCTTATGTTGGAGTATCCATCATGACTCTGGGAATAGGGGCAAGGAGTGCCGTAGTTGGGGTGACTGCCAAATTATTTGCAGCAGATTAGTGTGGTGTATGTAGCCTCCACCAAGACCAGGTGTTGGGCGACGTGTTTGTGTCTTCCCTCCCTGAACAATGATAACTTCAAATCCCTTAACTCGGCCTGCCCCCCCCAACCAATCCCGCACGGGCCCCTGCAAGTGTGTATCCCGATAACGTAACTAAAAGCTACTCAGCAGGGGAGTCTGAGAGGTCTGTAGCCCACCACTCCTACCCACCAATTCAAACCCTTAAAACAATGTCACACAACCCGAACTGGCGGCCCCTGTAAGCGGTGGTATTGTACTTGCAATTGAAAAGTTATCTGCTCCGACTATCTGAGCCATCCATATTGGGGCAAGGAGCATCTCTCTCCAGGGTCCCAGTGCCTGCCGGCGACCCCACAATTATAACGCAGCTGTCAGTCCGAATGCTGTTGCGTCCAAGGTGGGGGACCTCGGCTTCATGTTCTAGGTTGGCAGTGGCGAACACCAGGGGATGAGGGGGCCTCAGATTCAGTCCCCTGGTCATCTCCTGCGTATCCGTGCGTGGATCGCCCCCTCCAGAGTGGCAGTCTTGCTCTTTTTAGTAGTTGTCGCCCTGTCCCCCTCTGAGTCAGAGGAAACCGCCATTTGCCTCTCTGGATTATTGTCCCGCCATGGTGCCTTCACCTCTCCTCTGTGAGCGGTGAGCTCTTCTCTGGGGCCGTTGTCTTTCCTTGGGTCAGGCCCCCTCTCCAGCGGTAAGTCTCGGGCCAGGTTCCCGCCCCCACTCTTCTGCAGCCTGGGACGTTCCACTAACCACTCCCAAGCCTCTTCGGAAGAAGTGCGATTTACCCTGAAATGGTACCTTCAGCTTAGCAAAGAACGGAAGCATGTATTGCATTTGGAGACTCCACAGCTTCGCCTTCACAGAGTCTAATGTACTCCTCTGCTGCTGCACTTCCAGGGTGTAATTTGGGAAAATCAAGATCTTGGAGTTTTCATATCGCACTTCCCTCATTTTGCGTACTTCGGTGAGGATCGCCTGTCTGTCTTGGATAATCAGGATGGCCCTTAGAAGACACAATAATCCTGTGATAAATATAGACTTCAGTCTGTGCTATATTGAAGATGTCCAGCCGGACAATCAGTTTAATAAATTAATAAATGCAAAAACAAATAGGAGCACAACAATACAGTGGGACACAGTCCTGCGTCCTACACATACACAAAACACTTACATTTGAACATAAACATTTCAGGCAAGAGTAGTTACGCGACCCCCAGCGACTTGTCTAAACAGCATGCACATTAATCCAATGTGATAAAACAAGTGCACCAGCTGTATTTTTCCAAGCTTGCCCTAATTATTCGTATCTTCTACAAGCTACCCTTTTCTTACCTGAAATGTTTATGTTCAAATGTAAGTGTTTTGTGTATGTGTAGGACGCAGGACTGTGTCCCACTGTATTGTTGTGCTCCTATTTGTTTTTGCATTTATTAATTTATTAAACTGATTGTCCGGCTGGACATCTTCAGTATAGCACTGGATTATTGTGTCTTCTAAGGACCATTGTTTTTTGTAAAAAAAACTGACGACCAGGGTCCTTAACTACCTTGTGGGTTCCCTTGTTTGAATTCAAATATATTGGATAATCAGGAAGCATGCTATCATCGGCCTTGGCGGGGCCCCTGGTGGCGGTCTGCCCCCCCAGAACACGGTGCACCCGTTCAATAATAAAACATGAGGAGAGTGTGTCCTGAAGCCACTCATCTAGAACTATGCCACATTCAGGCCCTCAACCCTCTCTGGGAACCTCACAAATCTGAGATTGTTTCATTGGGCTCGGTTTTCAGCATCCCCCAGTCTCCACACCGCATCCCTGGTAGTGGTATCTGGCCTCTGCGACGTCTTTGCAGAGGCCCTGGACCATGTCCTCCAGCTCAGAGATCCTGGTTTCTGCCGATATAACCCTCTCCGCCACGTTGCAAAGATCGTGACACAAGAAGGGGACCTCTGAGCGCACCTCACCCAGTCTCCCTTCTAGAGCCTCTTGGGAAGAATGGATAGCTAGGAGAACGGCAGCATTATCGGGCATTGCAGGTGGTGCATTGTCCGTCAGTTGTGTTACTACCTTCGTGTATCGGGCCATTCTCCCCTGACAGAAAGGGGGGGGGGAGGGGATTTGGTTCCTTTTCGCGGGGTCATGTTCTCACCACCAGATCTCTGCCCCATATGCCCAGATTCCGTCAGGCCTGCTCGTGGCGGGGCCATATACCAGATCAAGTCTCACGGGGGCAAGAGTACAATATGAGCTGTCACCGCTTCACCTCAGTTTAGGAGTGGGGAAAGGCCCCCCTCTTACTCACTTCTCTCCCACAGAGCTGCTGCCCAGTCAATGGAGGCACAGCTATTGCTCCCCAGCGGCATGGGCGGGGGAGGGGGGTGGCAGTCTCACTGTAGCAGAACCCAGTCCAGGCGGGTTTCTTTTAATTGTCTGGTGGTCCACGGATAGCACTTTCAGGGAGCGGGGCACCCCGGAGAGACTCCACTTCAGAGCACAGTTTCAGTCAAACTGCCCCCACCCAGGCAGGGGACCCACATGGTACGATCTCGCGTCGAAGCATGAGCAGCTCCTCAGTTTCAACCCTGCCGCTTTGGTGGCATTTCAACGCCTGGTGCCTCCATACCCTCTTCAGGGGGATATGATACCTCACTCCCAGTCTGTACCCAGGATTCACCAGTTTTCCTTGCCGGCCCCTGCGCGCGTATCTGTGTCATTCCCAGGGATGGGCTTAGGCCTCCAGCCCGACTCCACCGGTGAGTGAGGTCTTATTTATGCCATCGGGACTGTGGCAGGACTGCGGCACCCCCTCCTCCGCAGGGTCTGGTCGTGGGAGGGGTTCAAGCTACGGGCCGTACTTTCTCCGCTGCAGCCCGGGCCAACTTCTCACCTGCCAGATGGTGTGGGGTGAGACTGGCAGCTTCCTTTCTTTAGGCCACAGCTCGGCCCGGGCACCGTCTCTCCTCCGTTCCCGCAGGACGCTGCTGCTGCAGGGCGCCGCCGGTCCCCTCCGAAAGACTCTGCTCCCTGGAGGTGGGTATTGCAGCGTGAATCTTTTCTGGATTCACTATGCTGTGCATTATTCCGCCATCTAGTGGTTGGGTCTGGAATTGTAGTATTTCTTCTCTTTTTTTTTTTGCTGTTGGTGGTCATCGACGACATAGTACCATTCGGTGCCCTTCTGTGACGTCCACGGGCTTCCTCCGGAAGCTCCCACCTTTGGTAGCCATCTTCAGATTCTTTTTTTCCGACGTTGGGTCTGGATCAATACGGAGAAGCTCCCAAGATTGGAGAGAAGAATCGTGGAAAATCGGAGAAAAATCGATACAACGGTGTCTTCCACTTTCAACTTTAAATCTACGACAACCGTAGTTCAACGAAGGGAAGAAATCAAGAACTTCGTCGACGATCGGAGAATGCGCATTCAGGGGGCTCCCT
This sequence comes from Calotriton arnoldi, assembly GCA_963921515.1. Taxonomy (NCBI): domain Eukaryota; kingdom Metazoa; phylum Chordata; class Amphibia; order Caudata; family Salamandridae; genus Calotriton; species Calotriton arnoldi. Next base: position 343,401 of record CAWUFW010011324.1, read on the forward strand.
GGGCGCGGTAATGGACAAGATGCCGTTCAAGTTCTGTAAGAACTGCCACCACAAATACGCTCAAAAGGATCAGCACCCGGTCTGTAACCTGTGCCTGCCGCTGGATCATCAAAGCGAAGTCTATAACGCCTGCTCCGTCTTCACCCCGAAGACGTTGAGGGTACGAGAAAGGCAGCGACGAGCCAATTACAACATGCAAGGCCAAGGACCACCGCCATCACTGCGAGACCTGGGCCTCTCCAGTGAGGAGGAAAATAACGTCGCCGAAGGATCAGAAGGCGACGAGGAAAGAGAAGTCGTGGTCGTGGAATTCGAGAAGAAGACTTTGAAGGAGGTAAGAGAGTCGTCGACCTCGAAAAAACTAGAAGAGTCCCGAAAATCAGACTCTAGACCTCCAAAGGGATCCTTGGCGTCGAAGCATTCGGCGACCGCAGCTGCATCCAAACAAAAACAGACCGTAGGATCCTTGGACAAGGACTCCGGAACGGCAAAGGTCCTCGAAAAAACAAAGACGTCGAAAGACAGTCTGGAAAAGGACGCTTCGGCGTCGAAGAAAGAGAGACCGAAACAAACCTCGACGACCGGTTCGGCGTCGTCAGCTGAAAAACAGAAAACTGAAAATCTCGACGCCGCAACACACAAGGCTGAGATTGAGAAAAAGAGAAGGCGGCTCGAAGCCGAAATGGCGAATATCCTTCAACGCAAAAAATACTTCGACGAAAGCTTGAAGCAATTCAAGATACCGCCGAAAATAAGGGAAACCGAAGCCGAAAGGGTTGCCAAAGAAACAGTACCGCCAAGAACCCCCGAACAGATCGAAGAAGAAGAGGAAGGTGCATTCTTCTTCGGGGAATATGTCGAGGAAGACAAACAAGCATACGCAGAATCATTGAACTCGGAGAATCAAGAGCTCCAATGGCAAGATCTCGACGCAGAATCACCGGAGGAGGCTGTGGAATCATATCCTTCGAGGCCATCACCCCCAGATGACATTGGCATGTACAATCAGGTGTTTAAAAAGGCTGCAGAAACTTATGGGGTTCAGCTAGAGGAAGAAAAACCTCAGTCATGTTTTTTATTAGAGACTCTGCCTACACAATCAAGGAATCAATTCCTGCCAATGCTGCCTAGTGTCTTAGGCCAGGGGAAAGAGGCATTTAAAGAGCCTGCTACATGCAAGGCTACAACACCAAGGGCAGAGAAAAAGTATAAACACTCATCTAAAGACCCTATATACATCAGGGGATCAGTGCCAGCTGACTCCATCATTGCCTCAACAGCAAGAAAAAGAGCAAATGTACTTACTACAGTGGGACCACCTCTAGACAAGGAAAGCAAGAGGATGGACCTCGTAGGAAGGAAGGTGGAGAGAAGCGCAGCTAATCAGTGGCCCATAGCAAATTCAAATGCATTGCTGAACAGGCATGTGTACAAACATTGGGAGGAGGTAGGAGAACTGTTACAAAACCTACCAGAACAATTCCAGAAAAGAGCTAGCCACCTGGTGGAAGAGGGTAAAAACATTGCTATTACATGTTTAAAAACAACCCTTGATGCTGCTGATACGTCTAGCAGGCAAATGATGATTGGCATATCGGAAAGGAGGAACGCATGGCTTAGAATCTCAGGCTTCAAGCAGAAGTGCAAAGCAACATCATTAATTCACCATTCAATGGAGAGCAATTGTTTGCAACGGTGGTTGATGAAAAGCTAAATCAACTAAAAAAGGACAACGAAACCGCAAGATCCATGGGGGCTCTGCAGTTCAGAGGCATGTGTAGAGGCACACCTTCTAGAAGACCAACAGGAAGAGGTACATACCAACCTACTACCTCACATCAGAGTTACCAGCAGACATACCAAGCTGGAAACCAGGGCACACAACAGGGACAGCAACAAAGCTGGCAATATCAAGGAAGAAGATCCTTTCGAGGGCGTCCCCGTGGCAGAGGTCAGCTACAAAGAGGTGGACAACAAACCTCTACCAAGTGACTGCACTCACAAAGAGGTACACTCACAAACAACAGCAGTGAGAGTACACACGAAAAAGAAGCAGTTGCCAAAACAAGACAAGCATTGGCATAGCCAATAGGTCTCGCCTTTTGGACCTTATAAGTATTTAGCCATGCAGCACATTATCCTGGGTGCTACAACATCTACTGTTCTTTAACTTGTAAGCTTTGACACTAATAGGCACATTATAGCACTGCATTAGAAGAAATTATTGAAAGTGCTCAATTTTGTGTAACTGGTAGTCTGAACTCATATTTGGAAGTGCTTTCATATGCAGTAATGAAGGAAAAAAAGAGTTTTAGTGTAATAAATAATTTGCCCGATAACACAATTTAAGCGAGGAAGCCACAATGAGTCCAGGTTTTCTGGTTTCACTTTAGCACTGGTCACCACTGTGCACACAAGTCACACCCCACGCATTCTGAACTTGTACAGGATGGACAATCTCTTCAATTTCTTAAAGTTAATCGAGTTCTGATTCCGGCGCTGAGGGCCTACCTACTTAGCTCTGAAGAGTCTGAGCTGAGGGCAAACCCATGCGCTCTCATTCTGCATTTTTGCTGGGTTTCGGTGTAGGGCGGCCCACTCAGAGGTGAACGATTGCGCATTTTACTCAATGAACAATATTTTGTTTTTTATTAAACTTTTGTTTTAACTTTTGTTGGGGACTAAGGGATTTAAAAGATGTTTATGTTAATTATGTTCATGGGTAACACTACAACTCATAACATAAAACTGCATTATACTTTGGGAGATGACGTAACTACTTCATGGATTCAAGCTTGAAGTGCACAGCACTTAAATGACTTATTTGGATGTATATTTAAAAAGTACTTATGTCTGGTGACATTCGCTATCTAAATAACGCCACCTTGCACAGAATACATGCTGGCCTCAATCTTTTTATTCTCTAGTCTGTGTGCATGTTTGCTTTTTCTTTTCTTTTAGACTACTTTTAACAGCAGAACACACTTGTGTTCTATATCTGCATAGACTATCCCTGACTAACATCTAAAGTAAACAAAGGCAGACAAGTCATGTTACAAATCAATACATATGCTTTCCTTGAGTGTCCTGCTTTGTATTGGGAAACTTCGGTTACATCGCGGTGTTTACACCGCAATACCTTTACAATGCGGGTATTACAACGCAAGTCATTACAATGACTTGCGCTGGATGGCGCTCTAAGCTAAGGAATAGTATGATTTACTATTCCAACACCTTCCCTACTGTAACGTAGGCTGGAGTTGGAATAGTAAATCATACTATTCCTAAGTCCAGCGCCCTCCAACGCAAGTCGTTGTAACGACTTGCGTTGTAATGCCTGCGTTGTAAAGGTATCACGGTGTAAACACCGCGATGTAACGTCGTATATTCTTTGTATTGCGCCCAGGTCTTTGCAGACAACTAACGCAACAACAAATGACCAGTATTTTCTCTCGGAAAGGTGGCAACCCTAGACACCTGATCCGTGTAATGAGCACTAAATCATTGAAATATTGTGCAATACATATAACTATATGTTAAAATGAATACCAATCTCTCCAGCCTTCTCTTGTGAACAAAAACCTGCCACTGCAGAGCTCATCCACTTGACCCTCCTGTAGTCAATTATCTGTAATGCAACTGTGACATCATATGATTCATCCCCAGATGTGACGAAGAACAGCTTCCCAGATGGAGCCTTGTTGCCATAGTCATGCGTCTTTAGTGTTCCCTGTAAATCATTCCCCCGGTATTATTTAAAGAGCCATGCCCATGTGACTCTCTTTCTTCTTTAGCTTGGACTTTTTTTTGTAAGTATAATCTGCGTGCCTAAACAGCACAGTTAACCCGATGCATTAGAGCAAACACACAAATGACTATGTTTAGTACGAAATAGTTACTGCTCGGAAGCAGTGATAGACTGATTTACTCTCTCTCACTCCTTGAAAGTACGCCCTGATGAATAGCCTTCAGTCCGGTCTCCCGGCCCACAGAGCCCTCTAATAATTGTTATGCTTAACCAAAAGCTGAACCGAGCTAATATACCACACAGTTATCGGATATTAATCTCCCCTAGTAATTGAAGCATCCGGTCCATTTGATTGCAATTGTGGAGTGTCAGATTCTATCTCCGTGTTTAAAATATATATATATCGGTTTTTAACTTCTGTTTTGTTGGTAGTCAATTCGGCCATCTGTCCCAACACTATGACCCGAGAGACCCCGCATCGCTAAGGTGGTGGGAATTGTGGCCGGGGTGCACGGAGGGGCAGTTCGGGATTTGGTGCCTCCATACTGATTAATGCTGCCTGGCACTGCCCGTCCTGCATGAACAGGACACCTTTCAGAGCACGCCACAGAAAGTGTCTAAACAAAGCCCTGTGGATATCCTGGCAGCCCCAGCACACACCTGCCCCTATGTCAGCAGTTTTCCGCCACTGTGGATGCGGCTCAAACTCATCAAGCGCCGTGACAAAACAGAAACGTTAGGAACGGTCCGAGCAGTAACATGCCCCTAAATAAACTGCTGTTGAGAGTGCGAGCTTGCTGCTGGGATGGTTTTGCGGAGCTTCTCCTGTTGCCTGTGTCAATCCTGGGGCTTCTGAGAATGCTGCTGAAGCTTATCCTGCTGGGAGACAGTGAGGTGCTGCAGCTGACTCCTTATAATCACAAAGAGGAAAGGAAGGCGGAGGTGGGGCTGTCGGAGCCGATCTGACACTGGACTCAAGCTGGGCTCCTGCTGGAAAGTCAAGTAGCTGCGGCTACGGCGAAATAACATCTGCTTTAGGGAAAGTAAAGAAATAGAAAAAAATGCACATTTTTTTCCATTTCCTTGCTTTTGAAGCAATCGCAGCAATTGCATGCTAGCTTAAAATGCTTAAAGCTAACAAATAAACTTACATGAAACAAGACGCGCGGCCGCGAGACACGCTCTGTGGAGGGGGAGGGGCGAGCAAGACAGAGGCGAGCGACGGCAAAAGTGAAAGCAGGCTGGCGAGTGGTGTGCGATGTGCGCGCACCATGACGAGAGAGGAAAGCCAGATGGCGCCTCTGCTCGTCATTGTGCACGTAACCGCATGCTCTATGCCAGCCAAAAAGCTGTGGTCGGACTTTTTAAAGCCCGTTTACTAAATGTCTCGCAGAGCAGCGCATGCGCTGGCTCAGGCGAGACCTAAAAAAACCAGTTTACCGTTCCTCCAACATACCACTCCAGTAGGAGGCAGACTAAAACTTTTCCAACAAAAGTGGAGAGAAATAACCACAGACAAATGGATTCTAAACATGATACAGTACGGTTACTGTATAGAGTTAACAAAACAACCTCCACACAGGAGGCCAAAGCAAAGGACACATTCAAAAGAAGAATTATCTCACCTCGTCAAAGAGGTGAAAGAACTTCAGGGAAAACATGCAATAGAACATGTACTGCACAGAGAAAAGAACAACGGAGTATATTCAACATACTTCCTAATTCCAAAGGTGGATGGAACATTATGGCCAATATTAGACCTAAGGTTTCTAAACAAGTTTATAAAAACGCAAAGGTTCAAAATGACTACACTACAAGAGGTGTTACCTCAGTTGCAAAGGGGACATTACATGGCAACAATAGACTTAAAGGACGCGTATTTACACATCCCAATAATCATAAAACTCAAGGCAATGTTAAGATTTGTTGTGAACAAACAACACTACCAGTTCAAAGTACTTGCTTTTGGTCTAAAATCAGCACCAAGTGTGTTCACAAAGTGCCTGGCAGCAGTAGCGGCACATCTCAGAAGGCAAGGAATTCATGTATACCCCTACTTAGACGACTGGTTAGTAAGAGCAAACTCATACAGCCTATGCAAACAGCATATGCAACAAGTGATAGAGACACTAGTTCAGCTGGGTTTCTCCATACACTGGGAAAAGTCATCAATAACACCAGAACGCAAGAAGGTGTTCTTGGGCGCAGAAATAAACACTATGTTAGGGAAAGCATTCCCCAGCGAGAAAAGGAGATCAGCTCTATTGAAGGAGACTCATCTATACCAGAAGGGGCATCATCTGACAGTGAGGAAATTACTAGGAATGATGGCCTCATGCATTCATTTAGTTCCCAATATTTGTCTGCACATGAGACCATTTCAAGAATGGCTCCAAACACATTGGTCACAAGCTACAGGGAGTTGGGAGGATCTAGTGGTTGTCGCATACAGAGTTCATCAAGAGATGGCATGGTGGAACAAAGCAAACATAGCACAGGGGAGATCTTTCACACCTCCAACTCCAACAGTGACCATGACAACAGATGCGTCCCTAGTAGGATGGGGAGCACACATGGACAATCTCAAAGTAAGGGGATTGTGGGCACCACAGGATGCGGTGAAACACATCAATATTTTGGAACTGAAAACTGTGTTCTTAGCCTTAAAAGCCTTTCAGAAACAGCTATACGGGAAAAGGGTGTTGATACAAACAGACGACACTACAACTATGTTTTACATAAACAAACAAGGAGGGACTGAGTCTGTAGCACTCAACTCTAGCACAACAGATTTGGAGATGGGCAATTCCAAAACAAATAGACATTTTAGCAATACACCTACCAGGGCAGGACAATCTGGAAGCAGACAGACTGAGCAGACAAACAACAGCATCCCACGAGTGGGAACTGAACCAAACAGAAGTGCAAAGAATTTTCAAAAAATGGGGAACACCACAAATAGACATATTTGCAACAACCCACAATGCAAAATGCCAAAACTTTGCATCCAGGCAACCTTGGAACCAGTCCCTAGGGAATGCGCTATTGATAGACTGGTCAGGGATATTTGCGTACGCTTTTCCCCCAATACCATTACTGAACAAAGTGATCAGCAAATGCAGAATCGGCAAAATGACAATGATTCTCATAGCACCACAATGGGCCAGACAAACGTGGTTCTTGGAACTAATGGAAATCTCACAAGGAACAATGCACAAACTTCCAAAAAGAAAAGATTTGCTAACAATGCAGAACGGGAAAGTGCTTCATCCAGAACCAAAAAGCTTAGGCCTAGCAGCATGGCTCCTGAGGACTTAGAATTCGTACATCTCAAACTACCAGAAAGCACAATGGCTGTTCTAAGAGAAGCTAGGAAACCAACAACAAGAAAATGTTATACAGCAAAATGGAAAAGATACACCCAATGGTGTCTTAAAGGCGTGTCTCAAGAAAGACGACAAAAGAAAGAACAGTGCTAAAATACCTCACACATTTACTACAAAGTAATTTATGTATCTGAAAGAGACACGTTAGTGACAGATTCCTTACCTTAGAATATCCCCAGGCGTCAGACTGGATCCGGAAAGTTTTTTGCGTAGCAGTACCCTTGCGTGTCGGTAGGCTGCGTCGTGCGGCTCCGCGTCCGTCGTCGGCGTCGTGACCGCCGGGATGACGTCGCGGGCAGTACTTAGACGCTGCCCCTGCGCGCTGACGTCAGTTCTTCTTTTTCCGCGCCAGTAAGCGCAGATCCGGGAAGAGCAGTGCCCTAGTCATTTTTTGACTAACTTTTTGGTGATTTTTCACTGTTTTCTTCGAGTCATCTCGGCTCCACAGTGTCGGTAGGGATGCCCGGTTTCAAGCCATGCGACGCCTGTGGTCGAATGATGTCGATCACAGACCCGCACTTAGAGTGTCTCTACTGTCTCGGCCGCGACCACGACACGAAGTCGTGCTCCGACTGCCGGGCCTTGCACCCGAAGGCTTTGCGAGAGCGGTCTCGAAAGCTCCTCCAGCTCCGGCAGTCGGCTCCGCGCCGCACCAAGCCCCGGTCACGCGAGAGGTCGAGGGGCCGGTCGCGGAGCCCTCGCCGGTCATCGGAGTCCAAGTTTTCGCACTCCTTGGGTAAGTCGAAGCACAAGAAGTCTAAAAAGCACCATCGCTCTAAGACTTCGCTCTCGCGACTCGGCTGAGGCCCCTGTCGGCACCGTCCCCGCGGCTCCGGATGTGCCTGTGGCGCCGCCCCCGCATTACCCGTCCTTCCCGGGTTCGGGGGCGACTCCGGCCGAGATACAGGAATTCCTGTCGGCCATGGCCCGCCTCTTCGGGCCTCAAGGCCCCTCCGGTGCGCCTTCGGGCCCCGAGGGCCTTAATGGGATTGCCCCGGCGCCGCCGACGACTCCGGTCCCGGCGCCGCCTGTCCCACCAGCCTCGCTCCCGGCTTCGGCCCCGGCCTCGATCCCGGCTCCGGTGGTACCGCAACCCCCATCGACGCCGGTTGACCTAACCACGCCGACTCTGATGTCCCCGGTGCTGTTCCTGACGCCGCCCGGGGCTCCGGGCGGCGTCGTTCCCCGGTTGTCTCCGGATCCGGACGCGGCGTCGGACCGACGTCGCCCGACGCCGGCTCCGGCGCCCATGAGACCTTGGGTCCCGGACGTCCCTCCTCCTCCTTATTTTCAACCGGAGGAGGACCAGGAGAGCTGGGAGGGGTCGGATGACCCTCTCACACAGCAGTGTGACTATGATCAGGACTGGGCAGAGGAACTTGGGGATGCCAGTGGTCTGGACACTTCCCCTGACACTGGCATGCTGTCTCCTCCTTCCGTGGCTACGGAGGAGGGAGCAAATTTCGCAACGGTGTTGCGTAGAGCAGCTGGAGCCTTACACCTCCAATTGCCTACAGTGGCTGTCAGGACTAACCTCCTGACGGAAGTGCTTCAGCCGGCAGCTACCTCCTCGGAGCCATTGCTGCCGTTTAATGATGCACTTTCTGACGTTCTTTTGTGCACCTGGTCCAAGCCCGCCACAGGGGCTCCTGTGGATAGGAACGTGGCCCGACGCCATCGCCCTGCTCCGGGCGACCCCTTGTTTCCCTCTCAATATCCCACCCCTGAGAGCTTGGTTGTCCAAGCCTCTGCCTCCCAAACCGCCTTTCCTACCGCCCCTCCGGATAGGGAATCCAAACGCCTGGATCAATTTGGGAAGAAGGCCTTTTCTTCCTCCAGTGCTGGCTTGCGGTCCGTCAACACCGCTTGCCTTTTGGGCCGATACTCCCACTCTCTGTGGGATTCGGTGGCGCTCGTTTTGCCCCAGTGTCCTGAGGAGGTTCAGACACTGCTTTCCCGCGCCATTGCGGAAGGAAGGGATGCGGCAAAGTACACCATCCGTTGTGGCCTTGATACCGCCGACTCGCTGGGCAGATCGCTTGCAACGACAGTGGCGCTGCGTCGCCACGCCTGGCTGAGGACAACTGGTTTCTCGGGTGATGTCCAAAACACACACATGGACATGCCCTTTGATGGAGTTGGTCTTTTTGGTACCAAAGCAGGACCATGCGCTGGAGCGTTTTAAGGACTCACGGGCTACTGCCAAGTCCCTGGGCCTTTCTGCTGTGCGCCCTCCGCTAACCTCTGCTTTTCGCCCCTTTCGTGGCCACGGAAGGGGCGCCCAGTCACGTCCGCTGCCCAGCCACCGGCCCGCGCAGCAAACGTCTTCGCGTGGCCGAGGACGTGGCTCCCGCCGTGGCGGGTCAGGCAACCAGCGTGCGGGTCAGGCCACCAACCCCGCCCCGTCCGCGGCCTCCAAGCCCTCCTAGTCCTTCCTTCCTTTCAGGTGCACAGCACGCCAGTAGGGGGCAGGGTCCGCCATCACCTTCACCACTGGCGTGCCATCACCTCGGACAGGTGGGTTTTGGACATTGTCCGAAGGGGCTACTCCCTCCCCTTCGAGACCACCCCCCCAGCAATGCCACCTCAATTCCACCGCATGTCAGGGGATCACTTGGTGCTTCTGCAGAAGGAAGTCACGGCACTCTTGGCCAAGAGGGCCATCGAGCATGTTCCGACCCCAGAAGTAGGACGTGGTTGCTACTCCCACTACTTTCTGGTGCCCAAGAAGGACAAGGAGGACATGCGTCCTATCTTGGACCTCCGGAACGTCAATTGCTTCCTCTGGAAGGAGAAGTTCAAGATGCTCACCCTAGCTCAGGTCTTGACTGCCCTCGACCCTGGAGACTGGTTAGTAGCGTTGGACTTACAGGACGCTTATTTCCACATCCCCGTCCTGCCGGCCCACCGGCGTTACCTGCGGTTCACGGTAGGCCTCGAGCATTTTCAGTTCACCGTGCTCCCCTTTGGCCTTACAAGTGCCCCTCGGGTGTTCACGAAAGTGATGGCGGTGGTCGCAGCTCATCTGCGCCGGGCAGGGGTTCCAGTCTTCCCCTACCTCGACGACTGGCTGCTGAAGGCGGGCTCGTCCCAGGCAGTCGTCTCCCACCTCCAGACTCCTGCACTCACTGGGGTTCTCCATCAATGTGCCGAAGTCGCATCTGATTCCTTCTCCACAGCTCCTTTTCATCGGGGCAGTACTGGACACGACGCAGTTTCGGGCCTATCCTCCCGAACGGCGAGTCCGGGATATTCAGGCTATGATTCCGATCTTTCAGCCTCTATCCTGGGTTTCGGTACGGATGACCCTGAGGCTGCTGGGCCTCATGGCCTCCTGCATCCTGCTGGTCGATCATGCCAGATGGCATATGCAGGCTCTGCAGTGGGACCTGAAGTTCCAGTGGGCGCAGCACCAGGGCAACCTGTCCGATCACGTCCAGATCTCGGAGGGGACTGCAAAACAGTTGCAGTGGTGGCTCTCGAACCGACAATGGGTCATGGGCAGATCCCTCTCCCTTCCCCAGCCAGAGCACACAGTTGTGACGGACGCGTCCCTTCTGGGTTGGGGCGGTCACATGGGAGAGGCGGAGATCAGAGGCCTCTGGTCTCCGGCGGAGTCCCGGCTCCGTATCAACCTTCTGGAGCTCCGGGCGATCCGACTTGCACTCAAGGCATTCTTTCCCTCTGTCAAAGGGACGGTAGTGCAGGTGTTCACAGACAACACCACCGCCATGTGGTATTGCAACAAACAGGGCGGGGTGGGGTCGTGGACCCTATGTCAGGAGGCTCTGCGCCTCTGGACAAGGCTGGAACATCAGGGCATATTCCTGATGGTTCAACACCTGGCAGGTTCCCTGAACGCCAGGGCGGACGAACTCAGCCGCAGGTGCATGATGGATCACGAATGGCGTCTTCACTCGGAGGTGGCACAAGGTCTCTTTCAGCAGTGGGGAGAGCCTTGGTTAGATCTGTTCGCCACCGAAGAGAACGCGCAATGTCAGCAGTTCTGCGCGTTGGAATTTCCAAGGCGGCACTCGCTCGGCGACGCTTTTCATCGCGAGTGGAGTTGCAGTCTGTTGTACGCCTTTCCGCCTATACCACTTCTACCCAGAGTGTTGAAGAAGATTCGGCGCGACCGGGCCCAAGTCATCCTTGTGGCTCCGGACTGGGCTCGAAGAGTTTGGTATCCCGAGCTACTCAGTATGAGCGTCGATCCCCCGATCCGTCTGCCTCTTCGGGAGGATCTTTTGTCGCAGCAGCAGGGGACGGTCCTCCACACGAACCTGTCCAGTCTCCACCTGCTTGCGTGGAGATTGAGCGGCGGCAGTTGATTCCTTTCGACTTGCCTCCCGAAGTTTGTGATGTGATTCTGGCAGCCAGGCGTCCCTCCACTAAGGTGGTATACGCCTGCAGGTGGAACAAGTTTGTGGCATGGTGCACAGCAAAGGCTGTGAATCCCCTCTCTGCCCCTCTTTCTGAGGTTCTTCTGTTCCTTCTTTCTCTGGCCCAACAGGGTTCTGCCCTGGGTACCATCAAGGGCTATCTTTGTGCTATCTCGGCCTTCCTCAGGCTTCCTGATCAGCCCTCCCTTTTCAAGTCCCCTGTTGTTAACCGGTTCCTAAAAGGCATTACACACCTCTTCCCTCCTGTTCCGTTTGTGATGCCTCAGTGGGGACTTGAACTTGGTTCTTACCTTTCTCATGTGCGCTCCCTTTGAGCCTCTACATAACTGTCCTCTTCGTCTTCTGACTCTGAAGACAGCCTTTCTGGTGGCCATCACCTCCGCTCGGCGGGTGAGTGAGCTCCAGGCTCTATCATGCAAACCTCCCTTTCTGTCTGTCCATCCAGACAAGGTTGTTCTTCGGACGCGTCCGTCCTTCTTGCCAAAGGTGGTTACTGCCTTCCACATTGGGCAGACCATCACTTTGCCCACCTTCTTTCCGCCTCCGCATCCTTCCAGAGAGGAAGAGAGGCTCCACCGTCTGGACCCAAAACGTGCGCTTTCCTTTTACATCGACCGCACACAACACTTCCGGGTGGATGACCAGCTCTTTGTTGGCTACGTGGGCGCCAAAAAAGGTCGGGCGGTGCACAAGAGAACCATTTCCCGCTGGGTAACCTTGTGTATCAAAGCCTGCTATTCTTTGGCTAAGAAGGAGCCTCCTGTTGGGCTGCGTGCCCATTCCACCAGGGCAACGGCTGCTACCACGGCCTTAGGCCGCGGTGTTCCGCTGCAGGATATCTGTCAGGCAGCTACGTGGGCCTCGCTGCACACGTTTACCAAGCATTACTGCCTTGACAGTCGGGTCCGGAGGGACGGCTTCTTTGGCCGTTCTGTCCTCCGGGACTTCCTTGTCTGATCTTTGTTCGCAGACCCACCACCGGGGTTGGTATTGCTGGGGTATCTATTCTAAGGTAAGGAATCTGTCACTAACGTGTCTCTTTCAGATGCACAAGTTACTAACTTGTGTAACGATATATCTGTAAGAGACAGTAATTAGTGACAGATTCCTACCGCCCACCCATCCTCCCCGTTCTGCGAACTGATTTCTAGGGTTAAGGACATCCCTTTCAGGGCCCTAGTATTTTTCAGACACCTATGTCAGCTTCTTGCATGGCTCTGCATTCCTGGCGCGGAAAGTCGTGTACAGAACTGATGTCAGCGCGCAGGGGCGGCGTCTAAGTACTGCCCGCGACGTCATCCCGGCGGTCACGACGCCGACGACGGACGCGGAGCCGCACGACGCCGCCTACCGACGCGCAAGGGTACTGCTACGCAAAAAACTTTCCGGTTCCAGTCTGATGCCTGGGGATATTCTACGGTAAGGAATCTGTCACGAACTACTGTCTCTTACAGATATATCGTTACACAAGTTAGTAACTTGTGCTTTACATCACTGAAAGTACATTTAGCAGCAATTGTGGCGTATACAAGAGGGGAGACAGGGAAGAGCTCCTTCACCTCACATGTGGTCAAAAGGTTCCTAGAAGGTGCAAAGAGGATTGCACCACCAAAAATGGTACCAGCACCAACTTGGAATCTAAACATAGTTCTAGCACAAATGATGAGAGCACCTTTCGAACCACTACACAAAGCAACGCTACAAATGCTTACAATAAAGATGGCATTTTTAGTGGCAATAACATCCCTACGTAGAGTTAATGAATTGCAGGCACTAACACTACAGGAACCCTACTTCCAAATACATAGTAACAGGATTGTCATGAGGACAGATCCGCAATTCATGCCAAAGGTGGTGTCAAGATTTCACATAAATCAGAGTATACAAATACCAAGTTTCTTTCAAAACACTTAGAACAAAGCGGAAAGAGCTTTGCACACACTTAATGCAAGAAGAGCAGTCATGTATTACGTGGAAAAAGCTAAAGAATACAGGAAAACGAAACAGTTATTTGTATCCTTTGCAAAAAGTTTTCTGGGAAGACCAGTAACCAAGAGCACAATCGCAAGGTGGATAGCACAAGCCATACATTTGTGCCACAAACAAGCAGGACAAACTTTACAAGGGGCGCCACGGGCGCATTCAACAAGGAAGAAAGGAGCAACTATTTCATTTCTTGCTAACACTCCAATCCAAGACATTTGCATGGCTGCAATATGGTCTTCGGTGCACACGTTCACCAAACATTACTGTGTGGACATTCAAATGAACAAAGAAGCACAAGTAGGACAAAAGGTCTTGCAGCTCTATTTACAAACCAAAGTTCATCTTCCACCCAGCCACCGCAAAACTAGCAAACCGCAACAAAGTCTATGCACAGCATAGTGAATCCAGAAATGATTCACGCTGCAAAACGAATAGTTTCTTACCTGTCGGTGTAGTTTTACAGCTTGAAGAATTTTCTGGATTCACTAGCGAACCCACCCTCCTCCGCCAAGGAAGAGAACTATAAGGAGGATAGAATAAGAAGGAAAAAAAAGAATCCGAAGATGGCTACCAAAGGTGGGAGCTTCCGGAGGAAGCCCGTCGATGTCACAGAAGGGCACCAAATGGTACTACGTCGTCGACGCCCACCAACAGCAAAAAAACAAAAAAGAGAGAGAGAAGAAATACTACAATTCCGGACCCAACCACTAGATGGCGGAATAATGCACAGCATAGTGAATCCAGAAAATTCTTCAAGCTGCAAAACTACACCGACAGGTAAACTATTCGTTTCAGCTGTTGGGGAATGGGAAGGGGGCCAGGTGTAGGAAGACCTCAGTGCCTGCAGCCCAGGGGTTGACAGCCGCCCCCAACGATATCCCTCTGGCTAACCCGGGTCCGCAGGCACAGCAGTCTGCCCCAGTCAGCGGCGCTCGCTCACTGTCAGATCTTTTGCATGCCTGGGTACAGTCACCCGTTCAGGGTCTCACCGGGCTCAGATCCTCCCCTCCATCGGGGGTTCGTCCCTTCCACAGCCACTCAGTCATGCCTGGCTCGCCGACAGGGCCACTTCCTCATGGTCAGCCTCTGGGGGCAAAAGCCAGGCTGCATTCCACAGGGTCAACTGCGGTTCTCCGACGCCTCGGTTGCGGGTCGCTGTGTCTTACTTCAACGGCCCCCATGACCGGGGGGGGCTCTTTGCTATGCGACAATCGTGGGGCTGATCAGGATTTTGAAGGATTAGTTGTAGGCCCAGCTCGAAGTGCAGTCAAGGAGCTTTCAACTCTGGCACCATCTTCGCCACGCCCCCTTACTTCTGTCATTTCTGAGCACTGTATGTAACATGTTGCAATTAATCATCTCAATGGTATTTGATTGGATTCAGATGTTTTACCATCACTGCAGAAGTTAGTGGGTGAGTGTTAACTGACTGCACCATTGAGTTGATGCATCAGCAGTTCATTAGCTCTGTAGTGTTTTTCTTATTTCTTATCAAGAGGTACGTATTTTTCTCTTTGAGAAACTCTTTCTGCTGCACTTTGACTTCTGTGGATCCCCCCTTTAATCATTACTGCTACCCGAGGACCTTCACTGAATCATTATTGTAATCCGGTGAACTGAGTCCATACTGGAAGCCGGGGACCCCAGCCGATGCATTTTCATATTCGAACCGCAAAACAATACACAAAAAAAGAGAAAGCTACAGAAATAAGCATTCATCAAACAATACACAAATAATAACATATTTAATTCACAATCAAATTTCAAAAAAATCAAAATTTTAATTTTAATGGGAAGGTTGGAGCTTTTCTAAATTCAGTTGAGGCCACTCATCATCTATACTGTATTTTGTTTGATGCACCTTCCCTACTCCCATGAATCAACCTGAAGCTACTAACTTAATCTTTAGCCTCCAATTTCCCTTCACATTTAGAGAATGTTTTGTAATTTGCAGTTTTACATTTTGGTTCTTTATTAATCTGTTAATATTTAATTTAATAAGCTTTCTCAGACCCCCGGAGTAGGCTTCGCGTACCCCAAGGGGTCACCAGCCAACAGGTTAAGATCCACTACTCTAATCAATTCTGGGGGATATTCCTCCCATTCTGTAAGTGCATTCTACATTTGCCAGGCATACATTTGCTTTTATTCCCTGGGGCTGACTGAGATTTAGCTGCTTGTTCCGTGTGAATGCCCACAAACTTATGAATTAGTGGGTGTTCACAAGGTTTCATGATGGACTCACCCAGAAGGGACCACAAATCCGCTTCTGTTACTAGATTTGCATACAAAGAAATTCCTTCACACTGCTCTTATTTGTGTGTGTCCGAATCTTATTTCCGAGGGTAAAATTCAACCTTTCTTGGTTTTGTGAATCAGGAATGGTATTTTGCCCTTAGAAATTACATATTTTGCTCGTTGATTATGCGCAATAACTTTTAAAAGCTATGCGTGATGTCTTTATGTGGTGACAGCAACACATTAACTTCCAAGCTGGCCTGTTGAGCACATCTATCTCTAAAACGGTTCTTTGCTTTTTTTTTCTGATTAGGGGTAATTTTTTTATTGAGGACTGCATAAGGTCTGTTTTGTTGTGACTGTCATACTATGTGTATGTTAAAGGCCGCAGTGGACCTGTCCAGTAACAAACTTTTGAGTTGAATGTCAACGTTT
This sequence comes from Calotriton arnoldi, assembly GCA_963921515.1. Lineage (NCBI taxonomy): Eukaryota > Metazoa > Chordata > Amphibia > Caudata > Salamandridae > Calotriton > Calotriton arnoldi. The sequence continues at coordinate 359,597 of CAWUFW010011324.1, forward strand.
GCCGCCTTCATGAAGCTTTTCAATGTTACTTACGCTTTAACTTTCAAAGGGATATCCTGAACTCCAGCCATCTTTAGAGGTATTAGATTCAGGGGTTTAACACTTGACTGGTTTATGATCCACGAAACAAGGTTAGTGTGAATTGTTTTTTCAATGCTTTCTCTCAATAGCATGGACAGTTAACAATTGTGAAATCTGCTTTTTAGTTCGCTTTGGAGACTTGTGAAGCTTCAGACCTCTGGTAAATCACAGAAGGTAGTTTATTAACAACCTGTTATACAGGACACTTATATTAATGGTATGTACATAATATGTGCTATGGTTATTTGTAAATTGCGTGTTTATTGTAATTTCATGGCCCTAGATACTGCGAGGCTTAAAGCACTTTCTTGGTAATTAAGTTGTATTATTTATATAGTGCTTTAAACCCCGGTGAGGTTGTGAAGCAGTCCGATTTGAATAGTGTTCCTGTGCGCCCTATGGAGTGCATGGTTTAAAAGATGTTTGTGGTTTCAAATATATGGAACATATCTGGTGAGGTTTGTTTTCAAACGTTTTTATTGAGAAGGCAGTTGTAACTGACCATCTCAATATAATATAGAAGCATCCATCATCAAAAACAAAATTGTGCACGGGTAAGCATTGTGATGCTCATGACAAATGCTAAAAGAAGATATAAGTAAAACCATGTTAAAGTCACAAGAAAAGATGTCAAAAATCACATATACATAACAGAGTTGTATGGATGAGAAATTTTTAATGTTATCTAGAGAATCGTTAACACTAGTATACATAAGGTGCAATGGTTATGACAACTGCATTTTTGAAGAATATTGGGAAGAAAGGGATAGAAGATGTGTAGAGAAGGAAACATATCTGAATAATCCATAACATTAGAAAACTCAAGTAGAAAAAATTAGAATTTTTTAGGACTTATAGATGAGGTAACGCCTTTTATTGTTGGACAAAGACACTATCGAAGTATTTATGGGGGTTCGTTCTTCTGCAAGTAACTATAGAAGGTGTCCCATAATTTTCTAGATGATAAGGCATGGAAATTTTTTAAGTGTACGTTGCGCACACTTCTGATGAAACAGTTCTATGTCCACCTTGTGTAGGAAGAAATATTAGAAGAACTTTTCCATTAAAAGAGAATCCGTTTGGTACCAATGGGCAGTAGTAAATTAGTGAGTTTGGTATCAGAGGGAGAAAAGCTGTTAACTTTGGTTGAGGCATGTATATCAATAGTGCTGAAGTGGCGTCTATAGTTAGCTGATTATTAAAGATTTTTTGGTTAGTGTTTCCTATATGGTTCCAGAGGGGATGAATATATTTGCAGGAATAAAACAAGCGAGTGGTGTCACCAAGAGCCAGTTTACAGTTCCAGCAAAAGTCAAACCTGATAGTCCTAATCAGTAAAGTTTCAGTGATGTCTAATAAACATTATGTATGATCCATAGCCTCATTTGTGAAAATGCTCGGATTATCTTTCCTGTGAATGGAGAACTGATTTTTGTCCATAATGAAGGGGATGGATTTCAACATCAGGTCTAAGTTGAAGGTAGAATTCCAGGCTTTGGTGTTGGCTTTTGTCTAACATGTGTTTGGAATCTTAAGAAGATTGTAAATTTTGGAAGCTGTATAGCCTACGTTTGTGAAATTGCCTAGGATATGTGGAAGAGAGGAGTGGTGAGTGGAACCCAATTCCTGGTTGTCATTTTATCTTTAAAAAGGTGTAGAAGTCTAAGTTAGATAGTTTGTGTTTGTCTTGTGGATCTGCAAAAGAAATAGGGTTGTTTCCAATACCAAGATCTTTAAAATGAGAAATGTCTTTTGATGGCCATTCATTCCAAAAATCATCTTGTCTATCTATTTTGATCTGCTTATTAAACCACAGGGAGCTAAGTCGGATTTAGGAAGTTTTTGGGAGAGTTTCCCCATCTATAGAGCATAAGGAAATAATTGTGGCACATTTAATGGGTAATAAATGTGGTATATTAAGATAGTTGATGTTGTGTAATGTTAAGAGGGCACATAGTGGGAGAAGAGCATATAAATCCCTTTACATAGGCAGCTATGTAGGGACATTAGTAGTAATTGTAGAGAACCACCAAGTGCCTTGTCTGCCAAAGCATCCTGTTGATATCTAGAGAAATGTGGGAATTTAACTCCACTTTCTTTTTTATTCATTCTCAGTTTCCAGAGGAGATTTTTTGCTCTTCCATAAAAAGTCCATGAGAGTATTATCTAGTGATTTGTAGAAGTCGTATGAAAATTTAAAGGGGAACATACTGATCAGGAAGTTAATTATAGGTGCTAATATTTTACTTATTTCCAGTCTGCCCCACCAAGTGATACATTTTGGGGACCTTTGTGTAATCAGGCCTTTGATCGTAGCAATTGATTTATCTTAATTAATTGATTAAGTGTCTTGAGAATCCTTCCCAAACCATACTCCTAAGTATTTTAGTGGGGTACTTTGCCATTTGAGTCCAGAGTTTTGAATGTGGGAGAGAAAACAATGAATATTCAGTCTTCTCTTTGTTGAGGGTGCATCCAGAAACATCTGCATGTTTCAAAATTACTTCTAGAATGCAAGGGATAGCTCTATCAGCTTCCTCCATGAAGATTAAAGCATCATTGGCATAAGCCGCTACTTTTTGCAGACCAGATGGAAAAGGAATATTCTTGATGCCACTTTTATTCATGATTAACTCAAATAGAGTTCCATGAATAATATAAAAAGAAGTGGGGAGAGGGGACAAGCCTGATGTGTGTCTGTCTGGTTTTAATGGTAATTTGTTTGAGGTACAGCTATTAATACTAACTGTTGGTTGTAGTAAAGGGCTAACGCCATCCTAATAAAAAATTCACCAAGGCCAGATTTCAGTTAAGTGGCCCAAAGAAAGGTCCATTAAACCTTATCAAAGGCCTTTTCTGTATCTAAGGCTATTGCGGCTGAGGGAGACTAAGGATTTAGGATTTCTGATTTCTAGAGCATGACACAATGTTGTGACATTGTCACCTGCCAATCTAGCTTCGAGGAACCCTGTTTGGGTCGGGTGTGTCAATTTACCTAATACTTTTTCTAGTCTTGTAGCTAACACTTTGGCATAGATCTTGCAGGTAATATTTATTAGGGAAATGGGTCGATCGTTTTTAATCTCAGTGGGATGTTTTCCCTCTTTAGGGATACTGAATATCGTTGCCACGGCAGTTGAACCTTGGATATTACCTGTGTCTGCAAAATGAAGAAACAAGCTATGATGGGACGTAAATAGTGTTTGTGTGTGTATGTCTTTTAAAAGTTACTATTGAAACCATGCGGACCAGGAGTTTTACCAAGTTTTAAGTTAGATATGGCTTTGAGGAGTTCGTCATAACCTAAAGGCTTATTAAGAGTATGTCTAGAGACTAGATCCAGGACGGGCAATGATAATTTGTTGAATAATTCTACACATAAATGAGCATCAATTGTATTGATGGGGGTGTATAAGGTTTCATAGAAGTCTCGAAAAAAATCAAAAATGTCTGTTAATGAAGTGACATTTATGCCATTTGCTTTTTGAGAGCTCGGATTACAAACTTGTTTTGTCTGAATTTTAGGTAATTAGCAAGGAACCATCCGACTGTATTCTTCTTTATCATTTTAATTCAGGGAGAGCCGTGGATCACTTGGAGTGGTTTAGTTTAAATTCCAGTGCTTTCATTTTAGTCTCTAACTCTTTTAGACGTAGATTATCCTTTTTGTTTATGGACGACATGAGATTTATCATGCTTCCTCTTATTGTAGCTTTGAGTGAGTCCGAGAATAGGTCAGGAGGGGGGGTCTCATGTATGTTATTTTTGTTTATAAAATGTGTAATGTCTTTCTGAATGGAAGAATTAATTACTTTGTCTATAATCAAGTCATACATTCTACATTGTTTAGAGACTGGGGTGGGTACACCAATTTGTAATTCAAAGGAGATGCACGCATGCTCTGAAATCACAATCGGTTCAATTTGTGAAGAGGTGGAATGTTGGAGAAATCGATTATTCACTACTCATCTATTAGTATATAGTCAATACAAAAAAAGGAGCCATGGGGATTTAAATAAAATGCGTTGGGTTGTGAATCCTCCATTCATCACTGAGATTTTGCGAGGCACATAGATTCAGGAGTTGTGCATGTGATAGATTTGGTCTAAATTTTACTTGAGATAATCAGTCCAGTGTACCATCAAGTGGGAAATTGAAGTCCCCACCTAAAATCATGCCATAACGTTGTGGAAGTTCTGGAATAGTTTTATTGAGGAAGGACCAGAGCTCAGGGTCATCATCATTTGGAGCATAGATATTGACAACCTAAAACTCATATGTCCTCTTTTTAGGTCTCGCTTAGACAGCGCATGCACTGTCTCTTTGAGACATTTTGTTTACATATAGGGGCTTAGAGCCCGCCCATTGCTTACTGTTTGTTGGCGACACTGTCGCTATCATTTGCTTGGTTGTTGTTGATCAGCTGTCCTAGATTTCCGTCTTTGTTTGTTTAACCCTCTCTTGTAGCATGGACGCATTACTTGTGTCCTACCACTGCATTTTATGTGCTTTTTAAAAAAAATCTTTGACTTAAAGCACTCCAACAGAGTGCATCTGTTTCAACTAGGTCCTTTGTGTACTTCCCCCTCATCTGTGTACCTCTCAAGTTCAACTGCCTGCCCCCACTCCCGGTCCCACCTTTAGTCATTTGTGTTACTCCTACTCCACGCATCCTTTCTTCCTCTGTTCGCGAACACACCCTCCCTCCCTCAGTTGTTCATGTTGGCCCCTCACATGCTATAACAAGTAAAGCGATATAACACTGGCTGCGTCATAGCGCTTTTTCCCCTCCGCATCCTCCATTTTCAGTCTTGCCCTCCTCCCCCTCTGTCTTCCCTCTCCTCCTCTCTACCGTAGCAATAAAAAAACATGCATTGGCATAGCCAATAATTTTCGCCTTTGGGACCTTATGAGTATTTAACGATGCAGCACATTATATTGGGTGCTACAACATCTACAGTTCTTTAACGCGGAAGCTGTGTGCATAGAGCAGCGGGCTAGACACGGAGCTGTGGCAGGCATTCAATGGCGTGCACTTAAAAAGAGGTTGCATAGGTTTCTAATCAAGATAGTTTTCTGTTCAAAAGCCGTCTGTCAGGCGTCTGCATGGCAGTGGTGTAGCCAGTGACCATTAATTAGAGCGAAGTGCATGCCCCAAAGTATGTGGATCAGTGTGTTTAAGATTATGAGCATGCCTTTTACGTTTATTGGTGAGACCAATGCTACTTCGGGGTGTACAGTGGAGTGCAGGCAGTTTTCAAATCTTAGCTGGGCCTGCAAAAATGTTTCAGTAAGAGCAGCACCTTCCTCTGTGTGTACAGGGTGTGTCACAGAATCTCAGAGAGGCCAGTCATGGTGAGTTGTGTGTGCATGTTTTGCACCGAGGGCAGTGCTGTCGTCTTATGGCTGTGAGAGCAGTGCCTTACGTGTGGTGTGCAGGGCAGTGGGCAGCCAGGCAGCACAGAACAGTTCTATTGCTATACTCTGGTATGCAGGCAGTGGGTGACCCCTTTACACAAACTCGATCGTGTTCCAAAAACGGAAATGAGAATGGAACACCATTGAACAAGACATACACGCCAAACACTTTTCCCAGCTGGCGCTTAGCAGTTTAAAAGGCGCCCGCTCATTTTCAGGAGGTCCGGTGTACGGAGTACTTCTCTATCCTGGTCAGGCCATGCATGTAAATGGGTCCCATAACGTGTGCCTCCCTGCTCACCAACATGTGATTTGTGCTTGGCGGGCACACCTGTGCTTCCGCCCATTTAAAAAAAAAAATCAACCGGAAAAGAAGTGGGTGGTGAATGATGAACATGGTGACGCATCAGAACCGGCTGATGGGAAATGAAGTTCCTCATAATAGCACCAACCAGAAGTTTTCAAATGCCCACACACGCTTCCTATGGGGAAAATGGCGGTGGACTTTATTTATAGATAGCTATCTCTCTTCATCCATCCACCCGTACATAGTGTAAATGCTATGATCACTTCATCAGCATTATCAACATCTGCCAGTGTCTATTAATCAAATGTTGTTTGTACAGCGTATGTGCATGGAATATTGTAAAATACTTTTTATTTAATCTAACTTTGTTTTCATCTGTCTAGTTATCCATGGTAATAGTGGTTTAGTTGTAACTTTTGCATAGAACATTCTATGTTTTGTAGCGTGAATCCTTTTCTGTATTCACATGCTGTGCATTATTCTGCCATCTAGGGGTTGGGTCCAGAATAGTCTTGGTTTTTGTTCTTTTTTGTGTGACGTCAGACGGCGCGCTGGAGGGGGTTGTGCGAGGTAGCCATCTTCAGATTCTTTTTTCCGCTGTTGGGTCTGGAAGCAAGACTGGACGCTCCAAACTTTTCAGAAAAGTCCCCGAAAAAACTCGAGATTTCGAATAAAAAACAAGCATTGAACATCAACCTCACAACCGGAGAACACAACTTCACCCCGGGAACGACCTCTCGAATACCAAGGACATCAAGGGTCGACAAGTGGCGAGGTAGGGGCCATGGAAAATACCCCTTTCAAATTCTGCCCCGAGTGCACCACAAATTCGCACAACGCGATCCACACGACATGTGCAACCTCTGCCTGCCCAAGGACCACAAGGACAAGGATTGTGAGGCCTGTGCAGTGTTCCTGCCGAAAACTCTCAGGACACGCCGAAAGCAGAGAGAGGCCCACTACGTGACAATGTCCCAGGCACCGAAGAAACTTTCCCTGAAGGACCTAGGCCTCTCCAGCGACGAAGAAGACCAAGGAGTTCCAGCAGAATCGACGCACGAAGGATCAGACGTCGAAATTCTGGAGGGAGACTCTGAAAAAACCCACGCCCACAAAAAGATGGCGAAGGACACAGAGAAGAAGACGGATAAGGTAAGACATCATTCACATCCGGAGGGCCACGATGATAAGGCACAGCCTAAGGCAGCCCCGGCGCAGTAAAAAAAAGGCGATCAAAGGCCAGCCGCGATCCAAAGAACCCCACGGAACCCTACCAAGGGACGCCGACAAGGGAAGATCGCCCAAGGCGCCGAAAACAAGGGTCGAACACAAACCCTCAAAGGGAACTACGCTGCTCTCAAAGCCACAGACCAGCGTGAGTTGGAAGAGAAAATCTCCAGTCTCCGATACCGAGAGAGCCCTCGAGGTGGAAAAGAAAAGGAAACGACTCGAACTCGAAATGGTGACGCTCCTCCAGAAAAAGGAGTTAGACGCTTCACTCAAGGAATTCCGTATTCCAAAGATTCCTGTCGCCGACACGGACAATGTCGATGCCGAAGGAACTGAAGACGCTGAAAGGGAAGAAGAGGATATCCTAGAGTCACCTCCAACCCCTGAACCATGCGATGAAGACCTCGAAGAATACATCGAGGCACCCGTAGAGGAAGAAGCAGGGCTCGGAAAATCATAAAAAGGTCTAGTAATTTTAATAATCTACTCGAACTAACTGTAATGTACTTGACCTGTGAACTGGTCTCAAATTGTGTGATCTTAGGCAAATATTTTGTCTTATGGAGCTGCCTTTTTCTGTATTATCACATAAGAGCGCACCTTCAAATATGCCAGTTCACTATATCTGCTGTACCAAAAAACTTTTTATTTACTAGACTAAATGTTTGCTCCATGTAATACGAGAATCTTGCCCATGTATAGGGTACACGTGATTCCTGGCTTGCCTCTTAGTTCACTAATAGCATTGTCATTTAGGCAGGAGCAGTAATAATTCCCAGTTCATGTTTAAAACACACTTTATATTACCAAAGCATGATGTAGCAGTGCATTGTCATTTACAGATAGCATATTTTCCATTGAAATGGCACAAAACTTTTCCACTAGCATGTAGTTTTACTGATAATAGCGCACATTTTTTTTGGTGGGGGGGGGGATTGGGTTTCAGCAAAAATATTTAAAATGTGCATATCACCAAGTAAAGTGTTCTAATTTGTTTTGATCCTATGAAAAAAAGTCACCACAGAATTACAAAAATGGGTCTTCATAACTAGTGAAATATATTTTAAATGTTTGAACAGTTCACTTAGGTATTTCAGTGTTGTGTTAGAAAAAAGCCTGACATCTTACAGCCTTTCATTTCTCATGCTTTGCACAGTTCAATTGTCACAAAGTTCACTTTACAAACTACTCTAACTTAAGTCTCAGAAAGAAAAATAAATGTAATAAGATAAGCTGACTTTTGACCTCTGTCCCTGAAAGCCAGCAAATGTGACAAAATAACAAGATTTAATGGCATTTTTATTACTCTTTCACTTTGTGAGCAATAAAGATGCCTTTAAATCTTGATATCTTGTCACATTTGCTCTGCTTTCAGAGACAGAGGTCAAAAGTCAGTTTGTCTTCCCTGAAGTTAGAGGATTTTCAACTGCCAGAAAGGGCGAGTAGTCCCTCCCTAAAAATAGCTCGTCCTGAATAAATCTTGCTCGACAATGGTGGGCGAGTGGATTTTTCGAGCTCTGAGACGCCTCTGAAACTATTGATGACCAATGTGATGACTTCGACACAGAAAGCCCAGAGGAGGAGATATGCTGTTATCCTTAGAAGGCTTCGCCGCCAGATGACAGCCTTCTACAACGACCTAGTGAAGAGAGCAGCGGAGGACACATGCTTCCTCTTAGAGACACTAGCCCCAGCCAACAAGAGGACACAATATCTACCAATGCTACCAAGCATCCTAGACCAAGGATCCAGCCTCAAGCAAGGGTGTAACACCAAAGGTCGAAAAGAAGTACAAAGCCTCTTCAAAGGACCCAAAAAATATCCAGGGCAACACAGTGCCTGACTCCATCATTGTCACCACGGCCAGGAGAAGGGCAAACGCCCTCTCTAACACTGGACCACCTCCAGATAAGGAGAGCAAACGGATGGATATGGTAGGCAGAAAAATGGAAAAAGAGGCAGCGACACAATGGCGCATTGCAAACTCTAATGCCCTGCTGAACAAATAGGGTCACCACCAATGGGATGACATCGAGGAGCTCATCAACAAGCTCCCGGAAGAAGACAAGAAAAGGGCAAAATCTATTGTACAAGAAGGCAAAAACATCGCTAAGACATGCCTTAAATCAGCACTCGACGCTGCAGACCATTTGAAATAGGTGCTTATTTATCTGTTTGATCCTGTTCAGTCTTTCTCTCTATAGGGATATTATGTATAGAGGCAGCTATTATTTATAGTGCCTAAAATCTGCAAATCTGTAGTATTTAGCAATATATATTATTACTACAGTTACAAACTTTGTTGCTCTTATAACTATTGTCCATCCCTCCATTCTCTGTCTCTCTCAGCCCTGGTAAATTGGCTGATGCAGTGCTCTACATTGAACCAGTATAGCAGAATGAGGTTCATCTATCACAGTGAAGTCATTTCATTTTTAAACTTCCCAATATTCCTGCTCAAAATCTGTCGAGGAACACATGCTCAGTAAATTGGCGAGTGTAGAAAGTGATCCATGTAAACATATTCCAGTGGCTGCTTGATTCAGCAGAACACATCAACTTACTTTATTTCTGAGCAAAGTTATAGAAGCTGAATAAACAAGCTCAAAATCCGACTCATCTCTACGATCAAAAGTACTAATAGTGTGAACACTGTCCCCTGTAAAGTGTTAATCATTATCTTCCAGGGAAGCAAGGGCCATAAATCTATTTCCTGCCAACACCTGGGAATCTGGGCAGCACCTGTTTCCCTCATTAGTACAGGATTGCACATTCTTTTCCCTCATAGAAGACAAGATTAAGTGTCTGTAGAAGAAACCCAATGGCAAGAATTTTATGGGGCTTGATTTTTTTTCATCCCTGCTCTTGTCATTTGCAAGAATTCCTCCGCTATCCTGGGGTTTCTAAAGTTTATAATGACAGTCACCTGGGAATTGCCGTTCAGGAGGACCAATTCCCCCCACACGCTGCACTAAAAAATTCTCTGTAAACAAATCCCAATGACCTCTGATGTTCCTGCTCAACCAGTATGCCACCTTATTTTTCAGAGCTGTTGTTGGCTCAGCTAAACAGTCGGGCAGGAAGAGGACATTTGCCAGGACAACCACATATGGACTGGCCACTGGTGGGAGATTAATCCCTGGGAGCGGGACTTCTCTAATCTCCACTTCAATATGATTTACTGTCGGAATAGTCAGTGAAGGCTGCAGCCTGCTTCCCAGACTTACAGGATTGGGGTTTGTTACTGTAGCATTATTACCAGTCTGTGTGCTATCACCAGCTCTTGGTCCCACATGTGTCAGGATGATCCGTAAATGTGCATTTGATGGAGTGGCTATTTCCGCCTCACCCCCTAGTGTCTGTCCCGGCAGAGGATTACTCAAACCACCTTTATTGGGAGTAGGTCGAATTTATTTTTTTTATTTTTTTTTAAGCCAAGCTCAATGACTGTGAGCCGTTCTAACGCTGGGCGTAGTTTCAAATCCAGCAAATAACTAAGAGGCCTGCTGATGTTTACCCAAACGTCCGCACTTGAAGAAGGTAGCGATGATACAGTGTGCTGCCCTTCGCTCTCCTGATGCCAAACTACTTTGTGCATTTTAGATTTTTATGTCTGTTTCCTGCCTTTCAACGCTGGTTCACAATCCGGTGAAAGGATAGTATATTCAGCTCTCATGTGCCGGCCTGTCCTCTCTCCCTGCACTTTCTGCAGCGTCTGTTGGCCCCTCCTTAAGTCCCCCCCCCCCCCCTTCCTTCCAATGGGGTTTGTAAAATGGACTGGCCGGGCGGGGCATTATGCTAGAGAGGTTATCAGATGGTGTCATAAGGTTTCTGCACATACAGAGCTATGCACAGGATAATAGGACCTCGGAATATAGTGGTGAGCCTACCATAGACCTTAGCACCCAAAACCCCAACCCAACTAGCCTTAGCGTCCCATTAGCACCAATGTACCAATAATTAGACAACCCAGAACACGGTATCTCTCTCTCAGGACTCGCAGAGGCAAGAACACTCTTTCGTCACACTCGTACCTGTCCACAACGTGCGTAATAAGAGACACTGTATAGTTCAAAATGTTTATTTCAACTTACGTGCTCTAAGATACAGTACACGTGTCAGTACTACTAGCATAATACATATGAATAATATAATCAGCATAGTTACAACTCCATAGAATACGAACGGGGAAAGCATCTCATAAAGCAGTGGATATATGTCTAACTAACATTACCACCCTCCCCGTGCTGGAAGCTAGTATATTATACAAATAGAAGACCTTTGGGCTTTGACTAGCGAACCCCCATACCTCAGCCTCTAGATGCAAAACTACATCAGCAGACAATCACAGCTCTTCTCTCTGGAAAGGTCGTCTCCAAGTGAGTCTAGAGCGGGCGACCGCATTATTAAAAGCACACTAATTTCTCCATGGCAGCTGTACATGGTGTTATGTCTAGGTGACGGGACGGGCCAAATCAGTAAGAACCAGGGACGTGTTATTCGACCTTGTAACTGTTGTTCAGACTGAGCCCAAAGGGAACAGGAGAAAAGGTGAGCAACAGAAAATGCAGACAGTTGTAAAATAACTTGGCAGCAGCAGAGGGCGACAGAACAACGGCTAAGAGTAACGTGCGCAAAAGTCATCATGGGTTGCCATGCCTGTGCCAACTAATCCAGGCAGGCCAGGAGGCCATGAGCCACAAGACAATGGAGATATCCTGGATGGCATGGACGACCGTGACGAAGCAAGGCCCTCTGCTGTAGAAGAGTCTCCTTTCTGCCAATTTTATTTAGTTAGTTATGACTTCTATCTCCCTGACCAGAAAATTATCAATAGAATTGTGATGTAGTGTTCTTTAAAGAGGTGTCTTCAACCCTTTCCTAAAATGGAGCAGCGTTGTGTCCTGATGAATACAGAGATGTTCCAGATCCTGGATGCATAGATGGAAAAGGCCTGCCGTCTTGTTTTTTCGTTTTTTTACACTTTTTGGTTTCGTGGCTGTGGGTATGCCAAGATCCACCAAAGATGGTGAGCTTGTGTGCAGGTTAAGCGGGGCTGCTGGTCATGATAGCTTTGTTAACGATGCACCTGGTTCTGAAGATGGTTCATGCCAGAAAGGGGAGCCAAATGAGCTCGATTGGGGTGATGTGATAATATTTCTTCATGCCCTCAACAGGTGTTTCAGTGTAGGATGCTCCTAAGAGGTGCCAATGTGGGATCGTGGAGGCCATGGAGTATGCCATTACCACCTTCCTGATGCGTGAATAGGAGGACTTGAACAACAGTTCTGAAGTCATTTTCTGGAAGAATTGGTTTCACTTTCTTTAGAAGACAGAGCTGATACCAAGCTGTCTTTGTTTTTGACATTGTGTTCCTCAAGGGTGTGGTTGGTGTTCAGGGTGAGTCCAAGTTACTTGGTATTTGCTGAGAGGTAGGGTTTGAAGCCATTATGGTTCCTGTCATGAAGTCTGATTTGTACTGCATCTTGTTTATTGTTCTTGGCAAATAACAGGAATTCTGGCTTGATTGGGTTGCGCCTCAGGTAGGTGCTGGGCATCCAGTTCTGGATGAGGTGCAAGCAGTGTTTGAGGTGTTGGATGTCTGAAGCAGAGGAGACTTCCAAGTAGAGATGTATGTCATCGGTATATTGGTGAATCTTGATGCTGTTATCTGTGAGTTGATGCAGCAGCTCCGTGTAAAGGTTGAAGATGACAGGAGAAGTGGGGGACACGACCGGTGATTGGGATCTTTTGTGACCTGGACGTGCCCATGTAAACAAAACTATGTTAGTTGGAGAGGTGGGAGCGAAACCAGTGAAGGACATTGCCATTGCATCCCATCCAAGACTCCAAGGTGCGTATGAGGGTGGGATGGTCGACTGTGTCAAAGGCAACAGAGGTCCACAATACTAGGAGACCGGGGTCGTCATCTTTTGTGGTCAATATGACATTGTCTACGAAGTGTAAGGTAGCAGTATCTGAAAGAGACACGTTAGTGACAGATTCCTTACCTTAGAATATCCCCAGGCGTCAGGCTGGATCCGGAAAGTTTTTGCGTAGCAGTACCTTTGCGCGTCGGTAGGCGGCGTCGTTCGGCTCCGCGTCCGTCGTCGGCATCGTGATCACCGGGATGACATCGCGGGCAGTACTTAGACGCCGCCCCTGCGCGCTGACGTCAGTTCTTCTTTTTTCCGCGCCAGTAAGCGCAGATCTGGGAAGAGCAGTGCCCTAGTCATTTTTTGACTAACTTTTTGGTGATTTTTTCACTGTTTTTCTATCGAGTCATCTAGGCTCCCAGGTGTCGGTAGGGATGCCCGGCTTCAAGCCATGCGACGCCTGTGGTCGAATGATGTCGATCACAGACCCGCACTTAGTGTCTCTACTGTCTCGGCCGCGACCACGACACAAAGTCGTGTTCCGACTGCCGGGCCTTACATCCGAAGGCTTTGCGAGAACGGTCTCGAAAGCTACTCGAGGTCCGGCAGTCGGCTCCGCGCCGCAACAAGCCCCGGTCACGGGAGAGGTCGAGGGGCCGGTCGCGGAGTCCTCGCCCGTCATCGGAGTCCAAGTCTTCGCACTCTTCGGGTAAGTCGAAGCACAAAAAGTCTAAGAAGCACCATCGCTCTAAGACTTCGCCTCGCCGGTCTCGCGACTCGGCTGAGGCCCCTGTCGGCACCGTCCCCGCGGCTCCGGAGGTGCCTGTGTGCCTGTGCAGCCGCCCCCGCATTACCCGTCCTTCCCGGCCGAGATACAGAAATTCCTGTCGGCCATGGCCCGCCTCTTCGGGCCTCAAGGCTCCTCCGGTGCGCCTTCGGGCCCTGATGGGGTTGCCCCGGCGCCGCCAACGACTCCGGTCCCGGCGCCGCCTGTCTCACCAGCCTTGCTCCCGGCCCCGGCTTCGGCCCCGGCCTCGATCCCGGCTCCGGTGGTACCGCAACCCCTATCGACGCCGGTTGACCTAACTACACCTCCGCCGATGTCCCCGGTGCCGTTCCTGACGCCGTCCGGGGCTCCGGTTCTGTCCTGATCCGGACGCGGCGTCGGACCGACGTCGCCCGCGCCAATGAGACCTTGGGTCCCTAACGTCCCCCCTCCTCCTTATTTTCTGTCGGAGGAGGACCAGGAGAGCTGGGAGGGGTCGGAAGACCCTCTCACACAGCAGTGTGAGTATGATCAGGACTGGGCAGAGGAACTTGGGGATGCCAGTGGTCTGGACACTTCTCCTGACACTGGCATGCTGTCTCCTCCTTCCGTGGCTACGGAGGAGGGAGCAAATTTCGCAACGGTGTTGCGTAGAGCAGCTGGAGCCTTACACCTCCAATTGTCTACAGTGGCTGTCAGGACTAACCTCCTGACGGAAGTGCTTCAGCCGGCAGCTACCTCCTCGGAGCCATTGCTGCCGTTTAATGATGCACTGTCTGACGTTCTTTTGGGCACCTGGTCCAAGCCCGCCACAGGGGCTCCTGTGGATAGGAACGTGGCCCGACGCCATCGCCCTGCTCCGGGCGACCCCTTGTTTCTCTCTCAACATCCCACCCCCGAGAGCTTGGTTGTCCAAGCCTCTGCCTCCCTTCCCTACCGCCCCTCCGGATAGGGAATCCAAACGCCTGGACCAATTTGGGAAGAAGGCCTTTTCTTCCTCCAGTGCTGGCTTGCGGTCCGTCAACACCGCTTGCCTTTTGGGCCGATACTCCCACTCTCTGTGGGATTCGGTGGCGCTCGTTTTGCCCCAGTGTCCTGAGGAGGTCCAGACACTGCTTTCCCGCACCATTGCGGAAGGAAGGGATGCGGCAAAGTACACCATCCGTTGTGGCCTTGATACCGCCGACTCGCTGGGCAGATCGCTTGCAACGACGGTGGCGCTGCGTCGCCACGCCTGGCTGAGAACAACTGGTTTCTCGGGTGATGTCCAGAATACACTCATGGACATGCCCTTTGATGGAGTCGGTCTTTTTGGTTCCAAAGCAGACCATGCGCTGGAGCGCTTTAAGGACTCACGGGCTACTGCCAAGTCCCTGGGCCTTTCTGCTGTGCGCCCTCCGCTAACCTCTGCTTTTCGCCCCTTTCGTGGCCACGGAAGGGGCGCCCAGTCACGTCCGCTGCCCGGCCACCGGCCCGCGCAGCAAGCGTCTTCGCGTGGCCGAGGACGTGGCTTCCGCCGTGGCGGATCGGGCAACCAGCGTGCGGGTCAGGCCACCAACCCCGCCCCGTCCGCGGCCTCCAAGCCCTCCTAGTCCTTCTTTTCAGGTGCACAGCACGCCAGTAGAGGGCAGGGTCCGCCATCACCTTCACCACTGGCGTGCCATTACCTCGGACAGGTGGGTCTTGGACATTGTCCGAAGGGGCTACTCCCTCCCCTTCGAGACCACCCCCAGCCATGCCACCTCAATTCCACCGCATGTCAGGGGATCACTTGGTGCTTCTGCAGAAGGAAGTCACGGCCCTCATGGCCAAGAGGGCCATCGAGCATGTTCCGACCCCAGAAGTAGGACGTGGTTGCTACTCCCACTACTTTCTGGTGCCCAAAAGGACAAGGAGGACATGCGTCCTATCTTGGACCTCCGGAACGTCAATCGTTTCCTCCGGAAGGAGAAGTTCAAGATGCTCACCTTAGCTCAGGTCTTGACTGCCCTCGACCCTGGAGACTGGATGGTAGCGTTGGACTTGCAGTACGCTTATTTCCACATCCCCGTCCTGCCGGCCCACCGGCGTTACCTGCGGTTCATGGTGGGCCTCGAGCATTTTCAATTCACTGTGCTCCCCTTTGGCCTCACAAGTGCCCCTCGGGTGTTCACGAAAGTGTTGGCGGTGGTCGCAGCTCATCTGCGCCGGGCAGGGGTTCCAGTCTTCCCCTACCTCGACGACTGGCTGCTGAAGGCGGCCTCGTCCCAGGCAGTCGTCTCCCACCTCCAGACTACGGCCGAACTCCTGCACTCGCTGGGGTTCTCCATCAATGTGCCGAAGTCGCACCTGATTCCTTCTCCACAGCTCCTTTTCATCGGAGCAGTTCGGGACACGACGCAGTTTCGGGCCTATCCTCCCGAAGGGCGAGTCCGGGATATTCAGGCTATGATTCCGATCTTTCAGCCTTTATCCTGGGTTTCGGTACGGATGACCCTGAGGCTGCTGGGCCTCATGGCCTCCTGCATCCTGCTGGTCGATCATGCCAGATGGCATATGCGGGCTCTGCAGTGGGACCTGAAGTTCCAGAGGGCGCAGCACCAGGGCAACCTGTCCGATCACGTCCAGATCTCGGAGGGGACTGCAAAACAGTTGCAGTGGTGGCTCTCAAAACCGGCAATGGGTCATGGGCAGATCCCTCTCCCTTCCCCAGCCAGAGCACACAGTCGTGACGGACGCGTCCCTTCTGGGATGGGGCGGTCACATGGGAGAGGCGGAGATCAGAGGCCTCTGGTCTCCGGCGGAGTCCCGGCTCCATATCAACCTTCTGGAGCTCCGGGCGATCCGACTTGCACTCAAGGCATTCCTTCCCTCTGTCAAAGGGAAGGTAGTGCAGGTGTTCACAGACAACACCACCGCCATGTGGTACTGCAACAAACAAGGCGGGGTAGGCTCTGCGCCTCTGGACATGGCTGGAATATCAGGGCATATTCCTGATGGTTCAACACCTGGCAGGTTCCCTGAACGCCAGGGTGGACGAACTCAGCCGCAGGTGCATGATGGATCACGAATGGCGTCTTCACTCGGAAGTGGCGCAAGGACTCTTTCTACAGTGGGGAGAGCCTTGGTTAGATCTATTCGCCACCGAAGAGAACGCGCAATGTCATCAGTTCTGCGCGTTGGAATTTCCAAGGCGGCACTCGCTCGGCGACGCTTTTCGTCGCGAGTGGAGTTGCGGTCTGTTGTACGCTTTTCCGCCTATACCACTTCTGCCCAGAGTGTTGAAGAAGATTCGGCGCGACCGGGCCCAAGTCATCCTTGTGGCTCCGGACTGGGCTCGAAGAGTTTGGTATCCCGAGCTACTCAGTATGAGCGTCGATCCCCGATCCGTCTGCCTCTTCGGGAGGATCTTCTGTCGCAGCAGCAGGGGACGGTCCTCCACCCGAACCTGTCCAGTCTCCACCTGCTTGCGTGGAGATTGAGCGGCGGCAGTTGATTCCTTTCGACTTGCCTCCCGAGGTTTGTGATGTGATTCTGGCAGCCAGGCGTCCCTCCACTAAGGTGGTATACGCCTGCAGGTGGAACAAGTTTGTGGCATGGTGCACAGCAAAGGCTGTGAATCCCCTCTCTGCCCCTCTTTCTGAGGTTCTTCTGTTCCTTCTTTCTCTGGCCCAACAGGGCTCTGCCCTGGGTACCATCAAGGGCTATCTTTGTGCAATATCGGCCTTCCTCAGGCTCCCTGATCAGCCCTCTCTTTTTAAGTCCCCTGTTGTTAACAGGCTTCTAAAAGGCATTACACACCTCTTCCCTCCTGTTCCGTTTGTCATGCCTCAGTGGGACTTAAACTTGGTTCTTACCTTTTTAATGTGCGCTCCCTTTGAGCCTGTACATAACTGTCCTCTTCCTCTTCGTCTTCTTACTTTGAAGACAGCCTTTCTGGTGGCCATCACCTCCGCTCGGCGGGTGAGTGAGCTCCAGGCTCTATCATGCAAACCTCCCTTTCTGTCTGTCCATCCAGACAAGGTTGTTCTTAGGACGCGTCCGTCCTTCTGGCCAAAGGTGGTTACTGCCTTCCATATTGGGCAGACCATCACTTTGCCCACCTTCTTTCCGCCTCCGCATCCTTCCAGAGAGGAAGAGAGGCTCCACCGTCTGGACCCAAAACGTGCGCTTTCCTTTTATATCAACCGCACACAACACTTCCGGGTGGATGACCAGCTCTTTGTTGGCTACGTGGGCGCCAAAAAAGGTCGGGCGGTGCACAAGAGAACCATCTCGCGCTGGGTCACCTTGTGTATCAAAGCCTGCTATTCTTTGGCTAAGAAGGAGCCTCCTGTTGGGCTGCGTGCCCATTCCACCAGGGCAACGGCTGCTACCACGGCCTTAGGCCGCGGTGTTCCGCTGCAGGATATCTGTCAGGCAGCTACGTGGGCCTCGCTGCACACGTTTACCAAGCATTACTGCCTTGACAGTCAGGTCCGGAGGGACGGCTTCTTTGGCCGTTCTGTCCTCCGGGACTTCCTTGTCTGATCTTTGTTCGCAGACCCACCACCGGGGTTGGTATTGCTGGGGTATCTATTCTAAGGTAAGGAATCTGTCACTAACGTGTCTCTTTCAGATGCACAAGTTACTAACTTGTGTAACGATATATCTGTAAGACAGTAGTTAGTGACAGATTCTTACCGCCCCACCCATCCTCCCCGTTCTGCGAACTGATTTCTAGGGTTAAGGACATCCCTTTCAGGGCCCTAGTATTTTACAGACACCTATGTCAGCTTCTTGCATGGCTCTGCGTTCCTGGCGCGGAAAGTCGTGTACAGAACTGACGTCAGCGCGCAGGGGCGGCGTCTAAGTACTGCCCGCGACGTCATCCCGGCGATCACGACGCCGACGACGGACGTGGAGCCGCACGACGCCGCCTACCGACGCGCAAGGGTATTGCTACGCAAAAACTTTCCGGATCCAGCCTGACGCCTGGGGATATTCTAAGGTAAGGAATCTGTCACTAACTACTGTCTCTTACAGATATATCGTTACACAAGTTTGTAACTTGTGCATCTGTGCTGCAACCTGATCTGAAGCCATACTGATAGTTGTGCAGGAGATGATTAGCATTGATGTGGTCTTGGAGTTGAACATGGAATACTTTTTCAATGATCTTGCCAATAAGTGGTAGGTGAGTGATGGGCCAGAGGTTGCTGAAATCATCAGGGTGTACTTTGGTTTTGCAGCATGAATCTTTTCTGGATTCACATGCTGTGCATTATTCCGCCATCTAGTGGTTGGGTCCGGAATTGTTGTATTTCTTCTCTTTTTTTTTTGTTGTGGTTTTTGGTGGGCGTCGACATACCACCATTTGGTGTCCTTCTGTGACGTCGATGTGCTTCCTCCGGAAGCCCCCACCTTTGGTCACCATCTTCAGATTCTTTTTCCCTCCGTTGGGTCTGGATCGATAGGGAAGGAGCTCCAGAGATTTGGAGAGAAGAATCGACGAAAACAGGTGAAACTTACACGAAAACAGCAATAAAAGGCTTTTCGACTTACCGGATTACTATCCAGCAAGCCGGAGTGCGCCGAAGAGGAGAAAAAGCGGAACTTCGACGACTCGAAGAATGCGCTTGCAGGGGGCTCCCTGTGCACGGTAATGGACAAGACACCTTTCAAGTTTTGCAAGAATTGTCATCATAAGTACGCTCAAAAAGATCAGCATCCAGTCTGCAACTTTTGCCTGCCGCTGGATCACCGAAGTGAAGATTGCAACGCTTGCTCAGCCTTTACCCCAAAGACCTTGAGGGTAAGAGAGAGACAGAGAAGGGCCAACTTCAACATGTAGGGCCAGGGGCCACCACCATCGCTTCGAGATCTGGGCCTTTCCAGCTAAGAGGACGACAATGTCGCCGAAGGCCCGGAAGTCGCCAAGGACACAGACTTCCCAGTCGTAGAGGTCGAGAAGAAGACTTCGAAGGAGGTAAGAGAGCCGTCGACCTCAAAAAAACATGATGAGACACGAAAATATGTCTCTAAGACCTCTAAAGGAGCCTCGGCGTCGAAACAGTTGACGACCGCAGCTGCCTCCAAAGAGAAACAGACCGTCGGACCCTTGGACAAGGACTCTGTGACGGCGAAAACTCTTGAAAGATTGAAGACGTTGAAAGACGGACACGAGAAAGACGCCTCGACGTCGAAACGAGAGAAATCGAAACAGCCTTCGACAGCGTCGGTGTCGTCCAGCACGAAAAGAAGGGCTGAGGGTCTCGACGCCGAAGCACACGCGTCGGAGATCGAGAAAAAAAAGAGGAGGCTACAGGCTGAGATGGCAAATATTTTTCAACGCAAAAAGGAATTCGACAACAGCTTGAAGCAATTCAAGATCCTGCCAAAAGCATCGACCGCAGCAGAGAAATTGGTCGAGGAATTGCAGCCTCCAACAACTCCTGAACAGCTCGAAGAAGAGGAGGAATTCTTCGAGGAGGAAGTAGACGATGAGGCACTAACGTATGTGGGCTCAGCAACCTCAGACGGAGACTCAAGACCTACAATGGCAGGATCTTGACGCCGAGTCACCAGAGGAGGCGGTAGACACCTCTCCTTCGAGGCCTCTGCCACCAGATGACATTGGGATGTACAACCAAGTCATAAAAAGAGCTGCAGACACATATGGGGTACAACTTGAAGAGGAAAAGTCACAATCATGCTTTCTACTAGAAACTTTGCTGCCTACACAATCCAGGAACCAGTTTCTACCCATGCTACCAAGTGTACTGGACCAAGGGAAGGAGGCATTTAAGGAGCCTGCCACTTGCAAGGCAGTCACACCAAGGGGTGAGAAAAAATATAAATATTCTTCTAAAGACCCACTGTACATCAAGGGGTCGGTGCAAGCTGACTTAATCATTACATCTACAGCAAGAAAAAGGGCCAATGTACCAACCAATGTTGGACCACCACCAGACAAGAAGAGCAAAAGGATGGACCTTATGGGGGAGAAAGGTCGAAAGGAGTGCAGCAATTCAGTGGTGCATTGCAAACTCAAATGCATTAATAAACGGACATGCAAATCATCATTGGGAAGAGGTAGGAGAACTATTAAAGCACCTGCCTGAACAGTTCCAGAGAAGGGCAAACCACTTAGTGGAGGAGGGAAAGAACATGGCAAACACATGTTTAAAATCTGCCCTAGACGCAGCAGACACATCTAGCAGACAGATGATGATCGGCATTACCGAGAGAAGACGTGCATGGCTAAGAATATCAGGTTTCAAGCCAGAAGTGCAAAATAATATACTGAACTCGCCGTTCAATGGGGACCAACTGTTTGGTAGCGTCGTAGATGAAAAGCTGAATCAACTGAAAAAAGACAATGAAAACAGCAAGGTCTATGGGTGCACTACGATTTAGAGGCATGCGTAGGGGCACACCCTCAAGGAGACCATCAGGCTGAGGTAATCGTCAACCCACAGCCTCACACCAAACATATCAGCAAACTTACCAAGGGGTAAGCCAGGGCCAGTAACAAGGACAACAGCAAAATTGGCAGTTCCAACAGGGAAGACACTCCTTTCGTTGGCGCCCTCGGGGTAGAGGGTGAACACAACGAGGGGGACCGCAAACCACACCAAAGTGACTGCATTCCAAAAGTGGGCCACTCACAAAAAACATCACTGAGTGGAAACCCAAAGACACTAGCACAGAAAATACTTCATCCTCTAAACAAACAGATCCTCCAACATACTACACCAGTAGGAGGCAGGTTAAAATACTTCCTCCACAAATGGAGAGAAATCACTTCAGACAAATGGATATTAAACACAATACAATACGGTTACTGCATAGAACTGACAAAGCAACCTCCACACAAAACACCAAACAAAAGGAGACATTCAGAAAAAGAATTATCCCATTTACTCCAGGAGGTGCAAGAACTACAATCCAAAGAGGCCATAGAGCAAGTACCACAAAGGGAAAGGAACTACGGCGTTTACTCAACGTACTTCCTAATTCCAAAAGTAGACGGAACATTGCGTCCAATACTAGACCTAAGGTTTCTCAACAAATTCATAAAGGCTCAAAGATTCAAAATGACAACGCTGCAAGAGGTGATACTTCAAATGCAAAAAGGAGACTACATGGCAACCATAGACTTAAGTGATGCATACTTGCACATTCCAATGATCAGAAAACACAAAAATCTATTACGATTTATGGTCAACAAAACACACTACCAATTCAAAGTGCTGGTATTCGGACTGAAATCAGCACCAAGAGTTTTCACAAAATGCCTAGTGGCAGTAGCCGCTCATCTTAGTAGGCAGGGGATTCATGTATACCCGTACCTGGATGACTGGTTAATAAGAGCAAACTCATACAGTCTCTGCAAACAGTATATACAACAAGTGATAGAGACACTAGTTCATCTCGGATTTTCAATACACTGGGACAAGTCGTCACAAGAGCCAGAACAACAGAAGGTGTTCTTAGGAGCAAAAATCAACACTATATTAGGGAAGGTGTTCCCAAGCGAGAAGAGAACATTGGCACTGCTGCAGGAGACGCATCTGTACCGGAAGGGGCAAGCTCTGACAGTGAGGACAGTTGAAAAGATTTTGGGAATGATGGCTTCATGCATTCATTTAATACCCAACATTCGCTTGCACATGAGGCCGTTCCAAGAGCAATGGTCATAAGCAACAGGGAGTTGGGAGGATCTAGTGGTTGTCACGCAAACAGTTCATCAGGAGATAGCATGGTGGATAAAAACAAACATAGTACAGGGAAGATCTTTCACACAGCCAACTTCAACAATAACCATAACAACGGATGCTTCCCAGATAGGATGGGGAGCACATATGATCAGCCTCAAAGTAAGAGGTTTGTGGACACAGGAGGATGCGGTAAAACACATCAATTTCCTGGAGCTAAAAACGGTGTACCTAGCCTTAAAAGCTTTCAGAAGGAGCTTTATGGAAAGGTGTTAATTCAAACAGACAACACAACCACCATGTTTTACATAAGCAAGGAGGTACACAGTCTTTAGCACTCAACACTAGCTCAACAACTATGGAAATGGGCAATACCAAGGAATATAGACATAATTGCGGTACACTTGCCGGGAAAGGACAATGTAGAGGCAGACAGACTGAGCAGGCAGACGTCCGCATCCCACGAATGGGAACTGAATCAATGAGAAGTACACAAGATATTCAGGAAGTGGGGGGACTCCGCAAATAGACCTATTTGCAACTCACCACAATGCAAAATGCCAACACTTCGCATCCAGACTACCGTGCAAGCAGTCCCTAGGGAATGCGCTATGGATAGACTGGTCAGGGATATTTGCTTACACTTTTCCCTCAATACCACTTCTCCGCAAAGTGATCAACAAATGCAAGATCAGCCACATGACAATGATCCTCATTGCACCACAATGGGCCAGACAAACATGGTTCACTGAGATAATGGTGATAACACAGGGAACAGTGCACTGGCTTCCAAAAAGAAAAGACCTATTAACAATGCAAAATGGAAGGGTACTTCACCCGAAAGTCTAAGCCTAGCCGCATGGCTCCTGAGGACTTAGAGTTTGCACACCTCAAACTGCCAGAAAGCACAATGGCAGTACTAAGAAGCAAGAAAACCAACACCAAGAAAATGTTACACAGCAAAATGGAAGAGATACTCCCAATGGTGCTTTAAAGAAAACCTCTCAAAAAAGATCACAAGGGAAACAACAGTTCTAAATACCTAACGCATTTACTACAAAGTAATCTAAGCTACACATCATTAAGGGTACACTTAGCAGCAATTGTAGCCTATACAAGAGGAGCCACAGGGAAAAGTCTTTTCACTTCTCACATTGTCGAAAGGTTCCTAGAAGGATCTAAAAGAATAGCACCACCAAGAAGGGTACCAGCACCCACATGGAACTTAAATATTGTACTGGCTCAAATGATGATGGCACCATTCGAACCACTACACAGAGCAACGCCACAAATGCTCACACTAAAAACAGCTTTTTTAGTGGCATTTACATCTTTTCTTCGGGTTAGTGAATTACAAGCACTAACACTACTGGACCCCTACTTCCAGATACATAATGACAGAATTGTCATGAGAACAGATCCACACTTTAT
This sequence comes from Calotriton arnoldi, assembly GCA_963921515.1. NCBI lineage: Eukaryota > Metazoa > Chordata > Amphibia > Caudata > Salamandridae > Calotriton > Calotriton arnoldi. The sequence goes on from CAWUFW010011324.1 coordinate 383,384, forward strand.
TCCAAAGGTGGTATCAAAATTCCACATAAACCAAACAATACAGATTCCAAGTTTTTTCCAAAAACAAAAGCCGAAAAAGCTTTGCACACTCTTGACGCTAGAAGAGCAGTCCTGTATTACTTTGAAAGGACAAAGGAATACAGGAAAACAAAGCAATTCTTGATATCTTTTAGTAACAGCTTCCTGGGACGACCTGTTACTAAGAACATCATCGCAAGATGGATTGCTCAAGCCATACAGGTATGCCACAAACAAGCAGGACAAACCTTACAAGGAGCACCAAGGGCTCACTCAACAAGGAAAAATGGAGCAACAGTTGCATTTCTAGCAAATACTCCAATTCAAGACATATGCTGCACTGCAACATGGTCTTCAGTGCACAGGTTCACAAAACATTATTTTGTGGACATTCAGTTGAATAAAGAAGCACAAGTGGGACAAAAAGTATTACAACATATATTTACAAACCAGCGCTCATCTTCCACCCAGCCACTACAAGACTAGCAAACTGCTACAAAATCTGTGCACAGCATGTGAATCCAGAAAAGATTCATGCTGCAAAACGTATAGTTTCTTACCTTTCGGTGTAGTTTTGCAGCTTTAAGAATTTTCTGGATTCACTAGCGAACCCACCCTCCTCCACCAGAAAGATGAGACAGGAGGAAAACAGAAAAAAAAAAAAAAATGAATCCGAAGATGGCGACCAAAGGTGGTAGCTTCCGGAGGAAGCATGTTGACGTCACATACAAATGGTGGTATGTCGACGCCCACCAACAACAACAAAAAAAGAAAGAAAGAAGAAATACAACAATTCCGGACCCAACCACTAGATGGCGGAATAATGCACAGCATGTGAATCCAGAAAATTCTTCAAGCTGGAAAACTACACCGACAGGTAAGAAACTATACGATTTCTCTAGGACTGGGAAGATCTGGCCCTCCACAATTAGCCAGTTGAAGTGTTTTCAAAAATAAATATCCTGATATTTTTCGGATATTGAGTATCCACAGAGAGTATAGTGATTGAAGAACTATGATATGTTGAGTGACTTGGAAATTTGACCATACCACTGATTTCCACTAACAGCTCATGACTTCACTACATCGTCTGTCAAATGTTATTGACAGATTTGAGGGCTAATAAACTTGACATCAATGCGTAGGTGAAGTAGGAAGCTATAGTCCATTAGTGAGTGAGTTCAGGCATTTATGTAGCACGCTGTAAAAATCTGTACGTGCTTAAGATTTGAATTAAAAAATTATTTTCCAGACCTTATTGTTCTCCATTCTCAGTATTAACCACTTGTCCTAGACTCACCATTTAAAGACCCAAGATTCAGCATTTAAGCTGTCATTACAAGTAACCTGGTTTTGGGGAGTAGTAATTCAGCACACCCATAATTATCCTTACTAGGGGAGGTACAGTTAACACTGTGAGGTGCAGAATTACTGTGAATAATGTGGAACTCTGAGATTCCAAAAATGCAGAGGGATTCTGATTACCAGTGTTATTTCCCACCTCATAGCCCTCCCACTCCCCCTCATAGTTACTCCTGGTGATTGCACATGTTGGGAGCAGTGAGAAAACCTGGGAAAATTGTATCAGGTCTTGAATTTTACCTCTAATCTCAGAATACCTTTAGGGTCGGATCTACAGGTACCGATCCCACCAGAGATTCTGAGAAACTCATAATGGGGACTGTAGGGCAATTGAGATTACCACTGATTTACCTTATTACCACAGCATCATATGCTTAGAAGCACCTCTGCATTTTGCACAGATATGTTAGTGTGACATTTTATAATTGTTTGTTCCATAGTTGTAGGTAATTCACATTTTAAGGCAGGAAAGGTTAGAGATGTTTGTATTGGTCCCGGGAAAGTGGATATGGCTCATATACCTTAACCAAATGCTGTTGCATCCTACCGTGCAGTGACTCATTTGCCAAGACATGGCTTATTTAATTAATTTTAGGATTAGTGTATAATACAGTTTATTTGTGATTTCTATGATATCATCGACTCTGTGTGGAATTTTTAGATGTTTTTTATGTGTCTTGTGTAAATGATGGCATAGTACAAAATTTAAAGTACTTGATTTATTATTTTGAGTGGAACATTCTTGTAAATCCTGAGGAGACTAAATAAAATGTATTTATATTGGTTACTATTTTCCAGCAAGAAGTTGAGAAGTTTACGGACATTGAGAAACTCTATCTCTATCTGCAGCTGCCAGCTGGCCCCACCAACGTGGAAAAGAGGTGATTATTGCATTTACAAAATGAGCACGAAGTATAGAAGGCGAAAGTCAATTTTTAAATCATGAGTGGCACAGTCATCCTAAGTAGCCTCAGATTAGGGTCTGCAAAATTGCTGGGAGTGTTCAGACTTGCACTACCTGTTCCATTGTCTCTAAACATAGGGTTAAAACTAGTACTGGCCATATGTATATTATTATATTTTGCACTAAGCAGAAACGAATCTCTACTCAAATTCTCCTAATCAGTTACTGCCTTTCGTAGTTCATTAAAAAGGAAACAAAAACTGGCGGGATCTCACAGCGAGCAGCAGTGGGATTACTGGTTTCACCGCCCATAAATCGCAAAGGTATAACAATGGATAATGACAATTTTCTGATTGATATGAGTAGAGAATCAGGATTTCATTAAATACACGGAGGCTAACATTATGCATTATATTTTTTAATTGCCTATCCTGCAGCATCTTTAAAGAACTGAAACATTACAACAATCCAGAACTGGAACTCCATCAACCCATAAATAATCTCCACATAGAATTTTCCACCTCTAATAAATGCACGAGAGAAACTGCATCGCTTCATCCATCTAAAACTTCTTCTCCAAAAAACTTTCCCAATCTTCTCTTTTGCTCCTTTAATCTGTACATCTAAAAAGAAACACAATGTGATTTGAAACTCCATTGGCAATAATAACTGTTCTCTGTGAAAAGCAATCAAATTGTTACATTTTGCAGATCTCAGTTTCTTTAAATCAACTCTCCAATTCTCCACCTACATTTAGTTTCCTTTTTTTCTTTTCATTATAGAGTGGGAGGGATAATGTTAGCCTCTGTGTCTCTAATGAAATCCTGGTTCTCTACTCATATCAATATGATAATCGTTATTTTATTACAAGACTGGAGGCTACCATTCTGCATCTGTAAAGCCCTTCAACACCACATTTGCTATATGTTCAATTAGTCTAAAGTAGTGTTTTGCAAACGTACTCACATTTGACCAATCAGCAGCTTTCATTATCTCTTCCAATCTTCCACCAGCCCAAAAGACTTTACTTGCTATCGCACCTCTCAACGTATGTGCTTTAAATCTCCCTATGCTTATACCTGCTTGTTCCATTACAGATTTAATCCATCCGTAGCATACACAGCTCAATAAGGCTTAACATATGACAACAGTAATTGATTTTCACCCTGTTGCCTCAACTCTTGACCCCTGCTCTCAAACTCTTTCAAACACGCATAATGTTTTGCGCTCATCAAACTTTGGATAAAATACCGAAGTAGATAGTCTTGGTTCTTTTCCAAATTTCAAACAATACTCCATGAGGACCATAAACCCTATTACTTACCTGCAATGCCTTAACATCCGAAAATCTTCAACAACAAATTAAACATAGTAATGTGGTAATTTGATTGAAAGCCTTTTTTAGTCTAAAAACCTGTTAACTGGCCAAGATGTAAACAAACTCAACACCAAGTTCACATCTCATAAGACATCATATCTTCCTTTAGGAGTTCTCTTCAACCTTGTACTCTTCATGGCCCTACACACCATAACATGTCTTCCTACTGTCTATCCACAAACTTGTACATGCCCCACTGAAATAGCCGATCTTCAACAATTCATAGTTCTGTAACTGAAACCTACCAAAAAATTCATTACCTCTACAACAGGAACCTCCACAGGATCCAAACTCCTCTCCATGTACCAAAGAACCACAAATTCCCTTATACCTGCTTCTGGTGCCTGGTGCCCAAGATTCCTTCAGCAACTCAACAGCTCTGCTTGAAAGTCCTGCAAAATCTGCAGCTCTTTGGAGTGTTCAAAGTTTCGTTCTGCACTAACAGATGTTCTTCTCCTCCGTTTTTCAACAAACCTTTCCTTGCTGGAATCAGAAAAGTTATTTTACAGGCCAACTCCATTACCGTAAGAAACCATACTTGTGACCTCCAAAACATAGTGACCAATACTAATAGACCTCTCTTTCTGATCACCTTAAGAAGAACCCTCTGAATCATTGCAAATGGGCGAAAAGCATAGGTTCGCATCTCCGACCGATCCTGTTGAAATGCATCCACTGCAGATGCTCTTAGATCTGGAATTAAACTGAAATATCAAATATTTGAAAAGTCAACCTGCTCGCAAAAAGATCTACGTCTATAGGCCCCCAAATCTTGTCTATCCTCGAAACAGTTTTGATCCAGTTTCAAATCACGGTCATCTTTTAAATGCCTTGAATTCCAATCTGCAGTAAAATTCATTTTCCCCTGTCAATTTCAAATTTATTTTGTGCTCCTAACAAAAAATCCACAATTCTGTCGCTAAATCGGATAGGCAGCGGGACCTGCTCCCTCATAATCAATTTATGTATGACACTGCTGACACATTGTCCATCCTCATCAGAACAGTATGCGCCTTCAACGTTTCCTTGAAACTTTTCAGTGCATACAAACCTGCTGTCAACTCCAAACAATTTATATGTTGGTTCCTCTATAATTCTGACCATGTTCCACCAGTCTCCTGATCTCCCAGTTGTTCCTCTATAAGACAAAGTCCAGCAAAACATCCAAAAATGGCCTGAGTATTCCATTCTTTCAGATAGTGCAAGCACCAACATAACTCTTTTCTTGCTTCCTGATTCATCATTACTTTGTCGCCATACCACAGGTCTCTGCCTTTACTCTTTGCAATACCTGATAATGTAAAGGCCCTGGAAAAATTATTTTAATTAACAATGAAAACAAACCTATCATCCTTGCCAAATCTCTCAAAGACAAAGTCTCTTTTCTTAACACATGTACTACCTCCTTCTTGATCATCTTCACCTTCTTTTCTGGTATCATCAACACTACCTTATCGTATCTATCTGCAATCTAAAAACTCTAACTTCTTAGAAGGTGTCATTATTGATTTCTCCTCATTGATCATGAAACCTAAAGACTCCAAAATCAATTTCATCTTCAACAATTGCACCTTCAGTTCCTCGATATCTTGAGTCATTATCAAAATGTCATCTAAATACACGATAATCTGAATTATTCTCTCTCTCACATGCACCGCCACTGCTCGCATCACCTTGGTAAAACACCAAGGAGCTGAAGATAGACCAAATGGTAGACATAAAAAATGAAACAGTTGATTTCTCCACCTGACCTGCAATAACGTCTGACTTTTGTCCTCCATCGGGACTGTAAAATAAGTATCCCTCAAGTCCAACTTCACCAACTAGTCTTCGACAACACCATATCCCTTAACAGATGTATTCCCTCTATCTTGAAATGTATGTGGACCACAAATTTGATCAAATACCTCAAATTTATCACCGGTCTCTATCTCTTGTCCTTTTCTGCCAAAAAAGGGTGCTTACAAACCCTTTGGCATGTTCTTCTACTGCTCATATTGCGCCCTTTTCTGTCATGGAATCAATTTCACCATTCACAGCAACCTTCTGTTCCTGAGTCACATTTAATTCTCTTTGATTCCTGCCTTGCTTTGGTAACTCCACAAACTCTATTTTGTACCCTGAACAGTCCTTAATACCCAAGGATATTTAGTTGTACTTTCCCATGTTTTCACAAAATCTTAGTCGTCCTCCCACTTTTCTTTGGGGAAAAACAAAGGTAATCTTCCGTGCTCACCAAGGCATTCTGAAGAGTTTTGACCTTGTCCACAGCTAACTCGGATTCTCCCAGTCCTTCCTCTTTGAGGGAAGAACCATGAAGAGTTCGGGAAACCTTTCCCAAATCCTCTGTACTGACAATTGTAGTGGGACCTTTGTATTTCTCGGCCAACTGATGGTCCTCGTCTGCTGGCAATTCCAAAAACACCTCCTTCAACACCTTCCTCGTATTCGATTGTGCCATATCCAAGGCTGTATAGGTTGGCACGTATTTACCCAAACTTTTAACTAATCCTTCACCAAAAAGCAGTCGCTTCGCATTTTGACTTGCTTTCTTACCTGCCAAATCCGCTAGTTTTGTTCTTATTTTCATTAGGGGGGTCTTTCTTCTTTATGCCATTAAACCTGCATTTGAGTTACCCATATAAACAGTGCTCTCTGACTCCATCCTCTCAACAATTCCAAGTCTACAGGCATATCATTTAAATGAGCCTCTTCTACCATGTCCATAATTCGTGTCAGCGTACCCAACACATCTGCTCATTTTAAATAGGAAAGTTATAATTTCAGGGTCCAAATTAAGTGTTCAGCAGACCTTCTTGTCTATCTCTGGTCTTGAGAATTCTGCCCTCAGTATACATATCACTTCCTTTTTTAAAGACTTTCTTATCCATTCCTTAATAAATCTCCCCACATGTTTCTTTAGCCACAAATCTGCACTCCTTGGATGACATGTTATAGGGGGGAAATAACTCCTCACCCAATGAGTTTCTTATCACCACTTTTGATGTGGATCCCAAATCATCCTGTAACTCGCCTCTGAAATCATCGTCCTGTTGCAAATCCAAAATGTGCTCATCATCAACCTAATCGACACCTGGTCTGCTACATCCACCAACATCCAAATCTATATATTCTTCATCTGATTTCTTAGGTGTGTCACTTTGGACACCTGTGCTTTGTGTGCCACTTTGGACACCTTTCTTTTTAATGGCGTTTAAACCATTCTTACCAGAATTGCTCAATGGCCTCCTCTCCGAATGCTTATACATTCTAAGCTGTTTCTCCTTGCTTCTCACCACTTCTTCTCTCCTCATCTGTCAAATGCCAATGTTCTTCTCCAGAACCTAAATCCTTTCTTTTCTTTTCTAATACTGAATCAATTGCATCTCTCACAGAAACTTTAATTTCCTGTTGAATAATCTTTCTAATCATCTCCTGGTTTATTTTTCCCCAGCAAGTTCTTGTTCACTACTTTCTTCGTCCATAGCCATTTTTATGTAAATTCATGATATCCTGACTAGAATCCAAATATTTAATCTGTTTTACGCCTATCCTCCCTCACATTGTAAAACTTCTGAACATTGCTAACCAACGGTTCTCCTACTCATAAAGCAGTAACATGCTTTAATACATTTGAGTCCAATTCAATATGACCGCTAAATCATGCGAGAATATGGTGATTACCCCTACGTCAAGACTTGACCTTCGGCTCAGACTTGTTTCGTCCTGAAGCCCGCAACTTTCCATCTCAAGGCTCCCAAGTTCACTAGAGGGAGCCCATGCCTCTTCTTACGGCTTAGGCAGATGCTGTTGTGTCATACCAAGGCCCTCGACTCAAGGCCTCCAAGTTCGTTATTGCACCTCTTGATCGAGGTGAGCCGACGCGCGAAGCTTGCAAAGTATATTATCTATTATCCGAACCTAACTGAGCGTCCGTATGGTTTGAAAAAATTAACTGCCTTCAATCATCTCCTTTTTTCTTGCCGATCTTGAATACGCTAATTTTATCAAAAATCCTGCCTCAAAATTCTGTATAAACCCATGACCGCCACACACTCTGCTTCCATAAATTGGAAGCTTCAATATCTCCCATTATCCATTTTTTCAACACCCATAAAAGCTAGCAAAGCCTTATAACTAAAGCTAACTTATCCCTCTAATGAGCAGCATTTAAAATTGGAGAAACGTTTCTATGTTAAGATTATTTATGGGTTGATGGGGTTCCAGTTCTGGATTGTTGCATTGTTTCAATGTTTCAGTTCTTTAAAGGTGCTGCAGGACTGGCATTTATGATGAAATAGTTTTGTTCGGCTGAATACAACCATCCAGGATTTGCAGAACCAACTTGAAACGGAAGGTTGTTTCAGCAATTCGGTTAGGTTGCCAGCAGCCAATCAGAACTTTTCCTTGTGGTTAGATCCTTCTGGTTGGCTGATGACAATTAATTAGACTTCTGTACAATTAGGGAACACAAGCAGTTCTCTTGTTCAGGGAAGGAATTAATACTTTTGTTTCTAGTCTGCACACAAAGCGGATTTCTTTTTTTTGTTTTGGTTGGGATACGCTACGCTGAGAAAATGGGGAACAATGTGGAAAAGCGGAATCTTGCCATTTGCCTTTTTGGTTAATCAGTAATCCTGTTGAGCACACCATTTTCTGAATTAGGCGGGGAAGATGATGCACTACTAAAATATTAGCGCATCATCTTCCCCGTCTAATTCAGAAAATGGTTTGTTATTCTTTTCATACTACTTTTAAAGCTAACATGCTTCACGTGATGCCTGTCTTTAATTATACACTAATTGCTCCAATCGTCTTTCTCTTGTTTGATGGAAACTGTGCATATTTTTTTGTTGGTTGGGAATTCTATCTGCTGTGTCCCAGCCATGTATCTAGATGCTATTCCTCCACTCGATGCAAACCATCTTTACCCGACCCATTTAGTAGGTTTTTGAGTTTGACTAATTCATGACCTAGACCATTACTTTAAAGACTGTCTCCGTGATATTATTGATAATATTTTGTTTAATTATCAAAGTGAACACCAGTACTTTAGTCATTATTTCCTGTTATTTTTGGAACCACTGTGCCAAAGAAAAGAATCATATGTCTGATGGTGTTAGGCAGAGTTGTATTTTTCGGTGGAGTTGCATTGAGAAACCAGTCAGTGATTTCCCGGCACTTCACATCGTGGATTCACATCAACTTTATGGATTGACCCATCCACCTGCTTTTTTTATTTTAATGTTTTCAGCATCTGAGATTTTCCTCTTAGGCAATTTAGTGTCTTGCTTGCTTGCTTGTGTTATCTCCAATATTGCTAAGGATGTTTTTTGTTGTTGTTTTTTTTGGGTATTTGACACTTGTTAAGTTTTGTATGCTTTGACAGTGATCAAAGTACCCAGTCATCAAGCCGTGCGCAGCAAATGCATGCATTTTCTTGGATTCGGAATACCCTAGAAGAGCACCCAGAGACTTCACTTCCCAAACAAGAAGTATACGATGAATATAAGTAAGTTTTAAATGTTCTTTTTCTTTGTCATTTTGCATTCCCAGTGCTTTGCTTCTTTACTAGGAAACATTCAATGATACTATACGTGATTATATAAATTCCCCATCTTAGTGTACTTCCCAGGCACCAAACTGGATCTGGAAACTTTTCTCAGCAATGCTGTCACAATCAATCAATCAATCAGGTGTTTGTTAAGCGCGACTACTCACCCGTAGGGGTCTCAAGGCGCCGGGGGGAAGGGAGAGGGGGGTTCGCAGGTTCTAGTCCATCAAAGAGGGGGTCTGTCGAAGAGCCAGGTTTTGAGGTTTCTTGCGAAGATGGGGAGCGATGTCTGTCTGAGGTGGAGCGGAAGGTCGTTCCAGGCTCTGGCCGCGAGGAAGGAGAAGGAGCGCCTCCCGATCTGGTCTTTCTGGTGTGTGGGACCACGGCGTCGGAGAGCTGGGCTTGATCGTAGGGTCCTTTGGGGTGCGTGGAATTTGAGTCGGCTATTCAGGTATGCTGGTCCGGTGTCGTGGAGGGCTTTGTGAGCGTGGGTGAGCATCTTGAAGGTGACTCTAGCTTCGATGGGGAGCCAGTGGAGTGTGCGCAGGTGCTGGGAGATGTGGCAGTGTCTTGGCAGGTTGAGGACCAGTCTTGCGGCGGCGTTTTGGATGTTCTGTAGCTTGCGGGTGAGGTTTTTGTTTATTCCGGCATAGAGTGCGTTGCCGTAGTCGAGTCTGCTGGTGACCAGGGCGTGAGTGACGGTCTTTCTGTGTTCGAGGGGGATCCATTTGAAGGTCTTGCGTATGAGGCGGAGGGTGTGGAAGCAGGAGGACGAGACACAGTTGATCTGGCGGTCCGTTTTGAGCTCTGAGTCCAGGATGATTACCAGGTTGCGTGCGTGGTCCGTGGGGGTGGGCGGGCTTCCGAGGGCGGGGGGCCACCAGGTGTCGTTCCAGGCGTCGGGGTTTGGGCCCATGATGAGTACTTCCGTTTTGTTGGTGTTTAGTTGTAGGCAGCTGTTTTTCATCCATTTGGCGACGGCTTCCATGCCTTCTCGAAAGTTGTGTCTGGCGGTGTTGGGTTTGTTGGATAGGGAGAGGATGAGTTGGGTGTCGTCTGCGTATGACACAATGTTGAGTCCGTAGGTTCTGACGATGGGGGCGAGCGGAGCCATGTAGACGTTGAAGAGCGTAGGGCTGAGGGAGGACCCCTGGGGGACTCCGCAGGTGGTTGGTGTAGGGTCCGAGAGGAAAGGGGGGAGTCTGACCCGCTGCGTTCTTCCGGACAGGAAGGAGCGGATCCAGTCGAGGGCCTTGTCTTGGATCCCTGCGTCGTGGAGTCTGCGTATTAGGGTGCGGTGAGAGACTGTGTCGAACGCTGCTGAGAGGTCGAGGAGGATGAGGGCTACTGTTTCTCCTTTGTCCAGTAGGGTGCGGATGTCGTCTGTTGCGGCGAGGAGGGCGGTTTCCGTACTGTGGTTGTTTCTGAAGCCGGATTGGGAGGAGTCGAGGCTGTTGTGCTCTTCGATGAATGTGGCGAGTTGGCTGTTGATGGCTTTCTCGATGACTTTCGCTGGGAACGGGAGCAGGGAGATGGGTCTGTAGTTTTTGAGGTCGGTGGGGTCCGCCGAGGATTTCTTCAGGAGGGGGTTGATCTCGGCGTGTTTCCAGTCGTCGGGGAACGAGGCGGTTGCCAGGGAGCGGTTGTTGGTGTGGCAGAGCATGGGTGCGATGGTGTCGGCGGCTCTGTTGAAAATGTGGTGGGGGCAGGGGTCCGTGGGGGCTCCGGAGTGGATTGACTTCATCGTCTTCAGTGTGTCTTCGGTGGTGAGGGCTGTCCAGTTGTCGATCGCTGGCTTCAGGGTGTCGGGGGTGTTTGGTGAGGGTTCAGTGTGTTGGTTGTCTTCGTCGAAGTTGTAGTAGATGCTCTTGATTTTGTGGTGGAAAAAAGTGCTGAGTTTGTCGCAGAGGTCTTGTGAGGGAGGGATGTCGGTGGACTCGCTGCTGGGTTGGGCGAACTCCTTGATGATGTTGAAGAGTTCTTTACTGTTGTGTGCGTGAGTGGAGATTCTGTCTTCAATCGCTTTTTTCCTCGTTTTTCTGATGAGTTGGTGGTGGGCGTTGGTGGCGGCTCTGAAGTTGTTGTGGGCTTCTGTGGATTTGGTGTTCCTCCAGGCCTTTTCGAGGCGGCGGCAAGTGCGTCTGGACTCTCGAAGTTCGGTGGTAAACCATCTAGCTTTCTTGGCGTGGGTGTTGTTTTTCTTGAGGGGGGCTATGGTGTTGGCGCTGTCGGAGATCCATCTGTGCAGGGTTTGGGCTGCGGTGTTGAGGTCGTCGTTTTCCGCAATGGTTGGGGTGGAGTTGCTGAGTGATGAGGTTAGCTGGTCGTCGGTGATTCTGGTCCAGTTTCTTCGTCGGAGCAGGTGCTGGTGTCTGTGGATGGTGGGTGTTCTGAAGGTGAAGTGGACGCATCGATGGTCAGTCCATGGGAGTTCGGTGGTGTGGCTGAAGGTGATGGAGTTTCTTGTTGTGAAGAGGGGGTCGAGGGTATGTCCTGCTGAGTGCGTGGGTTCGGTCACGATCTGGCGGAGTCCAATGTTGTGGAGGTTGTCCAGGAGGGTTGTGGTGCTGGGGTCCAGTTGGTTGTCGAGGTGGAAGTTGAGGTCTCCCAGTAGGGTGTAGTTGGTGGACGCGATGAAATGCGGGGAGATGATGTCCGTGATGGAGTTGGCGAAAAGTCCGCGGGGTCCAGGGGGTCGGTAGATGAGGGTTCCTCGGAGGGTGGTGGTAGGGCTGGCCAGTATCTTGAAGTGAAGGTGTTCCATCAGTTCAGTGTGCTCAGGCGGAGGGTGGATTTGTGGACGATGACGATTCCTCCTCCCGGGCGGGTGGGGCGGTCCTTCCCTGGAGATCTTGTATCCTTGGGGAATGGCGATGGCGATGTCCGGTCCCGAGGTGGTGTTGCTCCATGTTTCGGTGAAGAGCGCTATGTCCGGGGTGGTGCTGTCTAGGAGGTCCCAGATTTCGGTGGCGTGTTTGTGGAGGGATCGGACGTTGAGGAGGATGCATTGCAGGGTCTTCGGTTTGGTTGTGTTCTTGCGGGCGGGTTGCGCTGGGTCCGTGGTCTTGGCGGTGCTGCAGGTGTGCCAGCAACGGTGACAGCTGAAGGGTCCATGGGTGTCGGCTGGTGATGCTAGGTTGCAGTTGTTGTTGCGGCCTGGGTTGAGAGCGTGGAGTGCCGCTGGGTCGTAGCGTTGGCGGTGCAGAGATACAGGGTTCCTTACGCTGGTCGCGGTCGGGTCGCGGACGGGCGCAGACGGGCTTGCCGCTGGCGGCATTAAGTAGGGGTCGGGGAGGGCTGGGAGGCGGGAGCGGGGAGGGGAGCTGGATTGGACCGGTCGCGCTGGTCGTGCTGGGGGGGGAGGGGCCGCGGGGGCAGCAGCGGCGGGGAATAACGGGCGGAAAAAGGCAAAAAGAGAGGGAAAAGTGAAAATAAGGCAGCAAAAGTGCAAGAAGAGTGGAGGAAAGACCGAGGACACAGAAGGAGAGTGAAAGGGAGATTGAGATGAGGGGAAAACGAGTGAAAACGGAGGAAAGACGTAGAAGGAGAGTGAAGGGGGGAGCTTGAAATGAGGGGAAAACGAGTGAAAACGGAGGAAAGACACAGAAGGAGAGTGAAGGGGGAGATAGAAATGAGGGAAAAAACGAGTGAAAAAGGAGAGAAAAAGCAGAGCGAGAGAAAGGAGACAGAGGTCCACTGGACCACCAGGGATGAGGCGCAGGTAAAACCTGCGGGTGGAGGAGGGCCTCGAACACCAACACTCGAGAGTGCAGGGGCTCGGGGGAAGGCCTCACTTAATGGTGGAGCTGCGAGGGAGGGAGATCAATTTCACTGACAATTTCACTGTCACGTGTCACTAGGTGGTGCGGTCTGTCTCCATGCTGGGCCCCTACCACCTTGAAACTGATGGAATTGAGTTGCATAAAAGTACCACCACTCCTGCGCTCTGATTTGCATAAAGAGTTACAAGAAAAGGGGGAACCTGGCCGTCAGATTGTATGTCGCTATTTATTAAAGCGAAAGAAAGCAAAAAACCATCATTCATATGCTTTCTGTGTATAAATCACATATCTTCATATTTTTTTTATACATTTTGTGAAATCATTTAGTGCATGTCAAAGTAAAATACATTCCATATACATAACAGTGAAAAAAAACATAAATCAATTTAAGTGCAAGTATTATAAACAACGAACAAATTAAATAAAGTGCAATATACAAATTTACAAAAAGTAAAAAAATTACACCATCACATATATTAATAAGCATTATTTGTTGTCTAGTAGTTCCTTAAAGTAATATCTTTAAGCTGATTAAACGGAACTACAACCACACGGGAAGAGGAAAGAATACAACTCTGTGGGGCCCATTATACATCAAGCGCCCTCTCCAGATGTACGAATTTTTCAGAATGCCCTCTGTGGCAAATTGTGGAAATTGCCGACGCGTTTCCAATCCCTAGGGTTAATCACGGGATTTTCATCAGGGCTCAGAGCACGGTGTAACCTGAAATTTATTGCTTTTTTTCTATCTGAGATCAAATCGATCCTGTATCAGGTATTCTTTTGGGTAGCAGGACGGTTGGTTCTACTTGGGAAGACCGAATTCGTATGTCATTGCTACTCAAAATTGCGGAGTGAATTAATAAGATTTTGAACACCTCGTGAATTTTCACTTTAATTGTCAGTTTTGTACACTCATTTTCAGTAAACTCGTATTGCGGCGTGTTTAAACATCGCACGCTGTGTTTTTAGAAGTTATTCTGGATGGTGTTTTAGACGGATCCTCCCGCTCGTGATTTCCACCAAAGGACCTTTGTTTGTTTAAACACGCCGCAATACGAGTTTATTGAAAATGAGTGTACAAAACTGACAATTAACGTGAAAATTCACGAGGTGTTCAAAATCTTATTAATTCACTCCGCAATTTTGAGTAGCAATGACATACGAATTCGGTCTTCCCAAGTAGAACCAACCGTCCTGCAACCCAACAGAATACCTGATACAGGATCGATTTGATCTCCGATAGAAAAAACGCAATAAATTTCAGGTTACACCGTGCTCTGAGCCCTGATGAAAATCCCGTGATTAACCCTAGGGATTGGAAACGCGTCGGCAATTTCCACAATTTGCCACAGAGGGCATTCTGAAAAATTCGTACATCTGGAGAGGGCGCTTGATGTATAATGGGCCCCACAGAGTTGTATTCTTTCCTCTTCCCGTGTGGTTGTAGTTCCGTTTAATCAGCTTAAAGATATTACTTTAAGGAACTACTAGTCAACAAATAATGCTTATTAATATATGTGCTGGTGTAATTTTTTTACTTTTTGTAAATTTGTATATTGCACTTTATTTAATTTGTTCGTTGTTTATAATACTTGCACTTAAATTGATGTTTTTTTCACTGTTATGTATATGGAATGTATTTTACTTTGACATGCACTAAATGATTTCACAAAATGTATAAAAAAAATATGAAGATATGTGATTTATACACAGAAAGCATATGAATGATGGTTTTTTGCTTTCTTTCGCTTTAATAAATAGCGACATACAATCTGACGGCCAGGTTCCCCCTTTTCTTGTAACTCTTAAAATACGTCCATACCTGGCGTCTCCTGGACGAAAACCCCCCCTTGTTTCTTCTGATTTGCATAAAAGCACCACTCCTGTGCGCTACCGTCATTTCCTTTCTTTCCACACCTTCTGAACTAGATCAGGAGCTCTGCTTCCAAATTAGTCAGCCTTATGGTGAGTTGTTAACAAAAAAAAAACCAGTGTGCTAGGGAACAATATCCCTCTACCTCTTCCATGGTCTCCTTCAGGGTCCCTGAGTACGCAGCCGATTTCCCCCAGCTATCCCGGTGCACTCAAAATTTCCAGAGCCATTGGCAACGTGCAGTAAATCAAGGACTTAACAGAGGCCATGCTTCAAATTTTCTGCACTTTTCCGGCTATCTCTGTCACGCCGTCATGCCCCAAGGATATGCACGTGTCCAGTCATGTTAATACCAGTGGGCCCTTCCCTGGTGTTAACTGACCATTAGAACCCATTCCAGGTCTAGTAGCGTTTCCGGTATAGACAATTACTCCCCTTCATCTGGACCAGCATCACATGCCACTCATTGACGCAATGCTACTGGTGCTGGAAGAGTATCCGATTCTGATCAGAGTGTCTGACATCCAATCCAACTTCTGCCCAATCTCGGCCGAAATTACTCCACTGAAAGGCTACAAAATTACTAAAGCACGATCGGTCATCATGTATGTAGCCTGTTTCTTTATCAATTCCATCCACCAAAGCAGTTGCACCAACAGAGGCTCTGTTATCTTTTCGCATCTGACTCTGAAAAAGGTATGCACCCAGAGGGAGATGATGGTGGGTGGATAGGGGAAGGTGATCTTCCCCCTTGTTACGACAATGACGCGTCCAGCGAGATCTTGTTGGCAGTCGGGGAAGACCATGGGCAAATCTGGCTCAAACAATTCACGATGGACAGGATGCAGCCAAGTATGTGATTTGCCCTGGCTTAGATGCTACTGACTTCCATCGGGAGGTCATTTGGCACCAGTGTTGTGCTTTGCTGCGATGCGTGGATGCGTTCCACTGGATTTTCTGGAGATGTGCAAGCCTCTTTCATGGGGTATGCCCTTTGATGGGCCACACTCTTTTGGTGAAAATGCCGATTCTGCCCTGGAGCACTTTAAGGCCAGTCGGGCCATGCCGCACTTCCTGGGGCTGACTGTCACCAAGCAGTTCCCACATCAGTTTAGGAAATTTGACGGCTACTCCTACGCCTGGCATACAGACAGCAACATTTGCCCCAGCCGATGCAGCAGTCACCTCAGTTCTTCATAGGCAGAGGAGGAGGGCTGACAGGCATCACGCAGGCTAGGAGGGTGACCAGTCCTCCTAGACCCCCTCTCCAACAGGAACAGCCTCTAAGCTGCTTTACTTTGCCGTTGGTGGCACAGTCATCTTGTGGAAGAAGGATTCAGCATTTTCTCCCAGGATGGTGATCCATTAGGTCCAACAGATAGTTCATTCAGATCGTTCAGCATAGTTATGCCCTACCCTTTCTTTTCGCTCCACCGCATCTTTCCCCCACATCCAATCAACTTTTAGACTAGAAACTCTGTTCTGTTGCCTGAGATGTGAGTGTTGGTCTCCAAAGGTGCTACTGATGAGTTTGGGACTTGCAAAGAGGAGAGGGCTGTTGTTCTAGCTGTTTCCTTGTGCCGAAAAAGGACACTGACCTTTGGCATATATTGACCTCTGAATGCCTTCCTGAAGAAGGACAAATTTAAATGGTCACATTAGACCAGATCTTTGGTGCTCTGGACTGCATGGTCTCCTTGAGCCTACAGGATGCATATTTTCATATACCCATCCTGGAGTCCCCGGTTCAAGGCTGGCTTGCTGTATTTCCAGTTTGCAGGGCTTCCTTTTGGCCTCACCAGTGCATCTTGGTTGGTCACAGAAGTGATAGCGGTGGTTGGTACACCTTCGGAGTTTAGGGATGCCAGTCTTCCCCTCCCTCGACGACTGGCTGTTGAAAGTGTGTTTGCTACAGTCAGTCATAGACTCTTCCAGACAACAGCAAACCTCTTGACATTGCTGGGGGTTCACAATTAATGAAACAAAGTCATACCTGACTCCTTCACAGAGGTTATCATGTATTGGTGCTATCCTGGACACATTGCAATGCAAGGGCTTCTCTCCACCTCAGGGAGCCTGGGACATTCGAGTTATTCCAAATGTTCCTCAGTCCTACATCTCGTTGAGAGCAGCTCTGAGGCTTCTTAGCCTCTTGCATCTCCCTGGACAGCTATGCCAGATGGCACGTGCTGGCTCTGCAGTGGAAGTTTAAATGGACCTCGTAAAGGGATCAGCCCATACCACACAGAATGTCTGAAACGACACGGGTGAAGCAAGATGGCGGCCGCGTAGAAGGCCGATAGCAGCACCAGTGAATTGGCTGTTGGTTTAGTGAAACCCCGTATGAGTTGAGGAAAAGTGCTTACTGATTGAGAAGCCCCCTCATGCAGAGATCCCGGAGCTGCTGCTGCTGCGAAGACTGGACTAACTGGATCGAGTCCGGGATACAGGTTTTGAAACGCGCCTTGACGGCGCATCCGTCCTGCCTGAGGCATCGTCTACCTGGGAGCGGCGGGAGCCGTGGAAGAATGGGCCTGAAGGTAGCCGCGAGTGCCGGGATGTCAAAGTCGGCGGGAAGTCGTGGGGTGCGAGGACGGAACCCGACGGAGGCGGAGCATGAATCCCCGGACCTAGCTATGGGACGAGCGCAGCCTCAGACTCCCAGCATAGAGCTTCCAGTGGTGAAGAGCGGAAGAGGCGGGGGAGCTGGGAAACTCCGTCCGGCTGGTCCATCGGTGGTGGAGCTCTTGCAGCGCCCAAAGGAATCGCAGGCTGTCGGGGAAAGGAGTAGACAAAATCGGGAGGTGAGCCGCAAGGAGAATCTGGACTCATCAGCGGTGAAAGGTACTGTGCCAAATGATAGGCAATTGAGAGAGAATGTCCCCCCCCCCCGCGAGGGACTGATGGAAGCGGGGAGCGGGTCGATAACGGAGTTGGTGAAGAAATCGCGGAATTGGAGGAGGCACCTCTGGTTACTTTGGGGCTTCAGGGTGCAGCGGGTATGGCAGTGGAGCAGGTAGAAGCCGGCCCCAAGATAGTAATGGTGTGTCCAGAGGCACATCAAAGGGCTGAAGAGGTAGTTCAGGAAAATATATCGGTCTTGGGAAGTGAATTAAATATTGCAGCAGACCTGGATGCAGGGGACAAAAACAGTGGGGAAAAAGAGCCGAGCGACTATTTTTTTTCAGTCTCAGAAGGGGCTGAGTAGTTGGAGGATGGTCTTAGTACGTCATCGGAGGTGAGCAACCTAGATACCGACCCTGAGGACAGTGATGAGGCTCAATCTAGAACAGTAAAAAAAAAACAACAACCAGCGCCTCAGTACACAAAAACGAGATAGAAAGGATTTGAAATGGGATTACTCGGCAGCGACCCAGCTATCTGGTACAGCGTCTGGGACAACCCCCGCAGAGGCTAGTTTTGTTCCCCCAACATTAGAGGTAATACACCAGGCTATCCTCTCACATAGGGAAGAAACGCGCCAAGACAGCCGCAAGGCGCAGGCTGCTCTTCGAAAAATGCAAGGCGCGTTGTCAGGAATCTCTCCAAATCCTATATGAATATTGGGGAGAGGGTGACCAACTTAGAAGAAAGAATTGTTTCAACGGAAACAGAGGCTTCAGGTGCTGCAATACAGGTGGAGGCTCAAGGCTCGCAAATTAAAGATATCCAATGGAAACTCGAAGAGTTTGAAAATAGACAGAGGAGGAATAATCTTAGGGTGTTAGGGATCCCGGAGGGGGTCGAGGGGTCTGACACTAGGGCATACATAATCGGGTTATTCAAATCCTCGCTCCCTGAATTATCAGAATGGAATTGGGCAGCAGAAGTCCAGAGAGCACATCGTACTCCTTTTAAACCAAGGGTACAAGCAGGGGAAGGAGCTAAGCCACGGGCGATTCTTGTGTACTTTGGTAACTTTCTCCTCCGTCAGGCAATATCGGAAAAGGCAAGACCTGACTCTAAGAGAATAAGCGGGGAGATATCATACTTTGTGCGCCCGGACTTCTGCCATACCACGGTAGAAAGACGATGGAGGTTAAGGCAGCTCATTAAACCGTGTCAGGAGAAAGGTATCCAGGCCTACTTGATAAATCCGGCCCAACTCAAAGTGATCCATGATGGGCAGACGCGGTATTTCGCATCAGAAATAAAAGCAAAGGAATTTCTGGACACTATAATCAAATAAAGTTTAAAAAATTGGTTAGAGAAGGCGAAGGAGATATAGGAAAGAAATGGAGAAGGGGCTATCATGTAAATGTTATAATTGTGTATTATTAGATCAATGATTCTATGAGATTAGTTGGGGTAAACTTTAAGGGAATTTTGGAAGAGGATCAGCCATGTCACTGATGCTGCAATCATCCTATGCACAGACTAGAGTCTGAGCGCTTCAAAGGGAGGTGGAGGGTCACGGTAGAAGGGAGGGAGGAGGGAGGGGAGTGAGAAGGGTTGAAGGGTTGGGTGGGGGGAGTGGGGGTGGGGGAGAGGGTCACGGGGAGGAAATGAATACCCGGCATTTGATAAAGAAATGGGTGAAGGTCCTGCGAATAAAACAGTTGATCAATGAAAGTAGTGAAGGATGGAACAACTCTATAAAGAAGAATGGGGAAGCTTAAGATATGTACTGTAAACGTAGGGGGGTTAAATGATTGGAGGAAGAGGCAACGATTAGGGGAGTTTGTAAGATCAAATTATTTTGACGTGGTGTGTTTACAGGAAACCCACGTATCGTGGGCAAAAAGAAATATGTTAAATATAAAAGGATATGAACTATTGGCCTGTTCCTCTCAGACTTCTACTATTAGGGGGGTAGCAATATTGGGTAGAACGGCTCTTGGTGGCGTGAAACGTAAAATAATAGACACCCTGGGGAGATGGGTGGTGGTGGAGCTTGGAATTGGAATTACTTTGTGTACTATATATGGGTCTAATCAAGATGAACCCGAAATCTTTGCTCACCTTGAAATTGAACTGACGACATGGCCAACTCCAATGATAGTATGTGGAGATTTCAATATCGCAGCCGATCTGGCTAGTAATAAGCCATATACTGGGCGAAAGCCCAAAGTATATCGGGCTTTGAATGCATTAATCAGTAGTCATGGACTGATAGATGTCTGGGGAATAAAGAACCAAACAAGGCAGGATTTACCTACTTTTCATGTCCACATAAAAAATATACAAAGCTGGATTATTTTTTAATATCAGCAACAGTAATAAAGAAAGTTAGGATTGAGATATTACCAAAGGTAATATCAGATCATAACCCACTGGTTTTATATTTGGAAATTGATTCCCCTCATAAATGTTATGCAAAATGGACTTTTAATAGGAAGGTATTAGTAAACCCAAATTACCGTGAATATTTGAAGAAGTGGGCCCAAATTTTTTTTGACATGAATAGATATAGTGCTTCTCGAAATATAGTCTGGGACGCATTCAAAGCTGCTCTTAGGGGGGAAACAATGAGCTTTATAGCCAGACTAAGGAAAGAAGGGGAGATGGAAAATGAAAGATTATTAAGAGAATTAATGGTAGCAGAGGAACAACATATAGAAGATATAGGTCAGGGGAAAGAGGGTGTAGAGATCCAGCATAGGATTTTGACCCTAAAATCTGAGCTGCAAAAATGGATATCACAGAAAGCTGCAGACGATTACCAAACTCATAGGGGTCAGTTGTATGAGACAGGAGAACAGGCAGGTAAACTTTTAGCGATACGAATTAGACAACAAAGTATTAGGAATACAATTACAGATATACGTGAAGAAGATCAAGTATATACGGAGTTAAAAGATATCCTTAGGGTATTTAAGGATTATTATCAAAAGCTATATAAAGAAGAGAATATCACGGAAGCCCCTAGGATGGAGGCAGAGGATATAGGCCCTCAGCTTGACAGACAGGCAAAAGAAGAATTAGAAAGAGATATTACGATAGAGGAAGTGAATGAGGCCCTTCAAGAGCTATCATCTGGAAAGGCAGCGGGCCCCGATAGCATCCCCTTAGAAGCTTATAAATGTATTCAGAGTGTGATCGCCCCTATTATGTTGGACTTGTTTAATGGTATATTACATACGGGTAAGATCCCAGAATCTTGGAAAGAAACCAACATAGTGGTGTTTCCCAAAAAGGGGAAACCAAAGGACAATCCAGCATCATATCGTCCAATATCCCTCATTAATGCAGATACTAAAGTGTACTCCAAGGTGCTAGCAAAAAGGTTGGGAGGGGTCATTGGCGGTTTGGTCTCCCCGTGCTCTCCATGCCACTGGAGTCAAGCTATCCTGGCTGATGAGGGCTGAAAGCCCGAAACCGGTCCTAGGATGCTTGTTTCCAGTCTAGGGAAGACCTGGCCTGGCAGTTCGGGCTGGACTGTTCCCATTGGGCGCAGGGTCAAGACTGATTTGCATATGGCTGGGTCCAAACTGGAATGGCATGGTGAGCAAAAAAACGATGGATTTAGGCCCAGATCTCTGTACTGGGGTGAATGTACGACATTGTTCTGCATTCTGTCCATCAATTGTTGTTTTTGCAGCGGTCTCCCCGTGGCAGCATGGTTTTGTACCGGGGCGTGGAACAACTGATCATGTCAGGCGTACTATTACGCTCTTTGATGTACAGGCTGCCACGGGGGGCCGATTGGCCATGATCCTTCTCGACGCGGAAAAAGCCTTCGACCGAGTAAAGTGGACGTATTTGTGGGGGATATTGGAACGAAAGGGGTTTGGCCCAAGAATGCTACAGGCTATCGGGGCAATGTATTCGGATCCAAAGGCCAAAATTCAGTTAATGGGGGATAGCTCCGATAATATTTTTATTTCCAGAGGGACTAGACAGGGTTGTCCCTGTTCACCAATATTGTTCGCCCTATATATTGAGCCATTGATAATAAGATTATTGGGATGTCAAGATATCAAGCCTATAATAACTAATGGTTTTGAGACCAAGTTGCTGGCATATGCGGATGACCTGGCTGTATTAACTCCGGATCCAGCTAGAGCAATCAATGCAATAACTGAGATAACCAGGGATTTTGGTCAGAGGTCTGGCTATTTGTTAAATGAAAGCAAGACCCAGATAGTCTGTACGGAGAATATTAAAATGAATGATTCAAGGTGTATAGAAGGGGCAATGTACCTAGGAGTCAGAATTAGCGCAGCAGTGGATAAAATAGTAAAGGATAACTTTGACCCGCTGGTAGGATCAATCTCAGCGGATCTAAAAAGGATAGATGGTATGCGTCTATCATTAATTGGGAGAGGTAACGTACTAAAGATGACTATGCTACCTAAGATTTTTTATCTGTTCCGATCTATTCCATTTATGATTGATGAGTCAACTATGAAATCAATTGAATTAGTTTTCATGAATTTTATGTGGCAATACGGGAAAATTAGACGTGCCATGAAATATCTGTCCTTACTGCTGGTAAGGGGGGGCTTGCAATCCCGAATGTCAGATTTTATCAATGGTCTTGCTTAATTAGTCAGATGGCAATATTACTAGACCCAGAAAGGAACCAAACGGTTATAGATACAAGTAATTATATCCTCCCATCAATATATGAGTTGATATTAGGTAGAGAGGCCATGGGGTTTTTACTTCGTATGTCAGATAGGCGATACTACAAGAAAATGCGGTATAAGGTAATGGTAAATGCATGGGAGGTTTGGAAGAAGGCATGTAAGATTTTGGCAATCCCAAAATAAATTACTATACCCCCTTTGGAAAACAACTATACTGCCGCAACTATTGTATGATAGGATGGGTAGGATTTGGGATCAACAAGGTATAAGAAAAATTGGTGATATATATGAAAGAGATCAAATGTTGGGATTTAGTGCTCTACAGCAGAAATTTGGGCTCCCGGCAAATCAAGGTTTTAAATATATACAAATTCAGAAAAATGTATCGGGTCTTAGGCCACGGATCTCTCCGGGGGACAGAATTAATCTTATGGAGTACTTGGTAGGGGTGGAACTAAAATAAAGATGGTATATAGTACTCTGCTCTTGAATTTACAAGATGATATGGAAAAATTTGAAGCAACTTGGGTAACTGAATTAAATGATCCTGATGTAGATATGTATAAAGCACTACATCTAGCAGGGAAGTTATTTCGATCAACTAATTTAAAAGCTCAACAGTATAAAACCCTATTCAATCTATACTACACCCCAGCTAAATTGTATAAGTGGGGAAAGAGAGAAGATGACAAATGTCCAAGGTGTGGAGAAGGGCCAGCTGATCTGATACACATGTTTTATCAATGTGGAAAATTAAGTATGATTCAAGGAGAGATTGGGACCTTTTGGGAGGGGCTGCTAGGATCTAAGATCGACCTATCCCCGACCCTAATGTTAATGGGGCATGATAGCAATTTGGGCCTCAGTAAGGAAAATGAATCTCTCGTTTTTATATGTATAGCAGTCCTCAGGCTACTTTTAGCAGCAGGTTGGAAGGACCCAACTCCCCCACTTTTCAAATGTGGCTGACACGTCTTTTAGGGATGTATAACCTGGAATCCACCCTGTATATAAGGAGAGGTAGGAAGATGAGGGAGTTGGGATCGAGAATCTGGGCCCCTATCAGGAGATGGAGAGATAAAGCGCAATGTCATCCGATTATTGAGAGTGAGGGAGTAGGATAGCATATAGGTATTTGATCAAGGAAGCTCCCCAAAGGTAGATAGGTCGCTCTTTAATATAGACTGAACTGAAAGATAATGGAATATCAATTATGTGCTCCCCCTATGTTTTAGCTATTTTTAATTAATTATAGTAACTGTTTTAGTGATTTACTGATTTTGTATTTGCAGGATTTTATATAGTATATAACATGGTATAAAATGAATTGTAAAATGTATTTATTGACTTGCCGGGTATTTAATCAATAAAAATTTAAAAAAATAAAGGAAGTTTAAATGGACCACACACCAAGGAAGTCTCTGGGATGCCATCCAGATTTCGGAAAAGACAGCTCACGATTTGCAATGGTGGCTGCTCTATCACAATAGGTCCCGCGGCATGTCCTTCTCCCTTCCACGCCCACAGCTAGGGCCGGACTGGGAACCAAAATCGGCCCTGGAAAACAGCTGACTATGATGACCGATGCATCACTACTGGATTGGGAAGGTCATCTGGGAGAGGTGAACATCAGAGGACTTTGGTCCCCAGCAGAAGCTTGGCTCCATATCAGTCTATTGGAGTTGCAGGTAATTTGTCTGGCGTTGAAGGCCTTCATCGTTTATCGAGGGGAGGCTGATGGAGGTTCTCACGGACAACACCACCACCATGTGGTATTGCAACATGCAGGGCAGAGTGGGTCCTAGGTCCTGTAGCAGGAGACCCTGCGCCACTGAAGGTGGTTGAAGCATCAGGGCATTTTCTTTTTATTGCGAGCCATTTGGTGGAGCCCTTGAATGCCAGAGTGGATGAGCTAAGCAGGCTGCGTACGGCGGATCACAAATGGCTCCTGCATCCCAAGATGGCGCATGACATCTTCTGGCAGTGGGGAGAACTCTGGCTACATCTTTTCACCACCATCAAGAATGTAGTGTCAAATGTTCGTGCATTGGCATTTCCATGAGAACACTCATTAGGAGATGAATTCCAACTGAAGTGGAACTTAGGACTCCTATACGCCTTCCCACCGTTGCCTCTCCTGCTCCAGGTTCTGAAAAAGATCCGAACGACCGGGTCCAGGTTACCCTAGTGGCTCCAGATTGGGCCAGGACAGTTTGGTACTCTGAACGTCTGGCCCTGAGCATCTGGACCATGGTCAGGCTTCCAGGAGGATATCCTTTTGCAGCAGCAGCAGGGCAGGATCCTTCACCCGAACCTGCGCAGTCTATATTTCCATGCGTGGAGATTGAGCAGCTGCAGTTAACTGCATTTGGTATGCCACCTGAAGTGGTCGATGTCATCCTCGATGCATGCGCCCTTTCACAAAGTTCATTTACCCCTAGGAGAAATTTGTGGTCTGATGTGGAGTCCACCAGACACACCCTTTACAAGGATGTTCTTTTATTTGTTTGGTCTTTGGCTCAGCAAGCCTTGCGGTGGGCACTATTAAAGTTTATTTGTCTGGCCTTTCTACGTTTGTCGGATCACCCTCTCTGTTTAAATCATCTGTTGTGATGAGGTTTATTAAAGGTTTAACACACACGTTCCCTTCCAAACCATTTGTGATGCCATAGTCGACCTTAACTTGGTCTTGGTGTTTCTCGTGTATGGCCTTTGAGTTGATACACAACTGCTTGTTTCATCTTTTGACTTTAAAGACTGTCTTCAACATTGTGATCACTTCAGCATGTTGCATGAGTGAACTTCAGGCACTGTCCTACACCACCTGTTTTCTGAACAAACTGGTGCTGAGGACTCGGACGGCCTGCTTCCCAAAAGTCATGGCTCCTTTCCACGTTGGGCAATTCATCAGTCTCCCAGTGTTCTTTGCTTCTCCTCACCCCTTGAGAGAGGAGGCGAGGCCCCATCAGTAGGGCCAGAGAAGGGCTTCAGGTTTATACATCGATCATACCAATGACCATCGGGTCGATGATCAGCTTTTTGTGTGGTTCTCTGGGGAGAAGGATGGGCAGTGGTGCAGGAGAGGACAGAGTTCACTGGCCAAGCAGCCTGAGCAAGTCCATTCCACCAGGGCCGAGGCTGCTACCACTGTGATGGCACACAGAGTGCCTTTCCTTGATATCTGCCAAGCTGCGACGTAAACATTGGTGCTGGTGTTCATGAAACGCTATTTCCTTGACAACCAGGTCTAATGGGAAGGACACCAGACCTGCAGGACTTTTTGATCTGAGTCCACTCCACAGACTCCACCATGAGAAGGTACTACTTTAGTATCTATTCTAACAAGAGAAATTTGCTTTTAGAAGTACCCAAGAAGAACTAGTTACTTACCTTTGGAAATGCTCTTTCTGGTGGATGCATTATCTAAATGCTTATATCTCTCTGCCCTTCCACCTCCCTGTTTTGTGGAGTGGTCTCTTTTTAATATCTAAAACGACAACACGTTATGAATCTGTACACTAGTACCAACAATTGTCACGCTCCGCATATGAGGGCACGGAAAGAATTTAGCAAGTAACTAACGTAGGCTTGCAGGCGTGACTCGTCTTTGTCACTTCCAGGGCAGTGCGGGGCAATATGGCGCAACTCAGTGGCTTGCAGGAGTATTGCTTAGATAGGTTTCCGGATCTAATCTGGCACCTGAGGAGTATTCTAAGGTGAGGAATCTGCAGTTAGGCAGACTGTCTACAAGAAAGAGTGTTATTGTGGGAAAGCAACTTGTTTGTTTGTACGTGGCCCAAATTGGAGTTTAAAACTTCAGTAATTTATTCAACTTTTGAATGAACATTGTTTTTGATGAATACTTTTACCTACAGATTCCCCACCTTGTGAATACCCTAGGCACTAGACTGGATCCAGAGGTTTTTCCCAGCATTTCCCTTGTGCACCAGAAAGGTGTCTTTGTGCAGCTCCGCATCTGCTCCTTCATGCCTTGAAAGTGACGTTGGGCCATATTATAGCTGCAACCTCTCTGCGTCAACATCAGTTAATTTCTTTCTGTGGCTACCGCCACAGATCTAGAGCTTGCTTCCTCTATTTCTGTCACTTGCCATAAAATATTTTACAAAAAACGTTGCCAGTGTGCAAGTGACAGGTCGCCCCCTAAAACAGTGAGGTTCAAATTATTTTAGAATTTCATCAAACAGATGTCAGTGACAGGCCCTCACGAGGTCTGTCTCTGGTGTCTCAGCTTCTTGCACGACTCGAAGCCCAGGACGTGGATACGTTCTTGGTCCCGAGACCACTCCTGAGAGATATCCTTATCTCACTCCAAGTCTAATTGTTGAGTCAAAATAGAAGCACAGGAAGTTGGAACATGGCTTCCATTCTTCCCGCCACTCTTATCAGTAGACTGACGTCCCTTGTAAGTCTCACTGGCTCACAGCAGATCGACTGGAATTAGTTCTGATCCATTCCGAATTCTCAGGTCCATTGGTGATGACACAGCAGGTTTAGGCCTTAAAAGAGGCAGTGCTGTGAACGTTGGGTTACTGCCAGTGGATCCATCCCTGATGCCGACTGTGCCTCCTGACTTTGATTTGTGGTCATTCCCGACTTTGGGACCGATGCCTACTTTGACTCCTACCTCAGCGCTGGTCCCCTGTGCGTCGTTGTCATTCTGGCAGCCAGGCGTCCCGCCACTAAAACAATTTATGCAGGAAGCTTTTCTGCAGTAGCCTGATTAGCTATCTTTGTGTAAGTTTGTGATGTGATTTTTGAAAGGGCATGTCCATAGGTTCCCGCAAACGCATTTTGTTTTCCCCAGTGGGACTGCAATCTGGTTCTTAAATTAATAATGTGCACCTCATTCCAGCCTATTAACAGATGCTCCCTGAGAGTGATCACACTGAAAACAGTGTTCCTCGTTGCGATTAAGTTAGCTTTCAGAGTGAGTGCACTTCAAGCGCTTTCAGTCTACTACTGTGTACATCACCTTCTTCCCGGACAAATTGGTACTAAGGACCAAGGCAGCGTTCCTCTGAAAGGTTGTCCATTACCCTGCCGATGTTTTCATTCCTCCTCATCCGTCCAAGGAGAAAGAGACTCCGTCGCCTAGACCGTAAGAGAGCTCTGACTTTTTTCATCGACTGCACAAAGAATAACCTGAGGACACTCAACTCCCTGTGGGTTTCTTTGAGGCCAAAGAAAGAAAGAATGAGCAGTGCAGAAACAGACCTTGTTCAGATGGCTTTTTTCTTTGTATAAAGATCTGCTGTAGTCTGGCCAGGAAACAGCCTCTGGAAGGCTTATAGGCTCATTCCACCAGAGCCAAAGCTGCTACTACTGTGCTGACATGTGGAGGGCATGTTCTGGATATTTGACATGCTGCTACTTTGGCGTCGATTCATACGTTCGAAGCATTACTGCCTGTACAGCATGTCTGTTGAGAGGGGCACTTTGAACTGACTCAGTCTTGTCCTGCAAGACTGAACAAGCAAAGGCCCTCCACCTGGGAGATACTGCTTTGGTATTTATTTAAAAGGTGATGAATCTGCGTTTAGAAGTATACATCAGAAGAGCAAGTTCCTTACCTTTGGATACTCTTATCTAACCAGAGATTCCTCCCTGATCCACCCTCCTCCCAGTTTTACGGATTGGACTTCTCTGGTCAATACTAAACAGATTCCACCTTAGATATCTGCACACGCGCACCATCTAATTCCTAAGAGCCCCATGCCTCACAGCGCTGACAGATATCATAAGGAAATTGACGCAGAGGTGGTGGTTGTATTGTGGCCTGGTGTCACTTCCGGGGTGGGTCGGAGCCAATGCAGAGCCGCTTAACACCACCGTGCAGGGGATTTGCTGAGAAAAATCTCCAGATCCAGTCTGGCATCTGTGGGTATTCACAAGGTGAGGAATCTCCAGTTATATCAAGAATCCGCTTGAAAGACCATTACAGAAGGTAAGTAACTTATCAATATGTTTGTTGGTTTATAGAATGAACTCATTTCACTGTAAGGGTTGTCAATGCAGCTTTGCTCTGTTGTCAGACTTGGCTTTTGAAAATGCAGTCACTCTGAATTGCTTGTGGGAACCTATTTCATTGTTTGTATGTGGTTTAATCAGACAGGTCGTCTTTTGACATTGTGGTTGTTTGTCTTTCTTTTTAAGAGGCAACTCATTGCAAATGGTCGCTAGATGTGTCAGAATATACCAATGTATTTTATTAATGGATTATTTTATATGTTTGGATGCTTTAATTGCACAAAATTAAGTTGTATTAAACCTATATCTCACAGGGCCTGTGAAATTTGGAAAATACTGACCTGGTCCCTGGGAAATATGAGTTTTATCCTCTTAATGAAAGCACACAAGCTACTCCGCAGAGCTTTGACATTATTTAGACCATTATATTAATGCAGCAATTAAAGGTCAAAGTATGCGGCAGGGTTTCCTAAATTATGCATCAAGAAAACGGAAATTATGCTTCTTATGTGGCTCATTCTCTGGCTACAATATTTTGACCCACTACAGCTAGAAACAGGTTTAATGAAAACTATATGTGGCAAATTTTGTGGGAAGAGTGGTAAATCCATAATTATGCAGTAAACACTGCAGCCTCAGGTTTAGATAATTTCACTGACTCTGATCATTGTAAATTGTTTTATCAACAATCTGTTTATGAAAGGTAAAGAAAACCTTAACTTTCTTATTCCAGTTAGTGCCCATTGCTAGCTTTCTGTTTCACTTTTTGGTGTTGATATTGTGTGTAAGTATTGAGTGTTTGTAAAACGCATGGCTGCCCCAGCAACTGGGCGTCCCAGCGCTAGTTTCGGAAAAGAGATTGGCGGAGGAACAGAGGTTAGACGGAGAAAAGCCTGGTCTTCACGGCCCTTCTGAAGGGCCAGTGTTTCTGATGGTCCTAATGGACAGAGGCAAAGTGTTCCAAAGGGCGGGAGCTTTCGCAGAGAAAGAACGCCCTCCTGCTCTCGCTCTTCTCACCCGAGGAACATAGGCTAGATGGAGCTTAGCAGAGTGCAAGGCTCTGTGCACTGATTGCACATACTGGGAGAGGATGTGGCCTAACGGCTAGAGCGGTCGACCTCGCAGCTATGAAACCAGGTTCGAGTCTCGGCAGGGACGCTCAACATCCTGTGATTCTGGGCAAATCACTTAATGTGCCCGTGCCTATCAAAAAATTCATGTGTCCGTCAGTAACGCAACTGGTGCTCATGTCAAGCGCTTTGATACCTTCGGGTCTAGTTCGCGCTGTATAAAACTCTTCCCAAAAAAACCAAATCTCGGGGATCTGGTGACATTTACAAACCAGGCTTCGGCCTTGTAGTTATGATGTCACCAAAATACCTCAATTGTACTGTTGGACCTTTTTACATAGTTACCTATTATGTTGCCCATATTCCTATTAGATAGGGCTGCTAGATCTTATTCTGGATCTTTGTGGAGCATTATGTGCAAAAAGATTGTACCAAATGACCTTATTATTTATTTTAATTGGGTGAGATGCATGGTTGTCCGTTGTTAATCTTACAGTGACTATTACATTTAGAGGCATCTTTGCTCAATATGCGACTTCAATGCAGGTGGGTGTGGTCTATTTAATATAGCTTCTTGTGGATAGTTAGTATGTATGTTGAAAGGTTGTGGATTGAAGGTGGGGCTTGGTTGTAGTCTTGATTGTAGAGTTCTATTCGGTAGACTGGTGGGTGCAAGGCAACACCAGTGCCACCGCGACAACAAAGCATAGCACATTTGGGCACGACTGCGTTGTAGACTTCACCACCACCGAACAAATACAGGCGCCAACCGTCCCATAGAGACGTTGGACTCGTCCCCTTAGCACACTACTTTAACCAAAGTTAGATTCAAGACATTCAGCCCAGTCACCCCTGAACATGTTCTGACCGATTCAATTCTCTCTCAGGGGATCTCCATTTAAGTCATAAGCACTGAATAGTCCCACCCACGTGCAGGGATCTTGGAGTACTTCTTATAATATGTCTTCTTGAATGTAGATGTTCGCCTTTCTTCAGTAAGGCCTGGAGAAACACTTAAGAGATGAATATTTTGCAGCCTATAAGAAAGGCCTTATATTTAAGGCAAATTGAGTAGAAAAGAGCAATTTGACTAGTTAAATCTCTTTCCCAAACCCTTTTTCAAAAAGAGAAAGATGAAGGAAGAGAAGATAGTGTAGCCCTGTAGGCTGCCATTATATAAATGTGAAAAAAGTGACTGCGCCTTTAAGGGCTCAGAGACCACCAGTATCCCATCATGCCCAGCAGGTGGCAGTTCCTTCAGTTCTGTTTTTTTCCGGCTCCTGGTGACAAGCTCTTGGAGCACTGAAATCTGTCTTTTTGGCTTTTTATTTCCCTCAAAAATCTCACTAGGAAATTTTTGACAACTACCTCACTCTATGGATTTTATCTGTTCCAGTGTTTTTCTGACAGATTTTTTTCCCCGTGGTCAAATGAAATGCCATTTTTATTTGGCATGTATCCTGCGTGTGGAAGAAAGAAGGCCAAGTCAGACCCTCATGATGTATGCATCATCTGCCATTCTGAGAGTCACATTCCTGACAGGTGTTCACACAGCAGAAAGTTTTCCTGACACACCCTGAGGGAAAAGGGAGAAGATTCGCCTCCATGGTATAGAGGAGCGACTCAGAAAGCAGGCGCAATCTGAAGGTGGGACGTCAGATTGAGGAGAGGGTCAATCCTCTACTGTGGCTCTTCCACCTACCTCTGGTATATCCAAAAAGAGAAGCCCAAATCAAAAACCACTCGTTCCAGGTCGACATCGAGGGCATTGACTTCGATGCAAGGCACAGTCTCTACATGTTCACCATCGAGAGCTGGGACGTCAAAAAGGAAGTTGGCGTTTAAGGGTACCACAACGTCGAGGCATAGGGGAAGTTCGACGATGAGGCTAATGGAGAAAATTGATGTCGAGACACTATGGATCTGTGGAAAAGGTCAGAAAATCAAGACCAAGATGTCTACCATCCACTTCTGACTCTGAATACTCCAGGGCGTATTCTCCATCGTTGCCTGTACTGCTTTCAGACTCTCCTACGCCTCCTCCAGCTCCCCCACCTTTTCCAGCGCCTCTTCCTTTTTAGTCGGCGCCTCTTCCGCAAACACCTATGGAAGCTCCTCTCCCGAGGCCTCTACTTTCTCCTCGAAGATCAAGATCTCCTCATTTCAGATCTCGTCATCATTCAAGACAAGTGCATTCGAGACATCGCCATCGGTCCTGACGTGCCTCTTCACAACCATCTTCTCGACGCACACATCGCCACCAATAGTCTAGGTACACGTTCAAGGTGTCGTTCTTCCTATTATTCTTCGTCTTCGTACTCTAGCTCTGGGAGATATTCACCAACATTTGTTTGATTCTCCCTAACCTAGGGTCTCTTCAGTAGATGACATTAACACCTTTCAGGAGGTGCGACGCGCATCAAAATTGAACATTCCAGTGCCAGTTCCCACTCCATCAACATCAGTAATTTTTTTAGACGCTTCACCTACGGACAGCGTACAGACCCCTCCTACCACTGGTTCCGGGTCTACTGGAACCAGCCCTGGAACTGTTCCTTGCACTGACTTCAACCAAATCAGCTCCGGTGAGGCTATAGAAAAAATATAGACATCCAGAGCAGAACCTGCTGTTTCTTTGCTCAGACCCTCCCTCTGATTCTGTGCTCCTCCTTGTGACAAAGAAACTACATTCCACTACTCCTTCATCTACAGTTCCCCCAGATAAGAGAGTAAAAAACTTGATTCAGTGGGCGCAAGGTTTGTGGTGCGGCTGCCACCACCATGAAAGTGACAAGTGCGTCGGACCTGCTGGGCTGATGTGACAGAGCCTTGTTGGGCTCCTTGCAAAAGTTTGCAGAAGACCTCCCAAGAAATCGACGAGAGGACTTCCTTAAGGTGGTAATTTAAGGCATGATGGTCTCCAATCAAGTGATTAATGCTTCTGACTCTTCACTACTGGTAGACCACTGGTACTGTCATTGCTTAGCCTAAGAAGGTACTCTGGCTTCATCTGATCACCCTAAAACCAGAATCCCAACAACGTATTCTTAATCTTCCCTTCTCAGGGACCACCTTATTCGGCAGTCATACTGATGAGATGTCTCAGATGAAGTCTGAGATAGAGACCTTAAAGGCGGTAGGTCTAGAGAAATGAAAAGAACAACGTTGACACCTACAAGCCTTAATAATGAACTTTCTACCTCCAGAGTTTTCAGATGCCTCAGTAGTACCAAGCAAACACAAGGAGATGATGGACGGAGTGCTGAAACTTTTCAAACACTCATCCCCAGTCACAGATCTGGGTTGAATCCATCATCATTCTTTAGCTCACTTTGCCACCCCAGTTCAGACACAGCTATATGCAAATCAGTCTTGACCCTGCACCTCATGGGAACAGTCCAGACCGAACTGTCAAGCCATGTCTTCCCTGGACCGGAATCAAGCATCCTGGGACCGGTTTCGGGCTAACAGCCCTCATCAGCCAGGCTAGCTTGAATCCAGTGGCAAAGTGAGCAAGGGACCCACGTCTGGGCATACCCTGACAACTTGGGGCAAACAAAGCAAACACAAGGAGATGATGGACGGAGTGCTGAAACTTTTCAAACACTCACCCCCAGTCACAGATCTGGGTTGAATCCATCATCATTCTTTAGCTCACTTTGCCACGCCAGTTCAGACACATCTATTGCTTTCTCGCCCTAAGTGCGCCGGGTATGCCCAGACGTGGGTCCCGGGCTCACTGTGCCACTGGATTCAAGCTATCCTGGCTGATGAGGGGTGAATCCCCGAAACCGGTCCTAGGATTCTTGTTTCCGGTCCAGGGAGGACCTGGCTTGGCAGTTCGGGCTGGACTGTTCCCATGAGGCACAGGGTCAGGACTGATTTGCATATGGCCAGGTCTAAACTGGGGTGGCATGGTGAGCAAAAGAATGATGGATTTAACCCAGATCTCTTGACTGGGGGTGAATGTTTTGATTTGCTCTGCATTCCGTCCATCAATTGTGTGTCCTTTGCTTTCTCGCCCTCAGTGGTACCAAGGTCACCACCACCAACAGCAACAAAGACCTTTCAGGCACATCAAACTCTTCCACCCAGAGGAAGATGTAGCCACCAGCCTGCTCAAGCATGAAAGTCTCCAGCAGGTTCCAAGCAATGAATCTCTGCTTCACCCTCTACCGTTACCCACTCTGGTAGTGGAAACTATCTCTCATTTCTTGACAGAGTGGCAACCCATCACGGAAGATGCCTGGGTTTTCAATACTGTACAGAATTGGTATTGTTTCAGATTTACTAGCCCTCTGCCAAATATCCCAACAAAACCATCCGATCAACATCTGCAAATGCTGACTCAGAAGTGAACATCTTTCTGCAAAAGCAAGCAGTGGAGTTCATTCCTCCCAATCAACGAGGCATGGGGATTTATTTCCGTTAGTTTTGGGTAAAAAAAGAAAGGCCCCAAAAACTTTTTCAGACCCATTCTAGATCTGAAGCTCGCCATAAAATTGATTTTTGGGAGAAAAGTTCTGAATGCCTGCACTACATCAGATTAATCCCCAAATACATCAGGGAAACTGGCTTTGTTCGATATACCATTCCAATAGCCAGTAAACACAGCATTTTCTTAAGATTTTTGGTAAGTCTTGCTCATTACCAGTACAAAGTGCTGCCATTCGGCCTCAAATCAACCCTCAGAACATTCTCGAAGTGCATGGCAGCGGTCGCTGCACTTCTCCGGAAACGCCGAATATTCGTCTATCCATATCTAGACGACTGGCTAATCAAGGCGTCAACACCACAAGAAGCCCAGCTTCATTATCAGTTGACGAGCAATCTTCTCCACAGATTATGACTGCATGTCAATCGCAACAAATCGACTTCTAGTCCAGTCTCTGCATTACCTAGGTGCCACCATCAACACCATACCTTCGGAGGAGATCCTGTTATCAATCGGTTTGAAGTGCCACTCTCTCATGAAAGTCTCTCATCCCAAAGTAAGAAAAGCGTCATCTCTCCTCGGCTCGATGGCTTTGTGCATTCTTCTGGCTCTGAATGCCCGTCTCCTCATGAGACCACTGCAAGAATGTTTGGAGGATTAGTGGGATCAATACTCGGGCAATTGGGAGGACAAGATCACACTCTGTCCCAAAGCAAAATAGTCCCTGAAATGGTGGTGCTCTCCGACAAATCTACTTTAGGGGATGCTGTTTCATCGGGATGTTCCTTTTCAGACATTAGTTACAGATGCCTCTCTGTTAGATTGGGGAGCACATATGGATCACCTTCATCCAAGTAACATGGTCTCTGAGAGAAATGACTTATCACATTACGGAAGATTCAACTAGCGTTGAAGGCCTTTCTACTGATCTTCAAGACTAAATCCCTGCTTGTTCAGACAGACAACATGACAACCATGTACTATTTGAGCAAACAAGGGGGTACAAGTGCCCGGCCATTGTCTCACGAAGCCCAGACAATTTGGAATTGGTTTATAGTCTGAGACCTCTAAATCACTGCAATTCATCTTCCAGGGGCTCAAAATGTTCAAGCATACTCCCTAAGCAGAGTCCTTCAGGAAAACCACGAGTGGATGTTTCACGATGACGTTGTGCAAAGCATTTTCAGCATGTGGAGTTCTCCCCACATAGGTTTATTTGCTACCGCAGACAACAAAAAATGCCCAGACTTTGCCTCGAGATACTTCCAACAAAGGACACTGGGAAATGCCCTATGGAAAGACTGGTCTGGCAGATTTTTCTATACTTTTCCTCTGATCTTCCTGATTCCATCAGTTCTCACCAAACTGTCTCACTCGAGAGCCAGAATGATCTTTGATAGCTCTGGAGTGGCCTCAACAATGGTAGATCACAGACCTTATCCACATGTCGGAGCATCCACATGTGAAGCTGCCGTGCAGACTGGATCTCCTCCTGAAGTTCGTAGGCCAGATGGTTCATCTCAACTTCTCCTCTTTGAGTTTGTTCCTGAGCTAGTAAAATATGGGCATTTGAACTTTCTTCAAGAATGCAGTGAACATTCTCAAGGAGGCTAAACAACATTCAACACCTTGGGCTTATTCATTTAAATGGAAGATAATCTGTATCTGGTGTTCTGACAAGAGCTTTGATCCAACGAGCTATCAAGAAGTAGCGATTCTTCCATATTTGCCACATCTGGCCAAATCAGGCTTACCGTTCTCTTCTATTAAAGTTCATTTGGTGGCAATTTCTGCCAACAGAAAATGTCCTTCACAAACTGCTTTGTTCAAAATTCCTGTTATCAAGGACTTCTTAGAGGGTTTGAAAATTTTTTTTTTACCATACATTGACCATCTTATCCCTGGGAATTGAATATAGTCCTTACATGCCTCATGCAGGCCCCTATCAAGCCCATTCATAAATCCTTGTTGCAACATCTTTCTTGGAAAGCTGCTTTCCTAGTAGCTATAATGTCAGCACGTAGGGTTTGTGAGATTCAGGCATTATGGTCTCACGAACCATAAACGGTGTTTCATAGTAGTAAGGTGGCTATGAGGACTCATCCAACATTCTTAACGAAAGTTAATTTGGATTTTCACATTAATCAAACCATTTCTCTGCCTACCGTTTTTCAGCACCCTGCTACACCAGCTGAAAGGGCTCTCCCTACGCTAGATGTCAGGCGAGTCTTAAAATTTTATCCGGACAAACCAAAAGATATCCGCAAATCAGACCAATTATTTGTGAACTACGGGCTGGTCCATACGGGTTTTGCCACGTCCAAACGGTCTATGTCCAGATGGATAGTGTCTTGCATTCTGCTATGCTATCAGAAGGCAAATAAGGTTCTGTCCGGTAGACCTAAAGCTCATTCCGCTAGAGGGAAAGCTGCTACAGCTGAGAAATATACCAATCGCTGAAATCTGTAAAGCAACTACATGGAGATCTGTTCACACTTTTATCAAACACTATTGTTTGGACTCAGATGCTAGAACAGATGCTCAAGTTAAACAGGCCTCCCTGAGAAATGTATTTGCTTGATCTGGTCTGTCGATTTTCCCTCTTCTCTTTCTCCTGCAATTTTGTGGGGACGGGCTTGCTACTCTATTCAGTGCTTTTGACTATCAATGGAGATCCCCTGAGAAGTGGAATGGTTTCTTAACTGTAATCCCAGTTATCTCTCGGGAGAATCCCCATTGACGTCATAAGCAACCCTCCCTGGTGGAAGTAACTGAGACAATTATTGGACAATTTTCCTACCTGATAATGTTTTGGTAAAAAACTGAAGCAACTGCCACCTGCTGGGCACTGGTGGTTTCTGAGCCCTTAAAGGTGCAGATGCTCTTTTCACATTTACCTAATGGCAGACTATAGGGCTACGCTGTCCTCTCTTCCTTCATCTTTCCCTTTTTAAAAAAGGGTTTGTGAAAGAGATTTAACCAGTCAAATGGCTCTTTTCCAGTCAATTTGCCAGAAATATGTATATACATTTCCCTTTTTTAATGCAATTTGAAGAAAGTGACCATTGTAGCCTTTCTTATAGGCTGCAAAATATTAATGTCTTAAGTGGTTCTCCGGGCCTGCCTGAAGAAAGGCAAACATCTACACTTAATAATACATATTATAAGAAGTGCTCCGGGTTCCCTGAACGTGGGCGGGACTACTCAGTGCTTATGACTTAAATGGATGTACCCCTGAGAAAGAACTGGGATTCCTTACGTGGGACATTTTTTTTTTTTTTTATGAGTTTTATATAGCGCGAACTTGGCCTGAAGGTATTCGGTATCAGAGCGCTTTGCATGAGCACCAGTTGTTACACAAGGACACATTCAAATTTTTTTTTGTTAGGCCCAGGGAGATTAAGTGTTTTGCCCAGAATCACAGGATGTTGAGTGTTGTTTCCGAGACTCGAACCCGGTTCCCCAGACTTGAGGTTGACCGCCCTAGACGTTAGGCCACATCCCTGTAAACCAATTTATGACATACCCTGTACCTCCAAGTGCCTGTAAAAATGAATACCCCTAACACACATCTGGTTGAGGAAGACATATACATTCTAAACCAAAATGGCAAGAGCCATAATAAGTTGACCACTATCTGTGTCCCTCTCTAGCAGAGCTTGCAGCGAAGAATAGACAACATCTCGTGCTTGCATGGTGTGGCATTCGCGACAACAACAGTACTTGGGCTAAAACACTTTTGGCAAACCTACTCCATAAGAGGTGAGACCTACTGATGCTGACATCTCCCTTGTGTATTCTCACCTTCACTGATGTTTACCCTAACTCATATTCAAGTTACATTGAAACATTTGTTCACTGGGGACACCTTTCAACAGGTGCTCAAACATATCTGCTACATACAGCCAAAATAAGTTTGGTATTCTTAGTTACTGAATTGTCAATTGAACTCCCCACATCTGACCATATAGGACTTCAGCCCCAGCCTGTTGTCCACCTTTTCTCATACAATATCAGTCCAACTTGTTGAAGACTGTCTTCACAGATCCACAGAATAATACCACAAAATGCCACAAAATACTTTGTGAGACACCAACAATATATACAAGTGCTACAAGTAGTGAAGATTCATGGCTGCCCCTTTACTTACCATGGCCAAAATATACATGTTTCTGAAGACTTCTAAATGTGAACAAACCATACACGCAAGACCTTCTTATCGATGCACCTCAATCTCAAAGGAGAAACATACAATATGGACATTTAGAGCTGCAGCATACTCATTGCCTTGGGTGACAGAACCTCTAAATATTCTGAACCAGATAATCCTGAGTGCTTCCTCGACTAACTAGAACTCGCAGATCTGGAGACGTTGAAACAAAAGGATGACCAAAGTCATGCCTGCACCAACTTGGCTAAATTCAAATCCTCAAAAATTAAAATGTTCCCCTCTGCTACCATGACTCTTATTAGAATTTTTCAGGACTCAAATACTGGTGGGGGATTGAAATGTTGCCACAGATCCATTCCTTGACTTATCAGGCACACATAACAAACATCACACAAACAGTAGAGCGCGCCTCCAGACACATCACAGATGGCAATGGCCTGGTTGAAATATGGAGACTCATGCACCCTCAGCGACAAACCGTATAGAGTCACGTGTTTTGTGTATGGCTTGAGCTCCAGGACTGACTTTTTCCTAACATCCTCTTCCTTCCTTTCTGACGTGACTTCCTGCTGTATCATGGATTGTGCGCTATCAGTCTATGCGCCTATACTTCTAACCCTGGATCTTGGTCATATTGCGCCTCAACCGTACCTATGGTATGTGGATTCACCAGATATAAAACTTGCACTAAGTCTCCTCGGCACAAACCCTCTCAGCAGCGGAAGACAACTGGGAGAGGATGGATGATGGGAGAAATAGGAATAAAGCAGCTGACCACAACAGGCTAAGGAACGCTATCAGATCCCTCAGAGGGAAATAAAACAAGCACCTTTCAGCTCAAATGCAGCGAGGCATTGAGAAGGAGACATTTTTTGCAGCATGAATCTTTTCTGGGTTCACATGCTGTGCATTATACCGCCATTCAGTGGTTTGGTCCAGAATTTCCAGAAGCAGCCTCTACGTCAAAAAATGTGCCGACTGAAGCCAAGCAGAAGCCGAAAGAACACCTTTGGTCCCATTCAAAGGACACCGCAAGTGGGAGAGCTTATTTGAAGGCAATGACGTAAAAGGACGACTAAAAAGTTGAGAGAGGGAGTGAAAAAAACATCGAGTGAGACCTCGACAACCGAAATCTCGACGCCGAAGATCGTTTGGCTTAAATCGAACGCAAGATAAGTAGTCTCTAAGCCGAAATAGCTGCGACCCTGCAAAAGAAAAACTAGTTTGACGCTGCTCTCTCCGTGTTCAGGATGCTGCCGAAAACTTAGACGGAACAGACAGAAAAGGCCATTGACGTGGAAGATCTCGTGTCCTCAACGACTCCAGAACCACAACATGTAGGTCTGTAACACGAAGGGCCAAAAAGAAATGCAAGCATTCGTCAAAAGACCCTCCATATATTAGCAGGGCTGTTTCTGCAGACTTTATTATTGCGGCAACAGCAATAAAGAGAGCAAATGTTCCCATTGCATCCAGACCAACCCTGGAAAAAAAAGAAAGCAAAAAGATGGACATGGTGGGAACAAAATTTAAAAGAAGAGCTGCGACCCGGTGGCTCTTTGCCAACTCTAATACCCTGCTCAGCAGGTATGCATATCAGAACTGGGATGAGATGGCAGAGCTCATGGAACATCTGCCTGAGCAATACCAAAGGAGAGCAGCGTCCCTAGCAGAAGAGGTAAATAATATTGTCAACACCTGCTTGAAATCCGCACTAGATGCTGCAGAGGAAGCAAAAAGAATAGCAACTCCAAGAAAGGTGCCAGCTCCAACATGGAACTTAAACTTAGTGTTCTATGAGGAAACCCTTTAAACGACTTCACAAGGCATCCTTAAAGATGGTCACATTAAAAACAGCTTGCAATGACATCTCTTCGCAGAGTAAGTGAATTATAAGCGCTTACAATCTAAGAGCCATACATGCGAATACACAAAATAGGATAGTCATGAGGACAGACCTTCACTTCCTACCAAAGGTTACATCATGTTTCCTATATACCAATCAATTCAAATACCAAGTTTCTTCCAAAAACTTAAGCGGAAAGGCTCTACACAAGTTAGACGCCAGAGGAGCAATAATGTACCATATGGAGAAACCTAGACCAATCAGTAGTGTAATCTGCAGTCCATTGTTGTTTTTTTCAAGTAAAGAATCATGTGATGTTTTAAATGTGTTAAGGGGGGAGCTTAAAAGGAACTATCTTCAGATTGAACATACTAGGAAAAAGAATGAGAAAAAAGAACCTGTGGTTTAGAAAGCATGATGGTTACACAGAGACCAATCTGGCTATTCCACTGTAGCAAAAGATCTTAGAAAGGTGTATAGCAGATGGTTCTGTCTGAAAGGGATATCCTACCAACTGGGACTGACAACATTAAAAACAAGCATTGGCAAAGCCAATCGGTCTCGGCAATTCGAGAGCTGTAGGCATTGTCAATGCCTTGTCAGTGCTAATAGCACATCAGCCCAGCCAGGCACATTCAGTGCCAGGTGAGGCCTGCCCTCCTCGCAGGGTCACCAGCGGAGCATGTAATGTGCCCTTGCATCTCCGCGGGCCGGAGCACTGAAAGTAGTGCAGCAGACACGCATCGACAAAGAGAAGCGACATTTCCATTTCAGTTCTCCATTTACAAATGGCATCATGTAATAGCAATGTAACAACTGTGTTACTTACATTAGTTGCCATAATGTAAGCAATTGATTTTTGTTGTGGTCTCCCTGCATTCATGGAACAATGTATATGTTCCTACTGAGTATGTTTGTTTCAACTTTATATTTCTTGTTCCATCACGTGAAAAGAATTAATAAAAGGTATCTAAAGGAAATGTATGTTGATAAAATAATACATCAAGGGTAGAAGTAAATATAAGCTCGCACTTCTGTGTATTTCATAGAGGCTTTATGTGAGTGTATGTCTGAAACATAAAACCGATGTAAAGCCTTTTATGAGCAAGTATTTTGAAAGTAAGTAATGTTGCACTGGCAAATCATTGCAGTTTTGTTTGTACCATGATTTGCTGGTGAATCATTTTTAATTGTGATTGCACTCAAAACACAATCTTAAATCGCGCTTCTATCACTGCAATGGAAAGAGTTTATTTAGGTATGTATTTACAAAGAAAATCATGCTCTTTTATAAGTCTTTGTTTTAGCGTATGTTTTGCAAATAAATCAGATGCACTCAGAATTAAAAGTAATGTTGCACCAGCAAATCAAAATTAAAAATAAACGCAGTGTTGAAAATATTTAACTTTGATTTGCAACATTACATTTAATTTAGAATGTATGCAAGTTAGTTTTACAACATACATTTAAGAAAAGGCTTTTGCATCGTTTGATTTTCTTTGTAAACACGCATCCAAATAAAGTATTTAAATTGAAGTGATAAAAGTGTGATTTAGCCATGCGTTTTGCAAGTTTATCACGGGCACTCAGAATTACAAGTATATCATACCGATGCCGGACTTGAGTGTTGACGTACACCAGTCATGTGTAAAATAGCAAAACAGATGCCCTTGGAAAACAGCGTCTTGCATTTGACCTTGGTCTTTAAATACACAGCAAATGTGACGAGATGAGAACAAGATTTATTTATTTTATTTATTTATGCGTTTTTATATAGCGCATACTTTACCCAGAGGTCTCAGAGTGCTTTACAATAAAACGATGTGCATTACACGAGGAATTCAGAGTACCGAAATCAAAAAAGTTCCATGAATTACATATGAGATGCGAAACAGATACATGAGTCTAAACACAAAGTGTAAGCTAACAGTGTACATATAATCTACCAATATTGGCGGGAAGTGAGCACAAAGAGTATTAGCGGGAAGTGTGTGCAAATAATATAAACATAGCATAACATGATATGTGAGTACATGGGGATAATGCAAACCGAAAGTTTAGCAAGGCATATGTCTGCATAGACTCGACAAGAGATAACCTTGTAGGAGGACCAT
Organism: Calotriton arnoldi; assembly: GCA_963921515.1. Lineage (NCBI taxonomy): Eukaryota > Metazoa > Chordata > Amphibia > Caudata > Salamandridae > Calotriton > Calotriton arnoldi. The sequence goes on from CAWUFW010011324.1 coordinate 425,414, forward strand.
TGTTGGATGCATAACCGGTGCAGGTTACATAATTTCAGGTTATGATATAGACTGGTTGTTTAGTTCGAAAATGCATCCAAGGGCCCCAGCCGCTAGCCCTGTCCCTGCGATCAGCCTGCAGGTTGGGCTCACGCTGCACGGGGCGGAGCAAACCAGGCTGTAGTCCTCGTGTCCCAGGCGGTTGTCCCCCGGTACTGCACACGGCATCAGGGAGTCGTTGTAATCCGACCTCTTCACCGAGGGTCGATTGAGTGTCGCGGCCTGGGGGAGGTTAAACCACAGAGGTGCGCAGCGATAGACTCTTCACCTCCAACATGGCTACCTCCAGTGCTTTAAATGGGCCGGTACTCACCGGTACTGAGTACCGGCACTTCTTAGATTTATCGTTCGGAGTACCGGCACTTCTCTACTGCATGAAAAGTAAGGCTCATTGCCTGTTCTGGTGAGCAGGAGTGGAACGTGTCTCTGGCAGCCAAGGCGCCGCTTCTGCAGCCGCCCCCTCACCCCCCCCCCCATCTGAGCTATTCAGCAGGGCTCATTTGAATAATGTCCGGCTGCTCACCATCACGCTGTGCTTGACAGAGCAGGGTCCATTCAGGCCCTGTGCTGTCAATCACATTCACACTATCCTGTGCGTTCTTGCAAGCACAGGAATCATGTCAGTGCCCTGGCAGTGGCCATCAGGCTACGGCCAGTCCGGCCCTGGTGGCAATTAAAAAAGCCATGGTAGGTGAAGAGTATAGCATGGCTTTAATCATACCCTAGTATTTTGTGTGTCTGCTTATGTTTATGTGTATGCCTGTTTTTGTAAGAAAAAAGTGAGAGAAATAGAGAGAGAATCCAGACACTCTCAGGAGGTATTTTAAAGAAAATGGGTGGCACTTTGTTTGTACATGTCTGCTCGGCGACAAAGATTAATTAATAACGTAAAAGGGAGGGTGGGTGGGTGAGTGAGTGAGTGGATGAGTGAGTGGATGGATGAGTGAGCAAGGGTGTATGTATGTATAGATGGATGGATGAATAGATGGATGGATGAGTGAAAGAGGGTGGATGATTGGATAAAAGGGCGGATGGGTGGATAAGTGAAAGGTAGGGAGGATGGATGAAAGGGTGGTTGATGGATGAGTGAAAGGAGGGATTGAGTGAAAGGGTGGATGGAATAAAGGAGTGAAAGGGTTGATGGATGGATGAGCGAAAGGATTGATGGATGAGGGAAAGGGTGGATAAAGAGATGGATGAGTGAAAGGATGAATGGATAGGTTTGGAGAGGGATAGGTTTGGATATGAAGGGTGGATAGACAGAATGGTGAAAAACTGAATGATTGATGAAAGACTGAATAGAAGATAGAATGTAAAGGTTAAATGGTGGACATCAGCAGGTAAATGGTAGGATGAAAGGATGAATGGATAGATCGATGGAAGAGACAAGAGATATCTTCTGGGGAGGGTCATGATGAGTGGCTTCATTTGCTTGGTGCCATAAGAGCTTTGATTCGACGTGGGGGTATTTTCAGTTTCTTCCTACTCGCGTGCTCAAAAATATATAGTATTGTGCCAAACAGCAATTATCAGTATGACATTAAGAAGGTGCAACAATTGCAAAAAAAGGAAATGTTAACATATTATCGCATTTCTCTTTCATTTTGTGTAATGAGTTAACCTGCTTTGTTTATATAAACACATTTCTCATGTGTTTTGGTATGTGCTGCAACTAATAGAGAAGTTGTTAAGTATCATCATGTCTTGCCCTTAGCCCCGCCCCCTCACTACACCTCTATCTCATTTTAATGAGTACCTGCACTTATTTTTTCCCATTTAAAGCACTGGCTACCTCACTCTCCATATTATCAGCTCCGCAGGTCGCGGCCTCTTGGAGAATGGAGAGTCAGCAGCTGGTCCCCCCTCGTGTTCACATTTTCTCCGATGTGGGACGGGGATTCACTTTTCCCCCGGTGGGGAGAGGGGAGAGCAGGGGAAGCAGTGCTGGTGGCCGTATGCAGGCACTCAGCAGGCAGCAGCGGAGGACGGCGTAGGGTTCTCCTTGCGACCTCATGACTGCCTCACCCTCTCCATCCCCCGCTCCGGCTGGATACAGGGGCGCTAGAGTAAGAGATCGTCAGCGAGCCCCCACAGTTAGAGCTGACTCAGATTCCTATTCCCTTGGGAGCTGACAGGGTAGCACTAGTGGTCATCTGGAGGCACCCAGCGGTTTTTGCGCCAACGGCGATCCCTGGCCTGGGGACTCTTCCCGGGTCTCTTCCTTTTGGTTGCTGCACGGTCCTTGCCGTGAACTTCGTTTCTTTAGTTTTAGTCCTGCAGGATGGCTTCCTGTGGATCCCGAAGGATGGAGGCTCGATGGGGTGCTTTTTTCCCAGGATTTACGACATATGGCGATCCCTAGCCCGGGAAGCCCCCGACGGGAGCTTCCTAGCAGTAGGCTATCATGCAGACATACCAGCCTTTCAGGTCTCTTTACAGAAACAATTAAAAGCCTTAGTTTGAGTGCATGTTTTGCAATTAAATCACATGCACTCAGAATTAAAAATAATGTTGCACCGGCAATTCAAAATAAAAAATAAACGTAGTATGTTGAAAGTATTTCACTTTGATTTGCCAGCGCAGCATTAGATTTAATTATGAATGCGTGTGAATTACTTTTACAACATGCGCTTAAACAATGCATTCCTTGATTTTGTTTCTAAATATGTAACCAAATAAAGTCTTTAAATTGAAGTGTTAGAAATGTGATTTAGCCACATGTTATGAAAGTCAATCATGGGCACGCAGAATTACAAGTGTATCATACCGATGCCGGGCCTGAATATTGACGTGCACCAATAATGTGTAAAATAGCTAAAGAGGCACCCTCGATAACAAGTGTTTGGCATTTGACCTTGGTGTTTGAATTCATAACAGATTTGATTTACAACCCTGTTTACAGAGGAGGTTGGAGCAGCGAGTGCTGTTTACCAAAGAGAAAAGTAGTTCTTGAAACAGTGCAGTGTAGATTAGCGTAGAGTTGAAGTTCCATTACCATAATCCCGTAACTAAACACTATTCCGCTTGTGGTTGTGGGAATAAGATAGGATTGTGTATGTCTGATGTGAGAGATAGGTAAATAGGAGGACACACAGTGGACGCATTTGATATTCACTTTCTGTATTTTGCCCATTTCCATGCTCACCATTTGCAGCAATGCGTTTATTTTCTTGGGTATAGATGCCCTTCTATAGTGTTCCTGAACTCACCTGTTTCTCTCACGTCTGGAGCGATGTTGGGTTTGGGATTTGTTTGTCCCTATACCTTGATGATGTCTGTGGACTTGGAGGGATTGCGCTTTACGCAGCCTATGACAAACTTCCACAAAAGAGATCCTAACCTATAATAAATGGAAGGACAATTGGCATAAATCATCTGGTTCCAGGAACTTATACCATCAGCAGCAACATTGGCAGAAGTAAGAAAACTGGCAGTGTTAGTCAACTCCAACTTTTTCCTTGTCCCCTAAGAAGTACTTTCTCGACCATGCCTACTCTAAAGCACATCGTCTCATCTTCATTTGCCACAAAGCGCCAGTAAAGCACTGTGTAATTTTAATGACTAGCCACATTTATGTAGTTCACTTGAATTTTTTCAGGATTTTAGATGCTGTTAACAAGTGTTACAACAGTACACTTAGTATCTTTTAAACTGTTATCACAGCCTCATCATCCCTCCTACAGTTTTGGATTATTTTTGTGACATGACCTTAGAAGTCCAAGCATCGTTAGCTTCCCTTCTTGTCGGTTTATCCACATGTGTTGATGTGTTCACAGTTTTCATGTTCCATTAGATGTCACAAAATGTCTGTTATGTTGTCAAACATGGTACTGTTATCTAAAGCATTGGTTTCAAACTGGTGAATGTTCACTTTTGATAACATAAAAATATTGACCTTTAAACAGAAGGTGATGGAGGCATCAAATAAGTACAATATACCCCACTCTCTGAAAGGTTTTTTAATCTTGGGTAAGCTATGGCTAGCCTCCAATTAAAACCTTTACTGTCGTTTCTTTCTAAATAAAATTTCAATCTTTATTGGCCTGCCATCCATAAGATAATTCTTACTTATTAAGAGCTATGGATGAACCCGCTGCACCAGTGGAACTGGTGTTGCAGCACTGGTGTCGTTGGAGGGTAGGCTATTCATGCAAAAGTGCAGAGTCATTCAGCCAAGAGTTAAGTTCTTTATTTCATGTTTGGTCCTCAGGTTACATGGCAGCAGGTTAGTCCTGTCAGAGCTCTATCTTCACTCCAACTAATCTTATCTCCTAGCTTCCACTCTAGACCATACACCAACATTCTGTTATATCATTCACACGCAGCATTCCAGACTCCGGCTCAGAAATACAAGGAATGGAGAACATACAAGATACTACACACGCACACACACACTATGATGAAGCATGCCTCATAGTATAGGTGAGGGATTGAACCCTTTTATTTTATTATTTTCTGTAGACCGACTCATCTACATGTGCCATCAAACTTTATCGACTACAAGGTAAAGTTTCTTACTTTACTAACTGGATCGTGTCAGTCTGGCTTTGATTATATAAACATGCAGACATGCCCAGTCTAAATATACATGGCACTCACAGTGCCCCTTTGTTTCTTTTTCTGCGTTATTTACCAATACAGTATATATGTTTAGTACTTTATATCCGGCTAGCTGTTATAGTAAGTCCGATTGTCAGACAGAAGACTTGTAATTGTTATCATGGATCAGACTCTTGTTTTATATTCCTGAAATTTGCTTTGCTCGCTGTCAGCCACCACTTTTTAGGTCTCGCCTGGCGATGCAGCGCGAAGCGCTGTCGCTAGCGAGATCTATTGTTACTGACTTGCTTTGGAAGGGAGACAGGAGCTGTGCACGCGCCGGACGGACTGGAAATGTGAACGCGCCCGTGAACACGCACGTACAGACACGCGATGTGCACATCTCCTGTCCCCCTTCCGTCCTCGCAAGCCTCATGCAATATCATTTTTTTTTTTTTAAATGCGCACGCGAGCTCCAAGCGCGGCGCGCTTTACACTCTCAGCATGCCTCACCCCACTTACCTGCTCTTGTGGGGACTCTGCGCTGCTCCTCGGCTGGTCTCCGTCTTCAGCCGGTCACTACAGCAACACGCGGTGCTCCGTCTTGCTCCCAGGAGCCCCGCCTAAAATCCTGCTTTGGCCGCACCATGGGCATTCACGAAGCCACGCCGATGTGCACGCTCACGGCGTGCCTACAACGCGCGCATGGCTCTTTCACTTTCCCTTGTTGCATTACTTTTCGGTATCGTGCTGCCGATCTCGCCAGTCCTCGGTCGGATTAGTCCTTTTTCAGTTGCCCGTCCGCCTGTGCTCCCCCGTTTCCAGGCGTGTGCGCATGCGTTTTATGGTACGCATGGGCACTACGCAATTTGTCAAAAGACGGCCATTACAAGGTGATGAGGATTTAAGAAAATAAATTCATTCACATTGAGGCATGTATATGACCAGCGTTTGTATTATAATGTTTGCTTTGTGTTTGTTAGCTTCTCATGGGTCTTAACCAGTGTCCTGTAGCTTGCTGCATGTGTTCTCTAATACGAAATTCCCACTGCCACACCACACCAACAGAAATAATGGCTGCCCCTCAGTAACTGCACCCACATTCCTTTTGTTCGCCGAGCGTGGGTGTGTAATCCTTTTATTTTTCGGCTCCTCCCTGCAAGGTGTAAACTGCATACATTTTTTTTTTAAACTAGTGCTCAGGATGTTAAACTGAGGCTGGGATTCGAACACGGATCCCCAGCTCCTAATTTTGCAGCTCTGACTGCTGCGCCACGTTCCCTCTGGAGTCTCCCCTTGTTTGCCTCAAGCCACACATTCGCAGCAGCTCGCTCTCTGGCTTTTTATTTAATTGTAGCGGTTCTACGAGCACCAGTCACATTACACAATGACTGTTTCATATTTTTTGTAGACACGGGGAGATTAATCGGCAGCTCAGGACATTACTTACATTTCTTTAACAGACCAGCCGATTAATCTACCAGTGTCTACAAAAATATTAAACTGTCATTGTATAATATAACTGGTGATAGTGGAAAGCGCTGCCTTTCACCATTTTAAACAAGCAGCATTAGTGACAGCAAAAGCCTGTGCCACGCTCGTGCAATCAGCTGGCAATGATACACGCACTAACATTTTTATTTCTAGTGTGTGTATTGCTGCCAGCTGATCGTGGCACAGGCTTTCCTGTCCCTGACAAAAATGCCTGCAAACAAACTAACTCCTCCAATTTGAGCAATCAGTTGCCTTTGAAAATAAGCGTGGTCTCCAAAGGCTCTTTCTGAAACTGTTTGCTGTCAGAGATGGCAGGACAAGCTCTTGTGATCCTAGCTCTGGAAGCATCTATACTGCAGCTTTCAAACTGCTGCAGGCAGTGAGGAAGGGATTTTGGAGCCACTTTACCCTGTTTCCGGCTCAGTGAAGTGGGAAATACAAGCAGAGATCTGCTAGCCAGCTTCTATCGCCACTGCTGGAAGCCAGAACCACTGATTCTGGTCAATGAAATTTTATTGGGAAAGCCCACTATTGTGAATAAATATCTTCAGACGGGCTAATTAAAATGGCTGTGCTCATTCGTTAAGCCCATCTGCCACCACGTGGGATTTGTGTACTGTTGGAGATGGCTGTGGGTGGGAGTACAGAGATCCGTGCACATCCAGGCTTGTATAAAACCATTTCCATCACATTCCAGTGACACCGTAATGTGTTTTTAGGCTCTATTTTCTTTAAATGTGTCTACTTTTATTAACAAGATATTTGTGTTTCGCAAGAAAACGTGTTTATTTGGAGGACCGATACACATGGGTTTCCATTACGATTGCTAGTTCGCAGGAGCTCAAAATTTTACCACTGCTACACCTCCTGTTACTGTCTCTCAAAAGGATGTGGCCTCAGGGCTAGAGCTGCCAACTTTGGAGCTAGGGAACCAGGTTCGAGCCTTGGTGTCGGCTCACCACCCGATGATTCTGGGCAAATCACTTAATCTCCGGTGCCTACCTTATGTGGAATTATTTGTTTATTCAATACGTTCATTTCAGTTTCTTGAAAAAATTGTTTAACATAACCTTGGTAAATTTCTTTAGATTTCTTTAATTGGTTTCTTAAAGGATATGTTGTTTTCCTTCAAACAAACTCTTTATTCCATTTTTCCAAATATTTTTGAGTATAAAAAGGCAGCTAACAGCCAACACGTTGTGTTACTTCTATTGGAACTATTTCAGTGCTGTTAATCAAAATGATACACAAATTATAAAACTATTTTTGGGAAAAAATATTACAACCAGCCGTCTTGGTCATTTTGTTTGTGCATACAGTCATTGTTCAAAAACACAAAAATGCCATAGATAATAGCATATAAACAACATATGTCAGCACCATGATGGCACTGTATGTTTAGTCTCAAATTTACGTGACGTATTGACCATGGCTAATGTTTGCTTATTTGGTACAGAAATGTAATGTTACAATTAATCAATACATATGGACATGTACCTGGACATTTTTTATTTAACGACAAGGAGGACATGAATTGTTTACATATTGCACCCTATTGAACACATTAAATCACAATGCAATAGGTCTCGCATTTGTGAGAGTTTCAGCTATTGGCATTCTAAATAACAATGCCGTTTATTTATGTGTTTTAAAAACCAGCAAGCGGTGTGTAGACACACACTTTGTACTTATAGTTGTCGCTTATGAAAAGCAATGTTGGCAGTAACTGCGTCTCTTTTACTGCCAGCCTTGCTTCTCGTAAGCAAAGATTACAAGTGCAAAGTGCGTGTTTACGCACCGCTTGCTGATTTTTAAAACACATAAAGAAAAGGCATTGGCATTTACAACGCAAATAGCTCAAACTCTCGCAAATGCGAGACCTATTGCATTGCAAATGCTTGTTATGGTCTGACTTGATAGAGCAGCTGTTGCCAGACAATTATGTGAGAATCACTAGGAGAGGTGCTTTGGCTCCGCCTACATGTTGGGAGTCAGGAGTGCATGTTTCGATTGGGCAGAAGTGTGGTGTGCTTACACAAACAAGTGCTTGCCCTCCACACAGCTGTGATCCTTTTGTTTATTTATCTAACTGCCTAAGCTTAAACTTTCAGGGGCACACACATGCCAGTCTAATGCTATTAAAGTGGCTAAGATGACTACATAATTTTATGGTGTTTTTTCTCTGGAAGCGGCACAGATGGGAGGAGGGCATTCATTAACCTACATACATTTTAGACTGAGTATTGCTTGACAATCCAACTTTCACGTGACCTTTTAATGTACTCCAATATTACTCTACAGTTCTTTGCTTCCACACATATACATATCCTTTCCCATTCTATCAACTTGTAATGCGTCACACTACCATACAACATTCCTTAATGTCCAGACCTATTGGGATTGCCAATGCTTGGTCTTTTTGGCACTTTATGCAGACTGTGGCTCAGCATCCTGAATTTCCCCATTCAGGGGTTTCATTCCCTTGAGACCTTTCTCTGGGTGATTGGTTTGAAGGGTGTGGGTAAGTGAAAAGGGGCTTATTTAATGTGATACATTTATTAAAGCACACCAATACAATACTATTAATTGTTCTCACCGAGCCACAATTCAGCCTGAAATGAATGTTTGCCCTACTTTACCTAGTCTTACGAGTGTGCCAGAAATGATGTTCTGTGCTGCCCCAGCCTTCACGGTGATGTGTGCAGTGGCTCTGCAACTTATTATCTCGTCCAAACACACTTCTTGTTTTTGTCCTGCAGGAGCTATTGTGACAATCTTGGCTACCATCCATTGAGTGCTGCTGACTTTGGAAAGATCATGAAAAACGTCTTTCCCAACATGAAGGCGCGTCGGCTGGGCATCAGAGGCAAATCCAAATATCCTTTACGTGTCTTGAAGTTTGTGACGTATTTCTTACTTGGAATGGCAGGAACGTACCTCGTTCCAGAGTCGGGGCAAGTTAGGATAATGTTCTCCACTGCAAGTAACATAACACCAGCTGCTTTCAGTGAACTGTTTGCACCACTGTTTGTTGTGACTGTTCTGTGCCTGCTTACTGCTGCTCGTGCTGTTCATCAAGAAGCTAAATATAGAAGTTCATTCTATTCAACAAGCCCAAACAATTTCCCAGAAGAACTGTGTGGATAAAGCATAAATATATAAACCAAACTTTGTTTTTAGTTATAAGGCTAGCCTTGCAACAATGCATGTTTTAACTTTAAGAAAGTTATAGCTGTGGCAAATGTTGATTTTAATTGGTTTAAAAAAATATAGCAAGTATTAACAGCACTTCATGCCAAATTAACACTGCACAGTTACACTGAATAACTTAATCCATGTAGATTGCCTCAGAAGTTAACCGTTTAGTCTCTGGTGCGTGTGTGTGGGGAATACAGTCCTGTAAACCCCCTAAAATTCGCCGGTTATGATATGCAATATACAACAAAACGCTTCCCACCCTCCACGTTTTGCTATTGCTAGACTCCTTTTTGTTCACGTACCATCGACCAAGGAGTACACTGAGCATTGTGGGAACTGTGAATGATGGTGTGCCTTACACACCATAACTGGCCATTTTTCAAAGGTTGTACAGGTTTGTGTTCGCTGAACCATAATTAACCTTTAACATTATTTTTTCATACACTTTCTATCACCTGTTTATGATTTACTTCATTTACCTGCTATTCACCCGTCATTCCTGGCCCTGAATTCAATCCTGCCACAGACGACCAACCCCACTGCTGACGGTCTCTGGATATACGCAGCAAGGGTTGGCCACAGGACCCAGCCTATAACCGGTCTCAGTGCCCAACCCTCCACAGCAGCGAACCCTGCTGTGCGCAGCGTAGTGGAAGTTGGCCTCCGCCCACTCACTGTAGGTGGCCAAACCCTATTGAGCCCGTTCTTTTGCTGTGTGCAGAGGGGGCTGTGTGCAGGGCCTGGCTGCCAGGTGTAGGCGTCCAATCCTTCTACACATGGCCTTTGGCCATACACAGTAGCAGTTGGCTGCAATGCCCGGCCTTTGGCCAGGCCTAGTATCCAATCCACTTGCTTACTGTAAGGCCGTGTGGCCGACTCGCAGCCGTGATCAATCTCCTCTGCCTTCTACTATGCGCAGCTAGCATTGACCGTAGGACCTGGCCTATGGTCAGTCCCTGTACCAAATCTTCCACAGGCAGACAACACAAATTGGCACATCCTTTGCGCATGTATAGTGGGGGTAGGCAGTCAAAGCCTTCGGCCTTGCACAGATGCTGTGGGGGGGGAGGGGGTTGGTCTCCTCCACTTCTTGTAGCACTTTTTGCTGTACATCCACAGGCTTTTCCTGTTCTTGCTGTCCAACAGTTTTTTCCACTTTTCCTTCAGGAACCTCCCATAGTCCTTCTTGTGCTTGACTAGATGCTGTCTCATCTTCAATGTTTCAAAGAAGTGTAGACTCCTGCTAAGATTGTTGTCGCTTATTTCGCAGGTGACCATTCTGGCAATGACCAGATTCTTACCTTAGGATGGCTAAAAAAACACCCAGCTGTCCAGCTTTTGCAGGTTTTTCAGTCCCCAGTCTAAGCAGCCAATGTCATCTTCTCTTCCTACTGATGAGCACCGGTGGCAGTGGTGTAATGCAAGTGTCATCCTGCTGCTGAATAGAGCCACCCCGATAGGGTTTGGCCTTTTTGGAAGGTTGATGCTCTCCCCCCAAACCCCTCACTTGTACCGCAGAGGGCTTATGTCACGCCCCTGACCAGTGGGTGGTCCTGCAGTACCTGTGCCATTTACACCGCAAATGGTGCTCACAGCAACATTACCATCTCCAAGAATGAAATGCTCAGATTGCTCTTTGAAATGTAAAATTGCAAATGGACTCAACAGGGATTCTATATACTGTAGAAGAAGTCCTGCCCCTATTACTTGGACTTGTGCTGGAAACCGCCGACTCGGCTCAACAAAACAAATTGTTAACTATGAGCAACCCAAATGTGTTGTAAGTGAGATGACTATTTCGAGGCTGCAGACTCTACATGCCCAAAATAGCGGCCATGGTCGGCGGCCTCAGTATTATGACCATGGATTATGAAAGTGGACCTTCCGAAGGTCCACATGTATCATATTGTTGGTACAGAGGCCACAGAATATGGGCACCATTTTGAGTTTTTGGAGTCTGCAGCCTTGAATCTAGTCTGCGTACCCCAGCTCACCTACAGTTATCAATGTTGAATTTTAATCTTGGGGGAGAGGTGTTAAGGTGTGCTCACCATGCCACCCTTTGTGGCATTTTATTATTTACATACTTTGAGACTCTGGGACTGTGCTTCGTATCCTGTGCTAGTGGCCCCAAGAGAAATGTTTCTCCTGCTGCCTCCCAATTAGTCTCAGTTCTGAGACCACAGACCTGAAAGGGGTGACAGGAGTAAAATACTTACTCATCCATGGAGAGACCTTTTTAAAAAAAAAAAAAAAAATGTAATCTGCAGATCGTCGGCAAATTAAAATTACTATGAAATTCAAACGTCAACTCTTTAAAGCTTACTTGGCACCTTTTTCACATGTTAACATCTCAAAAAACTATTGCATAGGTTTTCATCAATCAAGCAAAAGAATGCTTTCTGATTAAAAAACCTACTTTCATGTCAGGTTTGATGTAAATCCGTTCAGCAATATTTACCTGTAAGTGAATAAAATATCCTTTAGCAGCTAAAATGGAAAGCATGGCCTTTTTTGACCTCCCCACCCAATTAACATTTTTTTTAAATTATTATTATTTTTTTATTCGTGCCCAGAACTGATCGAAATGTGGCATACTGGAGATTGACTACTCTAAGCCAGTGCCAGATTTGGTGCAGAGCGATCGAAGAGGGCCCAAGTTAAAGGCAAATCAACAAATACCTTTTTAGTGGAGAGTTTGACAGAATCATTACTACACAGCGGAGAAAATAAATACATGTTGTGGCCGTGGCATTGAAGATATATGTGGCCCAAGAACACGTGCTACTTGGAGAAACTGTACTAATACATTGACAATTTTTTTTTGCAGCTCATATTCAAGTTTATTACCACAGTACAGCTAAACTGACATGAGAAGAACTCTGTTTACTACCTTAAGGATTACATGTTTTAGTTACTTTACTCAGGGATACAACAATCCTAAGAGTCCTGATTTACCCATTTAACACAAATGTATCGCCTAGCATCCCGTTTTTGTTAAATACCTTTTTTTAAACTAATAAACAATAACAATTTTTGCATGGCATAGACTGCGTTTGCAGATGTGCAGAGGGTAAATGTCATATATTAGCATTGTTGAGGGAGGGAAAGAGGGGCATCATGATAAACAGTCGTGAGTCATGGCCCTAATCCAGATTCAACAATGATAATAAATAGCATATTTTGCTCCTCAGCTTCTTATATAGTACGTTTGCCATGGCAGTGAAAATAACTATGGAGCTAGAACATGTTACTTCGAGCAGCTATGCTAATGAGAATACTTGCACTTGTCACTGCTGTATAAATGTCAATCCAGTGTATTAGTTCAGTACAGCGAAATTTGCATGAGAAAAACACTTCACTGCCTCACGAACTGCATATTATAATTATATTACGAAGGGAAACAACCACCCGAATAGTCATGAGGCTTCTATAAATGTTTTTTACCTTACTGCACAAATTTCATCTATGGCAGCCTGGTTTTCGCTAAATGCGTTTTTTGTAAAACACGCACACTTGTATTAGTTCCTCCTTAGACAATTATGGATTTTCTACTTGTATTAACTTCTGCCTCAAGCTGTTCTTTATTTCAAGACACCTTTTCTCAGACTCTTCACTCTTACATTGTAGGGCCCTGGTGACTGAGTGTCTTAAGTGATTTAGAACATTTAATTACCTCTCTCAACCAGAACGTCCCAGGCGGGTCAGACCGTTTGCCTATATTAAAAGGTGGGTGATTAAATCGGGTAAAAGGAGGAAAGTCCAGGGCCTGGTTAAATTCTACAAGAATGGTGTAAAACTCTAGTAGAGCACATCATAATCCTTGTAACTCAGTAATTTTAATAACTTGTTAACCAGAACTTTCTTGGATCATTCAACTATTGGTTATAGACTAGATACATGCTCTTGTATTTACCCTTTGCTTCACCAAGTTCATTACATTCATTTTCCGTTATTGAAAACAGGATTTTAAAGTGAAGACTTAAAAAAAAAAAAAAAAAAAAATCTAAGACCTGGTGTTGCCAGAGAGGAGGGACCTAAAATGACGGCTTGAAGAGTGAGCGCTGCTGGCCCTACTTTAAAAGTTGCTCTCCCCAGTACTTCAACCCCATTCCTTTCCTAGGTGGGAGAGCGTCCGATGTTGCAAGACCTTTTTACGAGTCTCTCCATCAAATCCTTTGATCAGTGCAAGGCTGATTCTCATCCAGGGGATACTCATCAATAGTCATAATCTATGAATAATCCCCGCCCACGTGCGGGATCCCGGAGTATGTATATATATATATATATATATATATATATATATATATATATATATATATATATATATATATACACATATGTGAAACATATACATGCAGCCTAAAAAGTTTCCAACATGGCAGAACTGCCGAAATTACATAGGTTTGCATTGTAAGACAAATACTCTCCTAACCCATAAGGAAAAGAGTACATTCACAGAATAATTGTGATATACCAATGCTTTATTGCCACAAGGAAAAACTTGTAATTGCAGGCATTCGCCTGTAGGCTGCATTGCAGAGTAATAATGAAAACAAGACAAAAAACTGGCATCTTGCCTTTAAGGCTTCCAAGGGTTAGGGTACCGTGCCTTTAAGGCCTGCCAGAGACCCTCTGCTCCCATCATGCACCACAGGTGACAGTTAGGTCAGTTCTTTTTCCGGCTCCTTCTGTGAGGATCCTGGAGTTTGAGCTCTTCAGTTTTTTGACTGAAAGATAATTTTTGATATTTCCTTGGAAATTTCGACAGTTTCTGATACCTAGAGGTATATTCTACTGGTTTTTGGCATTTTTTTTCCTAAAATCTTTCCAGTCAGAATGCCTGCTTTATTTCGGAAATGTCCTTCCTGTGGCAAGAAGATGGCACTGTCAGATCCACACTCGGTGTGTATTGTGTGCCTTCCATCTTCACACAATCCTGACCAGTGTTATCATTGCCAGAAGTTTTCGAAGAGGACTCAGCGCGGCAGAGAACGCATCAAGCTTCATGCCCTACTGGAGAGGGATAGAGATCATAGAGCTCCTCTTCAAGTAAACACCGAAACGGCATCGCTCCACCTCTCCTGAGTCCAGGAAGAAGCAGGTGCCTGAATGTTCGCTGTCGAGATCGCCGTCGAAGAGGCCGAGGCATTCTTCAACGTCAAGGGACAAGCCAAGTAAGTCGGCGCTCAGCACTTCAGGCTCGAAGGCTGTGGGTACTGAGAGACTGTCCAAAACTCCGTCGACGTCGAGGCTTCCGTCGACGTCGAGGCACACTCCGCCAACCTCGAGGGGATCGGCGTTGAGAGACTCGCCGGCGAAGACCATGCCGCGAGGGGACATACCGACGCCGAGGCATTCTCCGCCACCCTCAAGGGGGTCGACGTTGAGAGAGTCGCCGTCGAAGGTCATGACGCGAGAGGACGTACCGACGTCGAGAGCATCGTCGAGGTCCCATCATCCGACGTCGAGGAGGTCGACGCTCATCGAGAAGGGCGACGTCGAGATCCCCCATCGGGCGCCGTCAGGCGACATCAGGGCCCCCCATCGACGTGGGCGGTCGACGCCGAGACCTGTAACGGATCATTCGCCGTCGAGGAGATCGGGCGGCAGCGTCAAGGGCGACGTCGAAGTCTCCCCGTCGACGCCGACAGTCGACGTCAAAGTCCCCCATCGACGTGGGCGGTCGACGTCAAGATCAAGATCAGGGCACAGATCGACGACGAGGGTGACGCAGACCTTGTCGACGTCGAGATCCCGTTCGACGTCAAGGCAGTCATCTCCAGGGCTGAATATTGTACAGATTTCACCAGAGAAATCTCCTACAGTTGCTGAAAAGAATCTTTGCGGCCTGTCCCCTCGCTGGCTGCAGGGTGTCGGGAACAGGTGCCCGCAGAGGTCCGGGCTCGGACCACTCGCGTTCATACGCAACGAGACTTTCTAAGTCGCCTTCCAGAAGACCAAGGTCGCCTTCTACACGCCGATCTCGGTCAGGAGGTCGGTACAGCTCGCACGATCATCCACATAAGAGGAGGCGCAGGGCATCTTCTACCTGTTCTTCGTCTTCCATTCGGCACTACTCGCCAACTTTCTCATCTACACCACCTTCAAGGGTGTCTCCTATTGATGACATTGGGACTTTCTCTGACGTACTGGGCAGAGGAGCTAATAAACTAAACATCAGTTTATGTACTCCTGTGATCCCTACATCGATCATTTTCGAGACATTGCACCATCGTACAGCTCCCAGACCGCTGCTACCTCTGGTGCCAGGTTTTTTAGAACCAGCTATGACCACGTTCCTTACTCCAGCCACAGTGGGATCAGTCCCGTCGAGGATTGCAAAGAAATACAAAGCTCCAGACCAGGATCCCTTGTTCCTTAGGTCTGATCCTCCGGCGGATTCAATCATTGTGGCAGCCGCCAGGAAAGCGCACTCCGCAGCCTCATCCGCTTCTGTTCCTCCAGAAAAGGACAGTAAACAAATGGACTCTTATGGCAGGAAGATGTGCAATACTTCGGCATCATCGATGAAGATTGCAAGTGCTTCAGCCCTTCTTGGGCGCTATGATAGGTCTCTTTGGGACTCCCTGTCTAGGTTTACCGACAAGCTTCCCAAAGAAGATCGACAAGACTTCCATGAAATCTTGCAAGAGGGCGGCTTAGTAGCCAATCAAATCATCAGCGCGGCGGCTGACGCCTCAGATCTCGCCGCACACGGCTATTCACAGGGCATCTGTTCACGGCGCTCAGCGTGGTTGCGCCTCACAGGTCTAAAACCGGACGCCCAGAAGAAGATCCTAAACCTTCCTTTCAACGGCTCCTCCTTATTCGGTTCTCATGCTGATGAGGAGATGACAAAGATGAAGGCCGAGCTAGACACAGTCAAAGCAGTTGGACTGGAGAAGCGGAAGGAGTTTCGAAACGCTTCCGTCAGAACGACAAGCGGCTCCTTCCAACAGAGGGTTCAAACCCCTCAATGGTCCTCCCAAAACCAACAAAAGTTCCAATACCAGAACAAGCGTCCTGGCAGGGGCAGAGGGAACAATAAGCAACAGCAGTCCTCCTCCAAGCAGCCTCCAAAACAGTGAGACATTGCTTCCTCCGCACTCGTTTGCCACTCCGGTAGGAGGGAGTATCGTCTTTCACCTGGAAGAGTGGGAAACAATAACAAAAGACAGATGGGTGCTGAATATTGTACAGCATGGTTACTTGCTGAGGTTCAAGACCCTCCTCCGCAAGTTGCCCCTCATTTGACGTGCCTTCCTCAACACAATGTATTGTTACAGGGCGAAGTGTGTACCCTCCTCTCCAAAAGGCTATAGAAGAGGTCCCACCTCACCAGCGAAATCAAGGGGTATACTCACGGTACTTTCTGGTCCAAAAACGAGGAGTAGCCAAAGAGTACAGGCCCATCCTCGACCTGCGCCTGCTGAACAGGTTTATAAGAAAAGAAAGATTTCGGATGCTAGCCCTGCACCAGATTTTCCCACATCTTCATCTGGGAGACTGGATGTGTGCCATCGACCTGCAGGACGCCTACTTTCACATTCCTGTTTCAGTGAAACATCGCAAGTTCCTCAGGTTCCAGGTGTCTCGTCAGCACTATCAGTACCGAGTACTTCCATTCGGACTCAAATCCGCTCCCCGGGCGTTCTCCAAGTGCATGGCGGTGGTAGCCGCTTTCCTCCGCAAGAGGAACATCTTCGTCTACCCCTACCTAGACGACTGGCTCCTGAAGAGTTCAACACCTTCTCTACTCCAGAGCCATCTCACTTACTGTCTCAACCTGCTTCACTCACTGGGGTTGCAAGTCAACTACAAGAAGTCAGTTCTCAACCCCACGCAGAAAATACATTATCTGGGCGCATCCCTAGACACTGCAACGGCAAGCGTGTGTCCTTCGGAGGAGAGGTTGTCCTCAATGTTGATCAAGTGCCGTGCGCTTCTCAGCACTATACATCCCACAGCAAGGCAGGTGTCATCACTGCTGGGATCGATGGCCTCATGCATCTTCATTGTGCCAAATGCCAGGCTTTACATGCGGCCTCTACAGCAGTCCCTCGAAGATCAATGGACTCAGCACTCAGGCCGTTGGGAAGATCGTGTCTCTCTTCCTCAGGCGGCCAGGGACTCCATCAAATGGTGGATGAAACGTTCTCACCTTCTGCAAGGGGTCCCCTTTCACCAGGTACCTCCGACAAAGACTGTAGTTACAGATGCCTCACTGCAGGGTTGGGGAGCGCACATGGGCCAGCTTCAGGTACAAGGTCTCTGGTCCGAGACAGAGAAAAGTTATCACATCAACTTCTTGGAGCTAAGGGCAGTCCATCTGGCTCTCAAGTCGCTGTACCCGTCCCTACAGTCCAGCTCCATTCAGATTCAGACAGACAACACAACAACAATGTACTATCTGAACAAGCAGGGAGGCACCAGGTCACGGGTCCTGTCTCTGGAGTCACAGACCATATGGAAGTGGCTTCTGGCGAGGAGTCTCACGATCGTAGCCGTTCACCTTCCAGGAACCTTGAACGTGCAGGCAGATGTTCTCAGCAGAGACTTCGTAGAAGCACACGACTGGGTGTTAAACGAAGAAGTCGCTCAAGACATTTTTCGACAATGGGGAGTGCCAGACATCGACCTGTTTGCAGACGCGGCAAATACGAAATGCCCCGTCTTCGCGTCCAGATTCCCTCAACAAGGATCACGGGGGAATGCACTTTTGATAGGATGGTCGCAGACATTGCTGTACGCTTTTCCACCTCTCCCTCTGATCCCTGCGGTCATACAGAAGTTTTACAGGACCAATGCCAGAATGATCCTGATAGCACCAGAGTGGCCGCGCCAGTGGTGGTATCCGGATCTCCTGCAGCTGTCCGAAGTCCCACACCGGAGGCTTCCCTGTCGACCGGACCTGTTGACCAAGAACGAGGGGAGAGTATTTTATCCCAACCTCTCGTCCCTGCGTTTGACTGCATGGCTCCTGAAGTCATCCAGTATGGACACTTAGACCTTCCTGCTGATTGTATGTCTATTCTCAAGGAAGCAAAGAGACCCTCCACTAGGAAATCTTATGCTTTCAAGTGGAAGAGATTCTACCTGTGGTGCAAGGACAACCAGTTTGATCCGACTAAAGGTCAGGAGCAAGTGATTCTTCCCTACTTATTATACTTGGCAAAGTCAGGCCTGCAATATCCCTCCATCAGGGTTCACCTAGCTGCTATAACAGCTTACAGGAAGTCCCCGACCCAGGGTTCATTCTTTCAGATGCCAGTGGTAAAGGATTTTCTAGAGGGTCTCAGGAAGGTTTACCCCCAGTGAGATCTCCCTCTCCTCCCTGGGAACTTAACATTGTGCTTACTGAAACTTATGGGTGCTCCTTTCGAGCCTATTCATAAGGCGTCGTTGCAGCATTTGACCTGGAAGGCTGCTTTTTTGGTAGCCATCACTTCTGCACGCAGGGTGAGTGAGATTCATGCCCTGTGCTGTAAGGCACCTTATACTGTTTTTCATGCCAATAGGGTGGTGCTACGTACACATCCGAGCTTCCTCCCGAAGGTGGTCTCGGATTTTCACATCAATCAGGTTATTACGCTGCCCACCTTCTTTCCTAAACCTTCAACTCCCCCGAGAGATCATTACACTCTTTAGATCTCCGGAGAGTGCTGAAGTTTTACCTTGACAAAACTCACACACTTAGGAAGTCTGACCGGCTTTTTATTAACTACGGTTCTACTAACACCGGTCTAGCTGTATCTAAAAGATCCATCTCTCGATGGATTGTCTCTTGTATAGCTTTATCCTACCAGTTAGCTAACAAGACCTTACCAGGCAGACCTAAAGCGCACTCTACCAGAGGGAAAGCCTCTACCACAGCTCTCCTTCGCAATGTGCCAATGTCTGAAATCTGTAAGGCAGCCACATGGCGGTCGGTTCATACCTTCACACGTCATTACTGTCTAGATTCTGATGCACAGGCCGATGCCCAGGTGGGGCAGGCCTCTTTGAGGAATTTGTTTGCATGATTGCAATTTGAATGTAATGTTCTGTATACTCCGTTGCTCGTCCGCAAGGTACTGGGTATGGGCTTGCTACTCTATTCATAGATTATGACTATTGATGAGTATCCCCTGGATGAGAAGGATTAGTTACTTACCTGTAATCCTAGTTCTCATCCAGGGGTATACTCATCATAGTCATAAGCGACCCTCCCTCCTCCCCGGACGAGCATCACTGGAGTTCTATGTTATTGCATCCTCTACTCAGGTGTCTCTACATTATACACCGTCAAAAGAACTGACCTAACTGTCACCTGTGGTGCATGATGGGAGCAGAGGGTCTCTGGCAGGCCTTAAAGGCACGGTACCCTAACCCTTGGAAGCCTTAAAGGCAAGGTGCCAGTTTTTTGTCTTGTTTTCATTATTACTCTGCAATGCAGCCTACAGGCGAATGCCTGCAATTACAAGTTTTTCCTTGTGGCAATAAAGCATTGGTATATCACAATTATTCTGTGAATGTACTCTTTTCCTTATGGGTTAGGAGAGTATTTGTCTTACAATGCAAACCTATGTAATTTCGGCAGTTCTGCCATGTTGGAAACTTTTTAGGCTGCATGTATATGTTTCACATATGTGTATATATATATATATATATATATATATATATATATATATATATATATATATATATTTTCTATATACTCCGGGATCCCGTACGTGGGCGGGGTTATTCATAGATTATGACTGATGAGTATACCCCTGGATGAGAACTAGGATTACAGGTAAGTAACTAATCCTTACCACCTCCCTTAAACGGCTAGACTGCAATACTGTCATTTGCGGTATTGGGCGTTAAATCTCTCCATCTATCCGGGTGGGATGAGACCCTATGCTTCCTTTGAAAAGCTGGTGAGGGCATACAATGGCTCCCGAGGGCTCATATCCAATATATACCGCACACTGCAGCATTCTGCACCTCCTTGTTCACATCCCTATTAAGTGAGCTGGCAAACTACTACTACGGAGTTCATCTCCCCAAGCAATGGGATACTCTTCGGCGAGACACCCAAAATTGAAGCTTGTCTCTTAGGTAGACGACACATAGGCTCATGTTCCAATGGTATTATATGCAGGCCTGCCTTGCCACCATGTTCCACTCTACATCTGCCCTCTGCTGGCACTGCGGCCTTGCAGTAGTGTTTTGTTTTTTTTGTCACATATGGTGATCCTGTACCCTCATCACGACCTACTGGAAAGAAATGCTGGGTTATATCAAGGCTACCATATTCTTGGGGTGCGTCCTCTTGCCTTAGATGCAGTGACACACGCTGATTTGAGATTAATTAGTCACACGCTCCATGCGACAACTTGTGGTGCTGGCATGGAAAAAGCCTACAGCCCCTTCCATTGCCCAATGGTTCTCGCCTGTGGCATGTGATGGTGATGAAACAACTTTCTCACAATCTCACATCCACCGAAACTGAGTTTCAAAATGTCTGGCGTCCCTTGATTCACACCTGACATGCTTGGAGTTCACATGTTTCAATCCACCGTGGCTGCGAGTGTTAGAGCTATTTGACTGGTCCCTTCTGTCAATTCACTCTCGGTGGTCGGCCCCTCCCGTACTTCATTGACAGGTATTACAATATCTGAACTAATATGTGACATTGGCCAGCTTCTCCAAATATGTCAAGAAGGTTTCGACCAGGAATTGTTGTTGTCTTTTTCTTCTTTACTTTGAGACATGTTCTACTGTGGATGACCCTTTAGGGCATATGTCTAACGCCTGGTCTACCCTTTTCCTCCTTACAATCCATTACTGGTCCTATGCTATGAGGTATTTCTTTATGTTGAATGGTATCCTGTAACATTATATTGGCCTTTGGCGACCATGTCGTCCTATGTTAAACTCTGTTGAAAAACTTAAAGATTATGAGCAAAAATAAAGTTGCTCTCCCCGCCCCTGCTTGTCGCCGATACTTGCCCATTTTAGAGCGCGGGAGCAGTGGTACATGTTGTCATCGCCTGGAACCCTAATACAAAGATGACTTGCGGGTCCCGAGCAGATCGCGCCTACTGGACCTATGGGGTCTTTAGAGGTGCTATGCTGACAGTGTGCTGTGCCTGGAAGCTGCTGTCAGACTGCCGACCCGGTGAAGGCAGCTGCGGAGTTGCTGCACCTCCTGGGCTCTCCTTGATAACACCCTAACGGTTTTCCCCATGGTCAAGAGGACTGGATTGCGGCCACTATTGCCAGCCGGGGGTGTGGCCCTTCCCTCAGGATCTGGATGGATAGCTGTGGGCCACGACAATGCTGCCTGTGACTGAGGCGCTTCCAGGCGGCATTCTCGCCTGTGCTCGGCTATGCCCATGACCTTGGGGCTGCCACCAGAGACCCAGTCACACCTGGATCGCTGTGCCAACGCCCTGGGTGAGTGATCATTGGGCCCCCTGCTGGGAGCATCGTTCTGTGACCTCGACTGATCGTGGCCTACCACTGCTGCTGGATGAAGGGCTACAGGGGTTTTGGGCTATGCCTTTACTCGCCCGGGCCTAGAGGGATGTGCGGGCCAGATGGCTGTCTGGCATCACCATATTTCGCCCGCTCGGAACTGAATGAACCTGGGGCACTGGCCTGGCATATTGTGATCACCGCTGTGTAGAGTAAGGCAGATACCCAACTGCATTTGTGAGGAACAGATCTGACCTCCTACACAGACGCAAGCTCCCCATTGCAACTTCTGCCTTGCAGAGCACGCAACCTTCTTCCTGCCACGTCACATGCCACGCAGCCCTGCGACTCTGGGCAAGCACCCGACTTGTCAGGATCCCTTGGGCTATAAATTGACAGAGCTGGAGAACAGATGTCTGAGATATCCTTCGTCTGGTACCACCTGTATTCGAGAAGACTCCAATATGGGCAAGGCTGACCACAGGTAATCTAGCTTGCAGTTTGACAAAAAGCAGGGGAAACCCCAACCTATCCTCCATTTTACCCTCCCAAGAGATTCCCTCTGACATGGCCACTGGGATGTCGCTGCTCTTCTACAAGCCATATAGGAAAGTCTCCACTACATCGACAGTAAAACCGATACCTTGACAAGCAGAGTGGACCATTTCCAGGACCGAATGGATAAACATAACGGACGTGGAGGACTCGCAGCAGCAGACAGTTAACACTGTTGGTCAACTGACTCTGGACCTACAGGCAGTGAAGGCTAACAATGAGGATCTAGAAGGCCGCTCCGGCCACAACAAAATTTGCATTATGGGTGAGGCTGAATTCACCAATAATGTCCTTATGGAGCTTTTTATGGAACAGCTCCTGGAATCACTTTTTGGCCGCACATCTTTCTTTTTACTCGAACTTGTGGAACGCGCACATCATTCTTTGGCCCCTAGACAGTGCCTGAGGTAGAGCCCCAGGCCCATCATAGCGAGACGGTTGAATTACAGAGACGGGCATCAGGTTCTTCGGCTTAATAGGACTATGCCGGACCTCCATTACATCGGATTCCCTGCTGCCTTCTTTCCGGACTTCACTCCCATGGTTCAGGCAGCTAGGATATCCTTTCAGGAAGTCAAAAAACTATTGCGTATAAAGGACCGTCTGGTATGTTCAATGGCCCATTTGAGAGTGGAAAACAACAGTAAAACACATTTCTTCCTACAACCTGACGCTGCTTTGGAGTTCGTTAATCTGCATCTTAAGCATAAGGGCACTGTTCGATCAGCCTACGGCAGCCCGTATTTTTCTAGAAGAGGTAGTATACAAGATGACTTGAATTTCAGCTACAGTGAATTAATGTCTTGATTCTTTATATAGCCATCATACTGCATTATAGTGGTAACTCTGTGTGTATTATTGTAGATATCTATTGTTGCTTGCTGTTGACCTAGTCTTGTCCTTAGACTAACTAGATACTATTTCTCCATGTTTTATAATGGCACGTTGTGCAGCATGACTCCTTTTCTGGATTCACATACTGTGCACTAGTCTGCCGTCTAGTAGTTCGGTCTGAAACAGTCTCTTTTTTGTTTTTGTTTCTTCAATGTGCATCGACGACCACCATTTGGTGGGATGTCCGTCCCTTGTGTGATGTCAGACGGCGCCCCGGATGTTCCTGTGTGTAGTCTCCTCTTAAAGATTTGTTTTCCCACTGTTTTTTGCGAAAATCAAAGTTTTTGAAAAAAATCACTCTATTTGCCAAGCACAGCAAAAAAGATGACGAGGAGAGAGAAGTGGACCCTTCTCTCCCTCTCCTGATGTGGGACCCTGCCGGGACCAGCAACTTGGTTGGAGAATGAGGGTAAGTAAGTGTGAGAAGTTGGCCTGGTATATGCTGTCCACTAATGAAAGTGGGCACCTTGTACCAGTCCAAACAACCCTTATGGTGATTAGGTCAAAGATAACCTTTATTGAAAGCTATCCTAGTGGTAGCTATGGAGAGTAGCCTTCAGGCTAAGTCTTGAAGGAATGTTAAGCACCTTGTTTTACCTGAATGCAACCTTATAGTATTGGTTAAATGAAAGGGAAACCACACAGTAGTTATAAAAATATGTATTTATTATATATAACGCTCTCTAGTATCCTCTACACGAGGATAGAACACAAATCAAATAATACAGTTGCAAAGAATCAAACGTAAGTAGCACAATACACAGTGGGCTCCCGGGGGAGACCAAACCATATACTAAATAAGTGGTATAAGAACCACGACTCGGGACTAGACCTAGTCTAGAAGGTGTAGAATCGCTGGGACCCCAAGGAACCACCCAAGGTGAGTGAGTATGGACCCCACGGAGGACGGGTGCAGTGTGGGAACACGACCGCGTGCTCCGTACAAGTCAATGGGAAAGTCGCGGTTGGAAAATCAGAGATTAAGGACCCTTCCCAGCAGATTACGAAGACAACCCTTGGAACTTAAGAGTTTGAAGAGCCACCCCACCCGTGGATACCTTTGTACCAGAGTTACCTATCCCAGAGGAGCCGGGTGCATAGGTGCGAAGTGGCGTCGGAAACCCTCGTCGTTTTCTATGGATGTCGACAAAGAACGAAGTGTCCGGTGGAATCCAAATGTGGATTCTAGATGAGAAGAACCTGAAAGCAGAGGGGACAGAGTCTGGGTCACTTTGGAGTGACCAGGGGCTCGGTAGACGAATGCCCACCGATGTCGGGTGCTTCAGGTGTGTTGACGGTGAGCTTGACTCTTCAGCTGCGAGGACCCGGAGACGGCTAGGACGACCAGGAGCCGGAGGTGAGCTGTCCCACGAAGGATGTCGAGTGCTGAGGGGTCGGTGTCCGGCTGGAGCACCAATCAAGCCTTGGCAACGGCAACAACGTAGATGGTCAAGTTCAGTGTCGATCTGGCCCAGCAAGGACCAGGAGACTCACCACAGCAAGGGGAGTCAGGGCAGGCCTGGAGCAACCAGGGGAGCCCAAATAAAGCAAAGTTGACCCTCAAGTGGACCCACAGGCCGAAGGCACAGGAGTCGCGAGGGGACCTCAGGTGGTTTCACAGGATACCAGCTAGCAGGGCACAGAGTGCGAGGATGCCGGGGTCCTTCTCAGAAAAGATGCGCTGTGGTCAGGGCTACAGATGGCCCAATGCACGGAATTGTTGCACGGCAACAAGCATGTGCAGCTGCAAATGGACGCGGCGCACCGGAGTACGGGTATACGGTCCCCACGAGGGATATCCGCCTCAAACTCAGTGAGAGGGCAGCTCAACCTCGGAGACTTTCAGAAACCCACCTCCTGTGTTGCTGGATCCTTCGGAGTCCGCAGGAGCTCAAGGTCAGCAAACCGGTCAGATGCGCTACGGTGCCTGCGTTTGCAGGGGAGTGACTCCTTCACTCCAAGGGAGATTCTTCTGTTGTCTTGGAGGTCCACAGGGTCCTGCACGGAGCCTGTATGGATCACGGACAGTGGCGAGACTGGGGACGGCAAGGGAAGACGAAGTCGAACCCAAGGGAAGTCCAGCGAAGTCCAGTGTGTCCAGACGGTCGAAGTGTAGTGGTATCTTCTTGCAGAATCTTGTCCACGTAAAATCTAATGTCCTGTAGCGAGGTAACACATTTTATACCCACGGAAAAGGGTTGGACAGATTCTTTGGACCCTCCTATGGGAGAGACAGGACAGGGGGGGGGCTACACCCATGTCCTTTGTCCAGTTTCGCGCCAGAGCAGGAGCGGATGGCTCCCAGAACTGGTTTGAACTGGACTATGCACAGGGACACCATGTTTGCCCCTCGTGCAGACTTTCTGGCACTGTGACAGTGCGCCCACCCAGCCCCAATACACTAAATCCTGTCTGGGAGGTGGTAACACCTCCCTGTGGCAGGATGTCTATTGTGCTGCCTTTACCTGCTCGAGCTTGGTTCAGCAGCAGGAGGGCAGACTCGTGTCTGTGGCTGGCAGCATCCATTTTGTGCTGTAAGGCTTGAGAAAGTTGGTACCGGTAGACTTAGGTCCCCCAGAACCTCGGTTCTGAGGGGAGGAATCATACCTCCCACACCAGTTACTGGTGTGGAGGTATGATTCCAAGGTGTTTGACACCAAACACAACATACTTCGTTGCATCCGTTTTCGAGATAGCACTTACCACGAGGTTATAATGCACCTCTACCCAAATGTCTGGTAGTATCACGTACAGCCCGGGAGAATGGTCTCCGAAGACTGCAGAGGGGCCCTGCTCATGCAGGAGCACCCTCTCACGCCTTCAGGATTGTTAAGGCCTGCTATAGGGGTGACTTATAAAGTTTTAAGTGTAGTGATATATATAGTGAACCTATATTTAAAGTAAGTGGTGTCATCACCAACTCACACAGGCTGCTGTAGCAGACCTAGAGTTCCATTTTGCATGGCCTCTCATGGGTGGCATAATACATGCTTCAGCCCATGGGAGGCCTCTGGGGTACCTATGCCCTGGGCACATGGGTACCATATACTAGGGACTTATAAGGGAACCCCAGTATCCAATTTGGAGTGTACCAAAGTACATATGTTGCAATTTAAGGGAGAAAGCAGATGGGCTGGGGTGCTGAATAGCAGGATCCCAGCCAGACTAGTCAAAACAGTGGGTGCAAAAAGTGGGGGTAACCATAAGAAGCAGAGCCTACTTTCCTACACAACCACCCCCCCCTCCCCAAACGAAAGGAGATGAGACTAACCTTGACCAGTTGAGTCTTCATGTTCTAAGTGGAAATATCTGGAGAGTCCATCTGCATTGGCATGGTTACTCCCAGGTCTATGTTCCACTGTATAGTCCATCCCCTGTAGGGAAATGGACCACCTCAAAAGTTTGGGGTTTTCACCCTTCATCTGTTTTAGCCACAAGAGGGGCTTGTGGTCAGTCTGAACAATGAAGTGAGTGCCAAACAAGTATGGCCTCAACTTCTTCAGAGCCCAAACCACAGCAAAGGCTTCCCTCTCAATAGCTGACCAACTTTTCTCTCTGGGGGGTCCGCCTTCTGCTAATAAAAGCTACTGGCTGATCCTGACCCTCTGCATTCAATTGTGATAACACAGCCCCTACCCCCAACTCAGATGCATCAGTTTGAACAATGAATTGCTTGGAATAATCAGGACTTTGCAGAATGGGAGCAGTGCACATGGCCTGCTTGAGGTCATCAAATGCCTTCTGACAGCTAACTGTCCACTGAACTTTCTTGGGCATTCTCTTTGATGTCAGGTCATTCAAGGGAGTCACTATGGACCCATAATCTTTGACAAATCTCCTGTAATACCCAGTCAGGCCCAAGAAAGCTCTGACCTGAGTCTGGGTAGTTGGAGCAACCCATTCCATTATGGTCTGAATTTTGCTCTGCAATGGTTGAACCTGGCCTCCACCCACATGGTGGCCCAGGTACACAACCTGACTCTGCCCTATCTGGCACTTAGTGGCCTTGATTGTGAGGCCTGCCTT
Source organism: Calotriton arnoldi (assembly GCA_963921515.1). NCBI lineage: Eukaryota > Metazoa > Chordata > Amphibia > Caudata > Salamandridae > Calotriton > Calotriton arnoldi. The sequence continues at coordinate 452,609 of CAWUFW010011324.1, forward strand.
TTGCAAGGCCTCCAAAACATTTTTCAGGTGGACCAGGTGATCCTCCCCGGTGGAACTAAAGACAGCAATATCATCTACATAAGCTGCACTATAGTCTTCCAGGCCCGTGAGAACTTTGTTCACCAACCTTTGAAATGTGGCAGGTGCATTCTTCAAGCCAAAAGGCATCACCACAAATTGGTAGTGCCCACTAGGGGTTGAGAATGCTGTTTTTGGCTTGGCATCCTCAGCTAGTCTGATTTGCCAGAAGCCAGCTGTAAGCTCAAAAGTACTCAGAAACTTGGCTGAGGCCAAAGTATCTATGAGTTCATCTGCCCTTGGAATAGGATGAGCATCAGTCCTAGTGACTGCATTGAGTCCTCTGTAGTCAACACAAAACCTCATCTCTCTCGTACCATCCTGGGTGTGAGGTTTAGGTACCAAGACCACTGGACTAGCCCAAGGACTAGTTGAGGGCTCAATGACTCCCAATTCCAGCATCTTTTGGACCTCGGTCCTGATGCAGTCCCTGACATGGTCATGTTGTCTGTAAATTTTGTTCTTTACAGGTAGGTTTTCACCTGTGTCCACTTCATGGGTACACCAGGTGGTCTGACTTTGAGTCAGTGAGAACATTTGCCTAAACTGATTGAGGACCTTCCTGCAATCAGACTGCTGCTGCCCAGTGAGGCTGCTTGCCAAAGCTACACCATCTACTGAGCCATCATCAGGGTTCTGTGAGAGGAGGTCAGGGAGTGGGTCACTCTCTTCCTCCTGTCCCTCATCAGTAGCCATGAGCAAGCCCATGTCTCCCCTGTCAACATAAGGCTTGAGCCTGTTCACATGGAGCACCCTGTGGGGGCTCCTGGGAGTTCCAAGGTCCACCAAGTAAGTGACCTCTCCCTTTTGCTCGAGTATTGTGTGGGTTCCACTCCATCTGTCTTGGAGAGCTGCTGGGGCCACAGGCTCCAGCACCCACACTTTTTGTCCTGGCTGGTAAACAGTCAAGACAGCCTTTTGCAATTCCTGGCTAGCCTCAAGGTTTTTGGATGCCTTCTTCATATACTCAGCCATCCTGAAGCGGAGACCAAGTACATAGTCCACAATATCCTGTTTAGGAGGTTTGAGAGGTAACTCCCATCCCTCCTTCACCAGACACAGTGGACCCCTAACTGGGTGACCAAACAGAAGTTCAAAAGGGCTGTAGCCAACCCCCTTCTGTGGCACCTCTCTGTAGGCAAAGAGAAGGCAGGGCAACAGAACATCCCATTTTCGCCTGAGCTTTTCTGGGAGCCCCATTATCAGGCCTTTAGGGTTTTGTCGAACCTTTCAACCAACCCATTGCATTGAGGATGATAGGGTGTGGTAAACTTGTAGTTGACAACACACTCTTTCCACATTGCAGTTATGTAACTAGACATAAAGTTAGTACCTCTCTCTGTTAAGACCTTCTTAGGAAAACCCACCCTGGAGAAAATCCCCAGGAGGGCCCTTGCCACCACAGGTGCTGTGGTGGTCCTAAGGGGAATTGTTTCTGGATACCTGGTAGCATGGTCCACCACCACCAGGATGTAAGAATGTCCAGATGCTGTTGGAGGGTTAATGGGACCAATTATGTCAATCCCAACCCTCTCAAAGGGAACCCCCACCACAGGTAGTGGTATCAGGGGGGCCTTTGTAGTACCACCTGCCTTACCACTGGCTTGGCAAGTGATACAGGAGCGACAAAACTCCTTTGTGTCCTCTGACATATGAGGCCAGTGAAAGTGAGGGACAAGCCTGTCCCAAGTCTTGCTTTGGCCCAAGTGTCCTGCTAGGGGAATGTCATGTGCTCGGGTGAGTAGGAAGCCCCTAAACTTCAGAGGTATGACCAACCTCCTGGTGGCACCAGGCTTGGGGTGTCTACCCTCTGAATATAGAAGTTCCTCATCCCAATAGACCTTGTGAGATCCACTGACATTCCCTGCAGCCTCAGCAGCAGCTTGCTGTCTGAGGGGTTCAAGAGAGGGGCAGGTTTGCTGCTCCTGGCTCAGTGCTGCCCTGGAAGGGCCCCTGTCCCCAAGAACTCAACCTGGTCAGGTTCAAGTTCCTATGGGAGAGTTCCTTCACAAGGCCTGGGATCAACTTCCTCCAAAGACTGATCCTCTTCCTGAGCCAGGGGGGAAGACTCAGCCTTACCCCTCCTGCTCCTCTTCTTGGAAGGCACCTGGTCCATCCTTTCAGGATCCAGGGCCTGCTCAGTGGCTTTCAGTTTGGCCTGTGACCTAGTCACAGCAAACACATCTGCAGTGGTGCCCAACATTGCTGCATGAGTCCTGAGTTCCACTTCAGCCCAGGCTGAAGTCTCCAAATCATTGCCCAATAAGCATTCCACAGGGAGGTCTGAACTTAACACAACCTTCTTAGGGCCAGTTACCCCTCCCCAGGTGAAATTAACTGCCAAGGAATGGTCTGTCGTGACATTGCTAGCATTGGTCACTTGGTACATCTCACCAAGTATGATCTGGTCAGGGTCCACAAGATCTTTTGTCACCATTGTGACACTTGCACCTGTGTCCCTGTATGCCATGGCCTCCTTACCATTTATTAAAGGCTGTTGTCTGTATTTGCCCAGGTTACTGGGACTTACAAATAAGGAGGCAATGTCCATGCCTCCATCACAGACTAGAACAGCCTGAGCTGGAGTTCTGACTAGGCCAGAACCCACCTCAGAGCCCAAGGTTAACCCCACTATTCCCTTGTTCTGTGTACCACCACTTGAAACTGTACTAGGGGGAGCAGTTGCCTTAGGGGCTGTGGTGGTAGGAGTAGAATCCTTGGCCCTTGGACAAATGGCATCTTTTGTCCAATGGGTTTTCTCTTTACAGATATGGCACCAAGGTTTCCTTTTGCCTTTTTCCTTGTTGGATTGATATTCCCCTCCCCCCCCCCCAGATGCAGGTTTTTGGGGCCCTGATGAAGACTTTTGATCTTTATTTTTGTCCTCACCCTTATCTGAGTTCTTAGTCTGGTTTCTTCTGGTCACCTCCATTGGTCTGGGTTTTCTGCTTCACCCTGGTTCTGACCCACTTATCTGCCTTCTTTCCCAATTCTTGGGGAGAAGTCAGATCAGAGTCAACCAGGTATTGATGCAACAACTGGTTTTGGCAATTATTAAGGATCTGCTCCCTCATAATCAAGTTGTACAATCCTTTAAAATCATTCACCTTGCTACCAAGTAACCAGCCTTCCAGAGCCATAATGGCACAATCAACAAAGTCTACCCAGTCCTGAGTCTGTGTCTTCTGGGTGTCTCTGAACTTAATCCTGTACTGTTCAGTGGTTAAGCCAAACCCTTCAATGAGAGCACTCTTCAGGACTGAATATTTATCTGCATCCTCTTCTCTTACAGTGAGGAGCTTATCTCTACCTTTGTCAGCAAAGGAGAGCCACAAGATAGCTGCCCACTGCTCTTGAGGGACCCTTTGTACTTTACAGGCCCTCTCCAAAGCAGTTATCCATTTCTGGATGTCATCCCCTACATGGAAGGGAGGGACAATCTTGCTCAGGTTCCTATGATCAAAGGTGTGTTCCCTAACCCTAGGGACACTATAGCTGCCACCATGGGACTCTAGTCCCAATTTCTTCCTAGTCTTCTGGACTTCTAGGGACTCTTTATCCAGGGCCAATTGCTGTTGCCTGAGTCTAAACTTAGCTCTCTCAAGCTCTAGCAATTGGCACTCCTGTCATAAGAGTTGTCCCTCTTGCTAGAAACAGAGGTCCCTATAGAATGTCTATAATGATCTGACTCAGCAGAGGGAGACCTCGATCTCCTTGGTAAACTCTGCACTCTCCCTGGAGGACTAAAGTGAGGGTCCTCTTGATCCTCTTCTTCCTCTTCCCCCTGGGAATCCGAGTTGTTCAGGGGTGGATCATTTTGATCCTCCTGTCCAGGGTTGGAATCTAGGTCATAGAAGGTGTCCCCTCCTGACCTATCTTCTTCCCCTGTACCACCCACTCTATCCTGCTCATCTGACCCAGGAGTCTTCCTAATGTCATCTAGCAGTAATGCATCTATTAGACGTTGAGTGTTGGCATTTCTCCCTGTCTTCAGCTTTCTAGATACACATAGCTTTTAATTCAGTGAATGTAAAGCTATCATATTTAGTAGGCAGGTTGCCACCTGTGGCATTCTCAGTAGAAGACATACTAAGTGAGGTGTAGTATAGGCACCTACCTAACCTAGTGGGAACTAAACTCTCTTAGGTTGGAGAAAGGGTGTGCTAGACCCTTGACTTACCCAACCCCAAGTTCAGTAGAACTTACTATCTTAAGCTAGTATTATATGTTCCTAGATACTAGTGGTTTTTCAGTTCATCAATACAAAGATTTTTCTGGTAAAACAATGCAGGCTTGAATCCCAACCGCTGCACACCAATGTGAGAAGTTGGCCTGGTATATGCTGTCCACTAATTAAAGTGGGCACCTTGTACCAGTCCAAACAACCCTTATGGTGATGAGGTCAAAGATAACCTTTATTGAAAGCTATCCTAGTGGTAGCTATGGAGAGCAGCCTTCAGGCTAAGTTTTGAAGGAATATTAAGCACCTTGTTTTACCAGAATGCAACCTTATAGTATTGGTTAAATGAAAGGTAAACCACACAGTAGTTATAAAATTATGTATTTATTATATATAACACTCTCTAGTATCCTCTACACGAGGATAGAACACAAATCAAATAATACAGTTGCAAAGAATCAAACGTAAGTAGCACAATACACAGTGGGCTCCCGGGGGAGACCCAACCATATACTAAATAAGTGGTATAAGAACCACGACTCGGGACTAGACCTAGTCTAGAAGGTGTAGAATCGCTGGGACCCCAAGGAACCACCCAAGGTGAGTGAGTATGGACCCCACGGAGGACAGGTGCAGTGTGGGAACACGACCGCGTGCTCCGTACAATTCAATGGGAAAGTCGCGGTTGGAAAATCCGAGATTAAGGACCCTTCCCAGCAGATTACGAAGACAACCCTTGGAACTTAAGAGTTTGAAGAGCCACCCCACCCGTGGATACCTTTATACCAGAGTTACCTATCCCAGAGGAGCCGGGTGCATAGGTGCGAAGTGGCGTCGGAAACCCTCGTCGTTTTCTATGGATGTCGACAAAGAAATATTGCTGCGGGAAGAACGAAAAGTGTCCGGTGGAATCCAAACGTGGATTCTAGATGAGAAGAACCTGAAAGCAGAGGGGACAGAGTCTGTGTCACTTTGGAGTGACCAGGGGCTCGGTAGACGAATGCCCACCGATGTCGGGTGCTTCAGGTGTGTTGACGGTGAGCTTGACTCTTCAGCTGCGAGGACCCGGAGACGTCTAGGACGACGAGGAGCCGGAGGCGAGCTGTCCCACGAAGGATGTCGAGTGCTGAGGGGTCGGTATCCAGCTGCAGCACCAATCAAGCCTTGGCAACGGCAACAACGTAGATGGTCAAGTTCAGTGTCGATCTGGTCCAGCAAGGACCAGGAGACTCACCACAGCAAGGGGAGTCGGGGCAGGCCTGGAGCAACCAGGGGAGCCCAAATAAAGCAAAGTTGACCCTCAAGTGGACCCACAGGCCGAAGGCACAGGAGTCGCGAGGGGACCTCAGGCAGTTTCACAGGATACCAGCTAGCAGGGCACAGAGTGCGAGGATGCCGGGGTCCTTCTCAGAAAAGATGCGCTGTGGTCAGGGCTACAGATGGCCCAATGCACGGAATTGTTGCACGGCAACAAGCATGTGCAGCTGCAAATGGACGCGGCGCACCGGAGTACGGGTATACGGTCCCCACGAGGGATATCCGCCTCAAACTCAGTGAGAGGGCAGCTCAACCTCGGAGACCTTCAGAAACTCACCTCCTGTGTTGCTGGAGCCTTCGGAGTCCGCAGGAGCTCAGGGTCAGCAAACCGGTCAGATGCGTTACGGTGCCTGCGTTTGCAGGGGAGTGACTCCTTCACTCCAAGGGAGATTCTTCTGTTGTCTTGGAGGTCCACAGGGTCCTGCACGGAGCCTGTATGGATCACGGACAGTGGCGAGACTGGGGACGGCAAGGGAAGACTAAATCGAGCCCAAGGGAAGTCCAGCGTGTCCAGACGGTCGAAGTGTAGTGGTATCTTTTTGCAAAATCTTGTCCACTTACAATCTAATGTCCTGTAGCCAGGTAACCCATTTTATACCCACGGGAAAGTGTTGGACAGATTCTTGGGACCCTCCTAGGGGAGGGACAGGACAGGGGGGGGTGGCTACACCCATGTCCTTTGTCCAGTTTCGTGCCAGAGCAGGAGCGGATGGCTCCCAGAACTGGTTTGAACTGGACTATGCACAGGGACACCAAGTGTGCCCCTCGTGCAGACTTTCTGGCACTGAGACAGTGCACCCACCCAGCCCCAATACACTAAATCCTGTCTGGGAGGTGGTAACACCTCCCTGTGACAGGATGCCTATTGTGCTGCCTTCCCCTGCTCGAGCTTGGCTCAGCAGCAGGAGGGCAGACTCGTGTCTGTTGTTGGCAGCATCCATTTTGTGCTGTAAGGCTCGAGAAAGTTGATACTGGTAGACTTGGGTACCCCCAGAACCTCGGTTCTGAGGGGAGGAATCATACCTCCCACACTAGTTACTGGTGTGGAGGTATGATTCCAAGGTGTTTGACACCAAACACGACATACTTCGTTGCAGCCGTTTTCGAGATAGCATTTACCGTGAGGTTATAATGCACCTCTACCCATATGTCTGGTAGTATTACGTACAGCCCGGGAGAATGGTCTCCGAAGACTGCAGAGGGGCCCTGCTCATGCAGGAGCACCCTCTCACGCAAAACCCAGCACCCTGCCTTCAGGATTGTTAAGGCCTGCTTTAGGGGTGACTTACAAAGTTTTAAGTGTAGTGATATATATATAGATATAGTGAACCTATATCTAAAGTAAGTGGTGCCATCATCAACTCACACAGGCTGCTGTAGCAGACCTAGAGTTCCATTTTGCATGGCCTCTCATGGGTGGCATAATACATGCTTCAGCCCATGGGAGGCCTCTGGGGTACCTATGCCCTGGGCACATGGGTACCATATACTAGGGACTTATAAGGGAACCCCAGTATCCAATTTGGAGTGTACCAAAGTACATATGTTGCAATTTAAGGGAGAAAGCAGATGGGCTGGGGTGCTGAATAGCAGGATGCCAGCCAGACTAGTCAAAACAGTGGGTGCAAAAAGTGGGGGTAACCATAAGAAGCAGATCCTACTTTCCTACAGTAAGGGTCATGGAAAATACCCCCTTTAAATTCTGCACCAACTGACCGAAAGAAATACTGCAGATCAAGAAATACTGATAGATGCCTACCTGCTTTGATTGCAGCGTAAACTTTTGACTCGGTCTCTCTGAGGTTCTATATTGAATTACAACTTGACTCAATTTGGCATTATCCTAGCTTTGTTCAAGCTACTGCATGTTACCCTCAAGCCAATTTCTTTTGCAATTGTACTGTCTCTTACTTTTAAACTCTATGGGATCAATATAGGAGTGCCCCCTTATTCTGGTCTTTCTTTTAGTGTTGGGACCCTTCTTACATTAAATTTGGGAATCATGTAAGATAAAGGGTATAGTGGTAAAGGCTGTCCAAATTAAACATTTCTGTGCACACAAATCACATTCTACTATCAAATAAATGCCCGGTCAGTCTACCAAACATTCATGATGCCTTTCAAACTTACATACACTTTTCTGATTACTCCCTTAGTCATTCCAAGACCAAAGTCATCTCTTTACACTCTATATACATCACTAATTTTGTTTGTTTTTGTGATTTTTATATAGGACTGAAACCTTCAGATGCATGTTTAAGAGCACTGAGGAGGAAAGTAAAGTTGAAAGAGGGGATGGCAATTGAAGTGCAGAGAAATATTGGAACATATTCAGTAGTCTATGATCCCTACACCATGGAGCAGCAGAGTGTAAATTACTTTTTTGAACTTCATTGAATAAGGCATGAGGCAAAATTGCAGCCTTATATAGTTGCCATTAAAAAGAAAGACGAAAAACTAAAAAGAAATTTTTAATTAAGAAAGGCTTTCACCAGTTTGGTTTTGTCAAACTGGTGAAATCCTTTCTTGATAAGTTCATCAAGATTGTTTGGAAAAAATATTTTGTCAAAGCCACTTTATTCAGTATCGTTTTCACCTTGAAGACATTCAACCATTTTGGCCGGCAGAGCAGCATCTGTGTCATTGCATATGCCAAGCTGTTTACATTCTTGTGAGTAGTAGACATATTACCTCACCAAAGATAGAAAGGAAGTTATTTCCTGAAATACTAAAAGATTGTTAACCTTAGCAAGGGAGACAGGAATAGATGTTTTTTAGTATATTTGACATGGTGAGACAGAATTGAGCATGATCAAATCAGTTTAGTTCCCTAGAGTTTCTATATGGGAGTAATGTTGTTCATGCATAGTTCTCCTTCGTTCTTTAAAGAATTAGACATCTACTATTTATTTTTTGTCTATATGGGATAAAGTAGTACTGGGTAGATGATAACATTTTTGTTTGTTGGATTTGCTAGTGTGAAGAAAGGGGAGGCTGCTCAGAAACGGACCTCACTGCGATTGTTCTTTGCATCAGAGTGTTCTATGCCTTGGCTAAACGAGACCTTCGTGAGGGCGTAGGGCCGCAACCACAGCCCTGTATCGGAGTGCCCCTGTTTTGGACATCTGCGAAGCAGTCACATTGGGTATCTGTCCATACTTTCACTGGGCACTATTGTTTTGATTTTCAAGTCCACAGGGAAACCTATTTTGTCTGCTTGGACATACAGGGCTTCCTGGTGTAAACTTGATCCCTCGGTCCCACCTTCTTGCAGGAGCTATTTTGGGTATCAATTCACATGATAACTGTGAGGTTTGAAGTATCCATCAGAATACATTACTTACCCCTGTAACACTTGTTATGGGTGATACCCTATCTAACAATTGATTCCTTGCTGCCCACCCTCACCCCAGTCTGTGGGACGGAATTTTCAGAGATAACATACTATCTGGTTAGATTTTGCATGCTGTGGTGTCAATATACTACTTAGACTCCCGTCTGAGGACATGAAAAAGAACAATGAATAGACTGACATCAGCACACTAGGGGTTGCGCCTGTATGTGACTCGATTGTCATTACTGGGTTTAGAACAGAGTGGCTATCTCAATTTTGTTTTTCCTGATCCCATCTGGAATCTGTGGAGATTCACGTGGTGAGGAGTCGGTGGTTAGAAAATCCACCAGAAAGAGCATTACAGAAAATAAGTGTCTTATTCATCTGTACCCACATTCACTTTGTTTCAAACCATTGATAAAGGAGATAACCGGTGTAGGAAGCTGGCTCTGTATATACTATACCAAAATGAGGTATAGTGTGCACAGAGTCCAGTGGAACCCCAAAGGTAGGCAGAGGTAAAAGTAGATAGCACCTTACTCTCTCTTTGTGGTAGTGTGGGCGAGCAGTAAGGCTGTATCAGAGGGTAGTGTTAAGCATTTGTTGTACACACTCAATCAGCAAATGATGTCACACACTCAAAGACTGAACTCAGACCAATTTTGTTTGTATAAAAATATTGTTTAGTTATTTTATTTCTAGAACCAAGCCAAGCCTGGCACAGGTAATTTAAATAAATGCTTTGCAATATATTATGCAGTGTTTACAAGTGAATGCAAGTTCAAATGCAGTGGTTTGAAATAGAGGTAAGTCAAGGTATTGAAATTACTGTACAGATTACTTTTTATTTACTTTTTAGATTACTTTTTCTACTCAGTGTGATATGCCTAGATATCACACTGGGACATTTCCTAGAGAAAAGGTAAGTTAAATCAGTTTTTCACAATTGTTATTTTTCAGGTTTCCATACAAATCAACTCCACCGTTAGAAAATTTTTCAGAGAAAAACAGTCAATAGGTTCCTATGGAGAGAAATGAAGTTCACGGTTACCAGGTAAGTAATCGGTCTTTGGAGTTGAGTTTCTGGGGTAAGATCAAGGGTTCCCGCAGGGTCAAGGATGCACACTTGTTACACCCTCAGCGGCACTAGCGCGGCCGGGTGCAGAGTGCTGAGGCCCAATGTTACCCAATGGGGGATAGGGGGCCCTCTGGTTGGAGGCTGCTTATGAGCAGGCCACTGGGTTGTGGGAGCAAAGCTCCTGGTGTTAGGCTCGGGGCAAAGGGGGATCCTGTTTAGCACAAAAAGTGCACCCGCAGTGGCGCAGGGGCGGCTGGGTGCAGAGTGCTGTTTTGGCATTGGGTGCCCTGTTGGTTTCAATGGGGATTCTCCGGTTTCAACAAAGACTGCTGGCTCGGGGACGAAGGTCTTCTGAAGGTGACCACCGGTTGGAGTGGTTAGTTGGGATGCCTGGGGATGCTAGGACACCGTCGGTTGGGCCTCCCAAGGCCGTTGGGCTTTGGGTGCAGGGGTGTCTTTAGGCGTCTGGTTTCTCTTTCCAGCTCCGGTCACGGTTGGGGAGATCTTCCACAAAGAGGCTGCAGGCTTCGCTGGGAGATTCGAGGCAGGTCAGAGATCACCAGATCTCGGGTCAGAATCGCTGGGGAGACCTCCTTGTGGTGTTGGGCCACTCTGGCTGAGGGCAACGGGTGCAGAGTGGTGCAGACTCGCGGATTTGGCCGGAGCTGGAGTCTGTGGGTGAACAAATCCGGTGCTCACGGGAGACAGTCTTTTCTTTGGAAGGCAGGGCAGGTCCTCTTGGTTCTAGAGGCTGCTGGCTGCAGGACACACCGGAGTTTCGCTTCTGCAGGTTCGAGGTGGGGCTGGGGCCAAGTCAGTGGGCGTCGTCCTCTTCTTAGCTTTGGCACGGCTTCCTTCTTCTTTTCTTCTTGGTCGTTGCTTGTCTGAGGCAAGGTTCAGGCGTGCCCCTAAATACTAGATTTAGGGGCGTTACAGGTAAGTAAAAGGTTGGGACCAATGGGTCCCTTTCTTGGACCTATTATGCAACCCTCCAGTGGGAGGGGGAATATGCCTCACTCTGGTTGGCTGGGTCCCCCATCTGCAAGATGGCAGGGATTGAGAGTTGTGCTTCACCTCGCCTCCCCCACCTGAGGGGACTGTGGGGAAAATGTTGGGGAAGATGGCCTCATGCATCTCTTTGATTACATATGTGAGATTACACATGAGACCTATTCAGGAAGGGCTTCAGAACTAATGGTCACAAGCGACAGGGAATTGGGAAGAACTAGTGGTTGTCACACAAAAACTAAAGGAGGAAATGGCGTGGTGGAACAGATCACATATAACAGAAGGAAGGAAATTGGCACAGCCAACTGTAATCACAACTCAGATGCCTCCCATATGGGTTGGGGAGCTCTCATGGGCTCGCTCAAGGTCAGGCGTTTGGGGGGGAACAAGATGCGGTCCAATATATCAATGTCTTGGAACTAAAGACAAAGTTGTTCCAAACCTTAAAAGCGTTCCAGAAAGAGCTGTTGGGAAGAACAACCTTAATCCAAACAGACAATACCACTACAATGTTCTACATCAACAAACCGGGAGGTATTCATTCTTTTGCCCTATCAAAGCTAGCCTAAGAAATTTAGAAGTGGGCAGTGCAGAGACAAATAGATCTAACAGCAGTTCAACTACCAGAAAAAGACAACATAGAAGTGGACAGATTAAGCAGACAGACATCAAGCTCCCACGAATGGGAACTCAGTCAAGCAGTACTCAAACAGATATTCAGGGGATGAGGAACTCCAGAGGTACACCTATTTGCAACTCCAACAACCGGGAAATCCCAAAACTTTGGGTCCAGACAGCCACCCCACCAATCCCTGGGTAATGCTCTGTCGATAAACTGGTCAGGGATATTTGCATTGCTTTCCCTCAATATCACAGTTCCACAGAGTGATCAAGAAATGCAAAAAGAGCAAAATCACACTACCACTAAGTACCCCACAGTGGACGAGGCAAACGTGGTTTGTAGAACTAATAGAAATGGCGCAGGGCAACATTCAGATATTACCTAAACAACAAGACCTGCTGTCAATGGAAGGGGAGAGAGTTCTACACCCAGAACCAGAGTCTTTCAGTCTAGCTGCATGATTCCTGTAGACTTAGAATTCAGACATCTAGACCTACCGAAGAACATAATGGCCGATCTCAGAGAAGCAAGAAGACCAACAAGAAGAAAGTGTTACATAGTCAAATAGAAGTGATACTCATTGTGGTGTATAAAAAAGGGCTTATTACAGGAAAACACTAAAGAGGCAACTGTAGTAAAATATCTATCTGAAAGAGACACGTTAGTGACAGATTCCTTACCTTGGAATATCCCCAGGCGTCAGGCTGGATCCGGAAAGTTTTTGCGTAGCAGTACCCTTGCGCGTCAGTAGGCGGCGTCGTGCAGCTCCGCGTCCATCGTCGGCGTCGTGATCGCCGGGATGACGTCGCGGGCAGTACTTAGACGCCGCCCCTGCGCGCTGACGTTAATTCTTCTTTTTCCGTGCCAGTAAGCGCAGATCCGGGAAGAGCAGTGCCCTAGTCAATTTTTGACTAACTTTTTTTGTGAATTTTTTCACTGTTTCTTCATCGAGTCTTCACGACTCCTAGGTGTCGTAGGGATGCCCGGCTTCAAGCCATGCGGAGCCTGTGGTCGCATGATGTCGATCACGGACCCGCATCTCGAGTGTCTCTTCTGTCTCGGCCGAGACCACGACACGAAGTCGTGCCCTGACTGCCGGAAACTTCATCCGAAGGCTTTGCGAGAGCGGTCTCGAAAGCTGCTCTAGGTCCGGCAGTCGGCTCCGCGCCGCACCAAGCCCCGGTCCTGGGAGAGGTCGAGGGGCCGGTCGCGGAGTCCCCGCCGGTCGTCGGAGTCCAAGTCTTCGCGCTCCTCGGGTAAGTCGAAGCACAAAAAGTCTAAGAAGCGTCATCGCTCTAAGACTTTGCCTCGCCGGTCTCGCGACTCGGCTGAGGCCCCAGTCGGCATTGTCCCCGCGGCCCCGGACATGCCTGTAGAGCCGCCCCCGCATTACCCGTCCTTTCCGGGTTCGGGGGCGACTCCGGCCGAAATACAGGAATTCCTGTCGGCCATGGCCCGCCTCTTCGGGCCTTCAGGCCCCTCCGGTGCGCCTTCGGGCCCCGCGGGCCCTGATGGGGTTGCCCCGGCGCCGCCGTCGACTCTGGTCCCGGCGTCGCCTGTCCCACCAGCCTTCATCCCGGGCTCGGCTCCGGCCCGGGCCTCGATCCCGGCTCCGGTGGTGCCGCAACCCCCATCGACGCCGGTTGACCCAACCACGCCTCCGCTGACGCCGATGTCCCCGGTGCCGTTCCTGACGCCGTCCGGGGCTCCGGACGGCGTCGGTCCCCGGCTCTCTCCGGCTCCGGACATGGAGCAGGGCCGACGTCGCTCGACGCCGGCTCCGGCGCCGATGAGACCTGGGTCCCAAATGTCCCTCCTCCTCCATATTTTGAACAAGAGGAGGACCAGGAGAGCTGGGAGGGGTCTGAGGACCCTCTCACACAACAGTGTGAGTATGATCCGGACTGGGCTGAGGGACTTGGGGATGCCAGTGGTCTAGACACCTCCCTGACACTGGCATGCTGTCTCCTCCCGTGGCTACGGAGGAGGGAGCTAATTTTGCAACGGTGTTGCGTAGAGCAGCTGGAGCCTTACATCTCCAGTTGCCTACTGTGGCCGTCAGGACTAACCTCCTGACAGAAGTGCTTCAGCCGGCGGCTTCCTCCTCGGAGACTGTGCTGCCGTTTAATGATGCACTCACTGACGTTCTTTTGGGTGCCTGGTCCAAACCCACCACAGGGGCTCCTGTGGATAGGAACGTGGCCCGACGCCATCGCCCTGCTCCGGGCGACCCCTTGTTTCTCTCCCAACATCCCACCCCCAAGAGCTTGGTTGTCCAAGCCTCTGCCTCCCAAACCGCCTTCCCTACCGCCCCTCCGGATAGGGAATCCAAACGCCTGGACCAATTTGGGAAGAAGGCTTTTTCTTCCTCCAGTGCTGGCTTGCGGTCCGTCAACACCGCTTGCCTTTTGGGCCGATATACCCACTCCCTGTGGGATTCGGTGGCGGCTGTTTTGCCGCCGTGTTCTGAGGAGGTCCAGACACTGCTTACCCGCGCCATTGCGGAAGGGCGAGATGCGGCTAAATACACCATCCGTTGTGGCCTTGATACCGCCGACTCGCTGGGCAGATCGCTTGCGACGACGGTGGCGCTACGTCGCCACGCCTGGCTGAGAACAACTGGTTTCTCGGGTGATGTCCAGAATACACCCATGGACATGCCCTTTGATGGAGTCGGTCTTTTTGGTTCAAAGGCAGACCATGCGCTGGAGCGGTTTAAGGACTCACGGGCTACTGCCAAGTCCCTGGGCCTTTCTGTTGTACGCCCTCCGCTCACCTCTGCTTTTCTCCCCTTTCGTGGCCACGGAAGGGGCGCCCAGTCACGTCAGCTGCCCAGCCACTGGCCCGCGCAGCAAGCGTCTTCGCGTGGCCGAGGACGTGGATACCGCCGTGGCGGTTCGGGCAACCAGCGTGCGGGTCAGGCCACCACCTCCAACCCGTCCGCGGCCTCCAAGCCCTCCTAGTCCCTCCTTTCCGGTGCACAGCACGCCAGTAGGGGCAGGGTCCGCCATCACCTTCACCACTGGCGTCCCATCACCTCGGACAGGTGGGTCTTGGACATTGTCCGAAGGGGCTACTCCCTCCCCTTCGAGACCACCCCCCAGCCATGCCACCTCAATTCCACCGCATGTCAGGGGATCACTTGGTACTTCTGCAGAAGGAAGTCACGGCCCTCTTGGCCAAGAGGGCCATCGAGCATGTTCCGACCCCAGAAGTAGGACGTGGTTGCTACTCCCACTACTTTCTGGTGCCCAAAAGGACAAGGAGGACATGCGTCCTATCTTGGACCTCCGGAACGTCAATCGCTTCCTCCGGAAGGAGAAGTTCAAGATGCTCACCCTAGCTCAGGTCTTGACTGCCCTCGACCCTGGAGACTGGTTGGTAGCGTTGGACTTGCAGGACGCTAATTTTCACATCCCCGTCCTGCCGGCCCACCGGCGTTACCTGCGGTTCACGGTAGGCCTCGAGCATTTTCAGTTCACCGTGCTCCCCTTTGGCCTTACAAGTGCCCCTCGGGTGTTCACGAAAGTGATGGCGGTGGTCGCAGCTCATCTGCGCCGGGCAGGGGTTCCAGTCTTCCCCTACCTCGACGACTGGCTGCTGAAGGCGGGCTCGTCCCAGGCAGTCGTCTCCCATCTCCAGACTACGGCCGAACTACTGCACTCGCTGGGGTTCTCCATCAATGTGCCGAAGTCGCATCTGATTCCTTCTCCACAGCTCCTTTTCATCGGAGCAGTTCTGGACACGACGCAGTTTCGGGCCTATCCTCCCGAACGGCGAGTCCGGGATATTCAGGCTATGATTCCGATCTTTCAGCCTTTATCCTGGGTTTCGGTACGGATCACCCTGAGGCTGCTGGGCCTCATGGCCTCCTGCATCCTGCTGGTCAATCATGCCAGATGGCATATGCGGGCTCTGCAGTGGGACCTGAAGTTCCAGTGGGCGCAGCACCAGGGCAACCTGTCCGATCACGTCCAGATCTCGGAGGGGACTGCAAAACAGTTGCAGTGGTGGCTCTCGAACCAGCAATGGGTCATGGGCAGATCCCTCTCCCTTCCCCAGCCAGAGCACACAGTTGTGACGGACGCGTCCCTTCTGGGATGGGGCGGTCACATGGGAGAGGCGGAGATCAGAGGCCTCTGGTCTCCGGCGGAGTCCCGGCTCCATATCAACCTTCTGGAGCTCCGGGCGATCCGACTTGCACTCAAGGCATTCCTTCCCTCTGTCAAAGGGAAGGTAGTGCAGGTGTTCACAGACAACACCACCGCCATGTGGTATTGCAACAAACAAGGCGGGGTGGGGTCGTGGACCCTTTGTCAGGAGGCT
Organism: Calotriton arnoldi; assembly: GCA_963921515.1. Lineage (NCBI taxonomy): Eukaryota > Metazoa > Chordata > Amphibia > Caudata > Salamandridae > Calotriton > Calotriton arnoldi. Next base: position 468,552 of record CAWUFW010011324.1, read on the forward strand.
CTGCGCCTCTGGACATGGCTGGAACATCAGGGCATGTTCCTGATGGTTCAACACCTGGCAGGTTCCCTGAACGCCAGGGCGGACAAACTCAGCCGCAGGTGCATGATGGATCACGAATGGCGTCTTCACTCGGAAGTGGCGCAAGGACTCTTTCTACAGTGGGGAGAACCTTGGTTAGATCTATTCGCCACCGAAGAGAACGCGCAATGTCATCAGTTCTGCGCGTTGGAATTTCCAAGGCGGCACTCGCTCGGCGACGCCTTTCGTCGCGAGTGGAGTTGCGGTCTGTTGTACACCTTTCCGCCTATAGCACTTCTATCCAGAGTGTTGAAGAAGATTCGGCACGACCGGGCCCAAGTCATCCTTGTGGCTCCGGACTGGGCTCGAAGAGTTTGGTATCCCGAGCTACTCAGTATGAGCGTAGATCCCCCGATCCGTCTGCCTCTTCGGGAGGATCTTCTGTCGCAGCAGCAGGGGACGGTCCTCCACCCGAACCTGTCCAGCCTCCACCTGCTTGCGTGGAGATTGAGCGGCGGCAGTTGATTCCTTTCGACTTGCCTCCCGAAGTTTGTGATGTGATTCTGGCAGCCAGGCGTCCCTCCACTAAGGTGGTATACGCCTGCAGGTGGAACAAGTTTGTGGCATGGTGCACAGCAAAGGCTGTGAATCCCCTTTCTGCCCCTCTTTCTGAGGTTCTTCTGTTCCTTCTTTCCCTGGCCCAACAGGGTTCTGCCCTGGGTACCATCAAGGGCTATCTTTGTGCCATCTCGGCCTTCCTCAGGCTTCCTGATCAGCCCTCCCTTTTCAAGTCCCCTGTTGTTAACAGGTTTCTAAAAGGCATTACACACCTCTTCCCTCCTGTTCCGTTTGTGATGCCTCAGTGGGACTTGAACTTGGTTCTTACCTTTCTTATGTGCGCTCCCTTTGAGCCTCTACATAACTGTCCTCTTCGTCTTCTGACTCTGAAGACAGCCTTTCTGGTGGCCATCACCTCTGCTCGGCGGGTGAGTGAGCTCCAGGCTCTATCATGTAAGCCTCCCTTTCTGTCTGTCCATCCAGACAAGGTTGTTCTTAGGACGCGTCCGTCCTTCTTGCCAAAGGTGGTTACTGCCTTCCACATTGGGCAGACCATCACTTTGCCCACCTTCTTTCCGCCTCCGCATCCTTCCAGAGAGGAAGAGAGGCTCCACCGTCTGGACCCAAAACGTGCGCTTTCCTTTTACATCGACCGCACACAACACTTCCGGGTGGATGACCAGCTCTTTGTTGGCTACGTGGGTGCCAAAAAAGGTCTGGCGGTGCACAAGAGAACCATCTCCCGCTGGGTAACCTTGTGTATCAAAGCCTGCTATTCTTTGGCTAAGAAGGAGCCTCCTGTTGGGCTGCGTGCCCATTCCACCAGGGCAACAGCTGCTACCACGGCTTTGGGCCGCGGTGTTCCGCTGCAGGATATCTGTCAGGCAGCTACGTGGGCCTCGCTGCACACGTTTACAAAGCATTACTGCCTTGACAGTCAGGTCCGGAGGGACGGCTTCTTTGGCTGTTCTGTCCTCCGGGACTTCCTTGTCTGATCTTTGTTCGCAGACCCACCACCGGGGTTGGTATTGCTGGGGTATCTATTCTAAGGTAAGGAATCTGTCACTAACGTGTCTCTTTCAGATGCACAAGTTACTAACTTGTGTAACGATATATCTGTAAGAGACAGTAGTTAGTGACAGATTCCTACCGCCCACCCATCCTCCCCGTTCTGCGAACTGATTTCTAGGGTTAAGGACATCCCTTTCAGGGCCCTAGTATTTTTCAGACACCTATGTCAGCTTCTTGCATGGCTCTGCATTCCTGGCGCGGAAAGTCGTGTACAGAACTGACGTCAGCGCGCAGGGGCGGCGTCTAAGTACTGCCCGCGACGTCATCCCGGCGATCACGACGCCGACGACGGACGCGGAGCCGCACGACGCCGCCTACCGACGCGCAAGGGTACTGCTACGCAAAAACTTTCCGGATCCAGCCTGACGCCTGGGGATATTCTAAGGTAAGGAATCTGTCACTAACTACTGTCTCTTACAGATATATCGTTACACAAGTTAGTAACTTGTGCTACACAACTACAGGACTGCAAACTAACGTATGCATCCTTTATAAGGTACATTTGGCTGCAATTGTGACCTATCCAAGAGGTCATATAGGGAAGTTTTTTTCACAACACCAGTAATAAAACGCTTCTTAGAAGGAGCAAAGAGAATAGCACCACCTAGAAAAGTTCCAGCACCCACATGGAATCTAAATGTAGTGCTAACTCAACTAATGAAGACACCTTTTGAGCCTTCACACAGAGCCACATTAAAGATACTCACACTAAAGACAGCCCTTATTGTGGCTATAACATCACTTCGCAGGGTGAGTGAAATACAGGCACTCACAATTCAGGAACCATATTTGCAAGTCCACATGGACAGAATAGTCACGAGAACAGATCCACAGTTCTTTCCGAAGGTAATCTCACACTTCCACATTAATCAAACAATACAAATTCCAAGCTTTTTCCAAAAGCCAAAGAACCAAGCGGGCGAGCAATAATGTACTATATTGAGAAGACAAAAACAAGCAGGAATCAAAGCAACTATTTGTTTACTTTGCAGACAGCAATATGGGAAAGCCAGTAACTAAGGGCACTATTGCTAGGTGGATTTCATTAACCATCCAACTTTGTCACACAAGTGCAGGCATACAACTAAACAGTGCACCAAGAGCACACGACAACAAAAAAAGGAGCAACTATTGCCTTTCTAGGAAATAAACCCTTACAGGACTTCTGTATGGCAGCTACTTGGTCATCAGTACACATGTTTACAAAACACTACTGCATAGAAGTTCAGATTAACAAGAAAGCTCAAGTGGGACAATAAGTACTAAAACATCTGTTTACAATCTAAGCGCATCTTCATCCCAACCAACTTAAAATGTAGAAAACTGCTACAAAATCTAAGCACAGCATGTAAATCCAGAAAAGATTCATGCTGCAAAACAAAATAGTTTCTTACCTGTAGGAGTAATTTTGAAGCTTGAAGAGTTTTCTGGATTCACAAGCGACCCATTCACCTCCCTTAGAAGATGGGAGAAGAAGACAAAGAAAGAAAAAAAAATCTGAAGTTGGTAACCATGAGTGGGAGCTTCTGGGGCGGGCATATAACGTCGGAGGAGGCAGAATTGGACCCTAAATGGTGGAACCGTCGATGCCCAACAACAGCAAAAAACAAAAACTAGAAAAAGGACTACCACTATAGTGGAGAATTCCAGCCCCAACCACTAGTTTGCGGAATAATGCACAGCATGTAAATCCAGAAAATTCTTCAAGCTGCAAAACTACGCATGCAGGTAAGAAATCCTTTTGGTACTTACAGTGCATTGTATCAGGTGTTTCCACTATATACATGTGTAAATATTTGCTGCATTTAAGTGCAGTGTTATAGCCTGTATTACTGAATGAGATTAGCCTAACCATTGCATATAATGGTTACATGTATTTCGATCCTGATATTGTGTTGGTCAGTTTTCTTGTGAAAAACTAGATATGGCTTTGCATGCTGTGTAATAAATGTATTTGCTTTTGTTTCAAATTTCCCGGTGTAAGGTTCTGCTTTTATGGCTTTGATCACTTTCCCTCTTAAAAGTCACCACATTATTCTCAGATTGTTATTGCATGTTTAGTGGTCCTCGTTTTATTTTCTTCAGTTTCCCCTCGGGCCATTTTTACCAACTCCATTTCCCTAATTCTCAGGGGTTTTCTCCCTCTTTCCAAAACTCCTAGCCGGTTCCTGTAAGTTGAAGAATGTCCATGCCCAAACACATGTTCCTGCGTGTATGGTGTTGATTATTCAGATAAAAGTAGAGCACCAGGAATATTGCCATTTAAGTTTGACATCCAGCTTTAGTCACTTAGTTACTATTGGTTCCATTTCTTGTTCTCTCTCAAGGAAAGATCCAGGAACATTTGCACATACAATACCATATAATTAAAGGGTGCTGGTCACTTGCTTGTCATTCAGTTAACTCCTTGGGGGGAAGAAACTCCTTTTAACCATAAATATGTCCCCCCTGCAGACTGGATGCACTATCAATATCAAATCAGATGTATGCATGCTCTTTAAAGATCTCGCCGACAGTACAGAGTTGAAATTCATAATTTGACTTTCCAGTGTAGGCCATTGTGTCAAGCCTTTTTAGGTAATGTGTCCCATCACCTGCCTTCTAACCCCTTCAATTTTTTCCCTCAATAATAAATCTCTGCTTTCTCCACTCCTTTGGGTGCCCGATGGCCACAAACAGTGGTGCGAGCCCACAGGCCCTTCTTAACCTGTTGACTTCCACAACCAGGCTCTGCAACTCTAAGAATGCACGCTTGAGTGACCACTGAGCAATGAAGGGAAACTGGATCATCATATTTTAGTGGAGCAGTTAGCGTCCTCTCTGATTGTGCTCTAGTTCCTCTTGTTATCTCAGCTCAGTCCAATAAGGCTTACTCATCTCATTATCTGGACACTTAGTCTTCCTCTAATGCACATTGGGGTGAGTACCAGCCCCTCCTTGGATTTTTGTGGAAGAGCACAGAGAAGTCAGGACATGAACCATTTTTATTTTGCCTATTGAATATTTAAACTAGACCGCCAAACAACGCTGAAGACCACTTTATCTTTCTTTGCCAGTTTATGTCAGCGTATGTTTTTGTTGCTGGTGAAAGGGTTTTTAGAAGCTAGTAGGAATCGTCTACTCACAATCCACGCTCCTAATAGTCTATCTTTGTAAAAAAAAAAAGTGATCTTAATTTTAGATATGTAATACAGAGTATTATTTTATTTATGTATGTATAAAGGCAAATATTTCTCTTATAAAAGTATTCTAAGATCCTGCTAGAGGTGGGGAAATGCTATGCACATTATTTCACAGTCCTACAAGTGAGAACTAAGATTACAAGTTAATACTTTTATCTACTGCAAGCTTTCATTAAAAATATACAAAATTTAAATGTAAAGGAAAGTCTGTGTGCAAGCTGTTTAGTTAATTTTAAAATGAAAATATTGAAGGCCATTTTGTTTGTAGTATTTTTTAGGCCAGAGATTAAAAAACATGTTTTCCTTAACTTGTCATTATCACATATTGCTACAGTGGACTAAGGAAGAAAGCTTTTGTTCAGATGCCATCACTACCCAACCTGGACTTTCATAAAACAGGAGATGGGGTAAATAATTTGACTTTCTAACATGTAGATAAGATGTTTTGAAAAAAGATGCTTATATGTTCATGAATTCTCCAAGTATGCTTGTCTCAGTGTCTTAATAGTTTCTTATCAAGAAACCTATTTATTATCACTGCCTATTCCCTTTTGGCTTTATATAAACAAATTTGCTATCTTAATGAGCTTGTGCTGCTGTTCCTTTGAGTTCAACCTCCCTTTCATAAAGAGACTCTTTGAGTTGACTCTACTATAGGTTCCCCATCCCTCCAAATAATTGATGACACAATATAGTTTGACCTTTGAGCGAAGGATTGATTTGAAGCATATGTTACCCAATCTGAAATACTACGAAGCCTGTGTTCGTCCCACAAATTAACAGCACTATCTGAACACAAATCCAACAATGTAATCCGTCTAAGATATTTATTTGAAGCTTTTTATAAGCCACTCATGTGATTAAATAGGATTAGAGCATGAGTACTCACGGGCAGTTAACGTTCAAACGGCTCATCACTGTTAACTACACCTTGAGCGTCACCCTAGTCTACTGCCTTTCCGGACCACGCACCAACTTAGCAGCACCATCGTGGACTTCGTCGCCCCGTGATACTTGACTCCAGTGCCTCCTTCCTCCTCGGTGATTTCAGCTGTCACGCTGTTATTTGTGATTTTCTCCTTTTTAATTACTGTATTTGTATCTTCTTTACTGTACACTTTTATGGCTTATGCCGAAATAAAGTTATATTTGACTTGACTTCAACCTCCACCTGGAGGACTTCACTGATCCCAACACGATCAACCTCTTCAAAGACCTATCCAACCGCAAGTAGAATACCCCACTCACCCCGCAGGACACCGACTGGACCTAATTTTCACCAGCTTCAGCAACATCACAAAAGACAAGGCCACAACTTTATCAACTTCAGCATATCCCTCCAACACCACTGCAGACACCATCCATCACCAAATCTTCATGACTGGACAGGAACAAAAACAACAACCTCTCTGAATCCATCTACAACTTCAACATCTGGATCACTGTCTGCACAGATACCCCGGCTTGCTTGCCATGAGAACCTGACTGCAAGCAAGCTAGTGCACAGAAAAGCTCGAGCTCACCAAATACCACTGCAAGCAACTTGAACGCAGATGGAGACAGTCAGACCGTTACTGAAAAAAGCACCTACAAATCCACTGTCAGACGCTATCATCAGCAAAACAGAGACCCCAAATGCTCTTTGCTCACTGACCACATTGAAGGAGCACCGACCGCGCCAAGGTAATCTGTCATAGTGAAAAACTTCATCTCTTCGAAAGCAAGCACAACCAGTGTAACCCCCTCTGAGGACCTCTGCACCCAGCTGTCCCTATTCTTCAGCAACAAGGTCACCAGCATCTATGAAAACTTCAAGCCCCAACAGGACCCTTCCACTTTCGCATCCCTCCAACCCATCTCTACCAACACCCAGAGGACCATCCTGACCACCTGGTCCACCATTCCCATTCAAGAAACCAAAACAACCATGCAGTCCATACACTCCAGACCACCCTCGAAACCCTGCCCTAACCGCATCTTCATCGAAGAATTGGATCCGCAGCCCTCACTCTGATCCTGAACAACTCAGTCATCACAGTCACCTACCCAGAAGCCTGGACTCCCCCACCCACTACTCAAGAAACCCTCAGCAGACCTGAATACGCTAGCCAACTACTAGCCTTTCTCCCTGCTACCCTACCCAGTAAAAGTAATGGAAAAGATAAGCAGATGTCTAGCCACCCACCTCACTGGCTACCACCTCCTCGACACCACTGAATCCGGTTTCAGACCCAACCACAGTACGAGATCCGAATGATCATGAAAAGAGGTGGCACCACAGCCTCATCCTACTGGATCTTTCTGCTGCCTTCGAGATAGTCTCCCACCCCATGCTAATCCAACAGCTGTACGATGCCGGCATCCAAGGTCCTGCACGTCGCTGGATTTGTTCTTTCCTGACAGGTCGCGCCCTGTCGGTCAGCCTGGCCACCCTTCATCTTGGACGGCGTCAACCACACCTGTGGAGTTCCACAAGGATCCTCATTTGGCCCCTACTCTGTTCAACGCCTGCAAGACCCCACATGCTTGCATCATCCTTGCCCCAGCTCATCTCTTGCTTCAACACACTCCCCATCAACACTTGCAGAACCGTCAAGCTGGACTACTGCAACGCCCTTTATGCTGGAATCAATGCTCAAATGACCGGAATACTCTAGATAATACAAAACTCAAAGGCCAGGCTCACCCTCAACCACCCGCCCCTCACTCACATCACACTGCACCTCAAAGAGCACCACTGGCTCTCAATCCACAAACGAGCACTCTTCAAACTCATTCCGCACACATACAAAGCCTACACAACATTTGCCCCACATTCCTCAACAACTGCATGAAGTTCCACAAACCTACCAGATACCTCCGCTCAGCCAGACCCCCTACTCACACACATCCACGCATATGCAGCTCCAGATCTGGTGGTCATGTCTCTCCTACCTTCCTTCTAAAGCCTGGAACACCCGTCCCTACACATCAGAGCCTCCTCCTCAGTTCTTCAATTCCCGTCAAAACTGAGGACCTCGCTCCTCACCTCGCCCGACCTTGGCTTGGCCCATACAGCTCCAGCTTCAGCGCCATAAAACTGTCCCGGTGAGTTTTTAGGTCTCGCCTGGCGTTAGCAGCGCACATGCGCTGCTCTCGCCATGCGAGGGCTTGTTGGAATCAATACGGTTCCAGAAGTCGTGTCTCTGCTCCGCCCGTAATTTTGATTGGCGTGAGTCGTTTGTCGTCATTCATTATGCCGAACAGAGTTCGTTGATTGGACCGGAGGGTTTTTAGTCCCTCCTGGTTGCCACCCTGTCCAGTTTTAGCCCCGCCCACCTGGACTGGAGGCTTTACTGGCGGCGTGACACTCTCCTCTTTATTACTCGGTGTAGGCACTCTTTTTTTTGGAGAAAGCGCGATGTAAACAAGCGTCTGTCGTGTGTTGTGCATTTACTATTCTGTGGCGTTTACGTAATAATAATGGTTATAAGTTTATTGCGGCTTGGGGCTTGTGCCGATACGTACGCATAGAAGTTAAGAACATCTACGCGTATTGGTGCTTCTGCCGATTTGTACGCATTTTTAAAAACACCTACAGGTAGGCAATAGCGACAGCTTTTTTGGGGGGGCATTCAATGGTACCGCGCCATTTCTCGCTTGCCCGCTCCCGCTCTTGTTCCCTTTATGAATATCTATCATCTGGTCCGAGCGCGAGTGCTACCCGTTGTCCGTGCTGCCTTTGCTCCAGCCCTCTCCCGTTGTCCTTGTTTCCTTGGTGTTTGCGCACTCTTTGCACGGGTTATCCTGTTTCAGCGCGGTCTGCTCTTCGTTTTCCTGTTTCAGCGCGGTCTGCTCTTCTCCCTGTGCGTTCATGTTAATAAAAAAAAGCTGTGCGGCCAGTTAGTCGCACCCGCCATTGTTCACCCTCTTCCACATCCATACCCTTCATGTTGCATGCCCACGTTATTTTACTTATTTATTTTCATTAACTGCCTTTCCACACTCACTCTCCTCCCTGTGCGCCGTGTTCAGCAAAAAAAAAACGTGCAGCAGATTACTCGCACGCACCATTGTTAAACACTGAATACCCTTCATGCTACTTGCCCACGTTCTTTTATTTATTTACTTTAATTCAGTGGCTTTTTTCTGCTGTTGTCAGTACGGAGCGGGTGCTTTATTCTTCCTTTCATATTGCTCTTCACACAAATTTCCTGTTTCACTTTATTAGCACAGTGCCACTTCACAGACACCGTGCTCCAGCTTCAAGCAAGCTTCGGGAGTCCACGCCATTTTCATAATTTATTCACGGCATGGCCACCGCGGCTTCGGCGCAAACTAATCAGCCGCTTGGGACAGCACCCTTTCCGAATGGTGACTACTTCGGCCTAGCAGATGTGACGTCCATGTCCTTCATAAAATCACCCTATGCAGGCTTCCTTCCTGCCCTTCCTTTAGCCCCCACCAAACTAATAAGGGCCACTCGGCAATCTCCCCGCAACCCACTGCTGCCCTTAGATGCCGATGAACACCCAGTGGCCGGAACATATGCATTGCCTGCGCGGAAGGAACATGCAACAAGCATTAAAAATGCAATAGGTCTCGCCTTTCATTAAGTTAAAGCCATTTGCTTTGCTATACAATACCATTAGCAAAGCAAATGGCTTTAACTTAATCAAAGGCGAGACCTATTGCATTTTCAATGCTTGTTTTAAAACTGATCTTTATTAAAGTTTTTCATACACTGGACAAAATGATGTAGAAGACACATATCCAGCCTCAGTGCTCAGCGCTACGTACATTTATTGACCATTATACATAGCAAATGGAGCTGACACTGTCCAAGTCAGATCATACACAGATGAATAACGCATGGCTTACTGTGTTACATGTCATATGGCGTAATCTGGAACATAGTAAACAGAAAGATCTTCTAGCATGGTGAGGGCGGTCCTGCAGCCCTACTGGTGGTGTGGTAAGCTCCAAAGAGCATCAACAGTAATGGGTGTCTTAGGAAAGAATGGTTCAGTGACTAGAAGTTGCCATAGGCAGCATATGGTCATAAAATGCAGTGAAAATAAGAAGAGACGTTTGCCGGCTATGGCATCTGCAAGTTTGAGTCCTGTTCCATGGCTAATAATATGTCCCACCCCTTAATTTGTGTACTCTGCCCCGCCTTGTATTGTGGCCACTGCATCACATTGTCTTCAGCATGTGCCCAGTGACATAGGTCAAATTTCCAGTCAAGTACGGAAGAAGGGGAGGCCGCCCGCCAATTCATCCCAATTGGTAGTTTCGCTAATGCAAGAGCCAGGTCGATGAACTTGCTCTCAGCCTTGTCCATCTTGGGGTGCTGCATAAGGTCTAACAAACATGTTTTCAGGGTGTTAATGTGGTGTCTGTCTGTTGTGTGTGATATAATCACAGACTTAAGTCCTCAATGACCGCAATGTTGAGAACTGCCATGTAATATGAAGAAAGTCTGCGTGGTCGGAGTTGCACCTGGGGCCTTTATGTAAAGCAGTGCCAAACATCCTATGTAGTCATGTTGGAATCAAATACGTGCTATGGAGATAATTAAATGATCACAGTTTCAAGTGCACATTTCTCAAAACCTGAGAGATGTTGCACAGGATATAGGACCAATCCATATCAGACAAGTCTATCTGTAGGTTCTGACTCCATTGCAGCCAGAGGCCAGGCAGCACCGATCCCAACTGACGTCCCACTGCCCTATATATGTTTGTAATCCTCTGTTTCGTGGAACTCTACTTTAGCAGTATTTGCAAGCTAGGGTCAGTTGCAGTCTCAACCTCTGGGACACCAGAAACACTGCCTATTGCCTCCCGGAGGGCTGAGTGTCTGAAACTGGCCCGATGGAAGCTCTTAGATCTCACATTGCCCCTTGAATGTGATGGTAGTCCCTGATTTGAACAGCTGCACTAGGGAAGTGATAACAGAACATCTCCACTGTGATTTATGAGCAATCATCCCGACCTCGGTTACGTTTGGTATACTCTCCCAGGTGAGTTGTGCACTATACAGATATACATAACATAACATGGGGGAGGACAACTGGCAAGGAAAGTCATTCAGCAGTAAATGCTGGTGGTGAGAACTGCATGGGGGAGAGATCATTCAGGATTAGAATGCTTGGAGGAAGAGGAGGAACTTAGTTGCATTTGGAAATATTTGATGCCTGATATATTGTGCAGATGCATAGTACCAAAGGAAGGGTTCTTGGTCAGGGCCACTTGGGACACGGAGCTTGGCTGCCCCTGTACTGGCAGACTATTCGAACATACCCTTCCATAGTGTCCCGCAATGCCCATTTTAAAATAATCTAATTTTACATTGTACATTGGGCGTACCTAACCCCTAGCAATATAAACCACTACTTTCACCGCTCTGACACTGCCTGTCCTCTGTGACTGACTCCAGAAGTAGAAAAAAGAACATGCTTTGGTCCTGTCCTACACTGGCCGTATGTTGGAGGGATGTTACAGCACATTTAGCACACTGCACGGACACTGTCCTCTCATACACTTGGAAAGTAGGCCTTCTGGGGCTCTACAAATGTATCAAAAAGTGCAGAGCTATGATAAAATTTACCGACCCCGCCTTCCTATTGGCAAAGCGACTCATCACCCGAAAATGGAAGGCGGCAAATCCAGCAGTGGCCTCTGCATGGACACTATCCATGCTGGCATGGGCTCAGGCTGAGAGCACACTGCTGCACAGGGAAGAAATAAAGGGTATCCGTAAATATCCCATATTGAAGGTTTGGGACACCCTTTTAGACCAATTCCGTGAAGGGGCTCTGACCACTCAGCTCCCTCCTTGAACAAGTGCACTGAAGCAGTGCTTAATTTGTAAAATAATAAGTGCCGGGGCTCGGACCAGGAGGCCACTGCAGCTTGCACCACCGATTGACCCGTCATCACTGCCAATGATGGTACTAAAACAACTGCTAGCCAGCTCTTTCACCTTCAAGTGTGACAGTTCAGATTATTCCGGGTCCCCAGAGCTAAAGGAATGGCTGGGGAGGCAGGAATTAGTATTTGTTTAATGTATTTTGTATCCATAAACAACCGATGTTCTGCTCCTCTCTAAATTATATGAGCAGCACCACCATGTGGCAGAGTGTCATAAGTGTGTGATGACAGTTAAGTGCTGGTGCCGAGCACCAGAAACCACTGGCTCAAATTAAGCACTGACCGGAAGTAACTTTTATTCTCTCCTCCACCCCTCGATCCCCATCTTATTGGGTACTAGCCCTACAACCCCCCTCCTGGCTTGAAGATATTAGTGGCGGATCATTCTTCCTCAGGAACGAGTGCATCTTCCCCCTCCCCCCCCTTTTTTTCTTTCTCTCTTTCGATTGTTGTTCCAGAAGTGGTTTTTCTGTGGTTATTATCGTTCTTGCTGCTTCATTGCATTTAGAACTGAGTTTTTATTCCACGGACGACAGCCGCCCTCCTTGCTGCTGATGCCAATGATTTTTCTTGTTATTCGCACATGGTTGACCTACCTGTATTATCTGTTCCATTTTGCAGTGCTGTACTATCCTTACCTATTGCTTTCTGTAATCTTGATGTATGTGAAAAGGATATTGTATTACATCATCTGCAACATATTGGAAATTTACTTATTACAAAATGGCAATCAAAATTAATAAAAGGGAAAAAAAAGGATTCCTGGTGTTTTGGAGACCTTCTCTCAAGCCATTATAATCTTGAAGGGACCAGGTACCACCAAAAGATGAACCCAAGTTAAACAAACCGTTGCTCCACAGATAACTTGGCAATAACCAGCAGGTCAGAAGTCTAGCGCCCATTGGCAGCCATTTTCACAGTAGACGCACTAGAGATAGAGGAAGAGTGCAGGCAGAAAGAGATTCTGTTTCTTTATAACACAACCCACCGAATACAAATATTCCAGGGGTGAGGGAATTGAGAGATTATAAATAGGAGTGCAGAAGTGGGTTCTGTCAATAATACAAAGAGGTTATTGCATAGAATTCATGCAAATACAACCAAATGTAAAACCGGAGAAAGGAAACATGTCAGCACGTGTGATCAAACTCAATGCTAGAAGATGTTCAGAGTCTGCTAACAAAGTAGGCAGTAAAGGAGCAATAAAAGAAGTGCTTCAAGAGCAATCGAATATGGGGGGAAAACTCATACCAAAGCAGATGTACCAGTTATTACTGGGTTTAGTTTATTTAACGAGTATATTAAGACAAAATAACATCATCACAGGAAATGATACGTATGTTGGGGAAACAGGTGTTCGTAGAATGAGTGACTGTAGATCCACATGCTCTCCGTATTTCTGCCATCTGGTGTCTGGCTTGGATGTTGCAAATTGTTTTCGTCACGTACCCTGCAACTCCTCCTTAGTTGGCAATGCCCATGGATACCGAGTCCATTGTTCGATTGTTTTTCTCCGCCAACGGGTTCAGACGTGTACTGTTGGAGCTCCGGGACTCGACGTGTTCCACATTCACTGCACCGGGTCCCTGTGGTAAGATTTCGATTCCCACCGTCAAGAGGAGTTCATAATCGGCAATGGAATTAAGTTTCTTCACTCTTTAGTTAACGCTATGCAGGCCATTCAAGAACACTGGGTCCCCTGACTGTTGATGCTCCCACGCCCCTTTGGGGCTTCAGTCCCTCGTCTTCCATCTCCACAGAATGAATGCCACTCAGTGTAATGGATTGCACGCCTTTAAAAAAAGTGCCCTCTATGTGATGCAAAGTACCCCTGGACTGGTGTACACATGGTGTGTAATTTCTGACTTTCTCCAGACCATTATGGCACAGAGTGTACCTTTTTAGCGTTTCGCTGCAGCAAAGGGATCGGCGCTTAGCAATGTAAATGTCCATATTGCTGTGCACATTTGTGTTCACTAGCAATAATGTAATGTAATTTTGTTATCTACCATTTGACGCTGAGCACCTCTTTGGTCTACCTGTAGGTCAAATGTTAGAGAAGATAAAGGAAGGAACAGAAATAGCCAAGAATATGGGATCCCATCAAACACCATCCACCAGGGGCTCCTCTCTCTGGCAGCAATATAGAGGTGCTGCAAGGCCACCTCTCTAAGACAGCACCAGTCGTATCATCGACTACAGCTGTCAAATCAGCAAGGGAGTAGGGGCTACCTAAACGGATCATATCTGGGTAATAACTCCAAAAGTGGCAGAGCCACAATTATCCCCACCAAGGGACCCTCTACCTTCAAACATTGACTTGCCACGTATTTTCCCCGATCACAAGACATTTGTTGGGGGAAGACTGCAAGGGATTTTCCCACAATGGGAAGAAAGCACCACAGATCATTTAGTTCTAGACATCATCCAGCTTCTCTCAACCCCACCAAACATTCCACCTTGCATGCACACCTTACGTGTGGAACACCAGAGCCTCCTTCAAGAGATACATCGGTTCCTACTCAAGGGGGCCATAGAGCCAGTGCCCTGACAACATCAAAGCAATAGGGTTTATTCCCTGTATTTCCTAATCCCAAAGAACCAGACCAGTGTTCGACCTTAGACTCCTTTTCAGACAACACTACCAGTTCAAGGTGCGCCTCTTCGCGGTCACTACAGCCCCAAGAGTGTTCACAAACATTTTAGTGGCATCAGCCGCTCACAAATCTTCCATACCTATATGATTGGCTGATTAAAATCACAGGCAGATCGCAGTGTCCAGCGCACTCTCAAACTGCCATCTCCCTCCTTCATAGGTTAGGATTCCCCATAACTTCACAGCATGACAGTCCGGGTCTGTAGTCTCCTTGGCAACGGGGGTTCTACATCAGTTACGTTGAACTTCTTGCCATTCACCTAGCCCTCAAAACCTTCTTTCAGAGTATTTGGGGCAAGGTGGTGTTAATAAAAGCTGCCAAAATAACTGCAGTGTTTTACCTACAGAAGAAATGCAGCACTCACTTGCGACAGCTCTCAACACTGGCACAGAGAATTTGACATTTGACTATTCACCATCAGATACACCTCCTAGTGGAGTGAGTGCCTGCCTGGAAGGACAATGACTTTGCAGATCTGCTCAGCAGGATACATCAGCACATCCTCGAGTGGGAACTCCACACACAAGTCCTACTGACTTACTTTCAACATTGAGAATTTCCTCAAATAGACCTCTTCGCCACACATGGAAACGTAAAATGCCAAAACTTCACCTCTAGGTTTCTACACCCACAGTCCATGGGCAATGCCCTATCAATGAACTGGTCAGGAATATTTGCCTATGCTTTTCTTCCTCACCCACTCCTTCTGTTTGTGGTAAGGAAGGTATGGCAAACATCCTTCACTCGTATCATGGTGGCTCCCACATGGTCCAGGCAACCATGGTTCTCAACCCTACTTGAGATGTTAGTTACTCCTCACGAGAAGCTCCCAACAGGCCAGACCTTCACACTCGGGAACAAGAGAAAATTAGACAACTCAGTCTAGCAATATGGCAGAGGAGATCTTAGAGTTTGGTTACTTGAGCCATCCACAGGAATGTATAGGCATCCTAAAGTAAAACCACAGACCTACTGCTTGAGCCTGCTATGTGGCAAAGTTGATCAGATGTGTCCACTACTGTAATTCTAATAACTTAGACTCCCTCACCCCAGTGGGCCAAGATATCTTCTGTTATTTGCTTCACTTATAGAAATCAGGAGTAGCATATTCCTTTATAGTTTTCCACCTTGCAGCTCTTACTGCATGCTTGCAGAATAGGGAGCATTCTTCTCTATTCAGGATCCCAGTTATTAAAACCTTCATGGAGGGCCTTTAGAATTATTCCACCAAGGGTTCCTTTTGCCACCCTATGGAACCTCAGTACAGTACTCACTAGACTCATCGGTCCCACATTCGAGACACTGCTTTCCTGTCCTTTGCAGTTCCCTTCTTGGAAGGGAGCTTTCCTAAGATGTATAAGTTAATTGCAGTGGCGGCTCGCCGAGGGAGTGCTGCGTGGCGGTGCGGGGGAGGGGCAGGGTGGGGGGTAGAGGAGTCTGACATACGACGGACAGGAGTAAGGTAAGTAATTAAATAAATAAAACTATTTACCTTGCGCTCGCTGCATCGCCAACCCGGCGATGCAGCGCGCGCAAGGTAAATAGTTTTATTTATTTAATTACTTACCTTACTCCTGTCCGTCGTATGTCGGACTCCTCTACCCCCCACCCTGCCCCTCCCCCGCCCCGCAGCACTCCCTCGGCGAGCCGCCACTGGTTAATTGCAGGATCTTACCCTACAAGAACCTTTCATTCAGGTACACTCGGTTAGGGTAGTACTTAGAACAGACCCCTTGTTTCTACCTAAGGTGGTTTCCCCTTTCCACCTCAACCAGGTTATTGAGCGTTCAGTCTTTTTCCCTCAACCGAAATTAGTTGTTGAGAGGGCTTTCCATAGTGTGGATTGTTAAAAGGCCTCTAATGTACTACATCAACAGTACTAAATCTTTTTGAAAAACCTAATAGCTTTTTGTCCCTTTTGCTAATCCCCATAAATGGCATTGATTATCAAAAGCTGGCATAGCTAGATGGTTCGTTAAATGTATCCATACATACTACCCTAAAGCCAAGAGGGTTCTCCCCTTTCCTCCTAGACCATACTCTAATAGGAACAAGCATTGGCATAGCCAATAAGTCTCACTTTTGGGACCTTATATAAGTGTTTAGCCATGCAGCAAATTATCCTGGATGCTGCGCCACCAGGGCATGGAGAGCTGTAGAATTGCTACACACTAGGTTATGCAGTCTGATTAAGGAATACAAGCTTGCCTTAGTAAACAGAAGCAAATGGGGCTGCATACGGATGCCAGCTAACATAATTAAAGTACTAGAAAATACAAAGTTACTTAATCTTGATTACTGTCTCACGAATGCAGACATTATTTAATGCCAACTTTAAGAGAGCATTGTCCGAGACATTCACTCCTAAACGCAAAGTACTTCCAGTTTACACAAGCAGGGAAGGGGGGGTCCTTGCAGGGCGGTGCAGGACGGTCGACCAGCCATTCCCATTTTGAGCTCACATGAAATGCCCCACCCTTGCAGCGGGCAATAGCTCTCCTGGCAAAGAGATTTGGTTGCAGTGCATACATCGTATGTATATATTTTTTACCAACTGGGGTACTGGGTTTGTGTCTCGGCATTGGCTTTTCCCGTGCAAGTCTTGGTATCGGCTCTCCCCGTGCCTAAGTGATTTGCCAAGAATCACAGAATGTTAAGCCGATGCCATAACATCACGAGCTGCTGACTTTGAAACAGACTTTGAGTCTTGGCACCGGCTCTCCCCGTGCCTAAGTGATTTGCCCAAACTCACAGAATGTGAAGCTGATGCTGAGGATCTCTTTTAAAAAAAAAAAAAAAAAACATCGCTAAAGATGATAAAGGATGCCAAAGCGTTTAAAAAAAAAAAAAAAAGTGATTACGTTGAGCCGCGGCCTGTGGGAAGAAACAGAAACAACCGGGCTTGGGAGGGGTCTCGGCATTGACTCTCCCCATGCGCAACTGATTTGTTTAGCCAAGGCGCAATCGAGGTAACTGGTGTATTTATTGTAAATAAAAAAAGCTGCGATTGCCGTGTGTGTTTTCAAAATGCTATCCTCATGCGAGTCTCGGCAACGGCTCTCCCTGTGCCTAAAGGATTTTCCCTAAATCACAGAATGTTAAGCCGACGCCGTAACATCCCGAGCTGCCGACTTTGGAACTGGGGAACCGGGTTCGAGTCTCGGCATCAGTTCTCCCCTCGTGCAAGCCGTGGTACTGGCTCTCTCCATGCCGAAGTGATTTGCACAGACTCACAGAATGTGAAGCCGAGGAACTAAAAAAAAAAAGCAAGAAAAGACGTTAATCGCTAATGTGTTTTTGAAATAAAAAAAAGGATTAAAGTGAGTTGCGGTCTGTGGGAAGAAACAAAAGCAACTGGGTGTGGGAGGAGTCTCTGCATCAGCTCTCCCCGTATGTAAGTGCTTTGCTTTGTTTGGCCGAGGCAATCGAGGTGACCTGTGTATTTATTGCAACAACAAAAAAGCAGCACTGGATTAGCAAGCCATGGTGGGACGCACGAAACCTGCACCAGACATACCGAATACAGGATTCCCATCCTCTGAACCCGGTGAGCAGACCTGGTGGGGCTGCGGCGGCGCTGCAACGGAGCCCAGAGTTTCCCTTGCGGGAGCGAGAAGGGGCACCATTTGTTTTCAAGATAATTACAAACAGATGGTGCCAAAGCTCGCTCCCGCAAGGGAAACGCCAAACGTGCACGCGTTGCAATAGAAAGCAATGCAAAACGTGCACGTTTTTGGCCAAAAAGCTGATCGATTCCAAAAGGTCCCCTCCTATGCAGCGCATGCGCGCTGCGTAGGCGAGACCTAAAAAGGAGGCAGCTGTGACTTTCCAAGAAAATATTCCTATAGCTGACATTTGTAAAGTAGCTACATTGTGAATCCACACACCTTTACTAAGCATTACTGTGTTGATATTCTTGCCCGTTAACAGCCTAGGGCTGGCCAGACAGTCTTAAGACCTCTTGTGTAAGACAGCTGCACCGTCCACTGACTAGCCACTGCTTTGAGGAGTACTGCTTTACAGTCCGTGCATGTGTATCTACAGCCACTCATGCTACAAACGGAATATGTTCCTACTCTGTAAGAATCTATTGATTCCCATGTGCCCACCCTCATCCCAAATGTCAAAACCTAGTTTCACATCTCTTTAACATTAACAGTAGTTACTTTTGTACAAAATTTGCATGGGCACCACATTCCTCACTACTCACCTCTCCTTACTTCCACTTACCCGCTGTACAAAAAACATCTAACAATTGAGTCAGTGCCCATGCGCTTTGCTAACTGAGGGAGGAGTCACCAGTACCGCATGACTTGGAAAGACTATTTTGAACAAAAACAACTTGCAACCTCCAAGCCCAATACTAGGAGGCAGGAGTATGCAGAGCATGTGAATCTACATAAGTACAAGATATGAACAGATTCTTAAATGCTAAGTAACATATCCCTTTTCTCTTAACATTAACATCCCATTTGGCTTAATGTTAGCCCCAAGACCGTTTATTAAATGTTTTGCAATGATAGTAGTACTTCTTTTCCTTCAGTTAATGCATGCACATCCATATTTAGATGACTGGCTGATAAAGTCGAATTAATTTCCCCAATGCCAAGATAGTGTTGACACACTGATTTTAGTTGGCGTTTACTTGCAATTTGATAGTCTTTCTCAATTCCAAGCGAGCAAATTATTTTTATTTGCTTTGGGAGCGGAAATGAACACTGCCAAAGCAACAGTGGTGCAATCACAAAGGAGAATTGTGAGTTTCAGAACTAAATTGTGCTGTACCTGATATCACAGTCGTTGCTAATGAGCTGTGATTCATTTGTTGGGAACATGATTGGTATGATGCATTCACCGCGTTCCACATGCTTGCTTGCAAATTAGATATTTGAATGATTGGCAAGTCCGTGATCACATGTGAGGGACTGGGAGAAAATAATTTGTCAGCTATAGGAACAAAAGACAGCAAAATGGTACACACAGGAAACGTGATCAAAGGGAGAAAGAACATGGACACCAGATGTATTTAAGTATAGGTTGAGGTGTAAAGGTGGGCAAACTGAAACGCCTGGGTTATTGTACCACAGTAGAGGCTGTAAAACACAGTCTGCATAGAAGTGAAAAATGTTGGAAATGGAGAAAATGGTATGAAAACTAATCCGTAATATGACCACAATGTTTTATATCGAAACACAGGCATCGGTGAAGTCCTATCCATTGTCTTATTTACATGGGTGCATAACATCTAGCGGGGAAGGCAAATCTACTGACATGCTCGTGCTAAGAATCAGTGCTGAGCAGGAGCGGCTCCTCTGCAAAGGCGAAGGAACGCCGCCCAACTGCTCTCAGAGCAGTAAAACATTTTAAAAAAATGATAACCTAGTTATTATCATTTTATTTTTCTTCACTACGGGGCTAGGTTTGGGCGGGCGGGGCTTGTTTCATAGCCTGGGAGGAGTTGTTCATGCACACTTTAAGTGCGCATGACGGTTTTGCCGGCCGTCTTGGCCCGGCCAAACAGTCATTGGCACCTTGCATGTTCCCCACCAGGCTGTAATCCACAGCCTGGTGGGGAACATGCACAGGTTCCCTGTCCCCATCTGAGCGCCGAACCACTGTGCTCAGACCAATGCTTCCAGGACTCGTCAGCAACGACGGAGGCGACCGCAAGGGGGTAAGTGGTTTTTTTTTATGTGTTGTCCCCCAAGTCCTATGCTACTGTATGTATGTATGTATGTATTGAACTCTAAACTGAATTACGCATCCCTAAGCGGTCATCTAACTGCTATTGTGGCATATACTATATGAACAAATATGGCATCAGTCTTTCAGATGCTAGTCTTCCAGAAGGGGTGAAAACCTATATCCACCTCGTTGATCACCAGCCCCGACTTGGAGTTTGTATACTGTTCTCAGCAAACTAATGTTGTCTCCATGCATAAGGCAAATTTAAAGCACCTAGCACTAAACCAACCTTCATAAAAATAGTAAATAACTATATGCATCACCAATATAAAATCCACATTTATAAATATTCATCCTACGTTGAGTCCAAAGTTTGTAAAATTTCCAAGCAACCTTAATGTTTGTCAAATTTCCAAAGCAACCCTGTGTTTTTTCTAAAGTCCCTGTTTATTAGCCGAAAGAGTTTTAGCGCAGTCATCACAGAGCAGACTTAAAGTTGTTATAAAAGGGGTCTTAGCTGATGGATTGTGAAAATGGTCAAATTGTTACTCTTTAGCAGTTACAAGCATACATCTAATGCCCAAGGCACACTTTGCAAAAAAGAAGCTAGGTTCATTACTCATTTAAGCTGTGTCCATACAAAACGCATGTGCTACAACCACCTGGCCATTTCTTTGTACATACCTTTACTAAATTTTACTAAAAGTTATTTCGGAGATATTCAGGCAAGAAAGGAGGCACAAGTAGGACAGATAGTACTAAATCAACTGTTTGCTACTTCTCTGGCGTCAAACCCACCACCTTAGCAAACTGCTATAGAACCATTGCTCAGCATGGAAATGTAAATGAGCTTCATATTGCAAAAATAATAGTTACTTGGCTAGAACAATTTCACATTTTCCCTTCCACCTTCCTGTGGAAGGAGGGTATTGCAAGAAGAAAAACAGGTCCCGTTTAAAACAGATTAACGGTTTAGGAAAGGAAAAATTATCTAAAGATAGTGGTTATGCATTGGGGTCAATATTGTCATAGGGCACTGGCTCCATCAACCGTCACAGCCCAAAATAAAAATATATATACTTGTACATTTTGAAGTTAGTTCCAGACCCAACCACTGGATAGTGAAATAACGCACAGCAGGGCGATGCAGAAGAGTTTTAGCCTTCAAAACTATTATTAATGTAAGTGACGAGTTACTTTTTTTTGTGCTGACTCTTAATCTTGGAACATAATCTCCTTCTCATTATCACACCTTCTCGCTGACTCCTCAGCAGTGATAAAAAAAGAACACACTGATTGGCCAAGAAGGGAACTAGTGATTTCATGCATATGGGCAGAATAAGGTCCTACCATAAATGAAGTGCACGTGGGCCTGCAAAGTCTGAGTTAATCAGTCGCAACAGTTCCACCAGTAAGTTCTAAAATACCAACTAGTTTGAAAAAGAGAAACAGCACATGAACTTAAGTAACAGAGCCAGCATAAAGGTAACTTTATCCTACTACTTCCCCGTGTAATGGTATCAAATGTATTCACCTCGTAAGGCTAAACAATGATTTGGCCTTGGGTTCAGAATATGAGTTTGAACTTTCAACCTATGCCAGTAGCGTGCTTTTAATTCAATCATATCCTGCGTTGGATGCTCCTTCCCCCAGCGCTGCTTCGTTGATGTCATCAATGATGTAATTAGTGACGTATGAACGTCAGGTCAGTGAATAGGGGGGGAATTATGGTGTGTTTGAGTGCAGAGCATCGGTGATTTGTTAGAATTCATATTGTAGCCATGATGTCTGTTTGGTTGACGTTTTAGGATATTTTCTTTATTTTTATTACAGATGTGTTTTTCTCTTCTAAATAAAGAAGCAAAGCTTGACTTTCAAAAAGTTTTTGGGGTTATTATAAATGTAGACAATGTATGGGGAAGTTGTTGCATACATACTGTAACAACTTACCCATATCCACCAGGACTGCCCCAACCCTGTTCAGGTGCAGTCAAGAGTTGAAGATGCACACCTATAAAGAACACTACATCTTGATGCAATAAGAGTCCACAAACCAGCTACCATCTTTTGTTGATGGTATTAACCCTGTGCAGTGCTCCGCTGCCTATACAAACATCACATACATAAAAGCGAAGTGGTTTGTGAGATTAATACCAGATGTATTGCTGGAGAATTTAATTTGGCTTTGTATCACTTGTCATCTCAAGGTCATTTGAGCCAAATGGGTATTTTTTGACAAATGATTGTTTGTTGCTCATCCACCCGTCATAAAATGGTTATACTTACTACTTAGGTCAACTCAGATTCTCTATTACTGGTAATTTAGAGAGTTAATGTTTAAGACTCCTCTGTTGCCATCTACTATCTGCAATAAGAGTAGAGGCTCCACATAATATTAAAAAAACAGAAAAGTCACCTTACAAGTGGTTGAACATAGACCATGTTATCCCGAGTTACCACGTTGCACGTTATTAATATGATATGAACATATAAAGTAAAGTTATTAGCAAAATCCTGTGCAAAGAATAAGACAAATACACATTTTTTTCTCTACAGAGCCTTCTTAAATAATGGAAGTCAATATGCAAGACCCCACTCTCATAGATTACAAAACAAACCTAAAGCTAGATATAATGTTGGCATTTATCACATCAAGGCTCAGTAATATTTGTTCCCAAAAACAAAATAGTAGATTTGGGGGGTAGGGTAAACTCCAAAAGCTGTTGCCTTGCAGCTTGAGAGAAGTAGGACTGTGTAAGGCATAAAAGATGTTCAGCAGCAAGTTAATCCTTCCTTGTAGTCAGTAAATCGAGTGTTACGGATTACTGCTCAGAAATGTATACTAATAATGACATTGGGTCCAGAAAAAAGTGGAAGAGTTTTTAAACAGATTATAAATTCCATAATTAGCAGCAGATGATATAGAAGGTTTTGAAAAACCTACACAGCACGAGAAACAAAACCTACATAGCTTCATGAAATTCTGGATTTCCAGAATTATGTGCCTATAAGTGTCCTGCCCACCGCCAACCTCCCTCTTCCATAGAGCTGTTTTCACTTTAACTAACCTTAGCCCCCTGATGACGGGTCAACCCAGACATGTATTGGGGGAAAAGTGCAACTTTTGGGATATAAAGTAATCCCACCGATAAATGAATAATAAAAAGGAAAGATTAAATGATTTACCAACATGCCTACTTCTTTGTGATTAACTTGTTAGAAATGGATGATTAATGGATGAACACGGCATTGTGTATAACTCGCTGTGCACCAAGAGACCCAGATCGAAATTGATTTGTGGTTCACTATTCGCCTAGGTGATCCCAGGCTAAAGGGATCATATCCTGCTTGCGCACCAAAACCACTAAACAGCGACCCAAACTTTGATAGTAAACAATGTGCCCTGGCAAGCAACTCCTCCCAGGTCTGTGTAGTACACCTGAATGATCCTGTGGAAGGTCACAGGCCCTCTGAGTAGGTTTCTAAAACGCACATTTTTTTAAATGAAGAATTATGTTTTGGTACTTGTACGTTGCTCCTATTGTTATCTGAGCAGGTATTTTCTTCTCTTTCAGTTGGATGGCATGGAGGCTTCAGCACATCTTCAGAGTGCCGACGAGGAAGTTGTTTCTGCTGCCTGCCGACTTGTGTGCGAGTGGGCCCAGAAAGTTTTAAGCCAGCAGTTTGATTCTGTTTTGGAATTAGGCCGATACCTTGTGAAAAGCCATTACATTGGTACAAAATCGATGGCAGCACTTACGGTGATGTCTGGGGTTTCAGGAGGTAATCCTTCGTTATTAGTCAGCTGCGGCTGGTCTATATGCCATTTCCTATATGTTATTCATGTTTCTTTCTCCGATTAAACAGTTGTTAGTGTTTAAAATGAAAAAAAGTTAGTGTTACTTTGAAAGAAAGCAATTTGATGAGCCCTGAGTCTATGTGTGATGTTTATTAAGGAAGCCATGTTTTTTCCCTGATCATGTGCACATACTCTTAATAAGAAACGCACTTCAGTGTCAAGGCAGGTGTCCCAAGGCTCTTTTCTTTTCATTCTGTATACCTTTTATATATTTTTTAGTCAATCTTGTACTTTTAAATTCTGTTTTCTGGTTACATTAATTAATGGTCCAAGGAGGAGATGTGGGCTAACTTCCAGACTTTGGTAATGGGGAACCAAGTTCTAGTCCCACGGTCAGCTCAACATCCTGTGATTCTTGGCAAATCGCTCAATCTCCCTGCGCTCCTTAAATATATATGTAGCTGACCGTGTGTAATATAATCTGGTGCTCATGTAAAAGCACTCTGATGCCCTTGGGCCAAGTTCACACTATATAAAACTGCAAAAACAAAGTCAAGAGCACATTTCTGTGCGCCAATAAGAGCTCTTTTGCCCGTTACATGCATTAAAACAAAGAGTATCTCTGCCTATTCTCTATGCATCTGTGTGCTCCGTATCTGTGCCTATTCTCGATGCATCTGCTTGCTAGTGAGCAACAATAATATATTAAAATTATACACATTGCTTTTTTTTATTAAATTTTTTATTATAAGCATATGTTACAATGTTTACACAGTGACGTCCTTTTTTTATATTTGTTTATTTTTGTTGTACTAATTTGCCAAGGCCAGGTTTGTTGGCTTTCGCCAAGTCTTGTTGTTTTTGGCTAATACTTTACATGTACTATGTCTCTTCTGCGGGCATGAAATATCTGACCTAACTGTAGAAATCTCCAGGATGGTAGATCCCACTGGCATTCACTCTCCTGGTAGTATCTTCAGCTTAAATGACATGTATTATAGAACTTTTCCAAATAGTTTAATAAAAAAGACAATTTTCGCCCTTTTTAGATTGCATGCGGCATTAACCCTACTTCCCTGCCCTAACAGAGCCTTATTATTCCCTGTATGTGTCCAGAAGAATCACTCTCTAGTGGCAATCATGAGTACATGCTTTCTTGAATGATTTGCAACAGCTTAGCAATTGTTGACTCAGTCGTTTTGCATCCTTAATGTCAGAGTTCTCCTTGGTTCTGTGTTGGAGGCTGTTGCTATTCATTTGCTTTAGAAACAGTCCTACAGATACAGACGTCACATCTCAGGCTGTTTTCAGATTAGCTCCTTTCTGAAGAAGGTTGAAAAATCCACAAACTATGAACAGCCAAATTGTCCAGTGCGCTTTCCAAGCCAGACATGATCGCCAGTATTAACAGGTTTGTTCTGCTTTGTGCCACAAAGAGAAATTGAGGAAGTTGATCAGCAGTGTTCTAGGTCTGGTGGTCACTTAACATGATGTAAATGGATAATTGCATGCATTACTTTAGTAGAGTCTCATACCGCTGAGTCCCATAACACTTTTTTAAAAGAGCCCATCTCTTCATTGCGTCCATCATCAGATGCATCAGACAGACAGTACATCTACCTACCAGCACTAGCCTAGGCTGAGAATTAGTTATGCCGACTGTGATCTTTTCTCTTGTAGTTGGTTGCCAATGAAAAGGTGACAATTTCTGCTGCAGAGGATTCAGCAGTGTGCACAGGCCACTCTGGGCAAGATTCCCAAGTTACTGAGTTTAATCTGATCTTTTGGCTTATTGATCTTTATATAGTGTTACGTACATTAGTAGGGAAGGCCACCCTGGGTACCACTGAAACATATACTCTGTGAAAATGTTACAGTTTTGCCTATCCCCCGTGTTGAGGGACCGTGCACTTGCGAGTTTATCAAATGTTGGACTGTTGTAGCAGTCTGTGTTGGACGCATTTGGGATGCATTGGAAGCATTTTCACATATCACTCAGTTCTCTCAGTGTAATTGTCAATTGTGCTCAAGTCCCAGTCAAATCCTAATCTACACCCAGAGTATTCAGTGGTAGATTGATGCCTCGTGCTTTGATTAAACAATAGATATCATCTGCATCTTAATACATTTTCAGGAGCCCCCCTGATTACCCAGCTGCCCAGGCTTAACTCCTGTTTCTCCCTTGGCTTCCTGCACGGTACCATCCTTTTTGCCTGTGCTTTGCAGACTTACTGTTATCCGTCTTGATTCACAAATTTTTAGTTTCTCACAACATCATTGAGCTTTCATATCTGGTAAGCAGCCATGCCAGTTATGAGTAGCAATGTGAGAAAGCACTGCAGGATGTTAGTCCTTCTTGCACATCATAAAAAATTTAAAGATTTAAGAATTGGAATGATGTTTCATTTTGTTTGAAGATGGTTGACATTTCAACTTTATTTCGAATAACAGCCTATTAAATATTTTTAACAAAATACCTATATAGAGACTATAAAATTATCAGTTACACATTCAAATACAATTATTAGATTTTCCCAAAAATAACACACACAAAAAAGAAACACCTGTAATGCACTTTCTGATTCTTCTGTAAAGCCATGATCTTTTAGTACTTTTACAGTCTGTTGAGTGCTTTGTTTTATTCTCTAGAACTCAAGAGTGAAAACATTTTAAAAAAATCATTTGATCCATTATAGTGCACAGTACAATATATTGTAACCTTGGCAAAGGTTTGTGTATTACTAAGCCTAACCTAAGATTAGCACCACCATAGAATGATCCGCCTGTGCAGTTTAAATTGTCTGGTATGAGATTGGGCACCCGAATCCTCTATAAAAGGATCATCTGTAGATGGTTTAGTGGCAGTAATTTCTTCATTGAGGTGTTAGTTATTGATATTAGTGTCTGCCTAGGTGAGGCCAGAGGGCTTTACCAATTTGTGATCCATCTTAGGTCAGTAATATGCCCTCTTAGTGAACTTAATGCAGCACCATCCTCTTTCACCACCTATTTCTATAATTGTATACATTTTTAGGTCTCGCCTAGCGACGCAGCGCATGCGCTGCTCGCCTTGGCGAGACCTATTGTCGTCTGTTTGCTGGGCGAAGGGGGACAGGACACGTGCACGCGCGCGTGCAGAGGACAGGCGTTGTGCACGCGTGCGCAATGTTAATAGCTGATAGCGATGGCTGCTGTCTCGGCTCGTGAGCAGCGCCCCTCCCATTCGTGAGGAGAGACTGCCTGTTGGCTCGAGCCGTGCAGCTGACGTGACGTGCTGGCTCGTCACTGCAGAGCAACACGTGTATTGTGGGCAAAACTCCTCAATGTGGCACACCGACGCTGGCTCCAAACTTTTAAACCCCATAATGGTACGCTTTTAGGAGTACTCTAGCGCGACACAAAGCAGAACAAACACCAAAGTCGAGCAATTTTCAAACAAAAGAGAGGTTTTGCGCTGATAATTTGAAGCAAAATGGCTGGCTCTGTATTGCATAGCAGCAAGCCCCCTCTTAATGTAATGCAGGGGGGCATATCAGGGCCGGAACAGCGTTTACATGCAGAGGCAGATCTACTAACCTAGCACAACGTGGCTTTGCGTGAAATCCTAGCAACAATAAAAAGCAGTTGCATAAAATGGCAAAAGAAAAATCCTGTGCTTTTTCTACATGTAATATGTGTAATTTATGAAAAATGACAAATATCATGCGATTAACCCATAGGTGATTGCTTGCCAATACAAATTTGTACTGGAGGGTCTCTCTTAAATATAAATCTCATCTCATGGTGCTGTAGAAAGATTACTTATCTGCATGAGCGCTGTAGGTGGCATCAGCAATTTTTTTTAACTTTTCGCACAGGGCAGTACTGTAAATGTTCATGCGTTGCTTGCTGTGCTGCGTGAATTATGGTAAATCTGCATTGTAGCTTTCTTAAACTAACCTTTGGTCACAAGACTGCATGTTTCGGTTATACAAATCTGAAACCTGGGGTATAGACAAAACAGACTTCGTTGGCCAATGATTTTGACCTAAATAACAAGCATTTGCAATGCAATAGGTCTCGCATTTACGCGAGTTTGAGCTATTGGCATTGTAAATGACAATGCCTTTGAATTATGTTTTGGTTTTTAAAACACAAATAAAAAAAGGCATTGCCATTTACAATGCCATAACTTAAACTCGTGTGACTGCGAGACCTATTGCATTGCAAATGCTTGTTATTATTCTGGGAACTATTTAAACCATTCCATTGGTGAAGCTCGTCATCCACAATGTAGTGAAACACTTATGCTCTCACTTTTCTTTTTTTGATAAACAGATTTTGATTTTATTCACTACCATTAAAACAATACATTTCGTGTCTACTACAGTAATAGCAAGCATGTTCCATGACGTCATATTTCCCAGCAATGCCACATCACCCAACTCCCTCAAATCGGTAATACTCCCACCACTTGCCCCAGATCGTAGTGTGTTTTTGCGGGCAGCCCTTGGCTTGGTAAAGCAGCTGTTTTATTTTGGCGCACCAGTCCACCCCTCGGTGCCACTCAACAGTGGCCACCCCCACCATAATCCTTTCACATCTTGGACCGCCCAAGTCTTCTGATATGCCCAACAGTCCCACTAGTGGAGTAAGTTCCAATTGTCTATCTATCCAGGACCTGTGATAATAATCTCTCCACCCCTTTCAAGAAGCCAGTTATCCTAGGGCAAGTCCACACTATGTGGAAAAAATCTGCATCAGTTTGGGCGCACCGGAAACAGCTTGGTTGGGGCATTATCTCTCCATACCGTAGGCACTTGGCGTGAGATATGAGATATGGAGGTAATGAAGAGGGATCAGTCTCATCCTGGAGGAAATAACCATCTCGCGGTACAGGTGTCCTGCCAGTCAACGTAGTCCAGAGGGCCCATCCAGGTCTCCCACCTTTGTTTAAGCATCTGAAAGTCGTCGAGGGCATGAGCGACAAATCTGCCATATATGCAGGATATTGCCCCTTTGCTAAGGCGGCCCATAAGAAGTTTGACCTCCAGCAGGCTGGACTCTGGTATGTTAGTATGTTAGTGGAGTTACCTAGATAGCAGGAGAATGCATGGTGGAGTTGTAAATATTGATAAAATTGAGTGTGAGCTAAAGAGAACTGTTGTTGCAGGTATTGAAAGGAACAGAGGTGCCCATTTTGCCAAACATCACTGAGAGTCGTGGGACCTAGTCTATCCCAATTCTGAAAAACGGCCAGCGGCTTTGTGCTTAAGCTATGTCTCCTCCCACAGTGGAGTGGTTTGTGTAAATGTTTTGTCCCATCCTGTGAATCGTAAGGCAGCCCTCCACACCCTGACAACCACAGCCGTCAGTTCTGGGAGGTGACGGGAAATAGAGTTCCCGTAGAGCAGTCCCATGATGGCACCCAGCCCCAGAAATGAGAGTTCCAGGCGGTATGCCGGATCGTCCAAACTGTCTGTCAACCAATCGTTTATCACTGTCAGCTGTGACACACACTTGTAGAATTTACCGTCTGCCTTGCCCATGCCCCCATTGTAGACCGACTGTCTGCATCTCGATGTTGCAATGAGAGGCGGTCGAACAGCCCATATGAAATTACGGGTTAAGGCGTTTAACTTCAAAAACCACTGATTGGGGATACTGATTGGGAAGTGTTGGAGAATATACAAAAACCTAGGCAGGACTATCATTTTGAATAGAGCGATTATCCCTAGCACATTGAGGGGGAAGCGGTCCCACCTCTGAAAGTCCTGCTTCATCCTGACAGTTAACGGTGAGAGATTGAGGCTCCACATGAGGACCGGGTCTTTAGTAATGTTAAAACCCAAATATTGAAAGCTGAGTTTCTGAACTGAAATGGAAGGCTGCTAATTAATGGTGCTTTGGTCCCCATGAATGGAAACCAGGAGTGACTTTTTCCGGTTTAGTTTAAGGCCAGATGCTGACTCATATAAGGACAGTAATTCCAGGATATGGGGACCTGAAAGATGTGTGTCAGTCAAAAAGAGACAGACTTTGTCGGCAAAGAGGGCGATCCTGTCCTTCTCCCGACACGACCCCCACTGTTATATTCCATATAGGTACCCTATATAGGCGCAGGTAACATCACAACCTTTCACCTACATCCTTCCCTACATTGCATACATAACGGTTCTTAGACACTGACCTTTTACCTAGATATGACACTGCATTCAGAACGCTGGTTTTTCCCTGGTTCGATTCTCATACATTATGCATAAGGCTTCTTGGAAGCACAGCAGGACTAACAGTAGGATTACCATCTCCTGTATAATATCTCTGTATAAAGTTCAGGCCCAATGTCATCCTTTAGGCCGACACAGTAACACAGCAAGGTAGGACCCCTGGGGAGACCTATGGCTTTATATACAACACATCTTGCTTAGGGAGATAGAGGAGACCGTGACGGCCCGGCTGACACACTGACCAGAGAAACCGAGGTTCCTGGATGCAGATGCTCCAGCTAGCAGTGGTCTAACATCCCTCACGGGGTGTCCAACTCGAGACCAGGACGGGATCCCACATTCTCTAAACTCTCAGGTAATGGGGTGGACTAGATCCTAGAGGGATTCTTGACATAACACCTACATAGATGCTAGGTACATTTAGGTACATCTAGTTAGGGAGACATCGTAGGAGTACGCACTTTTTATCATGTGTTTTATGTACATGTATGTATTCATGATTTCTGCAAGATGGTCGAACTATACCATCCTTTTACTTTCGTAGTACTGCTAATCATATATCTCTGCTACTGTCTAATGGTTGTTGCAGCTCATCTATTATACACAGGAATAACAACTGTTCAATAAATACTTATTGAAACGCCCAGTCTGTTTATTCTGTGTAACTCTCTGAGACAAACTAAGTGAGCACGAGTGACTGAGCAAAAGGTAGTATATTGTTTCCACGATTCTGAGGGATCAGGGTTGTCATTTTCTGAGGTTGCCAAGAACTATTCTCTCCCCGATAAGAGGAGACTCTAGTGGCACTGTGAGCTAGCTAATACAGACAGGCTAACGTATCCGGTGGGGGTGCTCGGAATCGGTCCGCCACCAATCCCATAGTTTGTTATCCAATCGCGCAGATCCTGTATAGGTAATATAGGAACTACACAACACCACCATCCCCGGACCTGAGCGTCACTGCAGACGAGGTGTGCCAGCGGCTCGATGCCAATGGCGAAAAGAAGTGGAGAGAGAGGGCAACCCTGCCTGGTTCCCCTACGAACCAGGAAGGGCTCTAAAAGTGTTCCATTCACTTGGACCTGGGCCATCGAAGCGTTGTGCAGCAGTCTCATTCAGGCTCGATATTTGGGGCGAAAGCCCATGCATTTCAGGACTTCAAACAAATGGGACCAATTTTCTGAGTCAAACACCTTCTCGAAGTCAATTAAAAGAAAAGTCCCCCGCCGGAGACCCCAGCATGGGCCAGGCCGTCTGCAATTTCCATATACAGCGCCTAGTACTACGGCCTAGCATGAAGCCACATTAATCTGGGTGGATCAAGAGGGGAAGGGCTCCAATAGGCGGGTGGCAAGTATTTTTGGTGAATCAAAAGTTCCACATTAATTAAGGAAGAGCATTAATCTGGCCACGTCCAGGTCCACGAGGAATCACCCGGTGTCTACGTCCTCATGGAACACGTCAAGGAGGTAAGTGCCACGTGGATCACTGAACTTTTGGTAAAACTCTTGGGAGAACATATCTGTTCCAGGGAGTCTTCCCCGACTTCAGATTCGCCACCGCTTTCCTCCAGTGTCAGCAGCTCATCTAGGTCGCTATGGAGAAATGTGGGAAGGAGCGGGATATCTTTGAGAATTGAGTGTTCTTGCTCAACCAAAGGATGGGGAAGGTGAGCGTAGAGCCAGCAATAATAATTAGCGAACACCAATACAACCTCAGTGGAGTTGGGGTGATAAACAGTCGGCAGCTCTGTGATTATGGTTGACAGTCCTGGAAGTTGTGTGTTTGGATGCCAACCAATACAGGAGTTTGCTGGTCTTGCACCCCCATTCATATACTCACTGCGTGGATGCCCTCCAGCACTGTCGAGTCTCCTCAAGCGAGATTTGTTTCAGTGAAGCTCAAAGGATGTGTAATTGCCGGTCCAGGGCCGGTGATAGAGTGCATAGGAGTTGTTTCTCCACATGTATTTGGGTTTCCTATGTGGTTATTTGACCTAGTTTAGCTTTCTCTTTACACCTTAGGAAACTTTGCGCCAGCCCCTAATGGTGGCTTACACTGCCATCCACAGTGTTCCTGGGGAAGCGACTGTGCCCCTGTTATGAGTGAAATAGGCTTGGAGTTCAGATTGTAGGTGATCGTGCATTGAGCATCAACCAGATGCCAGGTGTTTAGCCTCCAGGTAGGATGGAGTGTCTTGCTCAGTCGCCCGAAAGTGGCTGTCTCAGGAGAATAGTCCGAAATCCCCTGAGGAAGAATCATAGCACCAGACAAAACCAGAACATTCGAGGAAGTCTATGCGAGAACGTATCTTGCAAGCAGCGGACAGATAGGTAATTTCTCTGTCTCTCGGATGCCACACTCTCCAAGTATTGCATGGCCCCATAGAGTCCAGCCAAGTCGAGAATTGTTTAGTGTCAATGCACCATGGGGGCGCCTGAACAGTTGAGAGCTGGATCAAAGTAGGCGTTAAAATCACCTCCTATGATGGCAGTTTTGATTGTGTCTAAGGCTTGGGAAGGAAGATAAGGTGGTACGTCAGCACTCACATTATAGTGTTGACCCTCCACCCCCATAAAGCTTCCCTGGCTGTCCAAGACGGCAGTCACTACTAAGGGGAAGGCCTTCTGGAGAAGTACGGCAACCCGCTGGGAGCCCCTTGCGCATCTCGCATGGTATAGTCTGTCATACCCATATCGCTTCAAGAGGGGGCAGTGGGTCCCCAGCAGATGCATCTCCTGTAGCAACAATATGGCCGGAGTGAAGTGTTTGGTGTATCAGAGGACAGCCTTCCTCTTAATGCAATCTAAGAAGCCATTAACAATCCACGGTAAGAATGTAAAGTGTAGCATCTAGACAGGGAATAAACATAAGCAAGGCGAGTGGTGAGTAATTGGAGGTGGATCCAAATGTGCAGGACAGGTAGAGTCCCACCGCAAGCAGCGAACATGATGCCAGGGTGCAGCATGGTGTGACACTAAATAAGCAGGGATGAAATGATGAAGGAAGAAAGCAAGTTCTAATAACCCTCCCTCCTCCCTCCCCCCGGCCCCCCCCAGCACCCACACCCCTCCCTAATACTTCGCCCTTTGCAGCATCTGTCGCCCTGGACCGTCCGTGAACACAAACCATCAACTTCAAATTTGTGCTAAATTTGTGCCGGGCCTCCTCCCATGTAGGCTCAACAACAAAAAATCCTTGATATCTATAACACAGCACAATGTGTTAATCTGGTTTCTGAACAAAGATTTTATAAACGCCAAGATTACGACATACAATAAACAATCTAGTAGAAGAAGCAGAGATACACTACTGGATCTCCAAAAGAGAAGCTGAATTCTTGGTAACCAAGACACCTAACACACCCTATTTGTATTCACTGCCCAAGATTCACAAGAGCAAAACACATCCACCAAGCCGTCCAATTGGATCCGGCATTGGCTCCATTTTGGAACCCCTTCACAAATTTGTCGACTATTTCCTCAGACCACTTGTCCAAAAAGCTCCAACTTATTTGAAGGACACACACAACCTCTTAAACCATCTCAAAGAACTTACATATGACCAAAGTACCAACATATTGTTGGGTTTAGACATCGGAAGTCTATATACTAGTCTACCACAGGAGGCAGCATTGCCAACTATAAAAGAAATTATTTTGAAAGAAAACTAGTCCTTTAATACTCCTAGAAACTTTGTCTTCGAATGCTGCTGGATAGCATTAACAGAGAATTTTTTCAAGTTTGAAGACACATTATACTTGCAAACCCACAGAACATCCTTGGGAAGCACATCTGCTCCAAGTCTAGCTGGACTTTACATAAGTGCCTTTGAAGAAAAATACATTCTACACAGTTCTAACCCTTTCAAGACCCAGATACTGTTTTAGAAAAGAGTCATAAGCGACATCCTCTTGATCTGGAAGGGTACAGCTGATTCTATTCTGCACTTTCTCAAATGGCTAAATACTTGTGATGAATACCTGAAATTCACACAGAGCTCATCCTACCACTCTGGATTTCCTAGATGTTACTATCTATGCCAACGGAACAAGTCTGAAAACCAGACCCTTCTACAAACCTATGGCAAACAACAGTCTTCTCTCATTTAATAGCTTTCACCCAAGACCACTCAGAGAAAATTTACCATATAGTCAATTTTAAAGAATCCGACGAAACTGAGTGAAACGCAAGATTATAAAAGACATGCTACAGATTTAACAACAAAACTACAAAACAGAAATTACCCTCTTCACATTATCAACAAATGCCAAAAAAGAGCTAGGAATCAACTTTGAGAAAGCCTTTTAAAAACAACAGCAATAATCACTGAGAACGATGTCCTTACATGTGTCACAATTTAAAGCGCGGATTCCAACATTATAAAAAAAAGCATGAGTAATTATGGAGAGGTGCACCACTGAGTTGTCTCTTCCAAAAGATATAGACGGACAAATATTCCTTTGTGTTTATTTTCCTTTATTTCAATGAAATCACAAAGCAGGCTCCAACCAACGCGTTTCATTCAATTGGCATTGAACTTCATCAGGGCTTAAAAATTCAGATGATAAATGGTCCAATTATGGGGTGGCGAAAGTTGTAGGTAAGTACAAGCACACAAAACCAGCACTATTTTCCCCGAGTTCCATGTGGGAACCATCGTTTACTATGATAAAAACTCAAGACGTTTCATGGTGGGGCTCCCAAGTATGGGCCCGACATCAATGCCTGTGACGCGAGTATGCGGCTTCCTCTCTCCGGACCATTTATCATCTGAATTTTTAAGCCCTGATGAAGTTCAATGCCAATTGAACGAAACGCGTTGGCTGGAGCCTGTTTTGTGATTTCATTGAAATAAAGGAAAATAAACACAAAGGAATATTTGTCCGTCTATATCTTTTGGAAGAGACAACTCAGTGGTGCACCTCTCCATAATTACTCACATCTTGATCTGCGTCGCAGTTTGCACCCAACAGCGGCAGGTGCAGGAGTTGTTTGTACACACTTTTATAGACTACTTTAATGAACTATCACAGGAGGAACTTAGCAGTGAAGTGCGGCTCATGTAGTCCGCAGTTGGTCTGTCCTCTTATTATAAAAAAAGCATTCAACAAACACTGGAGCATAATCACATCAGGAAAACTACAGTGGCCAAAACCCAGGTTCGCCCACAAAAGAAGCAGTAACCTTCGTGACAAGTTGATCCACACACGACTACCCATACGAACCAAAACCAACACGGTTCTCACTACATGGGGCTTGCAACCAGTGGTAGGACACTTTCCATTTGTCACGTGTGCGGTGTGTCACTTAACCAAAGCTACAAAAGTCTTACAACTCAGAGAATCTAGAATGGGCATTTAGACGACATACCAATTGCCTGCACAGGCAATTTATATGATTATCTGTCCTTGTCAATTAAGATACATTGGCATGACCTGTAGAAAGGTCAAAACTCGGATAGGAGAACTTCAAAGCAATATAAGATGCAAGAAAATCACCACACGCATGAGTCCTCATTTTTTATTCATGCTTCATACAACCAATAGATTTGGAATGGGTGATCTTAGAAACCTTGGACAACATAACAAGCGATGCAGAACGTGTTCTGTTCTCAAAAGAGCAAATATGGGTATACCGTCTTAAAACTTTTGATAAGGGATTAAATGACACTATCCCTTGGCTAGCATTCAACTAACAACATAAAACCATACATTATCAACTAATATAAGGCTTGGTGGCGCATATTGCCTCAAACCTGTCCTTTGTTACGCTTCTTTGCACGAAATCACAGTAAGCTAACAAAGGCAACTTTTAGCTCATCATGAAAACACTACCATCTTACAATGATTAACAACTTCAATTCCCCTCTCTTACCAAGAACTACATTGTATTACAGATCAGTCAGAGTCTGTAATTTACAACATGTATTCACTCCTGATTTAGCAGTAAACATGATTACTTTGCTATACTCGACATTACACTACCTCTGAACACCTCATGGTAAAAGCAAGCCCTCTAAAGTCGAGCTCAAGTTCAACTACACCCAATGGCAGTCTTTTTTCCATGTTTTCTTTTTTCTACCTATTCAATTTTAATAAGAATACATTTCTTCTTAAGCTAATATAGAAAATTCAATTTAAAAAATGTACACCTCCACAATAACTATCCAATGGTCACTTAATTTAAGTACTATTCAGCCATATAGGCTAAACTCCCTAAGCCTCATGAACGCCCCACATCGTTGTGAGATACTTGGGCCAAAATATGCTGACCACGACCTTACGTGCAACCTATCATGCACCTACTACATACAAGAGTGATCCTGATGATCTAATAACAAGAATACCACAAAAACAAACCTCAGAGCAGCTGCCTCCTCGCATTTCGGAACATGCCCGAGACGTGGAAACAACTTGGGTGCAGCGGCCAGTCCGGTGAGTAAAATAGGAGCCGCTAACCCTCCCAACTTCTTCTAAACACTCAACCGAGTCTCTAAGCTATTCCTCACTTTTCCATTTGGTTCTTTTCATCTTTAGAGCCTGCATAATAATGCACTGAGCGCTCCCCATGTCCAGGGGGTTATATCAATTCCCTTAACAGGTACACCCTTTTTTGATTTTTTTCATCTAAACCTTGCATAGCATTTTAAATCAAAAAATTAGCTCATCTTAAGTATGATATCTGCATATTTAAAACGGCACAAAAGAGAGCAGTTACTTTACCCATTGCATCAACTACTTTATATCTTGTAAATAAGGAGCTCTAGCGTAAAATGGAGTCAAATTATTCAATAAAAAATTCACAAGCAGAAAACAATAACAATTTTGTTATATTTTAAGGTCACACCGGGTGTAAAAGGGGTCACCATAAATGTCAGCAGTCACAAATGTTATCACGAATCTTTGTCTTCTTTTGTTATTCACTTTTAGCTATAGGTCTAAGGTTGAACCTGTAACTGTATGGTATTCAGGGCACAGTGTGCTCCAAGAAATAAATGGGTGAGTGACCATACTCGCCCACACTTATAAACAACTTTAAGTACCCTAAAATTTAGGCCTTTAACAACAATGGTCCTGATAAACGCCACGAGACACGGAGGGGCATAAATTGGCAGAAACATGTCGACCTGATTACCAGGTGTTGTGGACTAATAATTTGCCCATATTAACACAGAACAGTTTTTATCCTTCTCCAGTTTTTTATGAAAACACCTCTTATTGGACAAGAGATAATTTTAAACACATCCCACTGTCGTTACACAGACAGTCTCCCTCCTGGTGGAGTATGTAGTAATGTAATGTAAGTCCGTTTTTATATAGCGCAGGTACTCACCCTTACGGGTCTCAAGGCGCTGGGGGCCGGAGTGGAAATTAAGTGAGCTATTGCCCAGAGTCACATGGTGCTGAGCTGCCGCCGAACGGGACACTCAAGTGATAAAGACCCGATGATGACACTATGCACCAGATCACGCAAGCAGAGATAAACATACACTGCAGGTCGTGACAGCATGGTTGAGGGTCTCAAGAACACTTTTTTCAGAGACTCTGTTATCAAGACATATGTGGTTCATTTCCCTCTTTTATGATTTTTGGACTGTATATACAGTAAACTGAATTAAACTCTGCTTCTTCCTCCCTGTCTTTATTTGTATGATACAAGTTGTCACCTGTTACAAAATCTCAGTGTTATTATAATGACAACAGCCCCTCTGATTGATGCATATTTCCATACATTGACAGCACAAGAAATACTTTTTTAGGTAGATCGAAAGCTCTCTCTGTTCAATGTATTGTTACTTAGAATAAGGTTCGCTTCAAAGGATAATTTGCGAGTTAACTTTGTGAGTAAATGGCTGTGACCAACAAAATGAAAGGTCTGTAATTAGATTAGGTGGCATGTTGAATTTGAAAACACATTAGAAGTTGGAGCAACCACTCATTGGTGTAAATGCCAAAAAGGAGTCGGGGAAAAGAACAGAGTGGACAAGAGGAACTCACGGTGACAATCAAGGGAAAAATTGTCCGTCGTCCAGTTTAAGAATCTCGAGCTTCCACAGCTTGAAATATTTTAAATAGAATGTTCTAGCCTTTTACCTCCTGGTTTCTGTGTTTTTGGCTGTGTTTCTAATCTTACATTGTCCAGAACAGAGTTTACTGTACCATTGCCAAGGGTGTCCATAACCTGTTGGTCAGTGGAAGGAGTACACATTGCAGACGTTTTTGATTATTCCTGTCTACACAGTTGGTTAAGAAAGGATAATCTTAGTGTAATGGCAGGTGACAAGAATTTAAACAATAAGGTTGTGTCTATTCAAGATAACATTCTTAGGAGCCAAAATAGGAACCAATAACTCAATTGTTTTCTCAGGAGTGAATACTTATTTCTCATATCACAGATCCATCTCATATAGTCGGGATAGTGATACAGAAGTTCGATTTAATGGCTTCGTGCATTCCTTCACTAACCCATTCCTTATTTCACATGAGACTACTAAAAGAGTAGCTTGACAAGCATTGTCAATTTTGGTAGGTTGAGAGAAAATAGTAGTTGTGACAGCAGATGCAGCTAGTCTATTAAAGTTAAGCCGGTTCAAGCAACCACAGTCCCACATGACCGTCACCACAGACTCGTCCTGTACTGTTTGGTTGGGGGAGAAGCGGCACAAATGCTAGGTATTTCTGCTAAAAAATTAAAGACAAATATTAAGCCAGTTACAAATGCACGTGACAAATGGTGTTCATGTAACTTAATAGCTCCTGATGAACATGATGGTTGTATCAGAACAAGCTGTATGACCATAAAGCATTACATTATCAAGCGAGGATGAACAAGATATTTCCAGTTGTTCAGAGAAGCACAACAAAATTGGTCTCCAAGACTCGTTTAAGATGTTACTCTGATAGCTGAGCATGTTAGCAACTGATGCAATGTCGACGACATAATGTAATAAGGTTCAAAACATTGACCAGTGGCCAGCAAATTCATCAAAATTTGTTTAAGAATGATGGGCACTAGATATATATCTAATTACAAAAAGGTAATTTTGCAAATGCCACAATTATGCCTTGAGATGCCTACAACAATGGTTAGAAGGGACATGCACGGTTAATAGGTCAGCACAAGATATTTGCATGTGCTTTCATCCAGTACCATTGATCAGGTGGCTGTGATGGTG
Source organism: Calotriton arnoldi (assembly GCA_963921515.1). NCBI lineage: Eukaryota > Metazoa > Chordata > Amphibia > Caudata > Salamandridae > Calotriton > Calotriton arnoldi. The sequence goes on from CAWUFW010011324.1 coordinate 507,819, forward strand.
GCGCAGAATTTTGTTCAAACTTGTTAAGCCAGTAACCCCTGTTTGGGCCATGCAGACGTAGAATTCCTATTACAAATGTTATGTTTTAATGATGCATGCGTTAAAATATCCTGTGGGAATGTCCTCTGTCTCAGTTTAGCTGCCTGTCTCCCTTAGTCTTGGTTTAACCATTTAGGTTTTTTTCACATGAATTCATCCCTGTTCTTAAGGAGATCACCGACAAGGGCATGTTCTTCATGCAAGTGTAAATATATATTTGTCAGCATTTACAGCGTACAGAAGAAATTAGAAGGGATTTCTTCTTAAGATGCCCTTAATACTGGCTTTAAAAAAGGGATTACCAGGGATATCCTTTTTCCTAATTAGGAGCTTAGCATAATTCAGGGACACTTTTTTGAACCTTTGTGTGAGAGTAAAGAAGCAATCTGTTGGCAGAAACATTTCTACTATTCCACAAGATAAAATCGGTGATTAAAACTAGACCAAGCATTAGACAGTTGAAGGAAAATGGTATTTTTTGTAATACTTAAATAGCTTTTAAAGGGAAACCAAGCATAACGACTGGGATAGCAAATTAGTGTAGTGCAGTAAGCAAAGGGCATACTTGGGTAGAGAGAAGGCCGTTACAGGGATATTCTTTGAAAACATTGTTATACAACATCTGCAGAGTCACACATCTACAAAACTCTTGTGTGGTGATTCAGATTCAAAATAAACCACTGAAGGTAAGCTGCAGTTAATGTGTTGCGATTGCTACAACCTCATCCTTTCATGCGCAAAGAGGTGAGGGAGAGGATACCATCTGAAATCCTGTGATCTTTATGTTAATGTACAGGTTATCCATGTGACCAAAGAAATCAATCATATACTAATAGGCATACATCTTTATCTATTGTAAATTCAAATTCATCACACCGATATGGTTGTAGGGACACAAAAATACTTAAACCCAAAACCCATAATTGTGGGTAATGGGCATAGATCAGTTTTGAATATTACCCTAAGGTTGGGAGTAAGTGGGTTCCTTATTCCTTATTATTTATTAGCTCTTTATTCTTGATCAGTGCCACTTTTTTCAAACATACTTGTTATTACATTTGTGTATTTGTAAAGCACAATGTCACCTGCAGGGTAGGTATACTGGCGCTGAGTAGATGCGTATGCCTAGCCCGCCCTATGGTAGGTTGGTCAATTGAAAATCCAGGTCTTTAGCTTCTTGCAGTATTCAAGGACGTGGAGAAGACTCTGATGTGGAGTGCGAGGCTGATTAAAACTTTAGGAGCAATGTAAGAGAAGATGTGTTCTGATATGGTTCTGTGTATGCGTGGGATCATGTAACTTCCTGCAGAGGTGTCTGTCTCGTTGGTGGAAAGGAAATGCAACTGTGTAGTTCCTTGAGTGTGTGTGTGAAGAGTTTAAAATGAGCATGTTTGTGTATCAGGAGCCAGTGGACCTCCCTGAGGTGTGCTGTGAGTTCTGCGTGGAAGGTTGAGGATGAATCTGGCTGCAAAGTTCTGGATGCTGTGTAGTCGTATAGTGAGTTGCTTGGTGTTCCCGGCGTGAAGGGTGTTCCCATACTCCAACTTGCGTTGACCAGGTCATAGCACATAGCAGTGTAATATACAACATATAAATACATAACAAATGTGAATCTACAGAACTTTTGTTATTGATACGTATGTTGTTTTATATGTTGCCTATTGGCCAACCCACCTCTTCCAAGCCAAATGGCTCGCCAATGTGCCCATCCTCTCTTACTAGACAGAAGGGCCACATAGAGGAGGATCAGGAAAGAATTGGAAGTTGCATGAGACAGAGATTCCAGCTATTGAATAACACAAATTCTTGAAGAATTGAACCGTATCAGGCATGCACAGTAAACCACCTTTCATCTCTAACCAACTATAAATAAAGTTAAAGGGGCTTCCAGGCTCTTAAACGGATCCTTATGATAATTGCTTGTAGCACCCTACATCTACCCAAAGTTAATAAAATTCAAGTTTAGTGGGACCGCACTTCCTTCTCCTCCCAAAACTCTTGCTTGGGGTTTGTGACACCTACAGCAGGGTTGCGATTCCGACATCTGGGAAAATCAAATTGAAAGCAAATCTAAATCAAGCTTGAAGCAACAGTGCTTGTGTCGAATTCATCTTATCTTGGTTTCTCACGTTGGCATTATTATGCTCAGAACAGCAGGAATAGAAACTGGGCCTATTACTGCAAGATACAGGATACCTAAAGCGACCCTGAAAGGCTTGCAGACATCCATTGGGATTGGCCCCTGACTTCCTAGCATGAATTTCCAGAGGGGTCACTATAGGTCATCCTGGGGCAGATCAGTGGAACTTGGGACAAAACAAGGTATTCTCAACAGATAGTCAAACCACTTTCAGCACTAGTTAGCAAAGTGGTCTGTCTCATTTAATAGCTTCATACGTGCTATGAATGAGTAACTGTTCCGTCACCTCAGTAATGGATAGGGGCTGAGCAACAGAATATGCGCATGTCTTTCATGTATAAGAATGGCTTAGCCATTTTAGCCTCCGGCAACTTGGACAAGCTAAAAATGTCAATTTTTTAACCAGGAATTTGTTTTATGCTCTTGGACTACAAAATAGTAATGTTATCTACATCGGAGCATGTAACCTCACTAATCTGTTGGGGAATGTCTGAAACGTCTCGTCAAGGAGTCAGTAGAGGCTTGTATGCTCTGTAGCCACACAGTGGTTCATAATATTTTCTTTCAAGTGTGGCCTTGTAGCACACAAACTGTCCAGAGTGATTATAGACATACCTTTGGTTGGAGAGTGCCTGGTTGTCGAAGGTCCTTTCCATACTCGAATCGCCCACATAATGCTCATCCTTTCCCTTATCTGGCACTCTCTCTCATACTGTAATGCCTCAGGTTCATCCCTATCCACACTCACTGCTACCTAACAGGCTCGTTTTCAGTACAAAAGAGGCCCTAATCAAGTTCCATAATTCACTCTTCCAAGAAAATGTGCGTCCTGGTCTTATCCTACCTCATAAACCACATTAACCACGTTCTGAATATAGAATGAGATGATCCATTGTCATGGCAAGATTCGATAATGTAATACACTTCCTAAATGCAGTAAAATCTGTTTACAAAAATAAGCCACATTAACCACGGCTGGCCAATCTGTACCCTATTCTTTGCTAACTACACCTCCGTTCCACTCCAGAACTACCACACGCAATGTATAGTTTCAGAAACCTGTTGTTCCCATTGCCACTGCACTGGAATAGTCTTCTCCCTTGGCCTAAGTGCATGCTTTTTCCTCCCACAGTGAATTAAGCCTACAGTGGTCACCTCCTGTCCCTGAAAAAAAAACTTCTGGGCTTCCTGTAGTTCCTCTTCTGTGCACTATTAGTGTGTGCAGTGGTAGGGGCCACCTATCACTTCCAACCAATGTCACCACCAGGCCTGAAGTTTATCTAAAGAGCTACAACTGTGGTATATAAAGAGCTACAGCCGTGTTCTTCTATACTTTTGTTGATAACTATTGTGTGCCATTTCTTGTCGATATGCACCGCTCTTGAAATCAGTTTTGGTTGGCACAAAAACAGCCTTAACCTATTTATCCATTTAAAACTAAGTATGAGGTCTAATAGGACACATCAGATCTTCAGCAGACCAAAGGCTGAATACACAGAGTGAAAACTGAGCTCAGGTTGAAAACTAGAGCAAAAAGGAAATTGTGAGCGGACAATCAAGAGAGACAAAAAATTCTTAAGGCCATAGAAAAAGCGTGGAACTAGGAAGGTGAAGAGATACTTTAGAGGTGAGTTGTCATGAACTAGAAACTGAGACTGCTATCAATTTAGTAAAAACTTGCAAGAAACTGCAGCAGTTTCCAGCAAGCAGATGCACAGTCAATGCCTTCCTGGCACAGAAACAGGAATGCTTGCAACACAGTATAGAATTGGATCAGAGAACAAGCTCCGATCAACAGCGCTGAGACACAGCACTAGCAGGGTAAACGGTCAGTACACTTTTGGCACACTAAGGCATTTATGGCGCTGGAAATGGGACATTTCCTGAACTCACTCATCTGGTGTGTGAGGCAGAAGGTGTACTTAACACGCAGCTTCTCTTCTAGGCCAATAACTCTGTTTACTGGGCTACTGCAGAATATCAAGCGGCTGAATCCTAGTAAATTAGTCCTCAAGCGTTTTCCCTTTACATTCTGACACTTCCTTATTCTTTTCTGATCAGAGTCTGTTAAATGAAAACTGTTTGAAAAATAAACCAAGACATTTATAAAGTTTGAAGCAATTTAATTGAATGTACAGTTTTGAGGTACTATAAGATGTATTTCCTTTTTCTCTATCATACTATACAGACAAACATTGACAAAACAAACAGCTCAGCACTCGCATTATAAAGGTGAGACCTGTTGCCTTTGCCAGTGCTTGCTTATCACTGTTCATCAGTATTTGTGCATTGTAAATGCACGATTTTACTTTTGCCACTATTCTACCTTTGTGGGACAGTTCCTGGTTACTTTTCCAATAATGACAATTTGATGGGTATCCGTATCATTTAGAACAAGAAATCCTCTTCCTTTATATCTTCAGCAATGCTGTTGACTAGCTGCCCACTGTAGAGCGCTTCCACCAGATAGTGTAGAGTGCTAGGCTTGACTCAAGGTAAGGTGCCATTGACAGTCTCCAAATGATGTATTTTGATGGTCTTCTACGCTAATGAATGCCAATGTGACTTTTTCACTATGCCATTACCAATGTTACGTTATCCCTACATCATTTTATAACGGATTGGTTATGCAGGCGCTCCCTCTGTCAAAGTGGGGTTGATTTTATTGTCTCCGTAGATCTAGGCTATTGCCAATTCAGCTTCTTTAGTGCTAATTGCACTAGGCATTTATAGCAAGGTTGGAAAAAGATCTTTTTTTTAACAATGTGTTACAACAGCTGTTCACTTGAATGGGCATCTGGGCCTCTTGCAGAAACCTAATGTAGCATATTTCATTTTCAGGAATCAAAGGCATGTCTCAGTCTTCTGCATTTATACCCACGGCGGAGAGCAATTCCTTTCATCCCCAAATGAAGACTTTGGCATCGCCGGTTGATGCTAAGCAGCAGTTGCAGCGAAAAATCCAAAAGAAGCAGCAGGAGCAGAAACTCCAGTCACCATTACCAGGAGATTGCCTAACCAAGAAAGCAGAGGGGTCTTCGAGCAACGGGGTGACAAGTGTTTCTAATGGAAGCCCCGCTATCCTTTCTCCTCAACCCATTGGCATCGTAGTGGCTGCAGTTTCTAGTCCGATTCCGGTAATTATACTGTGGAATTTCGGTTTATTTTAAATATGCTGCTCAGTATTCTTGTGTACATCTATAAAGAAGAATGCATTAGCGATGCAACTCAAGTTAGAAGTTACCAACATTATTTAATTTAATTATTTATGTATTTATTTTTAGTTTTTATATAGAGCCAAAGGCATTAGAGCGCTTACCAAGAGAGCAGCAGGAAGTAAGTTCTGGTTAACAAACATTATAAAACAACCTATTAGCACCAAGAAAATAAGGAACAAGCTAGCAGAAACGTTACAAGCAGTTAACTAACCATCATAGTAAATCATCTAGCAAATAACAAAGCGAGCAGAGAGAACAAACATTTCATAGCACCGAAGACCGGTCAAGTCAACATACGAGATGTGAACAGCGATCCCTACTTTAACCCGAGTTCTCTTTTGAATGTGAACAGACAATAGGTTGAGTGAAAGTCTGGTGGGAGAGAGTCCCAAACCTCTGTTGCTCTGCTAGAGTATGCCAGGCTCGTGCAGCATTCGTGCCTGAACGTTGGATGTTCGAGTAGGAGGGATCAGCATTTTTCGATCCTCGTCGATTTCGAGGCTTTGTTTTCCAATCTGGTAGCAGGGAGTGGAGCTATGGAGAGCTTTGAGCATTGCATGCAGTCTTAAATTGGGATCTTTCATTAATGAGAAGCCATATAACTGATGGTTGATGATAGGCCAGAGTGAGACATAAGGATAGCCATGAAGCAGCAATACATTTCTCTCTGAAAATGTCCATAACCGTGGATAGAGGAAAGCTGTATCCAGCTTTTCCGGCTAATGCTTTTCTTTTCAACTTTGGCTTTTATGGTGAGGATTGTACAAATCTTTATGAGTCTGTAGCAGACTTATGACATGAGATGTCTGTGGGCATCGAAGGTCCGATTTAGTAGGTTTTTCCAAATGTATGTTTTTGTGCTCATGTGTGTGTAGTCTGGGTAGGAAGCAGTCACATGCTGTACCCTTCAGGATAATGTACATAGGGGGTGGGGGGGAGATTCAAGATTGGGTACATGTTGAAGGCATGGGTAGTTCTTTTTAGGTTCAGCCTATGGGAGTAGCGGTCCTATTGAGTCATTACCACAGCAGACATGATGTTCTTTAAAGCAAATGCCTTTTTGCTCCTTTCTGAATTGGAGAAAAAAAAGTCAAACTTGAGCTTTCATATGTTTTGCAACATGAATATTGTCTGGATTCTCATTCTTTGCATTATTTTGCCATCTAGTAATTTTATTCCGGAAATTTGTTTTAACTTTTTATTGTTTGCATAAATGTTTACAGTTTAGCACAGCAAAATATATTCATACTTCTCTGTGAGTATTGGGGAGCGAGACATTCTGGTATTGGCTGATGTGCAGCAGTAATAGAGATAATTTCTTCTGCTAGTCTGATGTACATTTCATATTTCATCTGCTTATGTGCTACAATTACCTTGTTACATGCATTCTGTAACTCGTTTATCTAGCTTCTGACCAGTATTAACTTATTGGGAACACAGATAGGTTGTGCCAGGACAAAAGCAGCGCCCACTGCCTCAATGTAGCACTTGTGCCTATTTACGTTTTAGATCAGATTTATTTCCTTTTTATAAATAAACGACTGGTAGTAGCAATCCCTGAAGGGAAAAACCGCACATCAAGAAAAGAACAACAATATAATAGGTAACTAATATAAGCGTGAATTTTGTTCAATACTACAAAAAGTCATGGGGTGCTCAAATAACTGAAAGCACCTACTACCAAACGGTGCTATCGGCAAGTTACAAAGAACATGCACATTAACATTTACAAAAGCACTGTCATAGCACACCCTTATTAGTAACAAATAATTTCACAAAAGTATTTATCAAATAAATAAATATCATGGCACAAAATATTGAAATCCTTAAGTCCACAGGCGAGTAAATCCTATTCAGATCATGTGTAAGTTTTGAAATACCATCCACAGATCACATCCATTGAAAAAAGTTCTCATTTATTCATATGCAACAAATTCCCAGCAGTTATTGAAGCCAACACGTGTTTCGTCTGTACATATCAGTATTCAGACTTTTTCAAGGCAGAATAGCTGAAACATAAGTCAAAGTTTCACTGCGCAACGGGTCCTCCTTATTAGTAGTGTCCAAGTATACACTGCACATCTTGGGCAAGTAGTGCCCCTCGTAGTCTTATCAGTGACGACACTGTCAATAGAATAAAAAACACCACTCTTTTCAAGTCGGGCCAAACCTGGATAAGTCGATCCCCTCTCACACCTGCATAATAGAAGAAAACCCCGGTCTGTGTACTTGTTACTGTCTCACCGAAAAAGGTAATTATTTGTTACTAATAAGGGTGTGCTATGACAGTGCTTTTGTAAATGTTATTTCCTTTTTAGGTTGAGTCCGAGACTGTTTGCTTGTATTGGTATCCCAGACGAGAGCCACTTTAAAAAATGCATTGCTTGCAGCAGACCATCATTCAGCCTTCCACCATTGATGGTGTGTGCTAAAATTCTTTACCATCTGTTCCCACCTGCCTTTGCCCTTAGCCATTTTTGGCTTGCAGCTTTTATTATTGTGTGACTTTAGAGCTTTGTGATTATCATCCTCCCGGATTGCTGCTCATATTAATGAGGAACTGACATGTACAATACTTTCTGTTTATGGGTGTCTGTTTTTTGCCTAGGTGTTTCCTTTTAAACTAAACAAGCCTACTTCATCCCTCCTCCCCCCCCGCAACCTATCATAAATCTCCCTTCCAAAACAAGCCCTACCAATAGCTGAACTCTATGTGCCCCTTTAAAGATCTCCAATTCAGTTCTTCAGCAGAAAACCAATAATGGCTTTCTTAATAAAGCTGAGGGGCATGAAAGTGTTTGGCAGGCTGTAAGCAGTCTCTTCTAAGGGACGTATCCCATCACAAATTATTTAGTACCGCCCTGTCAAGCATGTGCACCCTCACCCATGTAGTGTGCTGTCTTCAGCAGGATTGCCATTCTCTCTCTGACATGAGCACCCGATTTCACTTGGTTGTCTCTGTATGCCTGAAGGACAAGTACCCAATAACATTGTCCATATGCACTTGTTTATTCTATGAAATGGTTCATTCCCATTCACAAATATGGACAAGCTGTTTACCTAATGGCAGGTTTAGAAACATTAAAATCAAAGCTTTCCAGACCTGGTACTATGCTGACTTAAGTTTGTTGTACACAGACATTGCCCTTTCGTATATATTGTAATTTCATTTATATAGCACTTACTACCCCTGGCGAGGCGTTAAGGCGCTTTTTCGTTGAGTAGCACACAAATCCGGTACCCAAGAGGATTAGTGGTGAATTAGTATAGGGAGCCATGAAAGTAATTTGGGCGCTGGGCATGTGAGTTTATTTGAAATGAAAAAGGATAGTTGAGGGGTAGAAGAGGGAAGGGTTTGCAATTATACAGCGCTTGCTACCCCTGAAGAGGTGTCGAAGTGTTTTTCGGCGGGTAGCACGCTGCTCCGGAACCCAAACAGTATTAGTGGAGAATTAGTATAGGGAAATATGAAATTAGTTTGCGAGGTGGACTTGTTAGTCTGTTAGTTGGATTGAAAAGTATAGTGGAGAGAAGTGTCTAGAGTGTTTATTTTATTTATTTTTTTGAGCTTATAGCAGTAGGAGGAAGTTTGGGAGGAGTAAAGGGGAGGTGGCGGGGGAAGAGTCAGAGGGAAGGGTTTAGAAAGGCTTGTTTGGGAGATCTGAATAGTAAAAGAGGTATGAGGTTATGCAAGGAGGGGTAGAGGAGGGAAGAGTCGAGAAAGGGTTATTTTGGGATCATAGTAGTAGAATGGGGTTTAGGATGAGTCAGAGTGAAGGTAAAGGATATATTGAGAGAGGTATAGGGTAGTGCATTGGAGAGAGTAGTAGAATAATGTTTGAGATGAGTCGGAGAGTGGAGGTAGAGGATATATTGAGGCAGCTATAGGGTGAGATATAGGGTAGGCATTGGAGAGGCTGAGTTTGAAGTAAAGTAATAAATATAAAGATGCATAAGAACACGGAAGGTGTATATGTATAAGCAAGGTAATATATGTAGATTTAGATTGTGTTTAATAAACTCAGACTTCCAAGTGTTGCTGTACATCAAGTTAATTTATTTGTAATTTAAAAAAAAAAAAATGTAATTTAATAGGGAAGGAATTGTAGATAAATCGTTATGATAAAGATTTACTTACTTATGCAGTCACCTATATACATGTTAAACATAGAATAATATAACCATAAGTAATATGTACATTTGTGAAGCAGAACTAACGAATATAGATTTATAAACATAATTATTATACACGTTTATACAAAGCAATACACATATGTAAGTACATACATATAGTCCAAATAAATGCTTATATACACATAGATATGCTGTATATTTATGTTTGAGTATGGTGGTTATGATGGAAGAGCCAACTCTTGAGTAGTCTTCTGAAGATAAGGTTGTTATCCGTGGATCTTATGTTTGGGGTAAAGAATTCCATAGTTTGGCTGCTTGAACAGAGAAGGCGGTGCCACCTATCTTTTTTTTCCTATATTGTGGGATTTTGAGGCGAGGTGCCACTCTAGAGTGGAGGTTCCTTTGTTGAATGTATTTGGTGATTTTATTCCTGATGATGAGCGGTCCTGTTCCATGTATTGCTTTGTGGGTGATACAAAGCAGCTTGAATGTGGATCTTCTGGCAACCGGTAACCTATGTAGGGCCTTCAAGGCAGGGAGATGTGGACTTGAGGCTTTATATGTAAGAATAGTCTGGCAGCAGAGTTCTGAAGCCTTTGTAGTCTTTTTATTGTTCTTAAAGATGATCTGTGGTAGAGGCTATGGGCGTAATAGAGTTTAGACTGAACAAGAGAGATAATAGCCTGGACCTTGTGTGGAAATTCCAGGTGGCACTTGCTGGTTCCTTTCTTCATCTTACAGTGTAGATCAGAACCTGGTTCTTGTGCTCAATAACCTGCTTCGCGTGTACCCATCCTTCAGTTATTCAGGTTAGTTACTATTTTTCTTTAGCTTGCTCAGGTAGTTTATGCCACAGTACTCCATCTTTAAACCATGTGTGCCATGTCGTTGACTTTTTACAGCAGCTGACATACAAAACCTCTACATCTCAGTTTGGGAAGCAGCCCCAACTGCCCTGTGTGGACTACCATTATTGCTTTACTCTGAATCAGCGTGCACACTGAGTAAAAGTGCACAATTCCTGCAGGAGACATTGAATTTGATTACTAGGAAGATAAATCAGTATGTGTTGCTGAAGACCATTCCTGTCAGGGAGTTACTGAAGTGCACTATCCTAATTTCCCCCAATCCCTTAGCCTAGCAGAGGAAGGCACCAGATCTCATGATAATTTTTCCTCCTGTCCCAGAGTACCTGTTTGGACCAGAAGTTCAACCTGGTACATCTTTAAGGATCAAACGTTTTTTGCTCTTCGAACTGCACTATACCATCAGGCTGAGTCACACTATCTGAGCACAAAAGTCCCAAAACCCCATTGGTACATGGGATAAAGTTGCTTACTTTTTGCACCACAAGGTTGAGTAGGTCTCCCTTCCTAAGTTTAAGGAGTTGAGTGAATGTTTGCATCAGTAAATCTATAAAGTTAAACTGTGGAGCAGAATCCAACTTCTCCTGTCAGAGTACCACGCTGATGATCGCTGCCCATCCCTGACTCCTTCTCTGCCCCTAGAGTTAAACCTTACTCCATTTGGTGCAGAGGACAATATGGGACGCTGCTGAGTTGGCTATTAAAAAGCATTGTGCTCTCAATATTCCCAATCAAGTCTCTCTTGAACGTTAGGCAAACTGCACCTGCTAGTCTGAACTTCAGGCACTTAACAGCTGAAGTAGTTGGCAGTTTTCTCCATTAACATCCTCCATCATAATTCGCAGACCACAGGGAGCACCTCTCTCCCAGCTGGCAAAATGTTTCCAAACTTTCATGGCAATAACATCATTTAGTTTCATAGAGCCAGCAAGGGCCTCACCTGATTCCACTCATAAGCTGAAAAGGAGATGCCTCCTGCCTAAGAATAAAACATTAATTTTAAAAATCCTAGCTTATTGCTATAGTGCCCAAGAGCCAGATCTCAGTGAGGTAGGACCCTCCAAAGGGCTCTTTTCATCTGCTGTGGATCTAGAGCTGATTCAGCCATTCCATCTCACCTCGGACCTAAGACATGTTTTTACAGTCTGTTATGCTCTATTCTTTTTTTTAAATATTTTTATTAAACAGTTTTATATTTTTACACTTACAGCTTAGCATGCAATCGGCAGACATATACAGTTTTCCACACTGTTGATCAGCGCACATCCATCAATGACATAACTGAGATTATAGAGGCGTGTAGAGCAGCAGGTAATACAAAATGCGCATACTAGTGCAACAGAGCAATAATAGTACATAGTTGCAAAGGCAATAAAAAGATGAAACTCGTCAGAACTTCAAACAAAAGAACTAGACCATAACCACACATGATACAAGGGAAACTGATACAATACTAGAGCACCGAAATGCACATTCCTTGGACTGAAGGTAGGAGAACGTCATCACTCAGAGAATCATACGCCATTTGGAGAAAAACGGATGGTCGCGAGTGGGCATTGGATGGAGGAGCGTCAAGGGGGGAGGTAATCATTCTTCAAGGTAGTCTGTAACTCACTCAGCAGAGTGTTAAAACTGGCGGAGCTAGGGTATTTACACAGGCTCCTAATATCTTTCATGTGGAAGGCCGAGTTCATTTGATCATAGGTGGAGTGGATGTTTTCCATCTGTGAGCAATCGGGCGCTTAACAAGTAGTAGGGCCAGATCTATGAACCGCGCAGTTACTCTATTCTTTTTGATCCAGCGGAACATACCTAGCAGGCACACCTCCCATATGGCCAGCAAGGAATTCCTTGTGCAGCACACTTGTGACGCCCAGCCAGGACTGGGAGTGTGAGGGGCATGTCGTGAACATATTCAGGAAATCAGCTTCTGACAAAAGACAGCGGGGGCAAACAACATCTGTGCAGTGCAAGTAGGAGGTGATTTTGTCTGATGTGAGTTGGCCCTGTGTAGTATATAGTACTGTATTAACTTGAAACAAGCATTACGAGACACCAAGCCGGGGTATGCCAGGATGCTCTGCCACTCTTTGTCTGAACAGGGCCGGTCCAGCTCATGGTCCCAGTGGTGGCGTAGTGAAGTAAGAGACACTTCAACATGTATATGTAAAGTCTGTGTAGCAAACCATTTTATGAGATGGCGGACTGCCCCCCATGATAGGCAAATATTGGATTGTTAGATGCATCGTGTGTTCCTGCTGAATTGCGCCCCAGTGGACTCCCATCGCCCGGATAAGGGAGTTGTATAGCAGAAATGAGTCCCAATGAAGCCTAGCGACAGTGATAGGAGAAGGCCGTCTTGATAAAGATCCCAAGACTGTGGAGACCCACTTTATGCCAAGGGCCCACCTCCTCCAGGATAGTGAGCAACCCACCCGAGGTGTAGCAAGCAACGGGAGGGCTGGAGCATATGGCATCACTGAACGAGTAAGGAAAAGACTTCTTCGGAAGCAACGGCAAATGATCCGCATGAGGGGAGAGTAGAGTAATACTGTTTTGGAGACAGGATGAAAAAGATGTAGCAGACGTGCTAGTTTCCATGGGGAGAGGCAGTCACAGTGCCGTCCAGCTGGCAGCCTGATAGCCACCTAGCTACCAACTACAGCTGAGAGACCAGATAGTAATGCTCAAAATTTGGGACTCCAAAACCTCCCTAGTGAGGCGCAAGATAAAACTTAGGGAGGGCAACCCTACGTCATGTAGCATGCCAAATAAAATCTCCTGTCAGTTGTTCAATCGAGCGAAAGAAGGGCTTAGTGACGAAAAGAGGGAGGTTGACAAAAAAAAGGACGGAAGGCGTGGCAGCATCACCATTTTTGTGAGCACTCTGCAGTCTGCCACTGAAAGCGGTAGGTTCCACCAGAAAGCCATCTGTGCCCACAGGGAGGTCACAGCACGTCTAAGATTGCCACCTAGGAGGTCTGCATGGCTATGATATATTCTTATATCCAAGTAGCAGAATGTGATGGACTGCCATGGTAAGGGCACACCACTTAGTCGAAGAGCAGGATCGGTCACAGTAGCGGTAAATTGGATTGGTTTCGGGTCCGACATGAGACGACCCATTTTTACCCTGGCTGAAGGTTGGGTATAAAAGAGTTTTATCAAGTGAATGAAGTGGGTTACTAGGTCGTATTGTGGAAGCACCTTGAACAAGTAGGCCCATTCCAAGTAGTTGAAAGCTTTTTTCTAAATCTAATACCAGACAACCTGTCCAGTTCCAGATGGCGGGGCATAATCCAGTATGCAAAATAATCTACGCCGATTGAGAGAAGTATTTCTGGCTGGTACAAAACTATTTTGATCCAGGTAGACCAAATGTGGGACTAACTGGGCTAGACGATCTGCTAGGATCTTAGCAAATATTTTATAATCTACATTGAGGATAGGCATTGGTCGATAGGACTCCGGTGACGTGGGATCTCTGCCAGGTTTTGGTATTGATAAAGAAGAGCGTCACGAAGCGAGGGTGGGAGACAGGCAGCTGGCAAGGCCTCATTGTATAGCATTTTCAAGCGTAGGGCAAGAATGGAAGCTCAAGCTTTATAGAATTCAGGCAGGGGCCCGCTAGTGCCCGGAGTCTTGCTAGCGGCGAGCGCATGAATAACCTCTTTGATCTAGAAAAGTATTATGTCACTCCGGCTCCCCGTCAGACCCTTTCCTGCACCACATCTTCAACAAAGCCAGCAGCTCCATCGCACCCCACCTGTGCAACATCATCAATCTCTCCTTCGAGACCGCGACCTTCCCAGAGAGCTGGAAACACGCAGAGATCAACGCCCTACTCAAAAAACCCAAGGCGGACCCGAGAGACCTCAAGAACTTCCGGCCCATCTCCCTGCTTCCGTTCCCAGCCAAGGTCATCGAGAAGATCGTCAACAAGCAGCTAACCCGATACCTCGAAGAAAACAGCATCCTGGACCCATCCCAATCGGGGTTCCGCAGCAACCACAGCACTGAGACTGCCCTCATCGCCGCCACCGACGACATCAGGATCCTGCTGGACAACAGTGAGACCGCAGCCCTCATCCTGCTGGACCTCTCCGCCGCCTTCGACACTGTCTGCCACCGCACTCTACGCGCACGCCTCCACGACGCAGGGATCCGTGACAAGGCCCTGGAATGGGCCACCTCCTTGCTCGCCGGCAGAACCCAGAGAGTCCGCCTCCCACCATTCCGATCCGAAGCCTCCGAGATCATCTGCGGCGTACCCCAGGGATCGTCCCTCAGCCCAACACTGTTCAACATCTACATGGCCCCGCTCGCACGCATCGCCAGACAGCACGACCTCAACATAATCTCCTACGCCGACGACACCCAACTGATCCTCTCCCTCACCAAGGACCCCCTCGCCGCCAAATCCAACCTCCATGAAGGGATGAAGGCCGTCGCCGATTGGATGAAGATCAGCCGACTAAAACTGAACACGGAGAAGACAGAGGTCCTCATCCTCGGCTCCAACCCCTCAGCCTGGGACGACTCCTGGTGGCCAACGACGCTGGGAGCAGCCCCGACACCCACCGACCACGCACGCAACCTGGGAGTCATCCTCGACTCAACGCTCTCCATGGCCAAGCAAGTCAACGCAGTCTCATCCTCCTGCTTCAACACCCTCCGCATGCTTCGCAAGATCTACAGGTGGATCCCGACAGACACGAGAAGAACAGTCACCCAGGCCCTCGTCAGCAGCAGACTCGACTATGGGAACGCCCTCTACGCGGGAGCCCCGGCCAAGCTCATCAAGCGACTGCAACGCACTACAAAACGCCTCCGCACGCCTGATCCTCGATGTACCACGCCACAGCCACATCACCCCCACCTGAGGAACCTGCACTGGCTCCCCGTCGACAGGAGAATCTCCTTCAAACTCCTCATCCACGCACACAAGGCACTCCACAAGACTGGCCCAGCCTACCTCAACACACGACTCCTCTTCTACGTCCCCAACCGCCAACTCCGCTCCGCCCGACCTCTCCCTCGCCACCGTCCCTCGCATTCGAAGAACCACCACCGGCGGCAGATCCTTCTCCCACCTCGCCGCCAAGACCTGGAACACCCTTCCACTAAGCCTACGACAGACCCAAGACCTGCTGACCTTCAGGAGGCTACTCAAGACCTGGTTGTTCGACCAGTAGCAGCACCCCCGCCCCTTTTTTCTCCCCCAGCGCCTTGAGACCCTCGCGGGTAAGTAGTGCGCTTTACAAATTCTGTGATTGATTGATTAAGTTCCTCCCTCTGTTCCAGTAACACTCGAGGAAGAGACACATTAGTTAAGAAGGACATGACCTCCTCTGCCGAAGCTGTGGACGCCGACTTGTATAAGCAAGTGTAATGTCTGGTGAATGCAGCCTTTATATCCCTCTGTGCATGTATGCGAATCCCAGACTCTGCACGTATGGCCAGTATGAGACGTTGTTGCTGATCTTGCCGGACAAGCCAGGCAAGTAGTGCTTCCAATTTATCCGCCTCAGATTGTGTCTTCACAAAGTGAGCCACATAGTTGAGGCAGCGAAGTCTCTCCAGTAACGCAGGTTAAGGTGCGCCCGCCCTCTTCGAAGATTGCGCCTGCTTCTCATATCTGAGCAGCGCTTTCTCTGCTTGGGAGATTTCTCTATCAAGCTGACTGCGTATATTCAGGGCACGGCCCTGGCAGTGTCCTATGGTCGCCACTTTAAAGGCATCCCACTCGATCAGTCATTCTGGAGGCAGCAGTGTCTACATTAATGTCAAAGTATTCTGATATACCATTGCTGAGGGAAGCATAAAAATGGAGGATCCTCTAGCGCCTTCGCTTGCAAACCCTACATTCAAATAGGAGGGCTGTAATCCCAGCGTAGCTACAGGTGTTGGGGGTTATGGTCAGAGTGGGTTCTTCCGAGATAGTCAATGAAAGTGACGGGTGAAACTAAATCCGGCAATCTATACGAGCATGGAGGTAAAGACATTGCGCAGTTGACAGACATCTAGCAGGCTCCAGTGACTTAGCCAGCCAGATAATGTTTGGGAGTTTGAAGTGGCGACAGGAAAGTAGCAGTCCAGTTCAACATTCAGGACTCTGTTAAAATCCCCACTCAGTAACCATGGGAGACTATTGCAGCACAGCAGAGCCCCAGACTGGGCATCCAGGAAGGCTACCAGCTCTGAGTTAGGAGCATTTATGGCTCCAAGCAGTACATGATGACCCTCTGACTTGCCCTCTACAAAGACGTAGCGCTCCTCCGGGGCCGCAAGAGTGGCTTCAGCAACAAAGGGGACCTCGGCACTTATCCACACCAAGACCCCACGAGAATATGTGGAATAGTTAGTAGAGAATACCTTACCCCTCCAGCACTTCTGTAACCGCACAGCCTCTGCCTGAGTGAGGTTGGATTCCTGCAGGAATGCTTTGTGTTGCCCGGCGGTGTAAGTAGGAGTACACAGCATATTTATAGGAAGAAGTGTGCATGCCTGAACGTTTCAGTTAATTATGTCAATGTTAGCCATTATTGTAGCTGCCAAAGGGATGGTATCCATCTCTGATCAGGGAGGCGGCGCAAGGCTCACCCAGGAGCACATGATCATGGTGGGTGCGAGCAACAACAGGCAACCAATGGAAGTCAACAATGGAAAACTCATAATACCATAGAAAGCTGTAGTATAGCAGGTTTCTGCCCAAACTTGTTAACAATGGGTGCCAGTGGAGGCAAGCTAACGAGGAGGTTGGTGGCAGCTTATAGGGGGGGGTACAAATGCGCGAAACCCCCCAATATCAGGTGATTGAGGAGCGCCTAGTGCTCCCAGTGTTATCTGTAATGGCGCTGGGCCTAATCGGTATTGCGTAAGAGAGCGGCAAGGGCGCTGCATGCGGGGGCCAGCACCTGGTGTGGCAGATTAAACTAAGTGTTGGCAACAAGGGCAGCCGACTGCGGGCTCAAAACACATGTTCAGGGGCCCATACTACAGGGAGGTGCACCAGTCAAATGCCACCTCAAGTGCAGCATATAGGACCAGGAGAGCTATAGTGGCAGAGGCTTAGCAGAGATGGATCTCACCAATTTAAGGATACTGAAAGAATGCGCCTCCCAAGTGCCTCAGTCTTGGACAGTAAGGAGTAGTGGAGCATGCCTTGAAGTCAGCCGGGCTAGAAAAGCATGTCCGACATAGTGCAGACTGTGCAGTGGTGGCAGAGCTCAAACAGTACTGTAAGATCAGAAGAAGGAGAGCTCTACTGGTAGCCATGGAAGCTGCTAAGTGGCAGTAGCAAATGTCATACAGCAAATCTGTTGTGCTCTATTCTTATCTTTTCTGAGGGCAGAGCTTAGTGCCAGGTATAATTCTGCAGTCCATCCCCCTCTGCTTCTAGTGCCCCTGTGTAGTTCCTGGCACCTAAAGACCATCTTCCCTGTCTCTTGTAGCACCCTCTTGCACCTCCAATTCTATTTCAGCTACCAGTCCTGAATCTTGTTCCGAGCACTTTGGAAGGGCCTTCAGGGATGGCGGGAGCTCTCATGGTTCTATATTCCATAACTCCTGTTGGCAAGCTGTCCCGCCTGCACGATCTAGCCGCAGATCATATTGACTGTACCAACCAGGTATTACTGCTCAATACTTTGCTATTTCCATTAAGACTCCAGCTACCACACCAAAGCTTTGACTTCCCTGCAAAGTCCGCCCTGGTCATCACACTCTAGGCTGGCAAGAGATCTGGGAAAAGACGCATTCTAAGTTGGTTGTCTGAGATTCCTTGGACAGTAAGGATCTGTCTCCCAAAGACAGCAATGTTTTTGTCTCCCATAATTGCGCTCCTCTAGAGCCCAGACTGTTATGGCGATAGATGGATCCCTCAAGGCTAAATTTGCTTCTTCCCACATGAACAAAGGCATAAAATGTCTTGAATAATTTGGGAAAATATCTCCAGTCCAGTGGTGTCCCTTTAAGACAAGACTTGGCCCAATCAATCATGGTGAACTCTGGGCTACACGTTTAGCGCACGATTGCCAGGTGCACCTCCACTCTCCCAGACCCTGTCCAAAAGGAATACATGTTTATGCTAAATCTAGGCAAGAAAGCAACTGAGCAGAAAATGTGACTGTCCCAGGATCTCATTCACACTTGTGTGTGCAATTCCACTTCTGATGGGAATATTTCAATCAATAGATTATGTCCTCTGGCAATATGAAAAGGTCACATCATCAGTGAAACAACTTTATAACATAAAATGTGATACAAACAGGGATCCACCTCACTTCAGGCCTGCAAAATCTTTGCAATCTTTCATGACAAGAGCCTCCCCTCCTTGTTCTGTAAAGCCCCAGCAGGGGCCTCGCCTGGTTTCACTCATAATTTGTAAAGGAGATGCATCATGGGAAAGAATAATAAGAAAATTAATTTTAAAAAGCCACTAGCCTTATTGTTATACTACCTAGGAGTCATTTGGTTTTACATATTTTAAGCTTATCTGTGCTAATTGTCAGGCAAAGAAAATCTCCATTTGTACTACTGGTGGATAATGATGAGTTTTCTTTCTACACCCTTATGGGGTTTCTATCAGAAACTGTAAGGTCTGTGTTACAGGATGTGTATGCTGAATTTTGCTTTTATTTTTAGGGTTGGCAGGTGCCTGCCTGATTGGAAAGCTTTTAGCACAAATAAAGTTACATTCATCCCAGGGCAGCAACTGACAACCCTGGCATACAACCAAGCTTCAGCATACACATTCCAGATATGGAACTTAAAGTTTCTGATAGAAACCCCCTCATATACATTTTCCTTTGTAACCAAATATGAAAAACTTACAAAACCATGTGACTCTTAATTTTAATCATTTGGAACACAATATGAATCAAACATGTGAAGCACTGAGTATTAGAAGAGCACAAACCTGTAGTAAAAAGTGATACAAATATAACATAACAATAACCACACCACACAAACAGCAACAATATTGTTTCAAAGCATGTACCAAGAAATGTGGCAGTTCAATGCCAGAGTCAATAATTCAAATTAGCCTACAACATAATCTTAGAAGCGCACAGGTCTCAAAACGTTTCTAGTCGTCACTCCTCGAACGTGCTTCTCACGTCTCAAATTCTTTGCCTCATTCGCCAAAACCGTATATGCATTCTTTTCACATTGAACATTTTCTGCTTCATTTAGAAAATCATCTGTAACCAAACCTCCCTTTGCAACATCATCACAATTCAGTCCCAACTTAGTAAACACCATTGAGGCTTACTTGACAGAAATCTCTTATATTTTATCTTTATTCCACACAACAGCCACCTTCCACAACATGTACATAATCCTTTATCTCATTAACTCGCATATGCGTAGAAAACTTTGGCCAGTCTTTTCTTACATGAACCAGTTTCTTAATCCTGATCCAATCTCCAACTCTCACTTTCAAATTCCTACCAACAACACCATGGACTTTGTAGTTTGCCAACAATGTCATACGCACATCCAGCACTTTCCTAGTTGCATCACATTTCACCAACTTGCAATCCTTCCATTTTCTGTTCCGATTGTTATCCGCTACTCTTCCTCTCATGAAAATAAAAGGTACCACAACTGTGCTACTACAGGGTGTAGTTTTCATAGCCCACAACAAGTCCTTCAGTACAGAGGTCCAGCTCATATTAATTAGCAAACCTAGTTACAACTGATCCTTTAGCACTCAGTTAATCCTCTGAACCATTCCATTGCTCTTGTGATGGTAAAGAGAAGTTCTAGTATGGCAAACTTTAGTTGATTTAGAAAACTTCCTCATTTCTGCTGAGCCCAATAAGGTACCATTTCGGTCACCAGTTCATCAGGATACCTTTCTCTCAAACATCTTCCTGTAGAAACTCTATAACAGTGCAGACACACATACTCTCAACGATCTTGACCTTGGGTCACTTGACCAATATTAACCAGTACCAGAGCTAACCTGGGTGTGCTTCCAAGGCAAGTTTGTTCCATGGCATGACCGGAGACCCAACAGGTATGATGGGAGAATGCACAGTCAATTGTGCTTTATCACTGATAACACTTGCATTACAATTTCTTAATGTTGTGCTGCTTTGTCTATCCCAGTCCACCAAAAACCCTTTCTTAGTCAGAGCTTCATAGCACAAATTAACCATGATGTTCGTATGCCAGGGAAAGTCTCCTTTCTGGCATACTCTTAGGCACCACCAATACTCCACATCGTCTCAAAACACTATTGACTAGTTAACTCGTCGGCAAAATGTCCAAACGGAATTAATTCTCTATTCGAACTTTTCACATTGGGCGATCCACTCACTACAAACTTCATTTACACAAAATATCATCACTGTCTGTAGATTCTTACCATTCCATCTCACATATGCCCCATTGAAAACTTCACTGACAACATTTACCATATAAACTTTATCAACCTCATCCAGCTCATCACTATTTCCACTCCCCTAAACATGCAATGGCATTCTGGATCGACAATTAACAGCAAGGTTTCTTGCACCTGATACATGCTCTAGTCTGTACTGGAATTCTGACCGAAGTCTAAATCTGGTGCTCATGTAAATTGCTCCCATGCCCTTGGGCCATGTTCATGTTATATAAAATATATATAATTAAGGCATGTGTGGCTATAGATTCACATGCTTAGCATACTTCTGCCATCTAGTGTTGGGCTCAGGTGTGTGCAAGTTGTTTTTCATCGTAGTCTTTCAAGTAATGAGGTAGTGTGATTCTCCTCTTGCTGGTAATGCGAATGGTCATCAACTCCATCGCTAGATTGTTTTCTTGCGCCATCTGGTTCAGACTTGTGCTTCTCTGCTCTGGTTCAACTCCGTCGTGCATAGTTTCCTCGGCCTATACCTACTTCTTGTCAGTATTATTTTCGATCACGGTCCTCTTTCACTCCATCACGTTCGATTTGACGACTTTAACATAGTTGAGACAACTCGCATCGGCCGCGGCCCCTCCTGCTTCTTCTTGCCACTGATTTTCACCCTTAGGCGTTCCACCCGCATCATGTCCATTTGGTGATGGAACGGACACCTTTTCTTTTTTGTGCTTGGTGTCACGTGAAGCTCCCTCGCACCGACTTTCATCAGGTGTGTAATTTGTGTCTCCCCCGCCCCCTCCGAGCACAATGATGTCAGCTGCGACACCTGCTACTTCTTCAGGTCCAAGAAGACTTTTTGAGATATTCGGGCTTGACGTCTCGAGATGTATCGAAGGAGCGTGGACGATACACCAGACCTCTTTGGACTAGAGAACCTCCAGGAATATATTCAGGCACAATCATCGGCGGCAGATGAGACTTTCTCCCATGACGATAGCTCCGGTTTCGACATCAAGCACCAAGATCTGCCTCCAGCTCAACAAGCCCTGAGTAATGTGCCCCCATCACCTCGGCATTGAGCCCAACAAACCACCAGAAAGGTCGACAGACTGTCCCAGAGACACTTAAAACCACTGTCGGGCCACCACTGCCTTCTGCCCATGGTCGGCACCGCCCAAATATTTCGGATACACCCATCCATAGCTAGGTGCCGAAACTTTCGAAGCTGACCGCTCCTGCTTTGGGGGCGAAACCTTTGGCATCGAAATCTTCGGCATCGAAACACTAGCCGATGTCAGCACGGAAACCACTTGCCTCGGAGCCTAAACTTTCGGCATCGAAAACGGCATTGGTGCCGAAACACCCCACCCTCCAACCAACACGTGAGATGGAGTCTGTGGTACCTGTGCCTCAAAAACTGCAAGAGGAACTTGACTCTAGACATAAGCACATCATGATCCACCCTGACACTGGAAATATCATTAGCCCTATACATATCGCCCACCACCTACACCCGCTCCACTCCATACGCCCTCTGCTTCACCAGCTGTTTTCTGCAACATATTTCCTGGAAGGGTCATTACATTAATACATAGGGGGTGGAGATGATGAAAACACTTTGGATATCCCACCCCAGAATTACCCCTAGGATACATATGACACTGATGTACCTGCTATCACAGGCCCAATCTCTATCCTACCAAACCATCTCCCCCTCACGACACTACTACCTACCATGATTTAATAGGTAGACCTGCCGCCTTCTATAAGGTGCAGTTATATACAGAACCCTTAGAAGATGATTTTTTATTAAAAACACTCTCCTCTTCACAACGTTCCTCACAATACTTGCCCAAGTTCAAAGGTATGCTTTGTTACACCACTGACATTTTCAATGACCCGGTCAGATCTAGAGTCATAACACCAAGAGTCGATAAAAATGTTTTATAAGCATCACCTAATGACCCTATATATATATCAAAGGTCATCTTCCACCAGACTCTTTGGTTGTAGCAACAGCAATTAAAAAGAGCAATTCACAAACTTCTGGCGAAGCACCTCCTCCAGATAAGGAAAGTAAAGTTGGCACAGCGGGAAAGAGGATGGCCCGCCAATCATTGGCGCAGAACAGATTCTATTGGCCTCCTCTCCAGATATGATAGAGCTCACTGGACGAGATGGAGGAAATACTCCTATATCTCCCAGATGAACATAAAAAAGGCATACCAAATTGCCTCAGAGGGTAAATCAATATCCAGAACTACAATCAGTGTGCCCTTAACGCTTCCGATGCTGCAGCTAGAGAAATAAATTACATGGGAACGAACCACAGGAAAATACCCGTAAACCCAGTTGAAGCCTGGGTAGATAATATGTAGCAAACAACACTGTCTCAACAGGTAATATTTAGAGGACAATTTCACTTTCAAAGAAGCATGCACATAAAAGTTGCAAGGGAAGGGAAACGGGGAGACAAAAAACACTTAAGGCCAATGAATGTAATATTTGGCATGTATTAGACAGATTTGACACAAGGAAGGGCGAAATAGCAGCACTCCGTTACATTAACTGTACATGTAACCTGTACAGACTTGTGCACAACCGTGCTCGTGAAAAATAAAGTGAACAGTGCACGTGACAAGTGAAAGGTTATAAACAGCAAAACAACGGCGCAGAAAAGAACATAAATATATACATTGGGCTCTTAGTGGTTTCCATACATTAATACATTTTTTAAGAGTACAATACATTTTTGGAGGAAACCAAGAAGGTAGCACCAAGGTTTGTGCTGAAGGTTCGATGGCGTTTCGATCTGTTCAAATTTCAGGTCATCTTCAGGACCAGGTTACGGTTTTTATAGTAGTGCGTGGCAAAGGACATGGGTGCGCTGCAGATACCATCTCATCGTGTCTCCTTTCTCTGCTCCTCTTACTGCTGAGGTTCCAAGTCCACCTCCCGTAAAACCTACACTTCATAGCAAAGGGCAAACCACCTTCTAGGGGTTACTACTGAGGCTGATATAGGGTTAACAACTAGAGGCAAGGGCGGATTTGCAAAACCATCTGCCACAGCCACAAAGCCCTGATTCCCCAATCATTACACCGACCACACAGAACATGTCGGGGTTCAACTACAAGGGTTTCTACCTGCCTCGCGGAATATTACCTCCGACTTGTGGGTGTTGGATATTATCCAACATGGTTACTGTCTGGAGCTCAATTCCACACTCTCAAGGTTCCACCACGCAAACACAAACTTTCCCCACAACATCAGTAGTTGCTCAGGGAAGAAGTACAAGCTCACCTAAAAAAAAAAAAAAAAGGAGCTATAGAACTCATTCCACTACACCAACAGGGCACAGGAGTCTATTCACTATACTTCCTTAATCCCAAAAAGGATGGCTCCCTCAGACCAATCTTGGACCTCAGACCTCTAAACAAATACATCCTCTCAGTGCACTTTCACATGGTTACTTTTCAAGACATCATCCTATTGTTACAAGGCAACTTTATGGCTGAACTAGACCTCAAGGGCGCCTACTTTCATATTACTGTTTATCCGGTACATCGCCATTATCTAAGGTTTCTAATAAACGGTCAGCATTTCCAACTCAAAGTGCTTCCCTTCGGGGTCACTACTGCGCCCAGTATCTTTACCAATGCCTCGCGGTAGTAGTTGCTCACTTGCGCTGGCAAAGCACACGTCTTTCCATATCTGGACGAATGGTTCATCAAAAGCATAGCTCATCAAAGGTGCTTTCAACACACGCGGGCTACCATAAACCTAATTCATCAACTAGGCTTTACGATCAGCGCCTCAAAGTCTCACCTTGAACCCCTTCAAATGCAACCTTAACCTGGGGTCAATTCTCATTTCACAACTAGGGAAAGCTTACCCGAATACTACCAGGATACAAGCATTCCAGGCACTCATTCCTCAATTTCAACTAGGTCAACAGGTAACAGACCAGTCATGTTTCTCCTCGGATGATGGCTTCATGTATAGCCATAGGTACCCCATGCCGCCAGACTAAACATGTGTCTGCTTATCGCACCAATGGGCTTAAGTGAAGGATCAATTAAAAGATCTAGTGTTGATCAGCCATCAAATTTGCCACTCTCTGCAGTGGTGGAACACCACCAACCTGTTAAAGAGACGGCCTTTCCTAGACCCAGTTCCGCAGAGAACAGTAACAATGGACGCCTCCCTTACGTGCTGGGGAGCGCATTCCCAACATATCACTGTCCAGGGCCACTGGATACCCAGTCAGAGACATCACTACATTATTCACCTGGAGTTACTGGCAGTTCACTTAACGCTAAAAGCCTTCCTTCCTCATCTAATTGGCAAGGTAGTCCTCATCAAAACGGACAGCATGACAGCCATGTATTATCTCCAAAAGCAGGGGGGGCAGCAAGTCCCACAGCTTTCCCACTTAGTCCAGACCATTTGGAAGTGGGCTCTCTGATACAACATTCACCTGTTGGCGGTGTATCTCCCCAGTGTGGACAACAACTTAGCGGATCTCCTCAGCAGGAGGCACCAACAAGTTCACGAGTGTGTACTCCATCCTCAAGTTCTCCTCCAAAACTTCCCACAGCAGTAAATTCAAAATGCCTAAACTGCGCCTCCAGGTTCCCACACACACAGTCCAAGGGCAATGCACTATGGATGAGTTGGACCAGGATATTTGCTAATGCTTTTCCACCTCTCCCACTGCTTCCATTTTCTAGTTTGCAAGCTTCGGCAGACATTTATCACCCTCATACTGGTGGCTCCTACATGGACACGGCAACCATGGTTCACCGTAATTCTCGAAATGTCTGTAGTTGCCCATGAACCACTACCAAACAGGCCGGATCTTCTCACGAAGAACCATGGAGGAATCAGACATTCGAACCCCAGATCGTTCAACCTTGCAATCTGGTTCCTGAAATCTTAAAAATTATATCCTTAAAGAGGTTGAGGGGCCTACTATTCGGACCTGTTATGCTGCCAAATAGAAAAGATTTTTCACTATTGGTAGTCCAACAACATTGATCCCTTAGCAGCTAAAGTACAGGACATACTTATTCATTTATGTACATCAGGTTCAGCTTTTACATCTATAAAACTACACATAACAACGGGAGCTGCATAGCTTCAAAATAGGCAACACACTTCCCCATTTAGGATTCCAGTTGTCAAATCCATCCTAGAAGGAATTAAGAGTAATTCCTCCTAGAGCTCCACCAGCTCCCACATGGAATCTAAATCTTGTATTAACAAGATTAATGGGCCCTCTATTTGAACCCCTCCCCTCCTGCACACCCAGTTTTTATCCTGGAACGTAATCTTCTTAATTGCTGTCACTTCACTGAGACGTGTCCGTGACCTTCAGGCATGAATTTTAGAAAAACCTTTTCTCCAAATACATAAGGATAGAGTTGTACTTTGCACCAACCCCAAATTTCTACCTAAGATGGTCTCACAAATCCATCTTAATCTGTCTATTTAACTACTTTGTCTTTTTTCCCCAGCTGACTCGGTTGCGGAAAGGGCTCTCCATACCTTAGATGTAAAAAGAGCTTTCATGTATTACATTGACAGGACTAAATCATTTAGAAAAACATAACTGTTTGTTTCTTTCTCAAAACCTCACAAAGAAAAGACCATTTCTAAATCAGGCATTGCAAGATGGATTGTTAAATGCATCCAAAGTGCTATGCAAAAGCTAAAAGAACTTTACCCATTCCTCCGAGAACTCACTCCACTCATAAAAAGGAGCTTCAATGGCGTTCCTAAGAAACAAATCTATAGCTGACATATGTAAAGCTGCTACATGGGCTACCCCGCATACATTTACAAAACATTACTTAGTAAATGTACTGGCCCGCCAACAAGCCAATGTAGGCCAAGCATTACTACGAACACTATTTCGAACAATTGTAGCTCCCACAGGTTAGCCACCGCTTATGGAGGAGAACTGCTTTACTGTCGTAGCATGTGTATATACAGCCACACATGCCTCAAACTGAAAATGTTACTTACCCAGTAAGCATCTGTTTGTGGCATGTAGTGCTGTAGATTCACATGCGCCCACCCTCCTCCCTGTACCATTACAGTTATATTCACAATTGCTTCACAAAACTCCTTTCTCATGGACATAGCCTTATACTACACTTTACTTCACATTCTATCCTCACCCTTCATGCGGGAAAACAATCTAACAATGGACTTGATGATCATGCGCATTACCAGTAAGAGTAGAAGTCACACTAACTCGTGACTCAAAAGACTTTGTCAAAGAAAAATGACTTGCACACTTCCGAGGCCAACACTAGATGGTGCACATATGCTAAGCATGTGAATCTACAGCTCTACATGCCACAAACAGATGCTAACTGGGTAAGTAACATTTTCCACATATATATATATATATAGATATATAGATATATAGATATATAGATATATAGATATATATAGATATATATATAGATATATATATAGATATAGCCGACAGAGCAGCTCACAAAACAGCCCTCAGCAACTATCAACGCCGCATCAAAGACGCCAAGAAAGCAGCCATCACCACCACATCGACTCCATGGCCAACCATACAAAGGTACTCTTCAAAATAGTCTAAGAATTCTCCAACCCGACAGCCATAGAGAACACCATCTACCCTTCCCAAGAACTCTGCGACACCCTCGCAGGCTACTTCCACCTCAAGATCACCAGCATCTACAACAATTTTAACATCCAACCTGCCACCCTCATCCCCGACCTCAACCAACAAGTTAACACCAGCCAAACCCCTCCTAAAGAAAGCTTCCGTTTCCCCAATGATCTCAAAAATTATCGTCCAATCTCCCTGCTCCCCTACCAGGTCAAAGTAATATGGCTTCTTAAACAATTTATTTCGTTTTTGAGAATTTAAAGTTTTATTATCCTTATTGTTACTTCTCTCTAGTGCTTTAAGAGCAACTATCAATGCTGCATCAAAGACGCCAAAAAATTAGCCATCACCACCACATCAACTCCGCGGCCCACCATACAAAGGAACTCTTCAAAATAGTCTAAGAATTCTCCAACACCATCTACCTTCCCAAGAACTCTGCGACACCCTCGCAGGCTACTTCCACCTCAAGATCACCAACATCTACAACAATTTCAACATCCAACCTGCCACCCTCATCCCCGACCTCAACCAACAAGTTAACACCAGCCAAACCATCACCACCTGGTCACCGCTCACCTCCCTCACCACCTCAGCCATCATGTTTTCCATCCACATCAGGGTGCCCACCGACCCCTGCCCCCACCACCTCTACAACCTCGCAACGAACCCTATCAGCACACAATTCACCAGCATTCTCAACACCTCCAACTCCACAGCAACCTTCCCAGACAGATGGAAACACGCAGACGTCAAATCCCTCCTAAAGAAAGCCTCCACTCACCCCAACGATCTCAAAAATGTTCGTCCGATCTCCCTCCTCCCCTACCAGGCCAAAGTAAAATGGCTTCTTAAACAATTTATTTCGTTTTTGAGAATTTAAAGTTTTATTATCCTTCTTGTTACTTCTCTTTAGTGCTTTAAGAGCACCTCTATGTAGAACCTCTGATATCTGTGCCCCCAGTACATGGAGTGTCCTTCACCCTTGATATCTTATTATATGCTAGGTAATTTTTCCCAGTCCCCTGTCCCCAAGTCCACTTCTTAGTGCCACGCACACTCACAACGACACAGTGCACTTCGCGCCTCGCTTTGATGCAAGCGCCATATTTGTAGTCAGTGCTCATGCTGATCAGTCCACGCTGTGTCCAATTGCATTCACATTACAGAGGCCTTGTTGTTACACGGCAGTGTGCATCGTAACTACTACGGGTAAGCAACTATTCTGACATCCTCGTAATATATTTAGCAGTCTACTTGCATTTACTAACAGTTATTTCTTGATTTATCACGGATTCCCAGGCACTGCCCCGTGAGTATACATTATCCTTGTTGCTACGCACACTTGGTGGCACACATCTTATTAGGGACCATGCTCCCTCTATTGTCTGCTCCTGCTATCCCTCAAAGAGACCAGTAGGTTCTTTCCTTTTTACATATTCCTCCCCCCTCCCACCCCCCCTCCATTTCCATAGTTCGGTAGTGTTTCAGTCCTAATTATTACATTTCCTTGGTAGGTTTCCCAGGTTATTCTCTGGCCTGAAGAGACCCTCTAATTTCCAATAGGGTCGAAAGTCGTCAGCACGGCTGCAGAGAAACCATTGATTATCACAACAATACATGGCCCTGTAATCCGGCCCTAATCCCAACAACACAGAGCCATCGATGTCCTTACCTGAAGCAGGGACACCCGGGGACGTGCGGGCGAGTGGTGAGGTCCTGCTGAGCCGCCAAGGAGAGTGGAGGCAGCGACCCCCGGGATGGCAAAATCGCAGGCAGCGGCAGACCCTGCAACTGTGAGACACCCGGAGCCCCTAGAATATGGCCTGGGCTGCTGGAGTCTCTACGGCTGGCCGTGAGCAACTGGTCAGGTGAGCGGGACTGGGTCCCTGGTGGTACGAGCGCCAAGGAGGCTGGTTGAGGCTGCCCGGACCACTGCCTAGTGACGACTATGGCAGTCGGAATCCCATAACGGGCGGCCAGCCCCGTGGAGAAACAAACACTGAGAGCTCCGGATCCACTGGGCTGCCGAGCCCGACTGGCAATGAGCTATGGGAGAGCGCTCCGGGTGAGTCAACCTAATTGGCTGGCCCACGCATGGAGGGCGCCCTTCTTACTCCGTTATCCCCAGCAATTTGTAGACACAGTGCCGGCAGAGGCCAGAGAGGGGTGGGGAAGCACTCATGAATGTATGGTAGATGGGGAAGCAACTAGTACTGTGCTCCGATGCTCCCCACTGCCTGTCGCTTCCTTGCTTTCTTTCTTCTCCTCTCCCAAGCAAACTACTGGTACCTTTTTCTTCCTTGGACTGAGCAGGGGAGAACCTTGAAAGAGGCTGCAGAGCACTACAACAGTGGGCCCAATGGGTCGGGGGGGGGGGTCACAGCCACAGAGACTAACTTACTGCTACCTACTAAGGGGCCGTGGCCTGGAACAGTTGGGCCTGGTGCCATTGCCTATGTACGGTTACCTCCAGAAACTGAGAAGGGGGAGGGTGGTTGTCCCAGGCGCAACACCCCTTACCCCCCTCTGCCCCTGACCCGGGGTTTTCCACTACTACTATTAAGGACACCCTCTTGTCCATACTCTTGAGCGTTGTGGTTGGCAGCCGGCGAACATGGGGTGCACCAGGACAAGACCCTAGACATTGATATACCCATCTCAGGAACGACACCCCTGTTGGACAAACTAGATTTAATCCTACAGGAGATAAGAGAGTTGGGCAGAGTGATGGAACAACAACTTGGGGCCATTACCACTGACGTAAGTCTACTAAAAGACGACCATTTCAAATTGTCTGATAGGGACAAAACAAACGAAGTGCTGCTCTCAACATTATCTCCAGATCATAAACAATTTACTACACAAGTGGCTCAACTGCAGTGTCGAGTAGTATTGCTACAGGAGCGGGCGGAGGTTGCAGAGGGGAGACCTTGCCTTAACAATATCCGCATCATTGGCTCCAGCAGTGCTTAATTTGAGCCAGTGCTTTCCGGTGCTCAGCACCGGCACTTAATTGGTTTCCGGTGCTCGGCACCTAATTGTCAACACAATACTTGGAACAGTCTACCACATGATGGCGCTGCTCATCTAATTTAGAGATGAGCAGAACAACAGTTGTATAGGAATACAATATACATTAAAATTGCTAATACCTGCCTCCCCAGCCATTCCTTTAGCTTTGGGGACCTGGAATAATCTGAACTGTCGCATTTACATGCGAGAGAGATGGTTAGCAGTTGTTTGGCAGCGATGACAAGGGTGATGGGTGGTGCAAGCTGCAGTGGCCTCCTGGTCAGAGCCCCGGCACTTAATATTTTACAAATTAAGCACTGGACTCCAGACTGCAGTGGCTCCTACGTGGCTCTCTGACATGTTTATGGTCTAGAGGGCCCACAGGGTCCCTATCAAGAAACCAATCTCCGGCGCTTCCCAGAGGCCAATAGTGGCCAAGATTGTTAATTATTGGGACCGAGATGCCCTGTTGCAGGCAGCTAGAGATCGAACACCCATCCTGGTAGACATCATGAAGGTATCTCTCTTCCCAGAATATACGGTTGCAGTCCAGCAGAGGCGAGCTTCATTTCAGGAAGCCAAGAGGCGGCTTTAAGATGTGGGCCCCACCTACTCCCTCCTCTTTCCAGCCAAACTCAAAGTGCTACGAAATCAGTAAGCGCACTTCTTCGGAACCCCGCAACATGTCCTAGACTGGCTGGAACTACAATTGTCTGATTCTCAGAGACAGGAGCTACAAGGCGTAGCAGAGCAAAGCGTAAAATGAAGACAAGGCAGAGGGTGCCTCCTGCTCTAGGAGGTGGTTGCGGCACAAAGACACCCTCCCCACAACAGGTGCTATAAGGTGAATTAGCAGCTGTCCGGTCAACGACCACTCTGCGTCCACTTATCAGCTCCAGTTCCTCCCAGATTAGTGCCTCCGACTCAGATATAGCTGGAAGTGCAGCGCTGTTCCCTACAGTTACTCCACAAACTGCTGACTAATTATAATGGGGGACCTTGTAATAAATGTTATCTGGCGCTCAATATATGCTATGGTGCTCTACACAAACATTATGCTCCTGTTCGTTTTTGCATACATCCAGGATTTTCTATGAACAGGCGTTTCCACAGGTTGAAATTGGTTGTTGCCCACTACTATGGCCACACTGTCCCTTCAGTTAAACATGCCCTGCTGGTTTGGCTGTTTGCACTCCTATAGCAGGTGCACCTGGTTCTTAAAGTTTACATTGTTAACCTTTTTTCTACAGGTTTGGTCGAACGACCCACAATCACTGGACCGAGTATTGGGAGATTGTTTTATTGAAATGTTTGATTGTGTCACTGCTATCATGGGGTAGAGGAGGCTGGCTGAAGGTACGCTACGCCCGGAGACCTGCTGGAGTTCCTTCAAAGGGCGCACCTGCCTAAAGTGCAGGATGCAGATAGAGAGGACCTGGCTGCACCTATAACAACGAATGAAATCGGAGGGGCCCTGAAGGAATTAGCACGTAATAAAATGCTGGGATCTGATGGGCCTTCGGTAGAGTTCTACTCTGCTTATTCTGTGCAGTTGATCCCGCAATTGGAAGAACTGTACAACTCGTCTCTAAATGCGGGTCAACTCCCTTCTTCCACCAGAGAAGCCCTGGTCACATCATTACTAAAACCAGGGAAGCCCCCTTAGGAACTGACCTCATACCATCCACTATCAATCATAAATACTGAGTGTTAGATACTTCCCAAGATCCTCACCCATAGATTACTACCGCTACACCCATGCTTGATACATACAGATCAGTGTGGATTTGTACCTTGCCGAAACACCTCATTAAATATCCGGCGGTGGTTCCGGATCATAGATGCCAGTCGGGACCTTTACCCCCATGCCGGTTGTCTCTTGTTGGACATCCTCCAGGCTTTTGATTCCATGAATTGGTGCTTCTTGTTCGCCACCTTGGCATGATTTGGGGTACCTCATACCTACATCAAATTACTATACACACAGATAGGGCCAGAACGGACCCTCCTATATCCCAATTTTACCCAGTTGGGCGAGGCAGGGTTGCCCCCTTTTCCTACTCCTCTTCATCCTCGCAATCAAACCCTTAGCACATAGACTTAGACAGGAAGCGGGATACGGGGATTCCAGTGGGCAACGTGATTCATGTCCTTTCGCTGTATGCTGATGACATGGTCTTGTATTTCAGAGATATCTGGGAGGTACAGAGGGAAATGGCCTAGTTCCTGACTGCCTTTGGAACTCTTCTGGCCTCCGTATTAACGCAGACAAATCTAATGCATACTCCTTCGCCAGTACATACGTTTTGGGAAATACAAGATCCCAGTAGCCCCTTCCACTTTCCGGTACCTTGAGATACAAGTATATAGAGTTAGCCCTGATTTATTGGAAGGCAATCTCTCACTTCTCTGCAGAGCTCAAAACACAGGTGGCCTTTTGGACCACGTTACCCTTGTCCATGGCTGGGCGACTGGCACAGCCCAAAATGGGAATGCTGCTGCTCCTTCTATACCATTTTGTAAACTTACCCAATTATGATCCCTAACAGGATTTTCCAACAACTAAACACTCTATTGACTGATCTGATATGAGGGCTGGGGCGGCGTAGAGTCAGCTTAGTAACACTCCAATTTCCACCGGATAAAGGTTGGCAGGGAGCTCCTGATTTTAAGGCATGCTGCATAACCGGGCAACTGCAATGCTTACTGGCTCGCTGGCTATAGCTTGTTGGAAATATATTTCACAGAGGCGCAGTTAGAGCGTGG
The DNA here is from genome assembly GCA_963921515.1 of Calotriton arnoldi. Taxonomy (NCBI): domain Eukaryota; kingdom Metazoa; phylum Chordata; class Amphibia; order Caudata; family Salamandridae; genus Calotriton; species Calotriton arnoldi. The sequence goes on from CAWUFW010011324.1 coordinate 541,009, forward strand.
CCAACAACACCGCTTACTATGCCCAGGCATCCCGACACAACCAACACATACGCTATTACTACGCATCGCGATGTCATACTGGAAAATGGCACAGAAGTATTCCTCGGTTCCGGTGCCTTATGCACCCAACATACCCATACGAGGCCTCCTCACCGCCTCAGGAACCTTAGCAAGCAGAAGACGACTTGCACCGTCTGAATGAGAGTGGACCTAAACAGTGGGTGATCTGTTTGCAGAAGGCACCCTTATGATCCATGAAAACTTCAAACATGCACATAATCTCCCAGACACCCTCTTCTTAACGCACACCAGTCTCCAACGGTATGTGCGCCGACATTGGGCAGTGGATAATCACGAACCGTTGACATACGAGTTACTGAGGGTGTTGCACACAATGGGACATGGTACAGTTTGTTATATAAGGAACTTCGAGATCATCTCATGACACCACTTACAACACTACAGTAAAAGTGGGAGACTGACTTGGGCAGGGCACTCTCAGACAGGGAGTGAGCGAGATTACTAGAATACCCCAAGAAAGTATCTCGTATTTCGAGATTTAAATTTATTCAATTTGCGATTTTATACCGAGCATACTTACCACTCAGACGCAGCCCGATTTATACCCTGCAGCACCCTTGATGTATCCACATTGCGGGTTGGAGGGAGCGGACCTGCTTCTTGTGATGTGGGCCTACCCACAATTATCAGAATACTGGGTGGGAGTAACTACAGCACCGGACGAAATCACGGGCCAAGCCCTGTTTGGACACTATATATTTTATTAATCATTGTGTGTATTTGCAAATGTCTTCCACTCGTCTGTGTTAAGCCTTAAGGCTGCTCGACCACACTACCCCTAACACAGCACTTTGAAACTGCATGGCAAGGCCCTGTCCACTTTTAAGGGAAACACTGGACTCTTTGCATTGTATATCAAGTTATTGATATATCACATAAAGACCCATCTTCCTAGAAACACCCTCCTAAGATGCTTAAACAGTGACCTGGTGTCATCAAAAAGACTTCTTTTAGTGACATTTCAAGTTGATGTTAACCAACTTCAGGGACATGTATTTCCTTACTAGGACCTCCAAGCCTGATCAGATTATCTATTTTTCGGGCAAGAGTTTCCCTCTTTGACAAATTGTCTCATTTGGCCTGGAGTTTAATTGTTATAAATTAGATACTGGTTGAGCATGCTCATTAGAGGTGTGCACCCTTTGAGTATTGTGATTGGCATATCATTATTAAGTAGTAGGTTTTGTTTTCACTTCTTGATTTAGTGGTATAGGTAGTTATCAGAGTTCTGCCTGGGGATGACCTTCTTCAAGTTATTCTCATCTCTTTTAGGTGCAGAATGGGGATAGTAACTTAGAACCGGCTGATGCCTTTTTTAACTGGTTGATCATTTTGCATGCTTGTGTTAGCATCATGGTGGTAGGCCAGGTTGGAGAATGATGCAAACTCGCTTAGTTGGCCGGCCCTTCCAACTGGAGCAGTGTCTTCATACTGGTAAATAAAATTGTTAGTAATCAGTTGCCCTAATCACTCAAACTGGCGAAAAGTACATTGTAGCATTTATTTTCTAGTTTACAGCACCTTCCTATGAGTAATCATTTCCACGATACTGTGCAATTACAGCAAAAGGGCTTCTAAGAGTGTGCTACTACCCATTGGCTGGTTTTGACAGCAGGTGGGTTCTAGTATCCCTCAAGCCTTCAGGAATAGCTGCCAACGATGCAGCATGGGCCATAGCTGGTGCCCAAGTTGCTCGTTCTATGGTCTAGAGGTCTCTCTCTTGCGCTATCATGGTGCTAGCCACTTGGGAAGTCAGTTAAGCAATTCTGCCCTCTCTGTGAGGGGTTGATAGTCCAATTGCTGCTAAGTTGCTATCACTGTTTAGTCACATCCTGAAGTTGGCATGCCTTTAACAAGCTGAAACTGCTGCTATTGCTTCAGATGCATCCCAGTAACAGTGACCAGGCCTGGGGATCATGTTCCGATTATCTCTTCTAGTAAAGGGTACCTTTCTATGATGCTTAAAAATGTCTACCTTTAGTGGTAGAGAAGGGTTTGCATTGCCTACTATAGTATGTAGAATTCACCAGACATTGTGCAGTGCCAATGAACTCATGGAGCATCTGACCCACCTGCCATCTTTGTATTCTTTTTTTAAATACTTATCTTAAACATTTTTTCCAACATTTTTTGCCACTGATAGGGTATTGCAGTTCAGTGTATATAGAAAGGAAGGCTTGACAAGATTGGACTTGGCTTGACATGTATTTTCTCACAAGATAGCATAAGTGTTAACGTTGGTACCTTCGTGTAAACGTAATTGAGTAAACTATGACTTGTTGCAGGCCATTTTTGTGGAATTCTAAAACCTGTTCATGACTGCCTAGTAAAGGGTATCCAGTCCCTGGACCCATCTATTCTTCATTATCCTCCATACATTTGCATCATTGACCCCCTACTTCATTGGGGATAATATGGGACTCAGAGTCCCATATGTTTTAGTTTTTTAGTACGATAACTAAATTATCAAAAATGGTAACAAAAAAGGATAGCACAGCTAATAAAACCTTTTGCGATACCCTTGCCAGCTTCTTTCAGAGTAGAGTCACTGAGGAATTCGATTCCTTTGTGCTGAACCATAAGGAAGAAATCATACCTCTCGGAAACAACGTTGCTACTATTCTTGATAGGTTCTCTCCCCTTGACAGAGAGCAGGTTTTGAAACGTATAATGGCATGTAAATCAGGGTCCCCATTAGACCCCTGCCCCCCTAAAATCATACATTTAGCCGCAAGGATTTTTGAAGTACAACTCACACAGATCCTTAAAGTCCTAAGCACAGAACATATCCCCACTGAATGGAAGGTGGCATCTATTCTACCCATATTGAAAAAAAGTAACCTGGACTCCCTGGAACCCAGTAGCTATAGGCCCACCTCCTGACTTCCTTTCCCAGCCAAACTGCTTCAAAAAGCATTAAATAACAAATTGATGGCCTGTATTGACAGTAATAACCTGCTGGACCCCTCCCAATACGACTTCAGAAAGGCTCATAGCACAGAAACCGCCTTGCTTGCCTCCTCTGAGGAGATCAGATGGGCCATGGATAAAGGTGGTCAAGCCGTTCTGATTTTACTCGATCTCTCGGTGGCGTTTGACACGGTTAACCACACTATCATGATTAACCGATTAAGGGAGCTGGGAATAAAAGGCGCAGCCTTAACTTTACTGAAAGACTTTCTAACAAATAGAAGAAATCATTTGTTGCCTTGGGCAACTTTACATCACAACAATTCAGTTTGCCATGTGGGGTGCAGCAGGGCTCTTCACTAACCCCTACCCTTTTCAATTTGTACGTCGCTCCCCTGGTCAAACTGATAAAGTCCTTAGGGTTCTCAGTTGTGTCTTACGCCGACGACACACAAATTGTGATGTCAATCTCCAAAGACCATGAAGAAGTGGGCCACAGATTTAGCTCCTGTATGGCTCAAATCGATCATTGGATGAAAACAAACTGCTTAAATTCTGGCAAAACAGAGGTGCTACTGTTCGGAAACAATCGATCTGTTTGGTCTCCAACTTGGTGCCCTCAGAACATGGGACCCTTACCGACGCCTGTTCAGAAAGGAAAGAATCTGGGAGTTATCTTTGACGATAAGCTCCACTTTGATCACCAAGTAAAAGCACTATCTTCTTCTGTATTTTACACACTAAAACTAATAAAGAAAATAAGTCCTTTCATCCCGAATGAACTCCAAAAACAGTCATCCTGACCAAGCTGGACTATGGAAATGCTCTCTATCGGTATCCGGAAAAAGTCATTACAAAAACTAAAGACACTACAGAATGCGGCAGCCCGACTCCTTGCCGGAATTCCTAAACATAAGTCAGCAGTCCAATCACTGGTCAATCTACACTGGCTACCTATAGCAAAACGTCTAGAGTTTGACATTATGCATAACATTTCAAGCATTGCATAACTCTGGACCAAGCTACTTTTGCCAAAAGTTGGCCTGGTACTCCCCAGGCAGAAAGCTCAGATCGTCTGATGCAATGTTACTTTCCACCCTGAGAGAAAAGCTGACGGCTTGGGGAGGTAGGAGTTTTTTACTGAAGGCAGCCACACTCTGGAACGCCCTACCCCTGCCTATTAAGAAGTGTCACGACTTTCTGAGTTTTCGTAAGCAAGTCCAAACTTGGCTGTTCTCGCGCCGTTAATTAGTATTAACTATCTTTCATACAGCAGCGCACTAGTCTGCACCAGCGCCAAGACGCCTCCGGGCATTCGAGCGCTATATAAACTCAAAATCAAATCAAAACAGAGTGACCCTGCTACACGCTTCCTGTCTCCAGGCATAGGGTGACCAACCACCTGTAAATTTCACGGACCGTCCGTAATTTGGACCTCACGTCCGTTGTCCGTGACTATCCCTTTTATGGATGCCTTTTGTCCGTAATTTTGGGCTTTGCAGGGAGCAGAGCTGTTCACCTGAGAGGCCTCAGCTCCCTGATGGGGCTGCCTCCCACTCCTCCTCTGAGCACAAGAGCAGCCTCACCCCGCCCATTGTCATTCTGTATGCTGCTGATTGTCACATACAGAATGACACAGGGCCAGTCTGGACTGTTAAAGCATGTAGTGGCCTCCTCCTGCCTCGGTCTAGGGCAGGGCATTCTTTCAGATGGAAGATGTAGGAGAGTAGGATCTGCTTCTTATAGTTACCCCCACTTTTTGCTGATGTTTCACTGTTTTCGACTTAGTCTGACTGGGATCCTGCTATTCAGGACCCCAGTCTATCTGCTTTCTCCTCTAAATTGATTGCATGTACTTTAGGTACACTCCAGATTGGATTCTGGGGTACCCTTATAAGTCCCTAGTATATGGTATACTATGTACCCAGGGCATAGGTACCCCAGAGGCCTCCCAGGGGCTGCAGCATGTATTATGCCACCCCTGAGAGGCCATTCAAAATGACACAACAGGTCTGCTACTGCAGCCTGTGTAAGGTGGTGCATGCACCCTTCCTTAGATATAGGTTCACTATATCTATCCTAATCACTGCACATATAAGCCTATCCGTCACCCCTATGGCAGGCCTTATCAATCCTGAAGGCAGGGTGCTGGGTTTTATGTGAGAGGGTGCCCATGCATGAGCAGAGCCCCTCTGCAGCCTTCGGAACCACTATTCCGGGGTTGTCTGTGATGCAGCCAACCATATACTCTTAAGTGCATTATAACCTCGCGGTAAATGCTAACTTTAAAACGACTGCAAGGAATTATGTTGTGTTTGGTGTCAAACACCTTGGAATCATACCCCCACACCAGTAACTGGTGTGGGAGGTATGATTCCTCCCTCCTAGAGGGAGAAATATGACAGCACCGGTACACCCGGTACCAGCTTCACAGAGCCCTGGCATCACAAAATGGATGCTGCCAGCCACAGACACGAGTCTGCCCTCCTGCTACTGGACGAAACTCCGGCAGGGGAAGGCTTGACAATAGGTTTCCTGTCACAGGGAGGTGTGACCACCTCTCAGACAGGCTTTAGTGTATTGGGGCTGGGTGGGTGCACTCTCAGAGTGCTTTGATGTCTGCACTGGGGGCACATTTGGTGTCCCTGTGCATAGTCCAGCTCAAACCGGTTGCAGGGGCTACCAGCCCCTGCTCTGGCGCGAAACTGGACAAAGGACATGGGTGTAGCCACCCCTCTGTCCTGACCCTCCCATAGGTGTGTCCCCAGAGTTTGTCCCACCCCTTCCTTGGGTATAAAGTAGGAACCCTGACTACAGGACTTTAGATATTACCTGGACTAAACTCTGCTACAGAAACCAAGTAACCTTCGACGATCTACGCTTTGCTGGACGACTGAAGAATCTCCTTGGAGTAAAGGAGTTACTCCCCTGCAAGGCAGGCACCTCAACGCATCTGACCGGTTTGCATCTACGCAGCTCCCGACGGACTCCGAAGATTTTGCAACACAGGAGGTGGGTGCCCAAGCTTCCCCGAGGCCGACTAGTGCTCTCAGCAAACCTGAGACCCGCAGCCCTCGCGGGGACCGTGCAACCCGAACCCCTGGACACATTTGCAGCAGCATACTCTTTTAGGCGATCCCTGAGGCTGTGCTTTGGACTACTTGTAGTCCAAGCCCTGAGCAGTGTTTCCACCGAAGATTACTGGCCTACACTCCACGAGTGTTCCGTGGGCTGGTATGTTGTGATTCCTCTCGAGGTCCCTTCGCGATCCCTGGTCTGTTGATCTATGGGTCCCTGAGAAGGCAACTTTAACTTTCAGCGGGCTTTCCTGGTTGCTCCAGACGTGCCCTGACTCTCCATAGCTTGGGGAGTCCCCAGGACCTTGCTGGTCCTCAACGAAGCATCTTTTCTCTCACCACGTGGGTTGCAGTTGCCAAGGCTTGTTGGTCTCCAATCCGGAAATTGACTCCCCCAGCACTCGACATTCTTCGTGGGACAGCTCGCCTGCGGAATCTCGTCGACGTCTCCTGGTCCCCGTGGCTGCAGAGTCCAGCTTCACCTCTTCGCACCTGAAGCACCCGACATCGGTGGGCATTCGATTGCTCCGCTCCTGGTCACGTGAAGTGACCCAGACTTTGTCCCCTCTGCTTTCAGGTTCTTCTCATCTCCGATCCAGGCTTGGATCACACCGGACACTTTTCTTCTCCACAGCAGCAATACTTTCTCGCGTCACGCTATTGAAAACGACAAGGGTTTCCGACACCACTTGACCCCTATGCACCCGGCTCCTCTGGGATAGGTAACACGGGTACCTCGGTACTCTCAAGGGTGCTGGCCTTAGAACCTTCTATGTTTAGTTGGGTTTGCTTGAAGTCCTCTCCTAAGTGTCCTTAATCTTTAAAATTCCAACCGCGACTTTCCCATAGAGTTGTACGGAGCTCGTGTCTGTGTTCCCACACAGCACCCGTCCTCCGTGGGTCCCCTGTGTCACTACCTTGGGTGGTTCCTTGGGGTCCCAGCGATTCTACGTGCTCTAGGCACTGTGTCTAGTCAAGTCGGGGTGGTTATACCACTTTCTTAATATATGGTTTGGTCTCCCCCTGGAGCCCACTGTGTATTGTGCTATTTACTGTCGTTCTAGTACTGTAATATCGTGTGCCTTGTTCTCTAATCTCATAAAGAGGTTAGTAGAGAGTGTTTCGTAATAAATACATATATTTTATATATACCTGGTGTGGTTCTCCTTTCATTTGGTCATTCAAGAGGTTATATACTGGTAAAACAAGCTGCTTTACATTCCTTCAAGACGTAGCCTGAAGGCTGCTCTCCACAGCTACCACTAGGATAGCTTTCTATAAAGGTTATCTTTAACCTAATCATCAATAAGGGTCGTTTGGACTGGTGCAAGGTGCCCACTTTAATTAGTGGACAGCATATACCAGGCCAACTTCTCACAGAAGAAATGTACAAAACAAATGTACAAAAACGCCCATGCTGCTATGTGACAGTTAATGAAAAGAAGCCGGCGAAAGAAGTTTAAAAGAAGAGGTTATAGTTCTTTAACAATCTCATCATTTCAGAGCTGAAGCATTTTTAATATTATATACAACAATGCCATAGTTGCTGCTTTTTTATTTATTTTATGCAACTAACACCCATTGACAAAGCCAATAGTTATGGCTTGTTGTAGGTCTAATGTTACTGGATGCAATAATAGAAACAGCAAAATACCAGTCAGGCGGCACATCATGCTCAGCACATATTTTTAGCTTGGGGTTTTAAGCCACGCCCTTAATTACTTCAGACAGGCCCCTTGGAGAGACCTCACGTTTTTTCATCCAACTTAAAGCCCTGGAAACAACACCATGTCACAGACAACACCATGTCACAGTCACCTCACGTCCTGGCACTGTGCGTCATGCATGACTCATGACTTCCAAGTTTTCAGATTGCCTATGAGCAGGGGCATCGTGAACCCTCCCCCACCCCACCCCTTGCTTTAGGAACTACAGCGGGGGTGAAGTTCTTGATGGGCCTCTTCTGCCTGCAACTCAGTAAACAAAGGCTCAGCTCATAATTAATTTGAAAAGGTGGGTGAGTGATTAAGTGAAGGAATGGGTAAATGGCTGGATGGATTCGTGAAAGGATGAGTGAAAGGGTGAATGGATGGATAATGAGAGAAAGGATGAATGGATGGATGGATGAGTGAGAGTGGAAGGATGGATGAGGGTAAATAGATGGATGTATGGGTGGATGGGTAAAAGGATGGATGGATGGGTTAAAGGGTGGATGAAGGGCGAGTGAATGGGTGGATGGATGAGAGAAATGATGGATGGATTGATGAATTGATAAGTGAAAGGGTGGATGTAAGGATGAACGGGTGAGTGAAAGGGAGGGTAGATGGACAAAAGGATGGATAGATGAGTGAAAGTGTGGATGGATGAGAGAAAGGATGGATGGATGAGTGAAAGGATAGATGGGTGATAGGGTCAGTGGATGGATTCATGAGTGGATGAGTAAATGGATGGTTGGGTGGATGAGTGAAGGGTGGATGGAACAATAGATGGCTAAGTGAACGGGGAATGGAGAGAGAAAGGGAGGATGGGTGGATGAGTGAAAGCATGGATGAATGATAGGCAGAATGGATGGGCGAATTGGTGCATGGATGAGTGAAAAGAAGAATGTAAAGATGGATGAGTGAAAGAATGCATACATGATTGAAGGGGAGGGTGAAGAGCTGGAAGAAAGGATGGATGGATGGATGAGAGAAAGGGTGAATGGGTGGACGGATGAGTGACTGGGTGGATGGATGACTAAGTGAAAGGATTGCTGGATGGGTGAAAGGGTAAATGGTTGGATGGATGAGTGAATGGATGGATGAGTGAATGGATGGATGAGTGAAAGGATGGATTGGGTAAATGGTTGGATGGATGAGTGAATGGATGGAAGGGTAGAAGAGTGGATTGATGAGTGAAAGGATGGATTGGGTGAAAGGGTGGATGGATGAGTGAAAAGGTGGATGGAGGGATGGATGAGTGAAATGATGGATGGAAGGATAGATGATGGATAGGTTTGCAAATGGTTGAAAAGGTTTTGATATGGATGGGCACACAGATGGAAGGACAGAATGAATGGTGAAAGACTGAATGATGGATGAAAGAATTAATAGATGACAGAATGTAAATTTGAAATGGTGGTTATCGAGGGTTTGATGGAAGGATGAATGGCTAGATCCTTGAACAAGAGAGCTCTTCTGGGGATGGTTGTGATGACTAACTTTGCTTTCTTGGTGCTATAAGAGCTTTAGTTCAAATTGGGAGGTATTTTAATTTTCAGGCTACTCCCTTGCCTATGTGTTACTATTCTGTATTTGCTGTGTGCTTATGTGTGGGATCTATACATCATGCATATTACATTTTGACACTCAACTGCTACTTGAATGTTACACTAGCAATTGTAAATGTTTGCATGTTTTGTTTTAGGTGTAGGGTTTTAGGGAGAGCCTCATGGTGCCATGAGCTGTGCTTGAGATGTATATTGTGTTTGTAGCAATAGGCAAGGTGTAAAAAATAAACCATGTAATAGTGTATCGACAGTGCCTTCTTTAAGAAAGCTGCAGGGAAAAGCACCTTTGTGACTTCCATCAGCTAGTGCTACTCTCTGTGAAGCCCCCATAAACAAAGTCCGATTCCATATTTTAAGTTCCAGTTGCTGAAACACCCATAATGCGTTCCCTATAGTGGGTTCATCACAGCAATTCTCCCTTTAGTTCACCTATGCGTGCCGCTATACATCTCACAATTAACCGTGGGCAATGAACTCCGCTCCGCTAGCGGAGGTTGCGGAGATTTGCTAACTACTCACCGCCACGTAGCGGAGTTAGCTACTGCACCCACAACCCTTTGATAAAACAACTTTACCTTTACATGCTAAAAAGCATATAACCAATTCACAAAAGTGAGCTTTGAAAAATATCAGGCAAGGAGAGAGGTGATGATTTTGGGGCCCCCCCCTAACCTAGGGGGAGGACCAAGCAGATGCCTTGAACACAAAGAGCATATCATGCTGAACGATTCGGTGGTGGTCCCATCCTCCTAAGACCACCCCAAGCAAAGTTATGGGCAAAAATACAATGCCAACCAAAGGCCCAGCAAAGCATTATGGGGCGGGATTCTAGAGTGCAGTGAATATTATAGTATTAGCTCTCAGCTGAGCCGGGAGAGCCCTGCCGCTTAAGGAATGTTTTGATATTGGATACTATAATCGTTCAGCATGATGTGCTCTTTGTGTTCAAGGCATCTGCTTGGTTCTCTCCCTAGGTTAGGGAGGACCCCAAAGTCATCACCTCTCTCACTGCTTGCTATATTTTCATTTTCACTTTTGTGAGATGACTATATGCATTTTAGCATGTAAAGATAGTTACTTGTTTTACCAAAGGTATGTGAGTTTTCTGTTTTATTAATTGGGATGAGATGGAACGGAGTTACGGAGCGGAGTTTCATAGAGTTTTTGTTCAACTCCGCAGAATTCCGCGTAGTGGTACTCCGCCAACTTCGCCCACCCTTACTCACAATGGCACTCGGATATGAGATGCTAGTAACAAAGTCTATCCGAGCAGATCTTCCCGACCACTTCTCTCACCAAAATGCCTGCTCAGAACCATGAGTTGTAAACAAAATATCAGACTGGACAACCCAGTGCAGTAACCATATAAATAGATTATTATCATATGAAATAGCACAAAAAGACCTGCACAGTTGCTAAAGCTGCTTGCATACCGAAAAACCGTGAAGTGCGTGATTTTATCAACCTAATATAAACTTATTTTGACTTGTGCTTAAGTGGTTGTCTATATACTTAATTATATACTTTTGCGCAACTTCCTCTGATGTATCTGTAAAACTTACATCTGAAAGAGACACGTTAGTGACAGATTCCTTACTTTAGAATATCCCCAGGCATCAGGCTGGATCCGGAAAGTTTTGCGTAGCAGTACCCTTGCGCGTCGGTAGGCGGCGTCGTGCGGCTCCGCGTCCGTCGTCGGCGTCGAGATCGCCGGGATGACGTCGCGGCCAGTACTTAGACGCCGCCCATGCGCGCTGACGTCAGTTCTTTCTTTTCCTCGCCAGTAAGCGCAGATCCGGAGAGAGCAGTGCCCCAGTCATTTTTGACTGAACTTTTTGTGATTTTTTTGTCACTGTTTTTCTCGAGTCGTTCGACTCCAACGGTGTCAGTAGGGATGCCCGGCTTCAAGCCATGCGACGCCTGTGGTCGGATGATGTCGATCACGGACCCGCATCGAGACTGTCTCTACTGCCTCGGGCGCGACCACAACTCCAAGTCGTGCCCTGACTGTCGGGCCTTGCATCCGAAGGCTTTGCGAGAGCGGTCTCTAAAGCTCCTCGAGGTCCGGCAGTCGGCTCCGCGCCAATCCAAGCCCCGGTCACGAGAGAGGTCAAGGGGCCGGTCGCGGAGTCATCATCGTTCTTCGGGGTCAGTCTTCGCACTCAAGAAGTCAAAGCACAAGAAGTCGAAGAAGCGTCATCGCTCGACGACTTCCGGTCGCGTGACTCGGCTGAGGGTCCCGTCGGCACCGCCCCCGCGGCTCCGGGAGGGCCTGAGGAGCCGCCGCCGCATTACGGCGGCGACTCCGGCAGAAATACAGGAGTTCCTGTCGGCCATGGCCTGCCTCTTCGGGCCTCAAGGTCCCCCCGGTGCGCCTTCGGGCCCCGCGGGCCCTAATGGGGTTCCTACGGCGCCGCCGGTGACTCCGGTCCCGGTGCCGCCAGCGACACCAGCCTCGGCTCCGGTGCTGCCACAACCCCTGTCGACGCCCGTTGACCTAACGACACCTCCACCGACGTCGATTTCACCAGTGCCGGTCACGACGCCACCCGGGGCTCCGAACGGCGTCGTCCCCAGGTTCTCTCCGGATCCGGACCGACGTCGATCGACTCCGGCTCCGGCGCCGATGAGACCTTGGGTCCCACATGTCCCTCCTACTTACATTGACCCTGATTTGGAGGACGAAGAGAACTGGGAGGGGTCTGAGGACCCTCTCACTGTCCAATGTGAGTATGATCAGGACTGGGCTGAGGAACTTGGGGATGCCAGTGGTCTGGACACCTCTCCTGACATTGGCATGCTGTCTCCTCCTTCCGTGGCAACGGAGGAGGGAGCAAACTTTGCTACGGTGTTGCGTAGGGCAGCTGAGGCCCTGCACCTCCAGTTACCTACAGTGGCTGTCAGGACTAACATCCTGACGGAAGTGCTTCAGCCGGCGGCTACCTCCTCGGAGCCACTGCTGCCGTTCAATGAGGCACTTTTGGACGTTCTTTTGGGCACCTGATCCAAGCCCACCACAGGGGCTCCTGTGGATAGGAACGTAGCCCGACGCCATCGCCCTGCTCCGGGCGACCCCCTGTACCTTTCCCAACACCCCTCCCCTGAGAGCTTGGTAGTCCAAGCCTCTGCCTCTCAAAGCGCCTTCCCTACCGCTCCGCCGGATAGGAAATCCAAAAAACTGGACCAATTTCGGAAGAAGAAGGTTTTTTCTTCCACCAGTGCTGGCTTGAGGTCTGTCAACACCACTTGCCTCTTGGGCCGATATACCCACTCCTTGTGGGATTCGGTGGCGCAGATCCTGCCCCAGTGTCCTGAGGAGGCCCAGGCACTGCTTTCCCGCGCCATTGCGGAAGGAAGAGATGCGGCTAAATATACCATCCGTTGTGGCCTAGATACCGCCGACTCGCTAGGCAGATCGCTTGCGACGACAGTGGCGCTGCGCCGTCACGCCTGGCTGAGGACCACTGGTTTCTCGGGCGATGTCCAAAACACACTTATGGACATGCCCTTTGATGGTGTCGGCCTTTTCGGCAACAAAGCAGACCACGCGCTGGAGCGTTTTAAGGACTTGCGGGCTACAGAAAAGTCCCTGGGCCTTCCTGCTGTGCGCCCTCCGCAACAGTCTGCTTTTCGCCCCTTTCGTGGCCACGGAAGGGGCGCCCAGTCACGTTCGCTGCCCAGCCACTGACCCGCGCAGCAAGCGTCTTCGCGTGGCCGAGGACGTGGCTCCCGCCGAGGCGGGTAACCAGCGTGCGGGTCAGGCCACCACCTCCGCGGCTTCCAAGCCCTCCTAGTCCATCCTTTCAGGTCCACAGCACGCCAATGGGGGGCAGGGTCCGCCATCACCTTCACCACTGGCGTGCCATCACATCGGACAAGTGGGTCTTGGACATTGTCCGAAGGGGCTACTCCCTCCCCTCGCCCAGCCATGCCACCTCAATGCCACCGCATGTCGGGGGATCATTTGTCTAAGTACTGGCCGCGACGTCATCCCGGCGATCTCGACGCCGACGACGGACGCGGAGCCGCACAACGCCGCCTACCGACGCGCAAGGGTACTGCTACGCAAAACTTTCCGGATCCAGCCTGACGCCTGGGGATATTCTAAGGTAAGGAATCTGTCACTAACTACTGCCTCTTACAGATATATCGTTACACAAGTTAGTAACTTGTGCATTTTGTCTCGAAGTTTTGTCCTGAATTTTGACCTTCTGTCCTGAATTTTTTGTCCTGAATTTTTACACTTACCGTTCTGAGTTTGCACCCATGCCAGTTGGTCACGGGGCAGCGTGTACTAGCTGATTGTTGCATTGGTAGTGCCATGCTATTTATTGGCTGTGGAAAGGCCACACAATGATCCTGACTGTCTTCTCTTGACTGGATGTGTGCTTCAGGACTGTGCTGCGTGGTGCCTGAGCATACCTGGCTCCATCCCTGCTCCTGTCCACTGCCCCTCCACCCGCGCAATTGTAGTGCCCTACACTAGGCAGGGGTGAAGACTGTAGCTTGTCATGGGACAGGGATAGAAATCTACTCACTAGTGAAGTGCAGTTCTCGGTCACAGCAGCCTCCAGGCACAGCTCAGTACTTGAACCTGCTTCGAGTATCCTCTCCAGTTAAACTATGGGGGAAACGGACCCTAACCAACCTAAAATCATTTTAGACAGCAGATATTCAGGCAGGACTCCTTCTGAGACTGTGTCTGTGCCATTGGAATCTGCTGGGGAGGGCTCACCACCCATGCAGGGCCAAGAGATGCAAGGAATAATGCCAGTAATGAGACAAGCATGGAGATCGCCTGGATGAAGCTGAACGTAGAATTTCCTTATCAGAGGATGGAATGAAGGCACTCAAATACAGTTCATCACCTCACTCCTGACATGGCAAAACTTGTCACCAAAAACAAGGACTTGGAATCATGCTCACTGTGTAAAAACCTTCGCATAACTGGACTGGCAGAAACTACAAACACTGACACAATGGAGACATTTGTGGAATTACTTATTAGGGACGTACTGGGTAGACGCAACTTTTCGGACATACTTCATTGTTGAGAGGGTTCATAGGTCTCTGGTCCTTAGGAACCCACCTAGTGCTCCACTATGTCCAGTTTTTGCTCCCCTTCTTAAGTATAGGGGCTGTGATTCAGCCTTGCAACTCTCCAGGGAGAGGAGACGCTTGGAGTATAAGGGCACCACATTCTATGTGTACCCAGGCGTTCACAGATGTCAAAAGACCTCTAAATGTCAACTATGCCATGTTCTGCCTGCTAAATTGTGCTTTCTAGTGGTTGGGTGAACAGTGTTCCTCACTTGCCCCAAGGAAACAATGAAATTTGCCAAAACCAAACTAAAAAGACGCAATAATATCCTTTGTAACACATCACAGCATACCGCAATGCCCCTTTTGGGGGGCGGGGGGAACTAGTGATGTGGAGTAGTCTGACAGTGGATGATTGATTGTCTTGCCAGCCCTTTTGTGGTGGGCAGGGGATCGCAGCAGGGCTGCTTCCTGTTGCCTTTACTCTCTGCTGTTTCCATATAGATGTTGACCTCCCACCTCAAATGAAAATGCATTAAGAGGCTGTACATTCCCCACATAGAGATTACTGCTGTCACTAAATGCAGACGACATCCTGCTGTTTGTCAAGTATCTTGGAGAGAACCTGGCACCTATAATTCAAGTATCAACAACAATATGAGAGTGAGAAGTCGGGTGACGAACCAGTTCCTCTTCTCAAGTTTTAGTATCAAAACAATGAGAACGGGTTAGTTATAGGGTACATGCCTGTTCCTGAACTTTAGGTGGATATATCATGAATAACTACTGCCAAGGAAACCCTCAGGTTTTGTAAAAGAACCCTCACTCTCTTACCTAGTAGGTGACATGCTTCATCATTGGGTTCCCACCCTGGTCACCGAATGTTTCCAGGGTGTGCTACAACGCCTGATTACAGCGGAGCTGGTTGTTTTTTTGTGAGTGAGGCGGTGGTGGTGAGTGCACAGTGCTCAAGTGCGGTGTATTTTAAAATCGGCTCAAGTACTCTGTCTTTTTTAGCCTCAATTTTATTAATGACAGTATTGGTCAATGTTAAAAAAAGGGTGGCGGATATGTGAAGGATGTAATTTTGATCCTTCTTATCCTGTGAAAGGTCTACATGTATCAGCCATGTTCCGATGTGCCCCGTAGGGTCAAATGGCTTTCTTCAGGACCACTTTAAGCCGAGGCAGATCAGGTATCGCAGAGGGTGAGATACCTTGAGGAAAGTGTGACTACAGGGTCCACCCCGTCGACCGATCCCATGTGGCAAGTAGCTACCATCGCTGAAAATTGAAAGGCGACACATTCATGGATATTCTGACGCAGGCCTCCCTGACTGTGTCTTTTTGCATTTTGATGCAGCAGTGTTAAAAAATTGCTCATTATGGTGCTGCTCCTCCCTTTTTCTCTTTAATACTCTTAACAGTGTAATATGTTCTTTACTTCTAGAAATTACTTATTGTACTGTATTTACTGTTCAGAGCCCAATGAGTAGAAATTAACAATAATAAGTGTGTTCTTTTGATTGATTACATTTCTATTTTCTATCGATAGGTACAAAGAACACGACAGTTGGTGACATCCCCATGTCCAATGGGCTCATCTGATGGCAAGGTCCTTCCTCTCAATGTTCAAGTTGTAACTCAGCACATGCAATCTATCAAGCAGTCACCAAAGACACCTCAGAATGTTCCAGCCAGTCCTGTTGGTGATCGCTCTGCTAGGCATCGTTATCCTCAAATCCTCCCTAAGCCAGCCAACACCAGTGCTCTTACCATTCGCTCACCAACAACTGTGTTGTTTACTAGTAGCCCAATCAAGACTGTTGTACCAGCCCCACATGTCAGTTCTTTAAATGTGGTTAAAATGACAGCCATATCTATTGCACCAAGCACCACCAGTACACCACTCAAACATACTACTGCAGTGACTAGCAGTACTGGAACAGCTGACGATTTGAGGACTGGCCCACAAATAATAAATGGCTCAGTTGTTTCTCTGCAGTCTCCAGGGCCCAAAATAAACCATCTTGCTGTTACACCATCTGTTGAGATCAAAGTTGAACCTGATGCCCTGGTTGATGAAAGTCTTATCCAATGCCAGGAAATGACTGATTCCTCTAGAGCTAGAAAAGGAACACCAAACATATTGTCTCTTCATAAAAGTACTTTAGAATGCATTGTTCTGAAATCTCCAAGTGAAGGTACCATAGAGGGGAAGATGGCTAAGGTTGCCGATCACAGAGCAGAAGTAACAAAGACCAAATGCAAACCCCGATCTAATGAAATAGGACCCATTTCTTCAAGGAGTCTTAGTCAAAGCACTCTTACCCTCTCTGTTGCCAGTCATAGCATTTCCAGCACCAGCACTAGTTCATCTTCCAGTTGTGATTCTAGCAGGAAAGACTATAAAGTGTGTATGAAAAGTCCAAGAAAAAGGTTACCTTCTGCCCTGCAGGAGTCTCAGACACCACCATTGAAGAAGTCAGCGGTGAATACACTTTCCACAGCTAACACGGATGGTCAGAAAGGAGGTACTGGTAACCTCAAGAAGTTTCAAAAAGTGGCACAGCTGGCAAAAAATGAAGGCACAGTGGTTCAGATTCCAAGCAAGGCAGCTATGAAAGCAAACTCCACAGCTTCCACCCACAACTTGCCAAACAGTCAACTTAATTCTAATGTTATGTGTACTAGCGATTTACCTATCAGAACAACACCGTCTGCCTCGTCTCCAGATGCAAAATTAGAAGAAACTATGCTCAGCTTTAAAAGCGACACACAATCAAGCAGCACTTTCACTCAAAATGCTTGGCAGCATCTCACTACAGACTCTGATTTCACAGCTACTAACTGTGACCAGCAACAGGATAGCAGTGTTATTAATATGACTGGAAACCCTGTCACAAATGACTTAAATATGTCTGTGTGGGAATCAGTGGAGTTTGAAGGAATGCAGCAGGATTCATACAGTCAACTACAGAGCCAGATACAGGAATCAACACTGAGTCAGCTGCAAGCACATTCATCAAATGAGTTGCCTCTTTCAGCTGAACTGAAAGCATATGAACAAACAGAATCTCAGCTTAATGATAACTTTTTTTCCTTTGATGATGACCTTACACAAGACAGTATTGTTGAGGAATTGGTTCTCATGGAAGAGCAAATGTCAATGAACAACAGTACTCAATCATACGGTAGTTTGGGAATGGCACTCCAAAGCCAAACTGCAGCTCATGGGACGCCTGTGTCTTCTCTGTCAAACACCACCCACTTCTATCATTCACTTCATAGCAGTAGCACGCCAGTTCACACTCCCACACCAACTCCTACCCCAACTCCAACTCCAACACCTACTCCAACACCAACATCAGAGATGATTTCAGGCTCTCAGAGCTTATCTAGGGAAAGCCCTTGTTCACGATTGGCTCAGACTACACCCGTGGATAGTGTTTTGGGAAATAATCGGCTGACCCCTATTGGAACTCCACATTCGAATTGTAGCAGTTCTGTCCCTCCTAGTCCAGTTGAATGTCGGAATCCATTTGCATTTACTCCAATTAGCTCAAGTATGGCATACCACGATGCCAGCATTGTCTCGAGTAGTCCTGTAAAACCAATGCAGAGACCCATGGCCACCCATCCCGATAAAACCAAACTTGAGTGGATGAATAATGGATACAGTGGAGTAGGAAATTCTTCTGTTTCTGGCCAAGGTATTCTGCCAAGCTATAAAGAACTAGTAGAAGATCGTTTCAGGAAACCTCATGCTTTTGCGGTACCAGGTCAATCATATCAGTCACAATCCCGACATCATGACGCCCACGTCGGCCGTTTAACACCGGTTTCACCTGTACAACATCAAACAACATCTGTAAGTAGTACTAACAAGCAAGAGGGATTTGCCGTGCCTGCTCCACTTGACAAAGGTGGAAATAATTCTGGCAGCATCAGTTTTCGATGTCGAAGTGTTAGTCCTGCTGTCCATCGTCAACGTAATCTAAGTGGAAGCACTGCTCCTCCTGCTTCAAATGTACTACGATCCAGTGTGACAACATTTGGTGCTGTGTTGACTCCAGAAGTTCATACTATTCTTACAAATATTCATGAAGAAGCTTGTGCCAATAACTTAGCTCAAAGAAGTCAATCAGTCCCATTGACTGTTATGATGCAGACAGCTTTCCCGTCTCTTCAGAAACAAAGTAACACCCAGAATATTACACACGTGTTACTAAGCAAACTTGATTCTGATAATGACGATGCAATGAGAGGTTTAGGAATGAACAATATGCCCTCTAATTATACAGCGCGAATGAATCTGACTCAGATTTTAGAAACACCTCCACCCTTTTCTAGTGCCAATCAGCAAAATATGATCAATTCCAGCACTTCAGTCTTTGACTTCCCAACACAAGCTTACCTCACCAAAACCACCAGTACTGATCAGCTTAATTTTGTTTCTGGAGATAGCCAAGCACAATCGGACATTGGACAGCAGCAACTAGATTTTAGCAACACTGTAAAAGAACTTTTAAGTGATGACAACTTGCAAGCAGACCAGCAGCTGGTGAGTCAGGTAGCATCAGAGCTGAGTAATGTGGCACCTGACTTCTCCAGTGAAATGCGGTTGTCTTCTGAGCTCTCAGGCAGCATAAATGATCTGAACACTCTAGACCCAAATCTTCTGTTTGACCCAGGTCGACAGCAGGAACAGGATGATGACGCTACACTGGAAGAATTGAAAAATGACCCATTGTTCCAACAGATTTGCAATGAATCTATTAACTCTATCACTTCTTCAGGATTTGAATGGATGGAAAGCAAAGACCATCCTGCTGTTGAAATGTTGGGTTAATGTTATGTAATGTAGCACACTGTATCTCAAGACGTACATATTGTATTTGTCGTAATAGAAGTGCCTCCCGCAGCAGAAAAACTTGAGTAATCTTGGCATTCTAGAAGGGTTTGCTGCACAGCACTCATGCTTCACTGAGGAATATATACTTGTAACAACGTTAAGTAAAAGGTCTAACTAGTGAGGCAGTTGTAGAGCCAGTATTAAAAGATCATTTAACAGTGTGCCCACTTGGTTGCAGATAATTCTCTTCTTGGTAAATTGCTAACCGACATTCACAGCTAATCTAAATGCATGTTATGTTTATTTAAAATACATTACATCCATTGCTGGCTATATCATTGGTTCATAGTATGCTACTGTATAAAAACCACTACTGTTTAGTTGTCTGCTTTTGTAATTCTTAAATAGGACACACTCTTAGTTATCAACATATATAGCATAAACAGAGGAGATTTCTTCTGAAGGAAAGTTAGTATGGCAGCTAGGCTACAGGTCAATGTGGCTTGTGGTTTGCCTCTATCGTACAAATTAACTTTACGATAGTAAGCTATGTATAAGAGTGTGAGAAGCTTGTGTTTGTTTTCAGTAGCATTATATGGTCCTTACAAAAAAAGAACGACGATTGAGACAAGGGAGTCATAACTGGGCGTTAACGCAATTAAAGAATTGGAAATATGCACTAATGTTTTATAAAATTGTGTAACATTTTTAACTTTCTACTTTTTTACCTCATCAATGACATTTTATTGCTTGTTTTATATGTTGTGAGCTACGACACATGAAGCAATTGTATTGCCAACATTTGAAAGATGGCAGAATTTTTATGTGGCATGAACAGGGTGCCACATAGAAGCCTATAGATTTAGAATGATACACTGCTACTAAGTAGTTAACACCGTATATGATATGAAGCACTGGGATTTCTAATATTTGTATATATTAGGACATAGGTAGTGTTGCATGTTTGATCATTTCGACCAGAGTTAGGAAGGCAAGTTAAGATAACCATAGTAATCATATATTCCACTTTAATTGTAATGCTTGTATGTGTGAAGCTAAATTCCCTTCTGTTATAGCACAACTAAGAAATGAAGAAAACATTTGAATCTTGAGAAAGATCTGTAACATCAGAAAATAGAACATTATTTTTATACTAAATTTAACAATAGGCACTTTTAAAACATTGTGACAATGAGTGTGGTAATTGGCCTGATACACATATATTGCAAATTTTAATGAAAATGAAAAGAGTTGAAGCAAAAATTATGGAGTTATTTCAGGGTTTTTTAAATTGCATGTTAAACTATTTTTTAGACCTAGGTGCTATTTTAGTTTTGTCCATAAGCTTTCCTATTACTTACTGTAGATCGTGGTGCAATGAGCTCAGCCTGTTTTCACATAGAAAATATATAGATGAACGAAAAATGAAAATTAAAGCCAAGGAAAATCCTACAGTAAACTGAAAGGCGTGAAAAAATAGATGAAGTATTTGAATTCACTGAGCCTTGTTTGTAGGACTTAAAAAATGAGATATAAAACCTATTATCTGAGGTGCTACAGCTAACTTTGAGCTTTGTGAATTTATCTAATTGTAAATTTTCTATTATCTCTGAGTGTGTGTATACTGATAATTTAAAATTTCAGTTAGATACCTGTTCTTATTACTAGTGATTACTACTGTACTTTGAAGCAAAGCACTACTTCACACCAAAGTGTTACATATCCAAAGGAGGATAACTCAAGTTTTTTTTTAGATTCAGATTCACTAATGCCTAATTACTTAAACCCATAATATAGGAACTTGAAAGCATCCTTTGTTTACTTTGAAGGCTTCCTGCCATCCAAAAACAATCTGATATTAAAATACCAAATTCAGTCTAAAAAGGTGCACATCCTCTCAACCCTCCCCACCCAATGTACAGTAATGCAGCAAACACTTTAAATTTAGCTCTTAAATCGAGCAGTCTTTCTAGGGTTCATATATTGCACTAAAATTCTGTTGAACCTGTGGAATGGCACATCTCTTAAGATAAATGCAACCATTTGGCCCTCAGCTGAAAAATATTTTTAATGAGTTTCATTGTCGAAAAAGGCAAAATGTCATAAAAGATGACAGATACAATTGTCTTATGTAGCAATGTGCATTGATCTCAGTGAGATATATTTCTTATTCTCTTTCAAGAGAAAATTACAGCAGGAAGAAATTATGTTTAGTTTGCTTCACCGTGTTAATACATGATCACAAAACGTGCATGTGTGTTATTGACTTGTACAGTAATAGGTATATTCCTGTAACCACTTTTTGCTGTATTGATGCTGGTTCTGTGTGAACCAGGCAAACATAGTTATTCACAAGCTATTACCTTTTTTTTATGTTTACTAATTCAGCCTAGTTATTGTTGCATATGTTCCTTTTTCCTGATTTTGACTGTTCCAGTGTTTAAAACCCATTTGACATTTTCATCAGGAAATAACTTCATGAAAGTAATGATTTTGCAAATAGTTGCAATCAGCACTGACCTTTTGGACTGATAACCAGTAAAGAGTATCTTGTGCATCTTAGTTTCTCCTACTGTCTAGTACTATACTGTGCTTTCTCTACAGCACATCTTAGGGAAAAAAAATCCCTTTCACATTTTCATATAGTGCAAAACGTGAGCTATCCCTTTCTTCCCCCCCCCGTGTTTTGTTGTCTGTTGTACTGCTGAAATGACAGTAGTTTATTATTGCAGTAGCAATTCCGTTTTGATTTTTTTATTGAAAGTGCTGAAATTGTTTTTTTAAATGTTTTCAAGAACAATAAAAATATTTTATATTACGAAGCTTCTCTTAAAGTGTATGCAAAATAAAATGCAGAATTGATCTTTTGTCGCCTATTTGCCACACTATTCATTACTATAAATGTGTTTGTGCTGTGATGCTAAGCTCTAGAACTTTAGTTTTACACACGATTATATAGGCTTAACTACGTGACAGTTGTTTGGTGTGGTGAATGACCTGTTTAGGACTGGGTGACAGTCATGTAAGGAAGATTACGTTTTTTATGGTAGTTGTTCTCACAATAGCAAAATGATCAGTAAACATGAGTCATGTGTTCAGGTAAACCTAAGGTATTTTAATTATGAAATATTAGACAAATAGAACTTAATTGTGGTCTTAAGCAACTTTTTAACGTGTTTTGTCATTTGTCTTCGAGTTCAGTAGGAGAATCAGTACACAGGATTAGCCTTGTGATCTAGCATCATCCTCATATATCAGTTGATGTACTTGATGAGAATTTACTGTGAGATTCAACTTGAGAAATTGACCCAAAATGGTGGCTTGACAAAACCTATTAGATTCTTTTTTAATTATATTTAGGAGCAGTGCAGTCTGCAAGTAAGCACAGTGATTTTGATCCTTAGTTTTTTTTTTTAATTAATGTTTTTATTGAGATTTCTACCATACGTTACAAACATGTCAAATGATTCCAATTCCATTTTATGGAGAATAGGACAATTATTCTTGAAACAATAAAATTGATGCAAAGGATAACAAACTCAAAAAGAAACGGAAAAAAAAAAAATATGATCCATAGTTTAGTGTGTTAAACCAAATGTACAATGGGTAAATGTTGCACTAGTGTCATTGAATATACTTGGAAAAAGGTTAACAATTGCACCTGAGTATATTTGCCCTGTAACTAAGCCTGTTTTTGATTGTTTTTAACAAGTATTTGTCCGTAATATATTTTTAAGTGTAGAAAGACGATTACCTTTTAAGTGATTAAAGCAATACTGAACTATTTCACAGTCTTGGGTGACTTGTGCATCCTAGTGGGATGTTTAGAAATGGATTCAGCAGAAACAGATTTCAGTTTACAACAATGTTTCACATGCTAATAGACTTTGGCTCTAGGGTGATTTGACAGCAAAAGGATTTGCAACTTGGTGAAACATATGTCAACTTTATAAGTAAATACATGTTCTGAGTGCATTAAGGGTTCCTGGACTCATGTTGGCTGAGGAGGGAAAAAGTATTAGACTTTATGAATGCCAGCCTACCTATTTATCAGTACTACCCTTTTTAATGAGGTAAGATGAAATTATATGATGTTTTTTTAATTTTTATTTACTGGCTTTTTGAAGTGCATACCAAACAAGTACTAGTTTCATCGTTTAACTTTCAGACCAAAGAACTGTGTGCATTATCACATGATCTCAAAGAATACACATTGCAACATATCTGACAACCCGTGTAGCCAGAACATGAGTCTTGCCAAACCCCATTTGATTTAGTAAGTGCTATATAAATGCAATTACAATACAATACAATAACGGAATACATTATCATACTACAAAGTATCCTAAGTAAGGAAGAAAGCAACTGCCTGACCGTATCACCAGACATGCAATGACTTAGTCAGTGTGCAGGGGGAACAGTCCACCAAGCAAGCAGGCCATCTCCTCTGGTGTAACCTTGTTTCATGTGTGCCATGGCCGACAGGCAGCGCTCTCAAGGAGCAGTCGCCGAGATTGGCAGGGGGGTCCGGTTTCTCAGCTGAGTCAGGGGAATTCTCAATCGGGTACGCCTCTAGAGGGTCCCATATGTCTCGTGGTTGAGAGCTCGGGGGCAATAATTCAGCATAAGTGGTCATATGGTCTTTACAAGAAATAAGGTCTCACAACTATTCCTTGAATTTGGGGGCACATCCCCTCCCGCATCTGCACACAACTGTACACTTGGTCAGTAATAGCCCAAGTGAAATAAACTTTCTGGTCGATACTTCAGTATCCTCAGAATAGCCCAGCAGAGCCACAAGGGGAGTCAGGGGAGAGCCCATCATCCATTTAATAGCATGTGAAACCGCCCTCCAGTAGTTGCCAGCTACCCCACACACCCATGCCAGATGGAGAAAGTCAGCTCCTAGCAACCCACTACTGCCACACCTGTCATTTCATCGCAAATGATATTTATGCATTCTGGCAGGGGTATAATATAACCGGTGTAAAAATTTAAAGTGTATGATGCGTAGTCTGCTCCTAGCCGTAATCCGGTCAGTCTTCTGGCAGCAGTAAAGCCATTGTTTATCAGTGAGTGGTGTCCCCAATTCTTTGTCCCAACCGAAGCGCAAACCCCCTTGTATTACTGCATGTTCCAACTGTGCGCTGGGATAAAGCATGGAGACTATATGTGTAGGAGTCATAGTCTGTAGTAAAACACGCAATCTAAGGGAAATTAGGAATGACCGCCATCACATTATGGCGAAGCCTGATATACAGAAATACCTCGAAGGGAGTGGGTGCTTCCCCCACAAAGAGGTCATCTCGGGCGATGCATATTCCTTCCACATAAAGGCCTCCCCAAGTAGACTCCCACCTTCTGAAGCATATTCCGACATGCTGTCTCATGTGTCACTGGAAGCAAAGGATGATAGGGCAACGGGAGAGTGGAGAATAGAGGACAGACTTATTTAGACACTTAGCCAATTTGTTCCAGGTGGCAGAGGTGCAACTGTAGAGAGTGCCTCATCCACGCTATGGGGCTGCGCCCCCAGGAATGTGGTTGTAGGGATAGGGGTCTTGTATCCTTGTTCTATGGCCAAGTGTGGCATGAAGGGGGGCGGTTGGAACCAATAGGCAGAGAAATGGGCGTGGGCACACAGAAAGTAAAGTTCCATGTCCGGTGCCTCAAATCCTCCCCTCGTAAATGGCTGTGTAAGTACGTCCCATTTCAGTCTGGGCTGTTTCCCTCCCCATGCCAGTCTGATGAGCTGTGTTTTAAGGCTTTAAAGAAATGGCTGTCTGGTGAGTGAGGGATATTGAGGAATAAATAGAGAAGCTTTTGTAAGATGTTCATTTTCATCAGGGAGATGTGGCCCGCCAACGAGAGAGGCATGGAGATCCAGCACATAATAGAGTCCATCACCACATCCAGTGTCGTGCCACAGTTTGTTTGCAGTAGCTCATCCCTGTCTCTGGAGATGGTCACCCTAAATATTTAAATTCTGCTTTATACCATGTCAGTGGGTATTCCATGCCTCTGGTTAGCAGGGGTAAGAGAAAAAATCTGAGACTTTTCCCAATTAACATGAATGCCCGATTGCCCTCTGAAGCGGATGAATTCACACAAAATAGTATTGAGGCTAGTCCAAGGGTCTTGGATATAGAGTATGATTTCATCAGCATATAATTACACCATCATATGTCTGCTAGGGTAACGCATAGCATACTCCTAATGGTGCTGTCGTAGTTTGGCCGCGAGTGGTTCCACTGCTACCGCAAATAGGAGGGGTGACATTGGGAATCCCTGCCCCACGAAATAGGCAAGTAGGGAGAACAAGTGCCAATTATTTGCACCCTCACCACCGGTTGACAGTTTAATAGTGCAATCCATGATAGGAATGGGGGTCAGCCCATCCGTCTCAGCACCCTGAACAGATAGTCCCACTCCGGGGATCAAACGCCTTGGTAGCATCAAGAAAGACCGCAGGCACGTCTGGGTCTATATCTTGGGGCAGCAAAAAGAGTGTATGCAGATTGTGCGAGGTGGCACGCCCTGGTATAAAACCAGATGGGTCGGACCAGAAACTCCATCAGCAGGCTTAGTCGGTTAGCTAGAATGTTTGCGAGTATTTTAACATCGCAATTGATGAGCGATAGGGGTCAATATGATTTGCCATTTTTGGCCGGTTTACCAGGTTTAAGAAGAGATGATCATTGCCTGCCTCATTGAGGGTGGGAGTAGACCCTATTCCTTTGCCTCCACTTTTTCGGCTTTCAGAATAGGTACTAAGGGGCCGATGTAGCTTTTATAAAAATCAGCTGGGGAGCCATCTGGACCAGAAGCATTTTCAGATCGAAACTGCATTATGGCAGTCCTGATTTCATCTTCCTCAGTGTCTGCGAAGAGATACCCTTGCTGCGCATCACTGAGCGGGCCCAATGCCACATCACCCAGGTATGCATCTATATCAAGATGTTGGGTTCTGCGTGAGGTGTAAAGAGTAGAATAAAATGTTGAAAAGGTGGTGAGTATATCAGCTGTGTCTCTAATTATGGAACAACCTGGGCCCCTGACCTCAAGGACATAGTTGGAGAATCTGGGTTTGCATTTCATCTCTGCCAGTGCTCTTCCTGGACGCTCTCCCTCCCCTTACTCTCTTCCTCCCTATACACGTGAGCCGGAAAGTATTTACTGTGGAACAGGCATTCACGCTCAGAAGTGGCCTGATAATCAGTGAGTGACTCTCTAAGTTTAGCCCCTACCCCCATTTCATGGGGCAGATCCAGCCGTGCCTCCACCTTCTTAATTTTGCCCTCTAGTCTCTTAAGTGTGCCCCGGCTATTGCGCATAATTAACCCTCTTTTGGCAAAACAAATCCCACGTATGGTGACTTTGAAGGCCTCCCAAACGGTGGACAAGTTTAGGACGGAGTCTACATTTCTCTCGAAAAAAATCGCTAATTTCTTGCCCCAGTTTCTCAAAGAAAGGGGTGTCTAATAAAGTAGTGGCGGAGAGCCTCCACAAAATATAAGGGGAGGGACCGACCAGAGGTCTTAGTTTCAGCAGAACCAGAGAATGCAAAAAACAATGAAACAGCGAACCTATATAGCAACCGCACCTCCCTCGTAATATCCCAAATAAAGTCCAAAGATCAATAGTTTTAAGCCACGTAGCGTGCACTTCCACTTGCTCCCGCTGTTTCCAAAGAGCGTTCCAAAGATCAAGGCAAATCCATCCACAAATGTGGAGTGCACCACAGGTACAGGTTTCCACAGTAAGTTAGTCCATTCTGTCCATACTATATATCATGTATTCTTTATTTCTCACAAAAGTAGCATAGAAAAAGCCAACGCGTTAAGTCCACTACCTGTGGACTTTATCAGGGCTGTAAAACATACAAAGACATATAAAACTTACAGTACAACATATATAGATTCACAATTAAAAAACCATATATAGCGACACAATTTAAACAGAACACTAAGAAACAGAGACCATGTAAAATTCACGTAGTAGAGGGAAGAGTATTGAATTGAATTAGATTAGATTAGAATAAGAGGTTAAGGTATGAAAAAAACTCACATTTAATATAGCAAGCCATTAATGCACAAGTTAAAGTGTGTGAGTAGGGGAGGTCCACACATCTAAATGATAAATGTAATAAAAGTGATGAGAATACTAATAGAAATCCGTCCCGAAGAGGGTTTCAAGGAGTGCAACCATCTATCAAACTCAAGTATATTACATTATGTGACAATAAAGAACAGTAGCCTGGTATAGCCCTTAAGACATACCGTAATAATTTGTTGTGTTGGTTTCTCCAATATATCACCAAAACATCATCTCAAACCGTATATTTCACGGTTGGTGGTACATCCCTATGTCCTATTGGACCCTCATATTTCCAGGGTTGCTTAAAAGTCCTAGTGCAAACATTTAAATTGATAAAACTCGGATACCTAGAAATAATGACAGGCTTAAATTTAAGAACTGTATTTATAACCCATAGCATAGTTTAGTTTTCTCATATAATGTCTAGGTTTCCCATATGCAATGGGAAATTTTACTTTATTACTTTTATCATTTAGATGTGTGGACCTCCCCTACTCACACACTTTAACTAGTACATTAATGGCTTGCTATATTAAATGTGAGTTTTTTTCATACGGTAGCTTCTTATTCTAATCTAATCAAATTCAATTCAATACTCTTTCCTCTACTACGTGAATTTTACATTCTCTGTTTCGTAGTGTTCTGTTTAAATTGTGTCGCTTTATATGGTTTTTTAATTGTGAATTTTATATCTGTTGTACTGTAAGTTTTTATATGTATGTTGTATTATACACTATGTCTTTGTATGTTTTAGAACCAGAGAATGGTCCAAGTATGTGCATGCTAGGTAGGTCTCACCTGGCAGCCACACGCCGGGTCCTCGGGATATGATCCAGTAGTCAAGCCTCGACCAACTGGAATGTGCAGTCAAATGAAAAGTGCCCTCCTTTTTTAGGGGATGTAGTGCCCTCCAAGCGTCTGCCAGCTGGTGTTCCGGGGCTGTGATCTATCCATAGGTGGGTCAAGAGTGGTGTTGAAATCTCAACCCCAGATATGTGTTGAGCCTATGTACATGACAAGGCTCCATAGCTTATCAAAAAAATGTGCTTATCCATGTTGGGTCCATAGCAGTTCACCAGGATAACGGATTGCAAAGCTAGTCCTCCCCACATGAGGCAGTAGCGACCCTGTGGGTTCTGTAGGGAACCCCCCGGGATGAATGGCATGTTTGTACGAATGATGGTGACGGTGCCCCTGGCATATGTACAATAAGGCGCACAGCTTCTGTGTGCTGCCCACCTGGCAGCAAAATTGGTGTGAGTGACAGGGCCCATGCGTGTTTCTTGCAACATTGCAATATGAATGTTGTGCCTGTCTAAGAAGGCCAAAATTTGTCTGCACTTACGGGGGTTCCCCAATCCCCTGACATTCCATGTCAGTAGGTTATAGCTCGCTCTGTTAGAACTTTCATGGACATCTGTATGACCGGTCATAGCAGCTTGTTAATACGAAATGAGCAGGCATGGGTTAGGCAGTGTGGCCACATAACCGTAATATTTTCATATATGAGTATGAGAGTATCAGTGATGTACACTAAAAGAACATATATAACTACCCTATGTGGCCCAAACCCACCAGAAAATAGCTTCCCTCCCACCTATGAGACAATGAGATCATCCTGAACATGGCTCCTCATAACATTTTCATTATGATAGTAGAAGTGAACCAAGATGGGAAATGAAAGAGAAGATTGGAGAAAAAGAACAGAAGAGAAAAGGAAAATACCTATAGTTATTTGAGGGAAGAATAAAAGAAGGGAAAATAGTGTAGGTGAATGTACTGCTAGCTTAAGACCAAAGTAGAAAAGAAGGTGTAAGACAGAATAAATTATCTGCAGTAGGTTTATCGTTACGGGTGTCGCTAATAAGTCCAGCAGTTTCTCCTCGAGTTAACGAGGGTGTCCAGGGTGAAGCTCTAGAGTTCCCAGTTGACTGCAGAAGTTGAGACACAGTCCCCCAGGAAGCCACTGTCAGCGTATTGGCTAAATTCCTATACAGCAAGAATTTACAACGCTGAGTTAAAGAATGCTGGCTAGCAAGTGCCCATCATTCAAAGTGTATGTATGTGGGAATGTTGTAGACAACAGTCCAGTCAATCAGAGGGTCCCAGCAAGGTCCAGCTCCCCAATTCAGCCTGGCTCCAATAGCGGCGAGGAGGGCCTGGACTCCCGCGGACCCCCAAAGGCCAGGGGCATGCGACGGGCATTTCGCCTAAGGAAGTCGCTGACATGCTGCGGGTTAGCGAAAATGTGCTTTTTGCCTTGAAGGGGGAGGCGAATGTGCACTGGGTACAGCATGCCGTATGGGATGTTGGTCTGCTGTAACTTCTGCTTAACAGGTAGGAATTTTTTGCTAGCTTCCTGTACTGCAATAGTAAAATTTGGATATATGAATATTGTGTATCCCTCGAAATTTAGCACGCGTTTCTTTCTGGCCAGTGGAAGAGTGGTATTGCGATGTCGATAGTTTGATAAGCGAGTGAGAATATGTTGTGGTGTGGCTCCAAGAGGAGGCCGAATTACAAGCGAGCAATGAGCTCTTTTCACTACCAATAGCTTGGAGAATTATGTCGTTCTACAAAATCCTCCATCCTCCCAGTGTTCGCAGATTCAGGCACGCCTAGGATTCGTATGTTTCTGCACAAGCACGCGTCTCTAAATCCTCGTTTTTGGCAGAGATAACTTTCAAGATGCATTCCATTCTGAGGAGCTGCTCACCTCTATTTGATTATGTGTCCTCAAGTGTAGAGATCTTGTGTTCTGCCTCTCCTAGTCGGCCATTTTGCTTCTCCAATGTCTGGGTGTGGAATCCATGTGGGAGAACATGGAATCAATTTTGGTCTCAATGAAGGTGAGGCTATGTTGCAAAGCTATTAGAAGGGATTTCATGTCATCGGCGCTAGACTGCTGCCCCGGCTGTGAGTCTTCAGACATAGTTTGTTTAGTGTCACTATTTTGAGCGCGGGTGGATTTACGAGGTTCAATTGGGAGGTTTTTCTTCTTACCATCCATCTTACCAATACCATGAGCTTTGGACCCGCCTTCAACGCAATGCAAGTTCTCCAATGTCAAGTCTCCAGAGAGAGTGTGCCCTCCAAACTCTCTACGTGCAGGGCGCAAAGGGAAACCGCTTTATTCTCCCGGTCCGGCCTAACCTCCCCAGGATCGTCAGGAGGGGCACGAACAGACCAGGGGCCCACTGGACAGTATCCGGGCAGTCAGCAGAGATGAGGGGCATGAAGGGAGAGGCCACCCTGGGTGCACGGGAGCTGCCCCAGCAGGCCGCGACAGGTCTCGTTGCAGGTCAGCAGGCACGGCCCGTGGTGCAGTCCAAATGGTCGGCAGGTGGGCACCCAACAGGGGACCGTGGCAGTGCAGACGGGGGGCGCAGGCCCCAGGGTCTCCCAGCAGGTTCGCCCCCAGCAGAACCACCCAGAGCTGATCGGGCCTCGCGATGAAGCTGCACCAACCATGGCCTGAAGTCACGCCCAAGGGTGGCTGCCACCAGGCCCGGCACGCCGCCACCCAAGCCCCAGCCAGGTAGCTAGCAACAGCGCTGCAGTCCCACAGGGCCCCCGGATGGGGGTATGGGGCAAGCTGCCCCACCCAGCAGCCAGCCGCCCGCTCACCTGAGCAAAAATGATAGTGTTTTCTCGACTAGTGCGATAATCCGCAAGCCGCAGGGCCTCTTAGCGGGTATTTTCCCTCAGCATGGATCAGTTCAGTTTATTTGGAGCTCCAGGGGGTGCAGGTGTCCCCTAGATAGACCATGCCTGGACACACGCTGCAGTTTGCAGCCAGCTGGGGCAAGATAATGTTGGATGGTGACCCTGGACTGTAGGAGCCTCACATAAGTGCGGTCATTTTGCTCGCCGGCTCTCTGGCACCCCACCATGATATGCTTATTTAGCGGTTATGTATAGCACCAATATACTGCCTTTTGGGTGTTTCAGTGAGCTTTATGAAGTCCCACTCAGGCTCCCAAGTCCAAACAATATCCAGTTTTGAAACTTTTGCACCTTTCAGTCTAATTTTCCCTTTGAGCTGGAACCGTGGCTGCACGAGAATACGTCTAGAGACCAGTGCCTACTGCCTCTGGAAGGAAGACTAACCATGCATTTGCCAGACCATCTTTGTTCATCTCTCTAAAAATCCCTAGGCATGGTGATAGTAATCCCTGCTTATGTCTTTCTGAAACTGGGTGAAATACTGTGCCTCTCCCTTGATGCTGCTGAAACTTTCAATTTAGGGCGCAGATTGAGGTTGTGAAATGTGAGCAAGACCTGTTAAGCTGCAGGCAGATAACATTGTGGGTCGACCGTATAGGGTTAACAGAAAAATGATTTTTGTTCTCCAAACATAGTAATTTGTGTTATAAAAGAGGTACACTCTGGTTGCTATTATCAAATAGTTTTACCTGCCCCGGGGATGGTGTGGCTCGTCTGTTGGCTTTCTTCACGCCATAACTTATGATGATCAACCCAACAGAAGCAAATTATCCTGTCTAAGGTACTATATTCAGCCCAAATAAAACCACATATTCGGAACCTTGCTCTGCCCTTATAAGATGTGTTTCTGTAAATTATGTCCATGTTATGCAATCTCTGGTCATTGTAGCTGCCAACTTATTTCATTGTAGCTGCCAACTTATTTCTTTGGCTCTTCGATAGACCTCCTCCTCCTTGATGGACTGGAACCTGCACCCCCTTTCCTCCCCAGCGCCTTGAGGCCCTCACGGGTGAGTAGTCGCGCTTAACAAATACCTGATTGATTGATTGTTTATTCAACATGTGCCTTATCAACAACGGTACCTACCATTGAAGGTTTTCTATTCCATGCTGCTACTACTCTGTGGCTCTGCTAGTGGGAAGGTGAGACTTGGGACCTCTTTGCAGGCCACCCATTGTGGAAAACCAGAGTGATTTTGTCCCTCACTGCCCAACCTGTCTGTTTACAGTTGACTTCAGCAAAGCAATTTGACTCCCTCCTCCCAATCACTCCCAGCTCTCAGTTAATGCATCCGAACCACTTGCCGTTTGAGGCCGTAATCGATATCTCAGATGAAAGAGCATGTGTACTCTTTAGCTGTGGGCACTCACTCTAATCCCAAATACGTTTAGTACATGCACAACAAAAGGTATGGGTGAAGCAGAGGAACAGAGTAGACGCTAGAGCTATGTCAAATGATAAGTCGTTTCAGTCTCTAGTTTATAGGTAGTCTGTGCCTACGGTATTGTTTCGCTTGTAATTATAGAACTTGAATGTCCCACTGGAAATGGCTCATTTTGTCATCTAGGTTAACCAAAACTTGGAGCTCAAAGTCTCCTCATTCCTCCGACTAAAATAAATAGTTTGTTTTTTAGTTTCATGTAAGTATGCTAGTGGGCTTTTTTGCTGCATGCTGAGCTACAAAGAAACCCCCCTTTATACATAAGTTAGATGCTACAATACAGGGGAGCCAGGCGGGTGCCAGAAATAGAGGAGAGAAGCAAGAAGGGGGTGCAGTAACGAAGATTGAGGAAGAGTGTGTCACCTGTTGAAAAATGTGATCAGCAACACAAGGGATTGCAAATTAGATCAGGGAAATTTTGCAGTAGGAGAATGGTAAGGGGGTACAGGGATTGCAAAATTGAATGATTGAATGGACGCGCCATGTAAGAGTTAAGAGTGGAAAACCTAGTGCTGCGGTTAGTGGGTGAAAAGAGATTTCTTCAGGATGGTCTCAAAGCCAGTTTTGTGTATTGCAGAAAGATTTTGCTTAAAGAGATGAGTTTGTTGTAATCTTTGTGTTTTCTGCTTATTTACCCACAATTTGCACCCCATATATATTTAATTGATTAATTTATGGAAGTGCGTATTTCTCATTTATAAATGCATGCTGAATTTAATACTGTTTGCTCAGGTATACACAAAATTCACTTTATTATAGTTTGGTAATACATCAATTATTCATATGTGGGTTTGCATGATGTATAATGCCTTATTAATCTTGTTACACCTTCACTTAATACTATATGTCAATTCTTGCATTTGACATCTTTCATTGTGAGGCCTGCCCATTTCAAAATAATTAGAGAAGTGTATTTAAGCTGGGTACAAACAAGAAACAAGAAAAGGCTGGCCACAGTATTATGAGCATCCAACCGCCTCAGGACCGCTGCGACTACCGGGGATCAAGGATCCCGCAGCGGTCAGGAGCACTAATATGCTGGCAGTGCCACTGCGGCACCGCCAAGCATATTAGGAATTGCCTGTCCACCGCCCTTTTAATGTCTGTGAGCCCGCCGTGAAAAGGGTGGCTGAGAGGCAACAAAGGGGGCCCTAACACGGGCTCCTGCTGCTCCTGGGCCTGAGGGTGCATGCGGGGTGGCACATGTAGTGCCCCCCTCCCCCTAGTTTTCGAGCCCCCCAGTTCCTGCACAGTGCCACACCGTGCATGAAGGTGCAGTCGGCGCTCTGAGAACAGCGGCCTGCATGTCAGGCTCGTCAATGAGCCTGACAGACTGCCGCCTCAGCACCACCCGCCTGACCAGGATTTAACTCCTAATATGGTGGGCAGCAGCACCACGGCTTTGGCGGTCTGCTGTAGGACCGCCAAAGTCGTAATAAGACCCTTCATTTGATAAAGGGTTTCTGTAAACATCATGAAGGTCACTGGCAGGCTTTTCCGAGCCAGCCTGGCTTTGTCAGCTTGGTGTGAGAGCCATACCTTACTAAGTGCAGAAACACAGGACGTCCCTTGCAATACAGGACAACATGACTGTTCTTCTCTAAGGTATGCCTGTGAGAGGCACCTTAAAACCCATACAGGACCTTTTGGTATTAAGACAGCTTAGCGAGAGGCAAGAAGGCAGTGGCAGGAGAACAGAAACTGGTTTCATCTTTTCATGCAAGGAAATTCTGAAACACTGTTAAAATTCTTTCTAATACTTCGTTTATTAATCGCTTTCGTTGCACTTTTTTTTTCTTTATAGTTACCAATATACACATTATTTGGACTAAAATAAGACACTGATTTCAATAAAATCATAAAATATATTCATAGTGGGTACTCTTAATTGAATCTATTCATGATGAAATGAGATTTGGAACCCACTAAGAAAAACTACTCTATACCTCTCACAGGGCTGATTGTTGCCCAGAATGCACTATCCTCATGGAATCCGCAGGTGATTCGTGGGTTTCAGTCTACCAGATTTCCTGTCTTAATTTAGTTAGTTCCATAAAACCCAAGAACATATCTCTTGCGTGATGGTCAGTGTTGATACTACTTAATAATGACCAAGACAATTAATCAAATGATCCAAAAAAAGCAATCATTCATTTGCTGCAACAGGAAACTTGAGCATATTGTTGATGTCATACACAGTAGCATATTATTGATATCATACACCTGATGCGATTAAAAGGTTTACTTGTAGTATGAGTGTTGACACAACAACTATTATAAAACCGTGCATGGTGCTGTCAACAGTCACCACTAACTGTGAAAGCCAAACACATGTAAAAAATGAGAAAAGAGTTCAGATTGTAAAGTACGTTTCCGGTTTTTAGCTATATAAAGTACGGAAAATGTCCATGAAAGAAAGTTTTTCAAGGCCGTACTGTATTTAAGAACCACGAATAGAGCAGGGGGCTAAAGCACAGTTCTTTTTGGAAACCCAATTGTTTAATGAATTTCTTGAAAGTAGGCTTCCTCAAAAAATCCTTAAAGCGTAGTACTGCTGACTGGAGGTGGTGTCGCGTTTCAACCCCAATTCTTCGGGGGTCTCCTCAGGACGGGGAAGTGGAGGGCTTGTTTAGTAAAGGTAAGGAGTAGGCTATTAAACTAAGAAATTGTGGGCCACCCAAGAGTATAGCGAAGAACAAATAAAATACGCAACTCATTGCAAGTCCCAAAGGGTCGTAAAGCAGGCGTAGACTGTAATGAGAGGTAGAAAAGTACTAAGTAATTGCACATCATGGGAAGCAAGGTGCAAGAAGTACTGGATTCATCCTTATCAGTACCTTAATGGTAACCGTACATTTAAGAGACAGCTGATTTGGTGCTGGGTCCAGACTGGATATATCTTGTTTTGGGCATGGGGATTTGGTCAATTCCC
Organism: Calotriton arnoldi; assembly: GCA_963921515.1. NCBI lineage: Eukaryota > Metazoa > Chordata > Amphibia > Caudata > Salamandridae > Calotriton > Calotriton arnoldi. Next base: position 576,436 of record CAWUFW010011324.1, read on the forward strand.
GGAGCATGGGCTGCTTTGCCGAACTGAGGTCTCAAGTCTCTGAATGTGTTTTTTTTAAGAAAAATTATGAATCAGTAAATACTTTCTCGAGGTACTGCTTTCCAGTTACATGGTCTAGGATTGCATCTTACCTAAGCCCGATGAGGCTCTGCATTCAAATATCAATTTGATTTTGGGATCACTTTGTGTGGCGGCTTGACTGACCTCTGCAGCACCCGGCGTCTTTCCTAGTCTATCCATGTTAAGGTAATAATTTTTCCTTACATCTGGTGTGGTGACATCATGCATGGGGAGTGCTGGGTATTGTACTCTGCTTCATTATGGGCGTTTCGTTATGGGCCTGAAAGTAAGGCAAATTTGTCTTTTCCAGCGTGTTGGATGTGACATGATTTGTATTCTTCAACAGGATTATAGATTTAGAAGTACAGAAAGCTCATTTAGTCTGCTAATTACTGTATTGAAGATGTGGTTTGCTACTTTTTTCAACAGTATTGCCTCCTCTCAGGTCAGGATTGATCACTTCTAAAACTGTCCATTTAATGTAATTTTCACCATGGCCATGTGTAATTAAATGATTGACAAGTAGGGCTGTTATTGTTGTGGAACGTATGCGGGATTTATGTTGGATTAATCATTGGTGGACTTCTTGGTTGGTGTTTCTAATGTACAACTTGTAGTAGGGACATGTGATTCCATGCACCATGTTTTATGTTTTACAGTTTGAGAATTGTACATGGGACCATTTTATTGTAAAAAGAACAATTGATGGACAGAATGCAGAACAATCTCATACATTCATCCCAGTACAGAGATCTGGGCCTAAATCCATCGTTTTTTTGCTCCCCATGCCATTCCAGTTTGAACCCAGCCATATGCAAATCAGTCTTGACACTGCGCCCAATGGGAAAAGTCCAGCCCGAATTGCTAGGCCAGATCCTCCCTGGACTGGAAACGAGCATCCTAGGACCGGTTTCGGGCTGGACTGTACCCATGAGGCACAGGGTCAAGACTGATTTGCGTATAGCCGGGTCTAAACTGGGGTGGCGAAGTGAGCTAAAGAACGATGATGGATTCAGTGCTCTGTCCATCATCTCCTTGTGTTTACCATTTTATTGTATTCAAATGGAAGGGAGACCCTTCAATAGTTTGTTCACAAACCGAATAAGTGCCGCATTTATGATATCCTTGCAGTGGTGCTAGGCTTGAATGCTTTCTCAATGTCCTTTTCATGAAAGACTCTGATTTTTTTTTTTTTAAACAATTTTTATTGATTTTCCAAACAACCAAAGAAGGGGTTTCGGTTACATACCCCAGACAGGTAGCAAAATCATAGTGCAATTCCAATTGTTTGTGGTGTGGCTGAATACCGTAGGGTGTCCAGTTCGACTACTAAGGCATTGCATACTGTCATCACATTAGGTATTTGAAACCCGTGAAAATTCCCATCTCCAACTAACCCCCTACCCTACCCCCCCCCCACCGCCCACCACCCCAGGCGTGTCCTTTAAGTACAGGTTGTAAGAAGCCAATGTAATTGTTATCTCCGCGGGGCGACTAACTTGTATGGGAGGCTGTTGCCCCTGGATGTCCCCTGACGTGTGTGGCGAGCACCACTATTCATGAAAGACTCTGATGGCAAATGCAGCTGCTTTCCTATGTTGCAATTCTTCTTCAAGGCAGATAGTGGTTATTCTGGTGTGCATTCTAAGTTTGATAGTCCTGAATGATAATTGTTATAAAATGGTTGGTGCTTGGGGTAATGTAGACATGCAAATTAGCCTTTGAGTTGCCAGTCTCTCTCTCTTCTTCAAAGAGTTTTGCGTGGAGTAAACGATGCCCTTTTGAGGGAATTTTTTATCAGTTTTTCTTTGGTACTCTTTTGCCCTTAAGTTTTCTGTGAGTATGTTTCCATGATGGAAGTAATCTTCTTTAGTAGATCAATTGCGCCTAATTCGCAGAAATTGCCTATACTGGAGATTATCTTGTAAACTCTGTAGCTGAAAACTCGGATAGTGTAGGTCGCTGTTCATTCTGTGTTTTTTTTTTTATTGAGAGATGTGCACAATGTCTTTTCCGACTCACATACTTCAACATCTAGGAAGGTTATAGATGTTTTTGCGTTACTCATATTAAAAAGGGTCAGTCAAAAAGTAGCTGGGGGTAACTCTTTCCAGATCTGCACTGACTGCCGCTGAAAGAAAAGAACCAACGTCAGCGAGCTGTGGTGGTGGCTATATAGGCACCACACATGTCACTTCCGGTGCAGATGACGCCACGCGGAGCCAAATGACACCACCTACCGGCGTGCAGGGGTACTGCTCACAACAAATTTCCAGATTCTAGTCTGACGCTTGGGAAGAATTCTAAAGTGAGGAATCTGCCGCTAGATAGTCTCTACCAGATAAGGCGTTACCAAAGGTAAGTAACTTGTTCATCAACGAATGTTATAGATGTTTTTGCTTTGCTCATATTAAACTTGATGTCTTGTGTACGGTTGTTCAACCGTTGCAGTAAACAATCCAATTCAACTCATTTCCATATGCAGAAAATATCAATGTATCTGGCCCACATGGTTCTAAATACACTGAAGGGGTTGTTGTTATATACAAATCTTTCTTCAAATTGTGCCATGTAGAGAATAGCCATATCTGATAGAGACTTCTAGCTGCAGATTCCTTACTACCTTTGAATTTCTCAGGCGTCAGGCTGGATCCAGAAACTTTTGCTGACCAAAACTCCTTGCGCACGCCGTCGGGTGGCTCCATTTGACTCCGCGTGACATCGTTAGCGTCGGTTATGACGTTGCAGTACCTATATAGGCGCCACGCAGGCATCAGTTATTTTCTTTCTGTGCCAGTTAGGCGCCGGTCCAGAAGAACTACCCCTCTGTCGCTTTTTGACAGGCTTTTTCTCTACTTTTTGCCGACTTTCAGATTTTTTTTTCTATCGTGTGCAAAGGATGTCATCGAGGAAGACAGGATTTAAGCTGTGCGGGCCTGCCCCCGCACAATGTCGGTCATCGATCCCCACCTTGTCTGCCTCTGGTATCTTGAGCGCGACCACGATCCGAAGTCGTGCTCAGACTGTCGGGCCATGGCTCCTAAGACTTTACGGGAGCGGGCTTTGAAGCTCCTTGCGGCCCGACATCGTCAAGTGAGACTCCCCGGAGGTCCCAATCGAGGAAGAAGAGGTCGCTAGACTGCTCTCGGAGCCCATAGTCCTCTTCGTCCCACTTGACGTCTGGACTTTCGGGGAAGAGGCACAAGAAGAAGAAGTACAAGCGGACTTCAACTTCACCTCGACTGTTGTCTGTCGACGAAGCAGGTAAGGAGCATCGACGCTCTAGGCACAGTTCTATGGAGCCGGAGCCAGGGTCGACTTCGCGCCTCCCTCCTTTTCCAGGAGCCGGAGCGACCCCTGCTCAGATTAAAGAGTTCTACGAGGCCATGTGCTGCGTATTTGAGTGGGCCAACCCCTCTGGTGAGCCTTCGGGCCCCGCGGGGTCAGAAGGGGCCGTCAGATTCAATGCTGTCGTCTCCAGCCACGGCGCTGGTGCGGCCTCAGAGATCCGATAACTGATCTGGGTTGACGCCTGTCGTGCCACCGCAACCTCCCCAAGCGTCGGACCTGTAGTCGGTGCCTGCGGCGCCACCATTGCCAGTCGGTGGTGCCAACCCCATCCTTATCCCTGACGCCGATTCCGACATCGATTGAACCCAGGGGTTCTATGTTGTCACCTGAACACTTTGTAGATATATTAGGCTTGGGAGAGGAATTGGAGGGGTCTATGGACCCTCTGAAACACCATGATGCAGAGCAGTTGGGCTGGTATAGGGAACTTGGGGAAGCCAATGGACCAGATACTGGCATGCTCTCGCCGCCAACTGTGGCTACGGAGGAGGGGGCATCTTATGCAATGGTGGTTAAGAGGGCAGCCGAGGTCCTTGGATTGGAGCTGCCATCAGTGGAGGTTAGGACTAATCTCCTGACTGAATGCTACAGCCTGTGGCTTCCACCTCAGAACCCCTTTTGCCCTTTAATGAAGCGCTTACTGATGTCCTTCTAGGCACGTGTCCAAGCCTAGAACAGGTGTTCCTGTGAATAGGACAATTGCCCACCCCCATCGCCCAGCTCCGGGCGGACAAAAGTTCCTCAGCCAGCACCCCACCCCAGAAAGTTTGGTGGTGCAGGACTCTACATCACAGGGCGCATTCCCTTCTGCTCCTCCGGGTAGGGAATCCAAGAGGCTGGATTCATTTGGGAAGAAAAAGTTTTCTTCCTCCAGCCTGGCATTGCGGTCGGTGAATACCACATTCTTATTGGGCCATTTCTCCCACTCCCTTTGGGAGACGGTTGCGCAAGTTCTGCCACAAGTCCCGGAGGAAGCACGGGCTGTCCTCTTTCAGGCAGTTAAGTATGGGAGAGATGCAGCAAAATTCACCATAAGATGTAGCCTTGATACGACGGATTCGTTGGGCAGATCGATTTCCACAACAGTGGCCTTGAGATGCCATGCCTGGCTTAGGACAACTGGCTTCTCGGGTGATGTCCAGGCAGATCTGATGGGCATGCCCTTTGATGGAACCCGCCTTTTTGGGGAAAAGGCAGATTCGTCCCTAGTGAGGTTCAAGGACTCTCTAGCTACGGCCAGATCCTTGTGCCTCTCTTCTACTCCTCGTGGCCAGTCTACCTTTCGGCCCTTTTGTGTTAACGGAATATGTTTTCAGCTGCATCAGCCCTATCCCAGCCACCGTCCTGTGCAGGCTTCCAAGCCGGGCAGGGACGTGGACGCGGTTCATTCCGACCTAGGAATGGAAGCCAGAAGTCGTCGGCCACCCTGCCCTCGGCAGCCGCAGCCTCCTAGCACTCCTAGTCTGACTCTGCAAGACTACACCACTCCAGTTTGCAGGAAAATCCATCATCTCCCCCACTGGAGGTCCATAACATCAGACAAGAGGGTCTTGCAGATCATTGAGGAGCGCTATTCTCTGCCTTTCCTTTCTTTTACTCCTCCCATTCTGCCAAATCAGTAACAGCTGACGGAGGATCATTTAAAATTGCTCCGGGAGGAAGTTACAGCTCTCTTGGCCAAGGGAGCTATAGAAAGGGTCCCGGTTTCAGCAGTAGGCAGTGGCTGTTATTCCTGCTACTTTCTGATTCCGAAGAAGAACAAAGGGTTGCGGCCCATTTTAGATCTTCGGACCGTCAAGCTCTTCCTCAAGAAGGAAAAATTCAAGATGCTTACTCTAGCTCAGGTCTTGTCTGCCCTGGATCTAGAAGACTGGATGGTAGCGTTGGACCTGCAGGATGCGTATTTTCACATTCCCATCCTGACAAGCCACAGGCGTTACCTGCGGTTCAAGGTAGGCCGCGAGCACTTTCAATTTACCATGCTCCCCTTCGGTCCTACCAGTGCCCCTCGGGTGTTCACCTAGGTGATGGCGGTGGTCGCAACTCATCTGCGTAGGTTAGGCATGTCAGTCTTCCCCTACCTGGACGACTGACTGTTGAAGGTGTCCTCGCCCCAGGCTGTCGTCTCCCACCTTCAGACTACACCGACCCTCCTGCATTCGCTGGGGTTCTCTATAAACGTGCCGAAGTAACACCTGACTCCTTCTCAGATGCTCCCTTTTATCAGAGCTGTTCTGGACACAGTGCAGTTTCGGGTCTATCCTCCCAAACAGCGAGTCCAGGATATTCAGGTTATGATTCTGATGTTTCGGCCTCTAACCTGGATTTCAGTGAGACTGACTCTGAGGCTGTTGGGCTCATGACCTCCTGCATCCTGTTGGTAAAGAACGCCAGGTGGTATATGCGGGCTTTGCAGTGGGACTTGTAGTTCCAGTGGGCACAGCTTCAGGGAAATCTCACCGATGTGGTTCAGATCTCAGAAGGAACTGCAAAAGATCTGCAGTGGTGGTTGACGAACCACGATTGGATCAACGGCAGACCCCTCTCCCTTCCCCAAACAGATCTCACAGTCATGACAGATGCGTCACTTCTGGGATGGGGCGGCCATCTGGGAGAGATGGAGATCAGGGAACACTGGTCTCCGGCGGAGTCGGGGCTCCACATAAATTTGTTGGAGCTCCAAGCGATTTGATTGGCATTGAAAGCATTTCTTCCCTCTGTCAAGGGGAAGTTAGTGCAGGTGTTCACGGACAACACCACCGCCATGTGGTACTGGAACAAGCAGGGCAGGGTGGGGTTGGTGACCCTTTGTCGGGAGGCCCTGCGTCTCTGGACATGGCTGAAACAGCAGGGCATAACCCTCGTGGTTCAGTACCTGGCAGGTTCTCTGTATGCTAGTGCGGACGAACTCAGCCATCGATGCCTAGCGGATCACGAATAGCGGCTCCAGTCAGAGGTGGCGCAAGGTCTCTCATCAGTGGGGAGAACCCTGGTTAGATTTGTTCGCCTCCGAAGAGAACGCGCAGAGTCAGCAGTACTGCGCGCTGGAGTTTCCAAGGTGGCTATCACTCGGCAACGAGTGGAGCTCAGGCCTGTTGTACGCCCTTCCACCCATACCACTCCTGCCCAGGGTTCTGAAGAAGATCAGGAACGACCGGGCCCAAGTCATTCTTGTGGCTCCGGACTGGGCGAGGAGAGTCTGGTATTCAGAGCTTCTGAAGATGAACATTGATCCTCTAATCAGGCTGCCCCTTCGGGAGGATCTTCTGTCGCAGCAGCAGGGGAGGGTTCTCCACCCGAACCGGTCATCTCTGCGCCCCCATGCGTGGAGATTGACCGGCAGCAGTTGATGGCTTTTGACCTTCCTCCTGAAGTATGTAACGTTATTTTGGCAGCCAGGCGGCCCTCCACTAAGACGGTATACGCCTGCCGTTGGCGGAAATTTGTATTATACTGTACAGAAAGGTCTATTGACCCTCTTTCTGCTTCTCTTTCCACTCTTATTTTATTCATTCTGACCCTTGATGAGCATAGCTCTGATTTGGGAACTCTCAAGGGTTACCATTCTGCTCAGTCTGCTTTTTTGCAGCTGCCAGACCAGCTCTCTCTCTTTAAGTCTCTGATTGTACATAGGTTTTTAAAAGGGCAGGCTCACTTGTTTCCACCCACGCCTTTTGTTATGCCACAGTGGGACCTAAATTTGGTCCTCACCTACCTAATATGCGCTCCCTTCGAGACTTTACTTAACTGTCCCCTCCGGCTGTTGACCATCAAAACAGCCATTTTAGTTGCCCGGAGGTGAGTGAGTTGCAGGCGTTATCTTGCACGCCTCCCTATCTGATGTCTTTTTCAGACCAAGTAGTGCTTTGCACCCTGGCTTCCTTTTTACCAAAGGTTGTGGCCCCATTCCATCTGGGTCAATCCATCACGTTGCCCACCTTCTTTGATCCCCTGCATCCCTCATAAGAGGAGGAACATCTCCACAGACTAGACCCAAAAAGAGCATTGTCGTTCTACCTTGACCTCACAAAAGAGTTCCTGGTTGGACGACCAACTCTTTGTGGGGTACGTGGGAGCTAAGAAGGGAAAGGCAGTGCAGAAAAGGACCATCTCTCGCTGGGTCGTTCTCTGCATTAAGATCTGTTATGCCTTGGCTAAGAAGTAGCCCCCTGAGGGATTAAGGGCACATTTCACCAGGGGGAGGGCTGCAACTACGGCCTTGGCTCGGGGTGTCCCAGTCCTTTGCATCCGTCAGGCAGCAACATGGGCAACACGTTTGCCAAGCACTACTGCCTGGATAGTCTGGTCCGCAGGGACGGCATTTTGCCCGTTCGGTCCTACAGGACTTCAAAGTTTGAGATATTGGTCCGTACCCACCGCCGGGGTATTGGTCTGCACCGACCGCCGGGATGGTATGGCTTGGGTATCGAATTCAAAGGTAAGGAATCTGCAGCTAGAAGTCTCTATCAAATGAACAAGTTACTTACCTTCGGTAACGCATTATCGGGTAGAGACTATCTAGCTGCAGATTCCTTATAACCCCACCCATGCCTCCCCGCTTTGCGGACTAATGTTGTAGGGCTAGGGTTACTCCCCTTTTCAGGGCCTAGGTTTTGCACACGACTGTCATTTACCCACGGCAAATGCGAGATAGGATGGGTAGCAATGACATACAAGAAGAGTAGCCAGGTAGGCCTTTGAAAAGGGACCCTCCCCCCCACAGCTCTAACACTGCCCTCTTGCCGACAGAATACACATAGAGATGGCAACACAGGACATCACACGGTTAGTTTATATCCCAGTTTCAGGGATAAGTTGTTTATTTTTTATCTTAGCGAATAAAAGATCCTTGTGACCTTATAAACAGAGGTAAAATCCCCTGAGTAAAAAAGACAGCTACACGGATCAGAGGTCGTAAGACCCACAGGACAGCGGAATACATGGTGGGGACTGAAGAAAGGTGCATTAAGGTGAAAATAAAGGGATAAAGTCAGAAAATGTTTGTTGTGCAAAATACAGATCGAAAACTATATCCTATCATGAAAATGTACCCCAAACCAGAGAAAATTCTGTACGAATAACTGTATTTCAGGTCATAAATATATAAATGTAAAGCCATGAATGCTAATAAAAATATATTTAAAAAAAAGACTGTGCAAGTTACTTCGTGGCTCTGCGCTTCTGGCATGGAAAAAACGAAAAGTACTTACGTCCGCGCGCCTGTGTGGCGCCTATATCGGTACCGCGACATCCTAACCAATGCTAGCGACGCCGTCACGCGTAGCCGAATGGAGCCACCCGACGGTGCGCGCAAGGGTTATTGCTCAGCAAACGTTTACGGATCCAGTCTGACACCTGGGAAATTCAAAGGTAAGGAATCTGCAGCTAGATAGTCTCTACCAGATAATGTATTACCAAAGGTAAGAACCTTTTTCTTCTGGGCAAAGGAACACCCTATCACAGTGCCTTAGACTTGAAAAAAGAATTCATTAGTGAACATGAAAAAATTATTTTTAAGCGCCAGTTTTGTTTATAATAAAGACAGTGCCAACTCTGTGTGCCTCTCCCTCCTCTCCAAGTATGCTTCTATTGCATCTAGACCATCATCTTGTGGTATATTTGTATAAAGCCAGACCACCTCCAACCATGGTGTGTCAGGATCGAATGGTAAATGCTCAATTTTCTTAATAAAATCTGTTGTATCCTGATTGAAGGATCTCACCTCAGAGACAAATCGATGTACGAAGGCATCAACATAATTTGAGATTTGCTCAAATAAGGAATTGCATCCTGAGACTAATGGTCTCCCTGGTGGACATTCCAAGTCCTTATGTTTTTTTTTTTTTTAAATATACAAGATAAGAATGCATGAGTTTTTGTTGTTCAAAAATTCAAATTCTTTTGAACCAATTAGGTAATCTTCCTAGCCGTAAAAAAAGTCCTCTAGGAAAATCTTTCCTGATAGTATTAATAGGGTCCAATAGAATCTTATTTTAGAATTCTCGATCGTAAACCTGACTGTGACATTCTGATAGATATTTTTCTTTGTCCCAAATAACAATTGCTCTGGCTTTATCAACAGGCTTGCTGACTATATTGTAGTGATATTGTTGTATATTGTTGTCATTCTTCAAGTCCGTTATGCTTGCTGCTTTGACAATTTGTTTTTGTTATATTCCTGTTTGATTTCAAGTTGACTAGTGACGATAGAACTATTTGTTCGAACACTAGAACTTCCCTTGGCATCTTATTCATCGATGGACACATTGTGGATTTATTTCATAACCCGGGGGCCTCAGTGATGCTGGATAAGTTTTTATTGTGTAAAAAGACCTTAATTCTTATATTTCTTAAAAAATTCAAGGACTTTGCTTTTGAGCCTGAGAAAGTCAGTTTGGGTTGATATAACAAGGGATAATCATTTGTCCAAAACAGAAAATTGATCTTGGGATAGGGACTTGGGGGAGAGGGTCACAATGGAGGGTTTTATTGGTTTTTGTAAGTCTGGTGTCAGATGCACATCTCCCATAGTTGGCTTAGCTGTTTGTATCTCCCTCTGCGACTCTGTTGTCCTATTCTTAAAAAAGGTTGTTGGTGTTGTTTAGGAGGAAAATTTTGGCCCCTTTCTAGTTTTGTGAATTTTTGATTTATAGTAAAATCTTTAAATTCCTTGATTTCCTTTTCACTATTTTCCAATAAGGCTTTCCCTTCAGTGAAAGCTTTATTGTCTTTAATTTCTTGCTTAAATTGGAGAATTTCTTCCAACTGTTTCTTGCAGAATCGCTGTGCTGCCTCAATGGGCAAGACCATCCAATCATGACTGCACTTTGTACCAATGTTACTGTAATCATTCTGGTATATTGGGAATGTCCCAGCATTTAAATGTTCCAAGAGGACCTGTATGTAAATTTCAGTTATGATGTATATAATAGAACATTTGATGCACAGAATATTGCACTCTTACTCCAGCATGGGTATAAAATACATTTTAAAAAAATCTATAATTGCATATCTTAATGTGATATTTCCTGTATATGAACTATCCAGTAAGGGCAAATGTCTAACATCTGACTTAGAGTAATGTGCTACTTTACAACCGGCAAATACACTGAGATCATTGCAAGCCCTGATGGTGTTTATGAACTTTTGGGGAGCTTTCTCACCACATTATACTGAGTGAGTTAAGCCCTTATATGAATTAATTTCACCCATTTTTTCCGGAAGAAGTTGGATGACAAACACACAGCTATCTTACATGAATTACAATCAACATGTTATAAACTAGGTATTTAGAGACACGGGACAATAATATGAACTTAGTAATTAGGGTTGTTCCTAGCGCTTCAGGCTAAACATACATAGTTTACAATGAGGGACAGACAACCCTAACTTAGCGATCACTTTATATTCGATTTAAGAGGAATGATATACTCCTGTTGAGAAACGTCTTATGACTGTAAAGACAGCCATTTTGAAGGCAAATAGTCATAGTTTCCTCTATACCTAATCATGAAGCACCTACTAAAGCTAATACTCCCAATGCACAAGCTCTACATCTTCGTTGGGTGCAATGGTAGACTTGCGCTATAGTGCAGGGAATTTTTGACGGCTGTGATTTAAAGGCACTGTGTACACACACCAAGGTTTAGGTCATTCCACTGAACAAATGGCAGAAATACATACCCTAATACTTGCTCTTCAGAAGGCCTCTCAGGGAAAGGTAGCTGTTCTATAGGACAAGCTTCCTTTGGTCCATGCACTAACCACCCTGGTTCATGAAAGTGAACGAATTCATGCTAAAGAGAACTATGCAGCTCACTAGGCAGTGCAAACCTTTAAAGTAGCTGCTGCAAAGTGATCTCAAACTGAGACCGATGCGGACAGTATGATCACAGTACAAGGAATTGAAAGGGTAAAGCCTCATTACCGCTTTCTCTTCCAGATATTCTTACAGCCTCGCTAAAGGTAATGTTCCTATGGCTTTCATACTTGGGGATCACGGATAGCCACATACCTAATGAGTGAGTTAGATTAGATTTAATTAGGGAACTTCATGAAAGGATACCATCGGCTCACGCTGGCATCCATGCTACTGTGACAATGCTACAACAATACTGATGGCCCTAATTACCAAAGAATGAAAGTATGTACAGCAATGTACTGTTTTGTCAGGAAATAAAGCATTCAACTACAGTAAGAACAGCACCTGCTTACCTCACGATATTCCACAAACCATTCGGTATTGTGTTTCTTGATCATATCGGTCCACTACAGATAGTCAATATAAGTATAGGTTGGTTGCAGTTGATTCCTGCTCTAGATTACTTTGGGTGTGGCCACAAAAGACTGAACTGCTCGAGCAGTCATAAAAGACTTGCGGTGCCTAGTAGCACTGGGAGTAATTTATACATTCATTCAGTTAATGGTCATGCATTCACTGCTAAGACATTTGTGGATGCTGTATCTGCTCTGTGGGTATCACTGCTATACTCACACCCTTTAGGTAGGAAGTTTAACAGTAAGGTCGAGTGAGCCAACAGAATGCTTCAGCAAGCCTTAACTGCAAGGGTATTGGGTATAGAATAGAAGTGGTTTCAGAGCTTCAAACAAACAATGGTGGCTAGGGGACCCGTTTGTCGCACAATCACGTGTAGCTAATAGTATTAAAGAAAGTATTTAGATACAAAGTTGCCCACCTCAAGAAATGGTTCGCCACCAGTTAGAACCACAAATAATGAAAAAAAATTCCTAGCTAATTCTATTAAGGACTCGGAGGCGAGGATTATGCTATAACTTTCAATGCTTTATTGCACAGCAGCCATTTTAAAACTTGTAAACTAAGACCACATTTCCCAAACACCCTTGGGAAAGTGGTCAACCAAAAAAACAAAGAAGGGACACCATATCCCTCAGTCCAAATACCCAATCACAATCCAGGATCCACTGCCTAGTCCGTCATCCTCCCCTTGTTCCTCCTCTTTCTTTGCGCGAGTGCGCCATTAATCCTTTTTCAGTTGTCCTGTTTCCCTGTGTCTGCTCCTAGAAAACCAAAGAACAACATCAGGACCCAAATTGTCAGAGGTGAAAGCAAAACTAGCAAACAAGGATATCCACAAGAGGAGATCATAGGCGTCAGAAAACCTCGAACCCAAGAACAATCATATCATGTTATAACAAGAAAGCTTGAAAGCACTATACATAAGTATATGCGCAGTAAAGTCATAAAGAATGTACTTACTCCCAACGGGCGGGATATCTCGCAGAGAGCTGTGGGTGGGATAATCCTCGCCTCCGAGTCCTTAATAGAATTGAAACTTTCCGTTACGTTAGCTAGGACATTTTTCATTCTATGTCAGGACCGGAGGCTTCGGATTATGCTAGTTCAAAGCTTACTTACCACCAAATGTGCCATATCAATAATAGGCTTAAAATAGAACCGCTTAAATGTTGAATCCGAGGACCAATCTGCTGCATTCATAATGTCCTCTAGACGCGCTCCCAGCGAAAAAGCCTTAGAGGCCATCGCGCCTCGTGCTGAATGAGCTCCAAATTGTCGTAGGCTATTGCTTGCTTCCTGCATGACCCACCGCACCCAACGCGCGATAGTGGGCGATGACACTGCCTTGTGTGGCTTTCGGAGAGCAATTAATAGTTGCCTCTCCCCCGGAGGCCTGAGCTCCGAAGACATCTCCTCATAAGCTTTCAAACAGCGCACCACACAAAGCTTAGGAGAGTCTGGAAATGCTGGGTACTCAATAATACGCGTATGACTCTTTGTCCTGCGGCTGACCGTAAACGATACCCCTGAAGGGGAAAAAACTCTGCCCGTAATGTCTAGGGCCCGCACATCCGACACTCTGCGGCACAAAATCAAACAAAGAAGCATCGCTAGTTTCGCTGAAAGCTCTTTACGAGATAAATACTCATTATGCTGCCATGATAGAAACAAATTAAGTACTCTGTTAACATCCCATAGCTCCGAGGATCTGGGCTCTGGAGGAAGCGACAAACGCAGGCCCCTCAAAAGTCTGCATACAAAAGGGTGTTCTCCCTCTGGTTTGCCGTCAAGCGGGGCATGCCCTGCTGAGATCGCCGAGCGGAAGGTATTGACTGACCGGTAGGCTAAACCCTGCTGGGCCAGATCTGCCAAGAAGTTCAAAACATGGACTAAATCTGCGCCCACGGGATCGCAACCCCTTCGCACACACCAACGACACCATCGTCCCCAGGCTGAAAGGTAGCGCTTGACGGTACTATTCGACCAGGCCTTGGACAAGAGGCTCTCGGCGAACTCCGAAAGGCCTGGGATTGACCATCTACCCCTGTAATCTTCCACGCCATGAGGTGAAGAGAGCCGTTGAGCACCATCTGATGAGGGAGGTTGTCGGGATTGAGAAGAAGCTCTGGAAAGTGGGGGAGTGGGATTGGAAAATCCCAAGAAAGTTCCAGAAGAACTGGAAACCAAACTTGTGACCTCCAAATGGGCGTAATGAGAACCATGTTGGCATGTTGCCGCCTGATCTGAGCTGACACTCTGGTGATCATGGCGAAGGGTGGGAATGCATAAGGCCATTCCTACGTCCAATCCTGAATCCAGGGGATCCCGCCTCTAGCTGAAAAAACGAGGCAGCTGATGATCCAATCTGGATGCAAAAAGATCCACGGAAAAAGGACCCCAAAGGGCCTGCACCCGAGAAAAAACATCCGGATGCAACGCCCACAGACTGGAATCCCTGAAGTGTTGCGACTGCCAGTCTGCCACTAGATTCTCCCGACCCGGGAGATATTCTGCCATTACCGAGATGTGATTGTCGAGGCAAAACTGCCAAAGATTTGTTGCCAGGTCCGAAAGCACTTTGGAGCGAGTGCCCCCTAGGTGATTGATGTACCGGACTGCCGATACGTTGTCCATTTTTAGGAGGACACCGGAAAGGACCCTCTCCTTGGTCCAACAACGCACAGCGAAGGAACCCGCCAGTAGTTCCAGGCAGTTGATGTGAAGTTCCTGCTCTTGCGGGGACCATGAACCGCCTGTGGAGAAATCTCCACACCTGGCGCCCCAGCCCGACCTGCTTGCGTCTGACTCTATAACCAGGTCGGGGGCGGATCCGAAAATCGCTCTCCCGTTCCAAGCCTCTATGTGAGAGAGCCACCAGCTAATTTCTTCCAGTGCCTCGTCCGACAGGGAGACTGGATGAGAGTATGGGAGGCCTTTGCGGAGGTGTTTGGCCTTCAGGCGCTGCAAGGCCCGATAATGTAGAGGACCCGGGAAGATCGCCTGGATAGAGGCAGAGAGCAAGCCCACAATGCAGGCGATCTGCCGAAGGGGCCTTTGGTCAGGGTGCGTCTGAGCTCGTGGCAAATCTTTGCCACTTTCCGCGACGGAAGACTGAGGGTCGCGTCTTTGAAGTCGATCACAAAACCCAAAAAGCGGACGCATTGCGCTAGCACCAACAGGGACTTCTTGGTATTGATGACAAAACCTACACTCTCCAACAGCTCGACTGCTTGCTGTAGCTGATCGCGCAGGACCTTGGGATCTTGGGCGAGCAACAACATATCGTCTAGATAAACTATTAATCGAGTGCCTCTCGCCCTGAGGTATTCCACGACTGGTTTGAGAACCTTCGTGAAACACCACGGGGCGGAAGAAAGACCGAAGGGAAGAGTGGCAAAGTGATAGGCCTGACCGCGCCAAAGGAATTGCAGGAACCTCCTGTGGGGGGAAAAAATAGGGATGGCCAAATAGGCATCCTTTAAATCCAAGCGGACCATCCAATCTGCCGGCCGGAGCACGTCTCTCAGGAGGTGAATACCCTCCATCTTGAAATGGCGGGATACCAGCCATTCGTTGTAGTCTCGCAGATTGAGAACGGGACGTTGCCCCCCATCCGGCTTGTCCACTAAAAACAAGTTGCTTAGGAAACCTTGTGGGTGTAAGACGGTGCGACAAATAGCGCCTTTGTCCAAGAGCGCGGAGACTTCCGCGTCGATCAAAGCCTCCTAGCGGTGGGAAAACCGAATGGGTTTGGGTCGGGACCCTTGTCTGGGCTCACCACAGAACTCTATTTGTAAACCCTGCACCGTTTGCAGAACCCAAGCATCGGACGTGACCGTCTTCCACACATTCAGAAACAGGGCCAAGCGGGCCCCCACTCGCACCAAAGAAGCTGTGGAAACACTTACCGGAGGTAGAGGAGTTGTCTCCACCACGGAAACCTCGGCCTCTGGAGCGCCGCCCTCGGGATGGGTAGAAATTGGAGTACCATGCCTGGTTCTGATACTGCCCCTGCCTGGAACCTTGCCCCCTGGAGTTGTTGTGGGGGGCCAGGCTGGTCGAGCGGCCCCTTCCTCGAGCGGCCCCACGGAAAACCCGGGAGGAAAAAACCTTTTTAATGGACGACTGGGCTTTGTCCAACGATGTGAACGTGTTCACAAACTTACCCAGCTCCTTAATAAAAGGTTCGCCGAACAAACCTCCCTGGGCTACCGCCCCGGCCTCAGAGTCGGCCAAGTCTCCTAATTTCGGGTCCACTTTTATTAAGAAGGACCTCCTACGCTCGGTTGAGAGCGCACAATTAGCGTTCCCCAGAAACACCACTGCTCTTTGCGCCCATCCGGAGAGGGCGTCGGGAGATATTAAAGCCCCTGAAGTCTTCGCATCCTCCGCCATGTCTAGTATCATGGTCATGGGACCCAGGGCATCCAAGAGCTTATCCTGGCATGCCCTCCAGGAGCGGTCTATCCCCTTTTTAGGGTCCTTGATAAATTTAGCAAGAAAAGTCGCCATCCTGGGGTCCAGCTCCGGTGTTTGCGCTACCTTACCGTCCAGAGAGGGGCGAGGGCATTCTGAGCGAAGGCGGCTGCGAGCCTCCTTGCCCATCGGCGTGCGGACTCTGCTGGCCACATAGTTGGCCACCTTGGTAGAAGGCGTCCACTCAGAGGACCTTGGGTGCATTAACAGCTCAGGGTCGAGCATATCAGACCCTCCACTGGTACCCTGAAGGTCTGTAGGGAGGGACGATGGAGCGGGACGCCACGGTCTAGATGGTCCTGGTTCCTCGTCCGTATCCCCGTGAGCGTCCTCTCCATCCCCCTGAGAGGGACTGGGTGGATCGGTGGGCACCGGGGGAGGAGATGGGGCCACGGGTGGGGGTTGCGTAGGGTTGTGCGCTAGGAAGGCCTCCCGCAGACGCTCAAAGGCGTCTTGATCTACCCCGTCCACCTTAGGTCGTTTAGCAGGCACCGGGTCATCGTTTGAAACCGCTTGCAGCGTAGAGGGAACCGTCCCCGCAGGTGGGGTCCATTTGGAACAAAACTGCTCTAGTTTTTTACATAAACGCTCCTCCATAGGCGCCATGACTTCTTCCACGGCGCGGTAGATGGACGCATCACTGCGTCGTAAAAATCGTCATCCCAGGGTAGCAGATCAAGGGGATCCTCCTCCCAGTGCATGTCTCCCTGCTGCGACATGACCAGAGCACAATGACTCTCTAACAGGCTTTAAAGCTTTAAGCCTAGCAGCACCCCCACAGTCAATTGACTGAAGATTAACTTGCTGGGGACCAGCGAATTCAAAAGGGGTAGAACCCCAATTAAATGAAAGAGGCACCGTAAAGAGCCTCTGGGACACACTGCATGAAATATTAAAAGCGGGGAATGAGACAATATTAGCCCTGGGACGTGTCCCTGCAGGCCTCAATTCAGCCTGATAAAGAAGCCAAGGAATAATACACCCAGCGGGCGTCAAATAAAGGTACACACACACACACACACACACACACACACACACACCTACTCGGGCAAGCCGAGCGTCAAGTTGGCCTGAGAATAATCTCTACAGACCCTCAATGAGGGCGTCTGTCTCCAGGGGTTGTAAGGCAGCCAGGCAACGGCGGGCGGAATGTCAGGAATCTGACCGTTTGACAATTCCGCGCGCCGTCACCAGTGAGCGGAGCCGACGCGCTTGACGCGCACGACAGCGCCCCTAGCGGTCGGGGATGAAGACAGCGCCTCACAGCAGCTAAACAAGCGGACGGGCGTAGGCCCGACAACGGACCCGCGGGCCGCAGAGGCAAACGAACGCTACGTTCCTAAAGCCTGCCAGGTCGCTCAAAACGCTGAAAAACAGGGCTGCACTAAGCCTCGATGCCCGCTGTGACGCACTGGAGCGGCCCCCAGCGATCAACGATCGTCGACTGAGGTGAGCCTCCACAGCGCCCAGCGCCGCACCGAAAATTAGCGTGACAGAAAACAAATAAGCAACGGCAGGTGCGGGACGCAGAACGCAGTCCCGCGGCCGCCTAGCACCGAAAAATTCCAAAATGCCACCAGTACATGCGTGAAAAGAGACAAATAGCCTTAGCCACATAAGACAATCATTAAGAAACACAGCAGGTGCGGAACGCGGTCCCGCGGCTGCCGAGCACAACCAAATTTCCATAAAATGTATATAGAGGAAAGAAAAACACTCATCTATGGCCGCCGAGCAGCAAAGAAAGAGTAGGAACAAGGGGAGGATGACAGACTAGGCAGTGGATCCTGGATTGTGATTGGCTATTTGGACTGAGGGATATGGTGTCCCTTCTTTGGTTTTTTTGGTTGACCACTTTCCCGAGGGTGTTTGGGAAATGTGGTCTTAGTTTACAAGTTTTAAAATGGCTGCTGTGCAATAAAGCATTGAAAGTTATAGCATAATCCGAAGCCTCCGGTCCTGACATAGAATTCAACATAAACACAAAGATCTGAGAGGCAACCACAACAACTTATGACGTACTAACGGCAAAATTGCCAAGCATGAATAGATGAGACGAAAGAATGTCTTTATATATTTGATCTTTTATTTCATAGTCTTTGGAAAATAATGACTACAGCCAACGCGTTTCGCCCGTATCTGGGCTTCTTCAGGGCTATGCAGCAAAATTTCCCTTTGTACCGGAAAGTGCCACAGATTCCAAACGCTGGAGGGCTTCAATGAAAAGCTGTGCGACTTAGATTCTTCGCACACAAGTTGAAGTTAAAAAAGCTGTAATCAGCATCGCCGAGAACACCGTGTCCGGTTCGGGCGTTGAGGAAATGTAGGTTACGATTGGGCAGCGTTTCAGAGCTTGTCTAAGTCTCAGAGAGGACTAAATAACTTGCTTTGAGGAGTAGTGGTTGATCTCCGTACCAAATTCTTTTTGGACAATCTATGCCTCTAATCTTGAGCGGGAGGCGGAGTCAAAAACAAATTTATCTAACATTTATTACAGAATATTCAAGCAATTAGAGAGACACTCTCCACCAACAAAAAAACTCTTCCACTTCTGAAGATAAAGCTGCTCACTGGTGTCTCCCCAAAGTGAACCTGCTGTTGACAATCAAAAATTGCTACTCCTGAGGGCGTTAGAGAGCCGGCAAGCAAGATGGCCGCACCTGCGTGAGGCTCCTGCTGTCCTGGGCCTAAATCTACCATTATCTCCCCCAAAAGATGACATCCCCGGCACAATCGGAAACAAACAACGCCTAGAATATGCGAAGAATTGATTGATGTCTTTGGTGAGCGGAGGGGTGCGGAGAATACGCCAATTCAGCGACTTTGTCCCTGGGCTGCTGGGTCGGGCATGCTGGGCCTGTAATGGCGCACTGGGCCTACTTTCCTGAGACTGCGCTGAAACATCACATATGTGGAGCAGCATGGGATAAGAAGCCCGGCTCATCCCGAGAAAGGCCCAAGGAATTTTGCTGTACCCATCTAGTACCCTGATCGACTGAGAGGCAGATGAAGCGGTGAGGGGAAGTCTTCCTTGTACTACCTGCGGCCCATCGGAAATTGCGGTAAGCCCAGAGTGGCGCTTGTCAGGCAGGGGAAGAAGCTGAGGCTGAGACACGAGGTGGGTGACTCCTTGCTGTGACCTGATCCTCTCTGGGGCTGTGGGGAGCACTCTAAATCCCGTCCTGAGGCAAGGTAAAGAGTGGCCTACAGAAGGCTACCACTGGAACACGGAGGGCCTTGAGGGGACGCCCTGGCAGACGACGCAGCCCCAGTGGGTGATCGTGGGGCGAAGGGAGATATCCCATTAGCTGCATTCCTCCGCCCTGGGAAGCGCTGGCACGTTGACCCTACTCTTGCCTGGTAATCAAATAGTTGGAGGGGATATGGGCTGGCGGGTGGCCCTACAATATTTAGAAATTTTTTTAACTCCGAAGACGAGCAATAGTGGCATCTCCTCTACCCTACAGCTCCCATTTAAATGAAGCCGGAGAACTGCTCCATGAGAGACACAGTTGTGCAACTTTTAAAAACATAATGAAACAAACGCATAACTATTGTTATCCTCTAACATCACTCATATTGTTGGCATATGTGTATAGTAATGACTGGCGGTGCCCTGCCAGTGCAGGGACAATTGTGTTTGTCGTCAAACTGACTTGCTTTACCAAACAGGCTAGGAGGGCCTCGCACGCATTGGGTTAGCTGAGTCTGCACATGCCCCTAAAACTGGCTAGGGGAGACGGGGCAGGGCTGAGATAGCGCATAGTCATACCACTGCCTATCGATATACTGGTAAATCCAAAGGGCCCACTTACGTAATTGAGGACGCCACGGTTAGCGGATATTTCCTTGAGGGCCACAGATACAAAGCAAACCAAACAACCATTTGATGTACACAATCCCCGGTGCCAATACAAAACAGAGGAATCCAGATGACGCCTCAATGGTTGAGGCACCTGAATCTGCAGACATGAAATCCCTCCTGATTGCAATGTAACAAAGCCTTTCCTCAATTGAATCTAAAATGGATAATATTTGCTCCACAATAGATTTCATCACGTAAAAATTGGAAAAACATGATGGCCGCCTCTCTCTCTCAGGCTGAGCAGAGGTTTTCCACAATGGAAGACAAGGTCTCTTGGAGGAGTGAATACTTATTACATATGAATAAAATCCTCAAACTAATCTCTGCAAAGAATGAGGACTTGGAAGCAAGATTACGAAAAACAACCTGTTTATAGCAGGGGTCCCCGAATCTACTAATACGGTCCGGATGGAGGAATTTTTGGAAAGATTGCTCACTACACTATTCGGATCTGATTCCTTCTAAAAAATGCTTATTGTTGAGAGAGCCCATTGGCACTAACTGCTCGCCCCCCAACCGGGCCCCACTGTGTGGCCGATAATCGCCCAGCCACTAAATCATGGTGACAGGGACACTGCCTTAAGATTGGTTGGAGAGAAGCGGCCACTCCAGTTTGAAGGGAACACCATAGCTATCTATCTGGACTTCATGATGGCAATTTAAGAGGCGCGAGGAAATACATGCCCATCAAGCATAAGCTGCAGCAGTCCAAAATCCAATACGCAATGCTCTACCCCGCACAACTTCATATCAACTACAAGGGCAAGGTCCAAATCTTCACCAGCCCACAACAGACTAGCAAATTCCTGAAAAACAATATGGACCGCACCTTGCTTGCTGTCCGCACTGTCCCATCGTCAACATCTTCCTCACCGCTTTCAGAGATGGGCTAATACAATTGTATGGAAGTCTTGATGACAAAACTCCGATAGACGATGACAGGGTACTTCGTCAACACTGACATGGTTTGAGGGTAATGTAGTAGTAAAATTGAATATGATTGAGCTCTCTAATATTTCGTACTGGATGACTGGGCTGTTCTCCCTACATTTAGACATTTGGGACATTAGATGTCATTCCCGGGACACCCTTGATTGGACAAGGTGGAACCGAATGGCTCTCTGGGTGATCCCCAATAGGATACCCCTGGTTTTGGAACAAAATTAGTTATTAATTTTCATTTCTAATTGCCTGCTCTTTGCTTGAGTTAATTCCCCTCTATTTTTAGATTGACATTCCACTTGTCATAAATTACTTTCTCTGATTTAAATCTCTTCTCTCTATCTGTATATTCCTCTCTGTTTACTTCATCTTTCTCCTTCTCCTCTTTCTTCTTTTTTCTCTCTTTCTGCCATTTATTCTCTCTCTCTCTTCTGTTAAGTCACTGTTGCAGGAACATGACCAGGTTTGAAATCCATGCACACTATTTTGCTAGAAATGGCTCCTCTATTGCCTATACTTTGGTGCTCGGGAGTTGGGTGGGTTTGATGTTCCTGGCAGTATTGGGCTGCCAGTGTGGGGGGGGGGATAGGGAGTGTTTTGTTTGTTTTCTTGTGTACATTTCCATTTGTCATTACCAATAGACAAATTGAGCACACTGACACACTACTGCCATATATGAATTGGCCTACCGACATTTCCCCACTCACTCAAGGATAACCAATATTGTACTTATGCAAGATAATGACGCTGGTCTCCGCATCAACTGCCTCATGTTGAACGTCAGAGGGTTGGGAGACACGCGTAAACGCAGAAACATACTTGAATATCTGGATAGACATCATATACACATTGCCCTCTTACAAGAGACGCACTTCGTAGGCACCTGTTAGAAATGGGATTCTTGGTAGGCTAGGGCGCGGGCCAAAGCCAGGCAAAAACCACCACTCTAGTCAGGATAAGGGAGTTACACTTCTAAAATAACCCCTGCTCACCCCCTTGGTAGCTTGGCACGAGCAGCCAGGCCTATCTTAGAGGCAGTGTGTAAAGCATTTGCACATAATCAACAGTAATACAGTGTACGCACTACAAAAGGACACCACACCAGTTTAGAAAAATATCCAATATTTTTATATAATTAAAACAAGACCAAAAACGATAAAGAACCACAATACTATACTTAAAAGTTCACAATTCAAAAATACCCTGATTAAAAAGAGTTCCTTGTGTGGATAGCGCCGTCCGGGCTACCACGGCGTCGTGAACACACAAATCCAAAACAGTTCTGGCTGACCGCGGGGTCGCAGGCCAGCTACGGTGTCGGGAAGACCCGCAAACAGTACCTTTCAGAGATGCAGGGCAATGGGGCCCTCGAAGTCACACGCGTTGCAGGTCGATCTCCTCTCTGATGGAGTCAGGAGCGCTGGCGTCGGGTGCTGCGGTGTGAAGTGCAGCGGCGCCCTCAGGTCGCGGTGCGAGCAGCGGCTCGGTGGCGGCATCAGATGGCGTCGTTGGTGAGACCAGGGTCGCGGTGCGAGATGAAGGCGGTGCTCGTCACGGTGCTGGCAGATCACGGTGCAAGCAGCGGCGGCGTCGTTGCTGAAAGCGCTGTCGGCTGACGAACTGGAGTCGATGGCGCCTGCGTCGGTAGGCCAAGGCTGCGGTGTGGGATGAGGACGGTGCGTTGTGTAACTTACGAGCGGTGCCCCCGAACCACGGTGCAAGCAGCGGCGTCGATCTCGGTGGGAAGTGGCGGCGTCAGGCAGGCCAAGGCGTCCTCGTGAAGCCAGGCGGTGCGGAGTGCGGTGCCCACAGGTCGCGGTGCGAGGAGCAGCTCGGTGGCGGCGTCAACAGGCGTCGTCGGTGAGACCAGGGTTGCGTTGCGGCGGTGCCCTCTGCGGTGCCAAAGCTTCGGCGTGAAGCGAGGCGGTGCGGAGTGCGGTGCCCACAGGTCGCGGTGCAAGCAGCGGCTCAGTGGCGGCATCAACAGGCGTCATCGGTGAGACCAGGGTTGCGTTGCGGCGGTGCCCTCTGCGTTGCCTTCAGGACACGGAGTCGGCAGTGGCGTCGTAGACGTCGAGTTGGTGTTCTTTGGGTTGCAGCACAAAACACACAGTCCCCAGTGCTGCGGGTCGAAGAACTTGGTCTTTGCTGTTCCTGAGACTTCGTGAACAGGGGGCAATATCTACCTCAAGCCCTTGGAGAGACTCACAAATTTAGGTTGCAGAAAGTCCAGTCCAGGCCTTTCACTACCCAGGACAAAAGCAGCCACTGCAGGTCAGCCCAGCAAAGCACCCAGCAAAGCAGTCGTTCCTTTTCGCAGCTTCTCCGGCTCTTCTTCTTGGCAGTCTTCTTGTCCAGATGAGTTCTAAAGTTCAGGGGTCTGGGACCCAGCATTTATGTCCAAAAATCCTTTGATCTCTTAGGCAGAGAGGGCCTGTGCCCGGTCAGGACCAGTTCTGCCTTCTCTGGTGTGAATTCCTGGCAGGAGGTGGAGACTGCATTTGTCAGAGGCAGAGCAGGCCCTTTGAGGTGCAAGGAAATCTCCTCCCCCTTCCCCCATCGTAACCCAGGTCTCTTCAGCCCTTTCCTGACCTACCTAGACCATCTGGCGCCCCTCCTGCTCCTCCAGCCTTCTGTCATCCAAAACCCAGACAGGCAATCCACATTCCAGCAGAGGCACACGGGATGACTGAGCAAGAAAATACCGACTTTCCAAAAGTGGTATTTTCAAACACAGAATGTAAAAATCACCTTCACTAAAAGAGGCATCTTTAGATTCTGAGTTCAGGCATACGAAACTTCATTTTCTTACCGAATTCCCTGGGCCAGTTATGTTCATAAGATGTTATGAACAAACCTCCCATTCTGTCCTATGGGTAACTGGTAGCCGTGCAATAGTGAAAAACGAAATTGGCTGTAATTCACTATTAGGACATGCCACACACACCGGGGCATGTCCTACCTTTCACATACATTTCACCCTGCCCACAGGGGTACCTTGGGCCTACCTGAGGGGTGCCTGACATGTAAGAAAAGGGAAGGTTAGGGACCGGCCAGTGTGTGCACTGGCCAAGTCGATAGGGCAGTTACAAACTGCGCGCAGACTCTGCAATGGCAGGTCAGAGTTACCGTTTTCAGGGCTACTCACGGGGATGGCACAACCAGTGCTGCAGGCCCCCGGGTAGCATTTGATTCACCGGCCCTGGCACACGCAGTGCACTTTACTAGGGGCTAACAGGTAAATCAAATATCCAATCATGGAAACACCAATCCATAACACAATTTACCATAGGAGCACCTGCGCTTTACCACTGATCAGCAGTGCGAAAAGCGCGTAGAACCTTTACACCAGCAAAACAGAGTCAAAACCGGGAGGTCAGAAAGCAAAAACTCAGGGGAAACATGCCAAAAGATGCCAAGTCTAACAGCACTGCACACAACACATTTGCCACAGGCTGGACCTCCTACAGGCAGTTTGATACACATTCCTCATTTGCGCATGGCACGGCGATACTGGTACGCAAGGGTACACAGTATGTTCCACAGGGATCTTGTAATCATACACAAGGGCGATATACTTTGATTTGGGGCCGATTGGCCTCTATTTCACTCCTCATTGTCAAAAGCTATGGCCCAAACTCTGATGGCCTAGTTTTCTTTGACAGACTTTGGGGCCAGGTAGTAGATATTGGGTCCAACCATGTCTTGTGGGGGGGAGATTTCAACATGGCCCTAAATTCACAGTTGGATAGGTCGATGGCTCCTCCACCTCTCACAGTGGGACCGCACGACATGTCCGAGACATAATATAGAAAATGGGCTGTTGGACGCCTGGCGCATGTCGCATCCATAGCTGACAGAGGGAACGTTCTACTCGGGGCGGGGGGGGGGGGGAGGTAGATTCCAGTCGGTCGAAATTAGACTATTGGCTGGTCTCAAGAGGGATGGGAACATGGGTGTGTCGGGTTACACATTTAGCAGGTACCTACTCTAATCATTCCCGAGTCATGCTGGAGTTGAGTCCACCAAATACTTTTACACCGTAGTCACTGTGCTACCTCTCTCCGCTGTTGCTTTTGGATACTTCCTTTAGAGAGGAATTGAGACAAGAAAACAGGGACTTCTTTGATAGAAACAGGTATACTGTTCCTGAGCTGAGCACTATCTGGGAAGCCTTTAAGGCTACAGTAAGGGGACTATGTCTGGCAAATTCCTGAGAGACACGCTTACAAATATAGAAGAAAATATCAAGAAACTAGAGCTCCAGATGAATACTTCAAGAGAACTAGCAGTTGCCAGAAAGATAAGGATAGCCCAGTCTGAGTTCCAAGAAACCACAGAAAGAGAACGTCTATACCGAGGCAAGTACGCTCAGGCGATAACATATGGATAGGGGGTACGCCCTGGACATGCATTAGCGTCCATGATACGTAAACCCCAGTTTGCAAGCGCAGTACTCGAGGTTAAGGATAATGATGGAGAGTTAGTGTGCGATACTTAGGACATAGTGCATGTGTCCGCTTCATTCTATAGGTCTCTCTATACCTCGACTAAGAGACAAGGTGAACAAGTATCTCAAAGATGTGGCATTGGGGTGGCTAAGTAATGCACAACGGGAGCTTCTTGCTGTCGAGATAGATAAGGAGGAGATGCAGACAGCTATTATACAGCTGTTGGTGGGCAAAGCCCCAAATCTGGATGGACTACCCGCAGATTTTTATAAAACCTATACCGTTGTCCTCACTCCGATACTGAAAGTGGTTTATTGTGAAGCAAAACAGGATGGCATCTTACCACCATCTATGAGAGAAGCCATGGTAATTACCTTGCTAAAACCTGACAAAACTGCTGCTAACCTGTGATTCCTACAGGCCCCTTTCGCTCACTAACTGCAATGTAAAAATATTGGCCAGGGTACTGGCGAATCGCCTTAGTCTCGTAATGCCTTTTTTGGTTCCACCGGACCAGTCTGGTTTCATCCCTGGGTGGTCTTCCTCTCACAACCTGCACACCCTGTTCAAACTACTACAGGATATCGACCCAGAACTATTGGTGGTTGTAGTCTTTCTTAGTGCTACAAAGGCTTTTGACTCGTTGGAATGGGACTATCTAATGGTCGTGCTTTGCCGCATGGGCTTCCCACCAGCGTTCCTGTCATGGATCGCCCTGTTGTACTTCCACCCTCACGTCCAGATTCCAGGTCAGTGGCTTGTGCTCAACACCATTCTTTATCACTAGGGGCATGCGGCAGGGGTCTCCACTATCACCTCTGCTGTTTGTGTTGGTGGTGGAACCTCTGGCCGCTAGGCTATGACAACCTCATCGCCAATATGCAATTAGATACTCCACGCAGCATGTTTTGATGTTGCTCTACGCCGACGACATCACACTATACCCGCGAGACCCCCGAAATAGTCTTAGTAAAGTTCTATGCGAATTCGTACATTTTATAGGGCTGTCAGGAATTCAGAACAACTGGGGAAAATCCAATATTTTCCCTCTGACGGAGGCAACCCGGAGGTTTCAGCCAGATTTCCCGCTAAGATGGTGAGACTCTACTGTTCGATACCTGGGCATTGAGGTGTCTAGGGATAAAGACAAACTTATGTGTGCGAACTATGGAAAGGTTCTGACTAGTGTTACGGACTGTATAACCCGCTGGCGTTCACTACCTTTGTCTTGGGCGAAATGGATTTCACTAATGAAAATAATCATACTACCGAAATTTTTATATCTGTTCCTCAATATTCCTTATTCACCGGGGGTCACTTCTTTAAAATGCTCAAAACACAATTAATTTGCTTAGCCGTAACAGGCAAACAGCTGCGATTGAAATGGGCACTACTCACTCAACCCTTTGGGAGAGGGGGCTTTGAAGCCGCACACTTGTAGCTTTATTATCTGTGTGTGCAGGCACCATCATACGATATACTGGTACATGTCTGATCCTTATAATGCCACACCTAGCTATTGAACATGGTTACATGACCCCTGTCCCCTCTACTGCCTATTTGGACCCCAGGGCATCTACCGCTGCCCCATCTAACTCCACTGTTGACTGCACTAATGCAGCATGGGGAAAACTTGCAAGAAAAGTAGATAAACCACTGCTATACTCACCACTTCGGCTCCAATATCAAGCATTGCTTCCAGTCACTGAGGAGGGTACCTGCCGAAACATGCTACAGAGGATTGACATTAGCGCTTGGGGAGACCTTTATAAAGAAGGTATATTCCTCACTAAAGACAACATTTTCGATAGGGGCCAACCGAAACCTCTAGATGTATTCATATTTCTCAGATTACGTCATGAAGTAAGGGCCGCTACCCTCTACTTTCCCAGTGAACCCCCACATTTGACACACTACATGTTCTGCTTAGCTCTGAAGGGCCCAAACACTTGGTCTCTCGCCTCTACCATACAGCACAATAGGAGATGCCGGGCACTGACTTGGGGGCGCAGGCGGGCTAGGATATGGAGCTGGACGCTCCTCTCACTGATACGCAGTGGCTTTATTGCTACCAGCAGACAGGGCATATTGCAGCATGTAGTTGACTACGTATTATATATTTTAAATTCCTCCAAAGGATAGATTATACCCCTGCTAGACTCCACAGATATAAACTGCACTCTGATGACAGATGTGCCTGGTGTGGTGTGGAGGGTGCAAACTTCCTCCACCTGGTCTGGTCGTGCCCGCAGATTCTGTGTTATTGGCGAGATATTGAAAAGGCGTTGTCGCTTATGATTGATTAGACACTCAATCTCCTGCCACTGATGGCAATCTTGGGTTTTACAGGAGACATTGAGGTGATATTTCGGAAATATGTCTCACTTTGCCTTGTTCTAGTGTTATATCCCGCATAGATGCCCTAATGTAGACCCGTTCGTACATGCCCTAAAATGGACGTATTCATATTTACCCTAATATGGTCATATTCGTACTTGCCCCATTATGGTCATGGCCGCATATGCCCAATTATGGTCACAACTGTACATGTCCTATTATAGTATGATTCCTTATATAGGCATGATCTTTCACCTACATTGGTCCCAGCTAGCACACAACGAGCTCTGAGGGCTGAACGTTATCTATCCTGTGGTTTTGAATGCAGCAGGGTTCTTCCAAACACAGGCCCACACTGTACTCCTTAATTATGCATGGCTTTCTAAGAATACACCACCGGCATAATATGTATGTACAAAGTTCACCCCTGACGTCTTCCTCATGTCCAATACAAACCATACTGGGACCGAGACTCTTTAGGGTATAAATACACCACATCTTGCCCCGGTAAGGCAGAGGGAACCGAGACTTCCATGCTGACACACTGACCAGAGACGCTGAGGCTCCTGCATGCAGTCGCTCCAGCTGATAGTGATCTGACACAACCCGGACGGGGTGTCCAACTCGAGACCAGGACGGGGTCCCACACTCTCTCTATTCAGGTATGGGGGTTCGACTAAATCCTAGGAGGATTCTTGGCTCTTAGCTTCTAAGACCTACACACATATGCTAGGTACACTCAGGTACATCTAGTTAGGCACCGTAAGAGTATGCACACCTTGCATAATGCTTTTATATTCATGTATGTACTCATGATTATCGCAATATGGTAGAACTGTTCTATCCCTTTGCTTTTATCGTACTGCTGATAATATATCTCTGCTATTGTCTGCTGGTTACCGCAGCACATATATTTTACACTAGAATAACAACTGTTCAATAAATACTTATTGAAACGCCCGACTGTTTATTCTGTGTAACTCTCTGAGACAAACCGAATAAGTGAGCACGAGTGACTGAGCGAAAGGTAGTACATTGTTTCCACGATTCTGAGGGAATCAGGGTTGTCATGATCTAAGGTTGCCAGAAACTAATCTCTCCCCGATAAGAGGAGACACTAGTGGCACTGCGAGCTAGCTAATGCAAACCAGGCTAAAGTATACGGTGGGGGTGCACGGAGTCAGTCTGCCACCAAGCCCACAGTATATGTTATCCAAACGCGCAGGTCCTGCAGGGGTACTATAGGAGCTACACAACACTAGCTAAGAGGCAGATTGCTTGTAAATGGGGAAGGGGAAGAGCACAGAAATGTAAGGATTGGTTGCAAGATGTGATATATTGTAAAGACCAGCTTCCTACCTATGCTGAATTATTACCCCCTAGTTCGAGACCCAGAGATATCTGGGGACCATTGGAAACTTATCTACTGACGCAGATATCAGACATTGCGGATAACTTCGCTTCAGGAGTGGGGAACTCCGCTATTCAGAATACGCTGTTATGACCCATGTACTCCAAACATAACCGAAATGACCCTACAGCCGGTGTATAGTTTCCTGCCCTCGCCCACTGAATCAACATTTATTGTAAAATCATGAAAATTAGGAGCGCAATGTATACCAAATTTGTCTATGATGTAAACTGATGGGACACATTGTATATCAGTGACTATATAGTGGGGAGGGGTCAGTGTGCACTGTCCACATTGATTAGATGACATGCTGTGCATAAGGGCGTAATTGTTGAATGTTCTGCTTGATAAGTTATTTCTCTCCATGCTACATGTATCCTCTGTGACCTATGCATAAAACTCCAATAAATAAATGGAAAAAAATACAATTGCTACTCCTAAAGCTGCAATCTCATGTGCACCACCAGTAAAATCGACATCAATTGATATACCACCTATGGAAAACAGCACATTATCTAGACGTTTTCCTTTCTGCTCCTCAAGAAACACAAACGAGAAATGGCCATCATTCCAGTTAGCCAACGCTACAGATTGCTTCTTGCCTAGTGCTGGTTTCAAAACAGATACATCTCCCTACCATGGCTATATATTTGGAACTCTATTGCAATAATATCACTCCTTTTGCGGATTATAATGTTGGTTATAGTTTGTTGCTAGTGCACGGGCACTATCTTCTTGGACATCTGACACAGTTTAGGATTTGCATTCGCATTCTTCTTCACACAGTGCCAAAAGGGATTACCACGCTGTTATCGCTGCGTCCCCTGTACTAGATGTCAGTATTTTGGAAAAGGTTCCTTATTAAATTTTGGGCCCTACAAAATTATCCAAGTTAAGCACGTTTTAAGAATTTCATTGGATGACATTCTAACTCAGTGCTGTTCAACAGCTGATGACTGACCTGAGCTCGTATGCTTCATTGGACAATGGAGATCCGTCTATTGATGCAGAAAATCATCAGGAGCTGTTCTGTTTTCATCGTCATTGACAACACTACATTCATTGATCATGCGGCTGAGGGAAGTATATAACTTTACACATTGGGAGCATCCCTACAGATCTACATTCATTGATCATGCGGCAGAGAGAAGTATATAACCTTACATTGGGAGCATCCCTACAGATCTCTAGTCCTAGGTTTTAAGAAAAGGTTTCTTTATTTTACGTAATTATATATCTGACCAATTTCCATTTTATTTTCAAAAGCCTGAGAAGATAAAAAAAAATGTAATTACTCGTAACATTTATTGATTCACCAAAGTTAACGGATTAGTTTTTAAAACCGGGATACACTAAATGTTAATGAAAAAGTATTTCGAGAACTAAATGTTTGCAAAATCCTTGTACTGATACCTTGTTCAGAGCAAGCATGATACCTAGAGAAACTACATTTTTAATAAGACTGCGCAGCAAACTACTTAATAATCTTTTTTTATTGTGTGGTTAATTAAAACCATTCGAATTCGACAAAAACATATACATGATGAAAAGTTCCAAGTCAAAAGGAGATGCACATTTTTATGATTTGACAAGTAACTGGAGCATATAATAAAAACATAAGTTGTGCAAGAAAGTAAGCCAATATGTCTCATTTCAAGTGCCTATGATTAAGAATACAAGGTGCAATAGAAATCACCGCTTTTGTCAACCAGTAAGGGGCACAAGGATTCTGATGAACACACTTGGGGCCAGATGTATGACCCACCAATTTGCGTCGCATTTAAGACTCGCTATTTGCGATGTACAACTGTGTCTCAGACACTGTTTGCGATTCCTAATGGGGTTGCAAATTTCATGCCTTACTGATATTAAGACGATACAAAAGGGGATGATGGACGGAACGCTTGAGCCAATCAAACACTCACCCCCAGTCAACTGATCTGGGTTTAATCCATCATCATTCTTTAGCTCACTCCACCACCCCAGTTCAGACATGGCCATATGCAAATCAGTCTGACCCTGTGCCTCATGAGAACAGTCCAGCCCGAACTGCCAAGCCATGTCTTCCCTGGACCGGAAACAAGCATCCTAGGACCGGTTTCTGGCATTTCAGCCGTCATCAGCCAGGCTTGCTTGAATCCAGTGGCAAAGTGAGCAAGGGACCCACGTCTGGGCATACCCCCGCCAACTTAGGGCGACCAAGCGATACAAAAGGGGATGATGGACGGAACGTTTGAGCCAATCAAACACTCACCCCCAGTCAACTGATCTGGGTTTAATCCATCATCATTCTTTAGCTCACTCCACCACCCCAGTTCAGACATGGCCATATGCAAATCAGTCTGACCCTGTGCCTCATGGGAACAGTCCAGCCCGAACTGCCAAGCCATGTCTTCCCTGGACCGGAAACAAGCATCCTAGGACCGGTTTCTGGCATTTCAGCCGTCATCAGCCAGGCTTGCTTGAATCCAGTGGCAAAGTGAGCAAGGGACCCACGTCTGGGCATACCCCCGCCAACTTAGGGCGACCAAAGCGATACAAAAGGGGATGATGGACGGAACGCTTGAGCCAATCAAACGCTCACCCCCAGTCAACTTGACTGGGGATGAGTGTTTGATTGGCTCAAACGTTCCGTCCATCATCCCCCTTTGTATCGGCTTGGTCAGCCCTAAGTTGGCGGTATGCCCAGACGTGGGTCCCTTGCTCACTTTGCCACTGGATTCAAGCAAGCCTGGCTGATGGCTGAAATGCCAGAAACCGGTCCTAGGATGCTTGTTTCCGGTCAGGGAGACATGGCTTGGCAGTTCGAGCTGGACTGTTCCCATGAAGCACAGAGTCAGACTGATTTGCATATGGCCATGTCTGAACTGGGGAGGTGGAGTGAGCTAAGAGTGATGATGGATTAAACCCAGATCAGTTGACTGGGGGTGAGTGTTTGATTGGCTCAAGCGTTCCGTCCATCATCCCCTTTTGTATCGGCTTTAGTCGCCCTAAGTTGGCGGGGCTATGCCAGACGTGGGTCCCTTGCTCACTTTGCCACTGGATTCAAGCAAGCCTGGCTGATGACGGCTGAAACCGACGTCCTAGGATGCTTGTTTCCGGTCCAGGAAGACATGGCTTGGCAGTTCGGGCTGGACTGTTCCCATGAGGCACAGGGTCAGACTGATTTGCATGGCCATGTCTGAACTAGGGTGGTGGAGTGAGCTAAAGAATGATGATGGATTAAACCCAGATCAGTTGACTGGGGTGAGTGTTTGATTGGCTCAAGCGTTCCGTCCATCATCCCCTTTTGTATCGCTTTGGTACGCCCTAAGTTGGCGGGGTATGCCCAGGCACGTGGGTCCCTTGCTCACTTTGCCACTGGATTCAAGCAAGCCTGGCTGATGACGGCTGAAATGCCAGAAACCGGTCCTAGGATGCTTGTTTCCGGTCCAGGGAAGACATGGCTTGGCAGTTCGGGCTGGACTGTTCCCATGAGGCACAGGGTCAGACTGATTTGCATATGGCCATGTCTGAACTGGGGTGGTGGAGTGAGCTAAAGAATGATGATGGATTAAACCCAGATCAGTTGACTGGGGGTGAGTGTTTGATTGGCTCAAACGTTCCGTCCATCATCCCCCTTTTGTATTACTGATATTAAGAGGCAGGCGCAATTTGCGACCCCATTAGGAATGGCTAGTACTCACAGGGATGGTGGCCTGCTGGGGTCAGCAGACCACCATGTCTGTTACTGCTTTTAAACAGGATGCATTTAAAAAAAAGAAAAATGAAACTTTTCAGTTTAATTTTTTAAGGGCAGGCAGTGGTCCCTGGGAAAAATGCCTGCCCTTAAAAAATATTTTTTGATCCATTCATGAAGGGGAAGGGGTCCCCTGGGGACCCCTTCCAGTTTGCGAATGGTTTACCACCTACTTGAAGTAGGTGGTAAATTGCAAAACATTCATATATACAAATGCGAGTCGCTATTAGGAAGGGACGCCCTTGGCACGCCCCTTCCTAATAGGGAGTCGCAAACCTCATTTTGCAAATCGGTAAAATCTGCTGATTCGCAAACTGAGGTTTGTACATGGCCATGCCCTAAATTGCAGTCGCAAACGGGCCGATTGCCTGTTTGCGACCACAATTTAGGGTACATCTGGCCCATAAAGAGCAAAAAGTGTTATTAAAAAATTGCAAAAGTGTTAGCCAGTTTCCGCGGGGAGGCTGGATATTTTAGCAGCTAGTTCCGCAGAATGCCAGAGGAGGCTGGATAGTTTGGGGCACTCATGGGGGGTTTGGGTGTACCATTGACATCAGAGCAGACAGCTGGACCCGTTAAGGGGGATGTCATTCTAGGACATTAAGATTGATTCGGTGGCCATTGAGGCCTGTTTAACATAGTGATAAAGCTGACATGAATGGGGATCATGGGTGATTGGGTGTACATGGGGGCACCAAAGCAGACAGCTGGACCCGTTAAGGGGGCTGTCATTCTAGGACATTGAGACTGATCCTGTGGCCATTGAGGCCTGGTTACGGTAGTGATAAAGCAAACACAAATGGGAATCATGGGTGATTTGGTGTACATTGGGCACCAGAGCAGACAGCTGGACCCAGGTCGGGGGCTGTCAATACAGGGTAGTGAGAAGGAGCCTGAGGCCATGGCGGCCTGGTTACTAATGGTGATAGAGAAACACGTTTAGTTCTGAGGGCTGCCGGAGGATGCTGGGCATGCTCGAGGAGCTCAGAGTTGACCTTTGGGGTACCATTGGCAACATAGAAGACACGTGGCCCAGAACTGCACTGGCACCCATGGGCATCAACAATGATACTGTGGCCTTGGAGGCACGGTTTACTGATGGTAATGAGAGCTGACAAGCCGGTTACGTGGAGTGCCAGAGGAGGCTGGACAGTTTTGAGAGGTCATGGCTGAACCTGGGGTACCGTTGACAGCATAGAAGACAGCCTGATCAGACGGCACAGACATTCCTGGGGAATGAAATTGAGTCTGTGACCATGGAGGTCCTGTTTATGGATGGGGATTAGAGCTGACAAGCCCGGTTCCGCAGACTGCCATAGGAGACTGGGCAGTTCTGGGAGCTCAGGGGCGAACTGAGGGTACCTTTGACAACAAGGAAAGCAGCTGGACCCAGTACGGTGCTGCCACTCATGGGCATTGTGATTGATTCTGTGGCCAAAGGGGATAAATCTAACAAGCCCGTTTACATGGACTGCCAGAGGGTGCTAGACAGTTTTGGGGCAGCTCGGGCCTGGCCTATGTGCCCCGTTGCAATAAGGGAAGACAGTTGGTCCCTGTACGGTGCTGTCAATCCTGGGCATTGAGTTTGATTATGTGGCATGGAGGCCCGTTTACTGTTGGAAAGAAAGCTAACAAGGCAGTGATATGGGACACAGTGGTGAGGCGGGTCACTGTGCTGGTTACACACGAGGCCTGCCAAAGAGGGGCGCAGTTTCGGGGATGGCTAAATTTCACAAGAAAGTTTTTATTTCATATTAATAACATAACGGGGGCAGTTGGGAACCAACAGTATATAACGTATGTGCTGGGGCTGAAATTGTTGCCGGTTTGGTGTGAGCATGTTGAAATTTGAGGGCATGCGAAGAGCGCGTCATGCGCTGGGGGAGGGCAAGGACATCGCAGATGCTCTCTCTGGTTCACAGTGGGGCGAGTTTCTATAGGATGCCCACGGTTACAAAGGCTTAAGGGGAGGTCCTGCTTAGTAGGGAGCGAAGGAGACAAAAGGCCAGATGGAGGATTGAAGATGTGGTACAGTTTAGTTGGCAGCTGATTGAACAGGGACAGTCTCAAGTACGTCGTGCTGGACAGCAGGAACGTTCGGCAGCCAAGGGTAGTTTTTAGCAGGGATATTCCCCAATGGCAGACAAGTGGGGTCCAGGTTTTGTGGTATTGGGTGAGAGAATCTAGGAGTGGGATCCTTACTTTGACGCCAAAGACTTGGGGCCTAATTGCAGAGGTTATTCAACAAGTTATCCGTGATATGCTCTAGAGAACAATAAAGGTGTTGTTCTTGTCCCTCACAACTGGGATGTTTTGGGGGCAATTTTTAGGATATGAATTAGTAGGGGTAAAGGGGTAATTTGGGAGGGAAGCCATCCGAGGGCAGCAGACATACAGATTTGGTTGCGCAAGTCTAAGACAGATCAGAGAGGTCTTGGCAGGGCTGTAGTGGGTAGGTATCCAGTTTAATTTTGCCCTGTGATGTGAGCCACTTCCCTGTGAGAAGAGTGGCACTGGGCAGGAGTTGTTGTTATTTCACAATGTTTGGCAAAAGGGATGGCTCTTTCCGGTTGTCCGTACTGCTGGGGAGCTGCAGACACACAAGGTCTTGGGAAGCATGCCTGTTGTATAGACAAGGCCCCGGAGGCAGGTAAATGGGGTTGGAGCTTGGTGGACATGAGCTTGGGGAGAAGGACCTCAAATGCTGTTATCGATGTGCACAGGTCAGGGAGGAAGTTTGCTAAGATATTTCGTTTTCTAAAATGTTATTGTTGTTTTTCAGGTACGGCTCTAAGTTGGAGGTCTCCTGTGTGTCTGTTTGGATAATTGAGGATTCATTAGTACAATGGGATGAATAGCAGGCAAAAAGGTGCAGACTCTAGGACATTTGGGATCCGCTCCTTATCGCTTTAACATAGGATCGTATAGGGAAAAGGGGCCTGAGGGGGAGGCAGCTGCTACCCTCTTAGAATAGGTTATTAGTGGAGGGGGGGTAGATGTCAGGAATTTACTATTACACCAGAGTTTCAATGATATGGTGGGGGAAAAGGGTGTATTTTGCTCAAAGTAGTGTAGGGGAGGACTTGCAGGTGAGTTCCGCCAATGGTCAAACGGATTGCTAGGTGGATCGAGTTTTGGCCCTGCGGGGAGTGGTGTGTGGCTGTACAGATGGAGGCAATAGGAAAGCAAGGAAAGGGTCAATGGAGGCAGGACGCATTTTCAAGAGTCGATGTGGCTGGCTTTAACTTATGATACGGAGGTATCTCTAGGGGGTTGACGATTTTCTTTTTTCACATGGAGTCAGATTTGTGTCAGGTGCAGGTTCCCCTTGCAAAGGCTCTGAAGGTACCTTAGGTTTTTGGGGAGGCAGAAAAAGGGTAGTCCCCCCCCCCCTTTTTTTTTCTGGGTGTTGGTTGGCAGTCAAGTTAGCATGTTTTAGCCAAGTTTATTCGTTGTTGACAGAGGCAATCCAGGCTGAAAGGGAACAGGTAGACAAGTTCACGAGGCAGGATCTTTAAGGTGCATTAGGAAGTTAGGTTAGTTACAGGTTATTAGTCGTAAAGTTCAAAGGTGAAAGGTTAAAAAGGTCACAGTAGGGGGTACTGAATTGCAGGTTTAAAATGTTGTGTTGGGGAACCCTAGGGGTGGGGGTAGGTTAACATAGGTAACATTTTGTATAGTGAGGTTGTAGTTTTGTAAGGCATCAGGCCAAGGTCTTTTAATTGTGATGTGCATCTGTTTCAATAAAAATAAAAGCGGCCTTTTTCACACTATTTCAGTGTCAGTGGTCTGTGCTGCTCTTCATATTCCCCAAGGGGGTCTTGGGGGGGCAGCTGAACGTAGGGAGGTCTGCCCCCGGGGTGTTTGGGGAATGGAAGCGGCCCAGGCAACGGCTCCGCCTCTGTTGGGCTTATTGTGCTAGTTGGGCTATTTTATAGCCCAAAGGGTATTTATTCCCCCATTTTGTTTGACCAGCCACCATTTTGTAGTATACATGGTGGCTGGTCATATGCATAACAGAGCTTCCCCCCTTTACCCCCCCATTCAATTTGCTTTTTGGAGGTATTTAATTTTCCAGGCTAGTAAATTGGTTTTTGGTTGGCTTTGAGTTGGAACAGGTGGACAGGGTGTCTAAGTGATTGTTTTAGGGTTGTCGCTTTGAAGCAGGTGCAGGACCGGTTGGCAGTCAAGTTGGCATGTTTTAGCCAAGTTTATTCGTTGTTGACAGAGTCAATCCAGGCTGAAAGGGAACGGGTAGACGAGTTCACAAGGTAGGATCTTTAAGGTGCATTTGGAAGTTAGGTTAGTTACAGGTTAATAGTCGTAAAGGTTAAAGTTCAAAGATGAAAGGGTAAAGTTCAAAGGTTAATGTTCAAAGGTGAAAGATTAAAAGGTCACAGTAGGGGGTACTGAATTGCAGGTTTAAAATGTTGTGTGGGGGAACCTTAGGGGTAGGGGTAGTTTAACATAGGTAACATTTTGTATAGCGAGGTTGTAGTTTTGTAAGGCATCAGGCCAAGGGCGTTTTTTAATTGTGATGTGCACCTCTTTCAATAAAAGCGACTTTTTTCATACTATTTCAGTGTCAGTGGTCTGTGCTGCTCTCCATATTCCCCAAATTTGACAACAGAATGTTCAGAGCAATGTTATCAGGGTGAAGGGAGTCAATAATGTCCCTCCGGCATGAGCGATACCCAGCTCGTATTTCCGCCTCAGGAGAGATTTTTGTTCCTCAAGTATAGCTGTGCAACTGAAGACGATATGTTCGAAAGATTCATCATACAGGCCACACTCCCTACACGTTGTTGATTCCAAAGGCCTGCGACATCTGGCGAAGTGTTTTAGGAAGGGCAATTTCCCAAGTACTCAGCTGTGAGACGAGTCTTGATTTTTTGTGCTTTGAATACGTACTGGACAGGTACGGTAAGTTAAGGGCTTGTTGATCAGAATTGCAGACAGCCCGCACGTGCTTACGCTTTGGTATAAAGTCCATGTCAGCATGATGTGAAAGACGGGGCACGCATTTTCTAATACATTGCTTGAAAGCATGCTGTGACTCATGTGGGAGACCCAGAGCTCGCTAACATTCAAGGTGCAAAGGCAGTCCTCAAGATACTGAAGATGTTGTAGTCTAGGGCCACCGTTTTGGATCTCCTCCCACAATAGGGCTTCTAGGCACCCTCTTCTAGCAAGTCTGGGTTTCTGGCAGAGATTTAAAAAGGCTCCTGCTCTAACCAGCGCCTGAAATGGAAAAATAGTAGTGAAGGTACTCTGTATCAGAGTACCTGCTTGTTTCTGAGAAGTGGCAGCACTCTCCAATTAAAAGTATTATGTTTCACTTAAGAAGTGCAGGTACTCTCCTTCTCAAAATAAAAAAGTGCCGGTACTCAGTACCGGACAGTACTGGCCCATTTAAAGCACTGGCTCTAACCACCCACTGATCAAGCAGTTGGCGAATACCAGTGGTGCTGCACTTAGCTTGCACATTTTCGACTTCTGTTACGAGTGAGACTTGAAAAACACCATAATCTTAATCTGTGAGTTCCCCCAGTGATGCTGCAAGTTTGACAGTTTCCATCTGATTTCATACTGATAGGAAGCCAGATGTTTTGCTTTTAATCCCTTTTGGGTTAATATTTGGATTTTGTACCAAACCACATAGTCAAAGAACTGATAAGGTGTTTTGCCTTGCTTTTTCATTCATCAGTTTATATATATATACATTTGCGTGCAATAGTTAACTCCGATCCTTCAAACCCGGTAGCGAGGCACTTTAAGTCTGCACACAGCAACGATTTGAGTTGTATTCAATATTTTCTCATCGATGCTGTACAGATGAACAAAAGAGGAGGAAATCGTGAAAAAATACTCCGCCAATTGGAATCAAAATATATTATGAAATTAGACACTAAGTCCCCATTGGGTTTGAACATTGGCAAGGATCTGTATAACTATCTATGACACCATAACAATATTTTTCTAACCTACCATTGACCCCTAATATCGATCTCTGTTTTTGTCATCTATATCTACAGTAGCTTGAATTAATTTTGGCCTATGCAAGACTCTACTACATGGCTTTGTCAGTAGACAGCAGTGGGTCCCCCAATTTTGGCTTATATTCTGTAATAATGACATTTTCCTCAGCTACTAAGACCATCTAGGATTCGATTTTTACTTGCTGGACTTCACATTTGTGAAGCCTCAGTATCACACCATGTAAAGCACTTTCATTATTGTATTTTGCACAATTGTACTTTAGCACTAATAGCACTTTAGCATGGAATACTATCATCGTACTGTAGAAGGGAATATGTGCAATATGAAGCTTACAATGTGATGTTGGCCAATCTCATTCCAAAATTAGTTTGCTAAATAGTGGTACCTTGGAGCATTAATTTGTATTTGTACATTTTATATGCAAATTACATTTGGTATTTTACATGGATATATGCATTTTAGCAGCAATATAGTACCTATGAAATTGTAACATCAGGCTTTAATATGAATGTTGGTAAAAATAGTTTTTTAGATTCTCGTGTTGCACATGTTTTTGATAATACTGATATATTTTAACATCTAGTATTTGTACACATCATAGTTTATCCTGAACAAAACGAGTTTATTATTGAATGACATTTGTGTATTCACATACGAGCTACAGTCTTTTTTCCATGACTATTGGTGTAGTCACTTGTCACATGGTTTGTGTTTCACCCTTTAAAAAACCTGTACAACGTAGCGTGGTCATGTGATCAAGGCCACAGGACGTGGCTGAAACGCGTCATGGGCAGCACTAGCTAAAATAAACGTTTATATCAGCACAGCAAATTTGGAGTTCGTACCTGTTTTGTGCACGACCGGCACTTGGACTGGTGTTTAGATTATTCTCCACAGAAGGTGGCTTCTTCTGCTTTACGGACCCCTCACCCGGAAGTTGGCCAGTTATGCTTCAAGCTGTTAAGGAATTCCGCTTCAGAAGATTTACGGATCGGCCCCCTGCTTTGACTTGGAACCACACACTAGCAGTGTTGGTGGTGATTTACGGGAGTCGGAGGACTCGTGAGATCGCCTTACTACACGCGGTAAGTGTATAGTCACACAGCAGGAGGTGCGAAGGTGCTGTTACGGACAGTGGGAGCTCAAGCACAGTCCGCCATCAGTAAAAGCGCTATACTGCAGTGCAATGTCCGAAGACGCGCTATGTGAGCTAGAACTAGCGGCTGAGAAATTATTTTTAAATCTGCCAAAAATAACAGAAGGTGGCAGCAACATAAATATGAATGATCAAGCTACTAACAATGACGTAAAAAGCCTTCTGAGAGCACTTGAAAAGAATAGCAAAAGCGAACTAACCAAATGGTGGGAGGTCAAATCTTTGGAGAAATATCATGAAGTTGGAAGGATCCCGGGGGGCTTACGTATAATGTTGGCAACAAGTTTCGAGAACCCCAACCCGCTCCTACTAAAAGAGTGGGCGGAAAGCAATTTGGAAGCGTCGATGAGACTTGTGTGCCTTTTGATTAAATTTGCGAAAATCGATTACGAGACCAATATGAATGAAATAGAACGTTTAAATAAAGAACTAAGCAAATCGGAACATCTAAGTAATAAGGATTTCATCGATAAAACTATGAAAGAAATGAAAGAGCGCCTGAGGAAATAAGAAGAAGTCATCAAGTCTCGAAAGGCATTTAAGTTTGCGCATGACAAAAACGATTATGAGCTAGGTCAAGTGTTTACATTTGCGCGTAAATTCGATAATCTACGCAGACAAAAGGGCGCCAAAACGATGCCGGGCTATCAGAAAGAAAAAAGCGCGATATGCAGTGAGACTAATATCTCTACTTCCGATGCCAGCACGGTTCCTAGTGAAACTGAATCAGAAGATGAGGGGATAGCCGGGTCAGGACAACGGGAAGACCTGGGCCATCTAACACTAGCAGAAGAATTGGATTTTTTAAGAAGGGAGAGAAAACAATCCCTACGACCGAGGAATCCAAATGCATTACAAAACAAAGGAGGAACATCACAAGGCGCGAAAGACGAAAATGCCTCAAACGCAAGAGGGAGAAGGCAACAAAATCCGAGATGGAAGCAACGCCAACCACAATAGATAAAGCCGTAATCAATCTCACTGACATTGAATTAAGCCAAGCAGAAAAACAACTATTGGCTCTTGGACTGTCGTTTTGCCTGGAAAGCAATTTTAGCTATTGCCAAACACGAGTGGATGTCTATAAATTCATAAGAAAGTTGAAGCTAATAAAATATTATACAGTTAAACAGCATACTGATGAGTACAAAAAGGAGAAACAAGTAATTAGTCAGATTAGACCTACTGAGCTACAATCAAGAGATGTTCCACTGTTAAGAATTCTGAGCTATTTGACTGAAGAAACAAACATCATAACCAATCATACAACTAATACCCAAGCTTTTGCGATTTCTGAGGGGATTAATCTTGCCATCCCTGGCCACAGCCCTTTTAAGCCACCGTCGACATTTGTACCGGTCATGCCTCGAGACGCGGTCGACATCTTTCATGACCGCGTCATTGGCGAATTGAAAAAGCTCAATCGCCATACTAAAATGCACCCTAGGATCCTAAAACAACATACCAAGAATTATTTCAACCTTATGACGAAACTGAAAAACAACTCAACAATAGTGATCAACAAATCGGATAAGGGGGGTAACGTCGTGTTATGGCCTAAAAACAACTACAAAAAAGAGGCATACAAACACTTGAATGATATAGCATGTTATAGAAAATCCAACATGGCTCAAGTGAAAAAGATGAGTAAAAATTACAAAGATGATTTGGTGCTTTGTAAAAGGGACGGCTTGATCTCCAAAGATGAATTTGCATTTTTAAACAACGATTTTCCAATTTTACCCACAATATACTTTATTCCTAAAGTGCACAAAAATGAGTTACCAGTGCCAGGAAGGCCCATTATATCAGCTAAGAAGAGCCTTTTCGAAAACACTTCCATATATGCTGACTACCATCTGCAAGAATTCGTAATTAGCCTCCCATCCTACATACGAGACACCTCCGATTTTCTGCACAAACTCAATGAACAATCATGGTCCAGTGATTTTATATTTTTAACCATGGACATTACTGCTTTGTACACCAGTATTGCACACCCTGACGGACTTAAGGCTGTTGAGTATTATCTTGGCAAAGATCAATTGAAATGTATAGCCATAACAAGATGATTCTTAATATGATACATTGGTGTTTACATAACAACATGTTCATGTTTGACAATACCATTTTTCAACAGCTTAGGGGTGTAGCCATGGGGCATGCTTCTCCCCCAGTTATGCATGTCTCCGTGTAGGCTGGTGGGAGGAGCATGTCCTCAAGGTGGTGCACAATGATGACTGGGTATCACATGTGGTACAATGGTGGAGTTACATCGATGATGTTTTTGTTATATGGAGAGGAACAACTTTACAGGCTGAGCAATTTGTAAGGAAAATTAATGCCAATAACCTGAACTTAGAGTTCACTGCGTACATCGATGATAAAACAAAAAAAATTCTTGATGTGAAGGTGTACATAGATCAGGGCAAAATTGAAACCTGTTTATTCAGAAA
Organism: Calotriton arnoldi; assembly: GCA_963921515.1. Lineage (NCBI taxonomy): Eukaryota > Metazoa > Chordata > Amphibia > Caudata > Salamandridae > Calotriton > Calotriton arnoldi. The sequence goes on from CAWUFW010011324.1 coordinate 618,958, forward strand.
ACCTACTGCTGGAAATTTGGTGTTGCACGCACACAGCTTTTACCCACAACATACCATCACGAGCATTCCATACGGAGAGTTTCTCCGAATACGTAGGGCATGTAGTACAGAGAAGGATCTTGCACGTAGGGCACGTAGTACAGAGAAAGATCTTGCCCAACATCAGCTAGAAGCCAAACATAAATTTATGGAAAGAGGGTACAAGCCCAAAAAATTGGATATTGCCATGAAGAAAGCTAACAGTAATGACAGGAATTTACTACTGAACCCAAGTAGGAAGGTGGAGGATGTGGAGACAATATCAGGCACCAATACACCAGAATTTAAAAATCCCAAATCAGACTCATTACTACATATAGCAAACAGGTCACTAATATTAGGGCAACAATCAATCAGCAATGGCCTATTATTCTTACCGATCCCACCCTCAGACAAGTGCTCCCAGAGAGTCCTAATTTCACTTTTCGTAAAGCCTTCTCCATGCATAATGAATTAGTCAAAACCAGTCCCGAAACAGAGAGCAAAACAAGCTGGTTGTCACCGAAGCGGGGTTTCTTTAAATGTAGCTTGTCGTGCTTGTAAATTCGGCATTAATACCACCTCCTATTGTACAGCATTCTCCATTGAAAGCATTGAGCTTAAGGGGCACTACACGTGCAGAACAGACCATGCTATATATGTGCTGAAATGCAAGTGTGGTCTACGCTACGTAGGTAGTACCAAGTTACAAGTATATGTTAGGATCTTGCAGCATTTGAGTGCAAAAGTAAACTCCGATCCTTCATACCCAGTAGCGAGGCACTTTAAGTCTGCACACAGCAACGATTTGAGTTGTATTCAATATTTTGTCATCGATGCTGTACAGATAAACAAAAGAGGAGGAAATCGTGAAAAAATACTCGGCCAATTGGAATCAAAATATATCATGGAATTAGACACTAAGTCTCCATTGGGTTTGAACATTGGCGACTATCTCTATAACTATCTATGACACCATAACAATATTTTTCTAACCTACCATTGACCCCTAATATCGATCTCTGTTTTTGTCATCTATATCTACAGTAGCTTGGATTAATTTTGGCCTATGCAAGACTCTACTACATGGCTTTGTCAGTAGACAGCAGTGTGTCCCCCGATTTTGGCTTATATTCTGTAATAATGACATTTTCCTCAGCTACTAAGACCATCTAGGATTCGATTTTTACTTGCCGGACTTCACATTTGTGAAGCCTCAGTATCACACCATGTAAAGCACTTTCATTATTGTATTTTGCACAATTGTACTTTAGCACTAATAGCACTTTAGCATGGAATTTTATCATCGTACTGTAGAAGGGAATATTTGCAATATGAACCTTACAATGTGATGTTGGCCGATATCATTCCAAAATTAGTTTGCTAAATAGTGGTACCTTGGAGCATTAATTTGTATTTGTACATTTTATATGCAAATTACATTTGGTATTTTACATGAATATATGCATTTTAGCAGCAATATATAGTACCTAAGAAATTGTAACATCAGGCTTTAACATGAATGTTGGTAAAAATAGTTTTTAGATTGTCTCGTGTTGCACATGTTTTTGATGATATTGATATATTTTAACATCTAGTATTTATACACATCATAGTTTATCCTGAACAAAACGAGTTTATTATTGAATGACATTTGTGTATTCACATAAGAGCTACAGTCTTTTTTCCATGACTATTGGTGTAGTCACTTGTCACATGGTTTGTGTTTCACTTTTTAAAAAACCTGTACAACGTAGCGTGGTCATGTGATCAAGGCCACAGGACGTGGCTGAAACGCGTCATGGGCAGCACTAGCTAAAATAAACGTTTATATCAGCACAGCAAATTTGGAGTTCGTACCTGTTTTTGTGCACGACCGGCACTTGGACTGGTGGAACTTATTGATCGTTGTAACCAATATATTCTCTCTAGATAATTATGTTACTGTTTCGCCTACTGATTAATTTTTTGATTTATGTCCGGAACCAACAAATACAAGTGCTCAGTAGTGATTTCATCAATGTTCATCCTGTCCAGTCAGGTAATCAAATCTTGTGGCACAGTTAACTTACATCTTAGAAATTTAATCAAATATCTATTTGAGTTCATTTATAGATGTACAAATAGTTCTTCATCCTGATTCAAACCTCGAGGTGTTAGCGTCCTGAACGATACAATGTGTTTAGATTCTTTTTGTCTGAGAAGTTTTTCCCGATTACCACCTCTCTCAAGATTTGGGACTTGTTCGATCGCATAGAATTTTAGAGATTCCCAATTGCTGTCATGCATCTTTTCCATATGTTTAGCTATTTCATTGGAACGATCCTTGTTCACAGTGGCTCTGTGTTCCAGAATGCGTTTTTTGATCTCACATGTTGTGCTGCCTATGTATTTTAACTTGCACGGGCATTTCACTATGTAAACAACATATTTACTTTTGCAGGTGATATGTTGTTTAATTTTCCATTTTACTCCTTTATTGATTTCCACTTCCTTTTTGTGTTCCGCAATTTTACAGGCTTTGCAACTTTTACATGGCCAAAATCCTTCAATTAAGGTCCATGGTTTGGTTTGTTTTGCTTTGAAATGGCCGTGTGTTAACTTGTCACCAATATTTGGAGCTCTCCTGTATGTTATGTTCGGATGGTTTCCTATTAGGCCTGATATAGTCGGGTCCAATTTTAGAATGCCCCAATGTTTTTTAAGAATTCTGGTTAGTTCACTTGTTTCAGCCGTGTATGTGGTGATTAATCTGATTTTCGTTGGGTCTTCGGTATTAAGTTGTTTCTGATTTTTAAGAATCTCTGTTCCATTTTTTGATTTTGCCCTTTGTAGGCTTTTTTCAATGACCTTAGTGGGGTAATTTCTCTTCCTGAATCTCGATTGTGCCGCTTAGCTATGTTTTTCAAATTCATCATCGGATGAGCAATTTCTCCGTAACCTTAAAAATTCCCCATAAGGTATGTTCCATTTTTGGTTTGTGTGGTGGAAACTATTTGCATGGAGAACTGCATTAGTGGCTGTTTTTTCCGATATAATGTAGTTTGTAAAGTGTTCCCATCAACATAGATTTCAGTATTGAGGAATGATATTTTACTAGGACTGATTTCATATGTAAATTGCAAATTAGCCTCATTGTTATTGAGAATTTGAAAATACTTAGCAAAGTCCTCTTCCGACCCATCCCAGTTGATAAAAAGGTCATCGATGAACCTAAGCCATGAAATGATCTTCTGTACATATGTCATTTTCAGATTTCCAGGCAATTTTTATGTTCATACCATCCCATCACCAGGTTAGCAAAGTTTGGAGAAAAGGAAAAGCCCATGGCTGTACCCTTCATTTGTCTAAAATACTGTTTGTTAAATGGGAAGATGTTATTGTGCAAACAAAGTGAGATCATATCAATTAACATGATGTTATGTTGTTGATATTGAATATTTCTATTTCCTAGAAAAAAACTACAGGTCTTTATTCCAATTTGATGTTCTATATTCGTATATAACGAGACAACGTCCATCGATATTAGCTTGTATTCTGGATGCCATGGTATTCCCTCCAGTTTTTGTAATATGTCTGTTGTGTCTCTCAAGTAAGAGTTCAGGTCTTTTACCATTGGAGCCAGGAAAAAGTCTATGTAGTTCGACATTGGTTCTAATATTGAACCGTTTGCAGATATTATTGGTATGTCCGGTGGGTTATGTAATCTTTTATGCACTTTTGGTAGAAAATATATTGTTGCCACTGTTGGATTTTCAACTTTCAGATATTTCATTTCCTCCTCATCAATTAATCCTTGATCTAGCCAAGCATGCAGGCATTTGTCAATCATTTCACCAATTTCTTTTGTTGGATTGCCGATATCATTCCAAAATTAGTTTGCTAAATAGTGGTACCTTGGAGCATTAATTTGTATTTGTACATTTTATATGCAAATTACATTTGGTATTTTACATGGATATATGCATTTTAGCAGCAATATAGTACCTATGAAATTGTAGCATCAGGCTTTAATATGAATGTTGGTAAAAATGTTTTTAGATTGTATTGTGTTGCACATGTTTTTAATGATACTGATCTACTTTAACATCTAGTATTTGTACACATCATAGTTTATCCTGAACAAAACGAGTTTATTATTATTGAATGACATTTGTGTATTCACTTACGAGCTACAGTCTTTTTTCCATGACTATTGGTGTAGTCACTTGTCACATGGTTTGTGTTTCACCCTTTAAAAAACCTGAACAACGTAGCGTGGTCATGTGATCAAGGCCAAAGGACGTGGCCGAAACGCGTCATGGGCAGCACTAGCTAAAATAAACGTTTATATCAGCACAGCAAATTTGGAGTCCGTACCTGTTTTGTGCACGACCGGCACTTGGACTGGTGTTTATTTATTTATGCCTGCTGTGGAAGTGACGAGGAGAAGTTTCTGCTCAGCTGCGGAGTAAACGATATATATATATATATTCACTGAAAAAACCATAGGTTTCAGGGGCGTTATAGTTAGTTGGACATTTCACTCGTACAAAACCATAGAAATTCCCCCGTTATAGTTAGTTCAGCTAACTATAACTCGCGCGCTCCATAATGCACTGCTGATGACGTCACATATTACATCACTCATGACATGGTCAGTGACATCACTCATGACATCACTGATGACATCTCAAATGACATCACTGATGACATCACTGATGACATCATCCAGTGACTGTGTGTTTCTGTAAAGTTTAAATATTTTTAATATATATAGGGAAAGGCGTATTGAAGAATGAGTGGGTGTATAAGTGTCTGAATGGATGATTTACTAGGTGCGTGACTAACTCTATAAGTGAGTGATTAAACGTATCTTACTGAATGCATGGGTTAGTGACTAAACTGTGTGAATGTCTGTATCCGTCTGTCTGTTGCTGTGTAAGTGGCTGCATGGGTTTGTGAATAGCTACATGAGTGTCTATATGAGTTATTGATTGGTTGTCTGAGTATCTGTATGGGTGCCTG